>CM035162.1:63575913-64235768 GCA_020205615.1 Panax quinquefolius
ACATGCCTATTCAAAGGAGAAACTACACTCCTTTCAAACCGCGGTCTTGAACCCTCCAATACCCAAAGGTGGAGAAGTCAAACGCCTCAGTGTTCACACCTTAGGGGACACACTCGAGAATATTCTCAACTCTTCCGACAACCACGGAAGAAAATTACACATCTTCTTCTGCCGACCCGACCTAATGGGCCGGGTTTCAATCTTTGCTCGAAAATGTGTTTATCATGCCGGGGCACACGGACATGATACTCGAGGATTATTGGGCCTTGAAACACAAGATCCAAGACACGATGAACAGCGGTGAGATCGTGGTGACAAACCGGATCGGCATCACGTTCAAAACAACCCTCTTCCTCAACATAAAGAAGAAGAGATCAACATGATTAATTAGAGAAATGGACAGAGTTCCAATTTCAACTGCGAATCCTCCCAGACCCCCAAAGACGGTGTTGACAAGTGGGATTATGCCAAGTTCCAGTTTGTAATGGAACGTAAGATGAAAGCTCTATGCAAGCAAATGGAGCAATTGGCAGAACTGGTGACTTATCAGCATCAAGTGACACGCCAGATTAATCGACCCGAGCATGCCGATCTCCCGCCTCTTATCATGAATATTCCTCATCACTTTCGAAAATGAAATGCTTGAAAACAAAGTGATAAAGAGAGTGAATGCCAAAGCTTGGTTGAGATTTTGCCAACATAAGGGAATTCACATATTTGGGCCAACCTATGGAGGAAATACTTGAGATGCTAATTAATGAAGGAAGGATCACTTCCCTTCTACCTCCAATCAATCCCCATTCAGGACGATACAATTACGATGGAGTATGTCGATATCACCCCCATTCTCGCGGTCGCATACGGAAGAATGTTGGGCACTCATACCTTATCTAGAATCTCATTGGCGGTGGTGTCTTGCAACTAGCGAGGCGATGAATGCTTTGTCTTCTATGTGGGAGTGAGAATACTGTCTACTAAGTGGAAGGATTGGTAGCGATTATATCTCATGAAGAGGCGATGACATTGTCAAACCGATCACAATACCAATAGATTCGACTCGGAGGAAGCAACAATCCTTTGAAACTGGCGCCTCTGAGCCAATCAACTTACTATGCGAAGCCTGATATCCTATTGTTAACTTGCAAAAGTTCCATGGAATTATGGAGAAGGTGAAGGATCAACCTTACATCTGGCTGCCCTTTCTACGATGTCGAAGGAAAATCCACTATATTTTCCCCAGCGGGTGATGAAGTCTACCATCAAGTCAAAGGGAAAATACCCATGGAGAAGATTGAAAAATTCCTCCGCACTATGGGTCGTAATGAAGCCAGGTGGTTTTAGGCTTTAGAAAGCTCCACACCAAATTTCAATCTGGACTTGGTCCCCAACTTCCAGGATCACCGGACGATCTTGTTGAAGGTTTTAAAAGAAGCTTATCTACCAAAATCGGTTGATCTTGAAACATTTCAACACTTGGTTGATCACATCTTCAACAACAATATGATATCCTTCATGATGAATGACATACCTCCCGAAGGACTAGGTCATTCGTTAAGCCATTGCACATTCTGGTCTTGTCCTCCTCCGGATACATGCTAGCTGGAGTCTTGATAGATGGAGGCTCATCTCTAAATATCCGTGTCCATATGCTACCTTGGTGAAGATGAATATCAATCTCAATGAATCCGGAGTAGCCATACTGGTCATCAAAGCGTTTGATGGAGCCCACCGAATTTGATCGAGATGATTGAGCGCCAATCAAAATTGGTCCCCACACATTTTCTGCGTATCTTTCCATGTGCTCAAGATAGATTAGGGATACAACCTACTCTTGGGAAGACCATGGATTCATATAAGCGGCGATCCCCTCCACCCTTTATCAATGAATTGAAATACATTATCAACAATAGCTTTAGTCGCGGTCGACCTTTGAACGAGAGTGTCCTCAACACGGGGACATGCCATTCATCAATGCTAATGCAAATGTTGAACCGGTCAGTTTTCATGCCTTGGAAGTAAGCAAAACCTAATACCATGGTATTGGAACGCCATTTCCTAAATCCAAGATTTCTGCCGAGGTAATGTCGGCTACTCAAGAAATGATGTCATTGGGTCATCATCCAGGACAAGGGTTGGGTAAATATCGCCAGGGTATCAAGTACCCAATTCAATTAACCAAGCAAACTGGAACAGCTGGACTAGGCTATTTTGCATGTTCTAGTCGTAGGAATCTTCATAAGCATCAGCAGATTCCTTTAGCTTCAAACGCGCGGCGTTTATCTTCGCCTTCAAACTCTGAGTCCGCACAACCTCCTGTAAAGGTGCCAGCCAATAACATGGCTATGTTATTTCCCAATGCGAGTCTTGGTAAAGAGAAAAAAGTCTTTGTTCCAAATCCTGCGGAAGGAAGAGGAGGAGCGAAGAATCAAGCAAGCGTCATCCGGATGATGTCGAGGCATACACATCATCGTTCATGATGAACATACAAACTGGTACACCCCAGACGATGATTGCTCTGACATAATGGCCATCATTCAGGAGAATAAGGACGATGACAGCCCCTCCATCACTGCAGTCCACCCGAACTTTTCCCTTGCCAATTGGAGCAGCACTCCTTGTATTAATCTACAAGGGTAAAACGGGCAGAAACTCTTTCTGCCCTGTAGATATCATAACTGCTTACTTTTCTATATAGTATTAGCAGTTTATTGTGTCAGTATATGCTAACACTGTGTATGATCAAAACGTTTCATATATACTAAGTGAAAGCATATTTTGTTTGAGGACCACAATTTAGATGTGTATGTACTTTAACGATATGGTGCCTCTTCTCCACAGGGATTGTACCTTTGATGTAGAGATGAATTCAGCCTTGATGGAAGTACATGAGGACATTGAGGTGCCTCTTGAAATTCAAGAATGGGTCAAAGATAAACCTAAACTAAACCTTGACCAAACCACTTCCTTCAATCTTGGAACCTTAGAAAACCCTAAGTTAATCCAGATTTGTTCAAACCTTACCCCAAACCAAAGGAATGACATGGTTACGCTATTAACCCAATTCCATGATGTGTTTGCATGGCCTCATGAAGACATGGTGGGTTTGTCCACTGACATTGTTCTTCATCACCTTCCCCTTAAAGAGGGATTTAAGCCAGTCAAATAGAAGCTCAGGCGATTGAAACCTGAGTGGAGTTTAAAGGTGAAGGAAGAAATTGTGAAACAGTTTCAAGCTGGCATCATCATGGTGTCCACAAATCATGAGTGGATATCCAACATTGTTCCCGTGCCTAAACCAGGAGGGAAGGTGCGAGTTTGCGTGGATTACAGGGACTTGAACAAAGCTTACTTAAAAGATAGTTTTCCCATGCCATTTATCCACATTCTCATTGACAATACTGCTCAATACTGCATGTACTCCTTTGCTGATTGTTTTACGGGGTACCATTAGATCATGGTTGTTGAGGAAGATCGTGAGAAAACTGCTTGCATCACGCCTTAGGGAACCTTTTGATATAGATGGTTGTCATTTGACCTCATCAATGCCGGAGCCACCTATCAGCGAGCCATGATGGCTCTCCTCCACGATTTAATGCATAAAGAGATAGAGATCTACGTGGATGACATCATTGTCAAATCCGGAAGAGAAGAGGACCACTTAGACCATCTCAGAAAAATTTTCAACAGGTTGCGTAAGTATAACTTGAAGTTGAATCCAGCCAAGTGCGCCTTTGGCGTTAAATCAAGCAAATTGCTAGGATTTCTAGTCAGCCACAAAGGGATTGAGCTGGATCCTACCAAAATCTAGGCCGTCATGGAAATGCCCATTCCTCAGACAGAGAAGGAAATACGGGGATTTTTGGGAAGAATTAACTTCATTAGGAGGTTTATCTCTCAACTCACAGCAACCTGTGAGCTAATCTTCAAGCTGTTAAGGAAGAACTCCTCCATGAAATGGAATGATGAGTGCCAAAATGCCTTCCTCACGATTAAAGAACATCTAGTCAAAGCTCCCATTTTGGTACCACCCAGGGATGATGTTCCCCTGTTCATGTACCTGTCCGTAAATGACAATGCCATGGGCTACATGCTGGGATAGAAAGATAATAGAGGCCAAGAACGAGCTATCTATTACCTCAGCAAAAGATTCAGCAGCAGTGAACACAAGTACACTCTGATTAAGAAGACTTGTTGTGCTTTAGCATGGGCATCCATGAGGTTACATCATTACATCCATGGTCACACAACCCATCTCATATCCCGCGTGGATCCTCTTAAGTACGTGTTCAATAAACCCATGTTAAATTGTTTGTTTGTCCGGATGGCGATTGATCCTACAACAATTTGACATCGTATATATGACTCAAAAGTCCATCAAAGGTCGAGGAATTGCGGATCAATTGGTCATTGCTCCTTGAGAGATTTCAAACCCTTAGAGACATATTTCCTGATGAAGGAGTAATGATGATTCAACAACACCATCGAGATGATACATGCCAAGACATGGAAGATGTATTTCGATGGGTATTTAATATGGAAGGTGTTGGGTGGGCGATTCTATTATCAATGCGAGGGCAAGCGATATCCGTCATTGTCAAATTGTAGTTTGTTAGCACCAACAACACAACTGAGTATGAAGGATGTCTCATGGGGCTAAAACTTGCCCGTTCAATGGGCATCAGGCGGTTAACTGTCCTTAGAGATTCAGAGTTGGTAATCTGACAATCCACCAGAATCTATTAAACTAAAGAGCTACATTTGCTGCCATACCATCGGCAAGTTTTACAGATGGTTTTGGAGTTCGAAGAGATCTCCTTTCTACACGTTCCTCGTAATAGGAATGACTTTGCAGACGCATTAGCAACTTTGGCCTCCTTAATTCGCATATCAGACAAAGGACACTTGCCAAGCGTCACAATTTCCATGCACAAGGCCCCAGCCTATGGGAATTACGTTGGAGAAATATCGGATGAGCTACCTCTCATCCAGCATCCTTGGTATAAATATATCAAGGAATACCTACGAGATGGATCTACACCTGCTGAGGCAAGCCCAACTAAGAAAAGGCGGATCCATCGACTTGCTATAAAATTCTGCCTGAGTGGAGATGCGCTCTACAAAAGAGATGCAGGACTAGGTCTCCTCAAATGTTTAGACAAAGATCAAGCCCAAAGGCTTATGGATGAAATCCATGGTCGAGTCTATGGCCCAAACATGAGTGGCCCCTCCTTGTCAAGAAAGTCCTCAGGACGGGACATTACTGGCTCTCTCTCAAAGCTGATTACAATGACCACGTCAGGAGATGCTATCAGTGCCAGATTCATAGGAATGTTATACACGCCCCTCCACGGGAACTCCAAAATATGAGTTCACCTTGGCCCTTCTCAATGTGGGGAATGGACGTTATCGGGCCCATTGAGCCTAAAGCCAGTAATGGACAACGATTTATCTTCACCATGATCGACTACTTCACCAAGTGGGTAGAAGCAGCCTCCTTCCCCAGGGTTACCAAAGAAGTCATCATTGCTTTCATCAGAAATAATGTCATTTGTCGATATAGACAACCAGAGGTGATTGTGTCAGACAATGCTAAGAACCTCAACAACAAAATGATAGAGGAAATATGAAGTAAATTCCACATCAAACATCTTAACTCTGTCATCTATCGTCCGAAGATGAATGGTGTTGTTGAAGCGGCTAATAAAAACATCAAGAAGATCATGTAAAAGATGTTCGCCAATCATAATGAATGGTCTGACTTATTGCCTCTTACTCTGTTAGCCCACAGAACATCAATCTGCACTTCCACTAGGGCAACCCCCTATGCATTAATGTATGGGATAGAAGCAGTGCTCCCCATAGAAGTTGAAATGGAATCCCTCAGAGTGTTAATAGCTGCTCAATTGGAGGAAGACCAATGGGTACAAGACAGGTATCACCAATTGTCTCTAATAGACGAAAGGCGAACCGCGGCTATCTTCCATGTCAGTTATATCAACAAAGGATCGCCAGGTCCTATAACCAAAAAGTTCGGCTACGACAGTTTAAACAACATGACTTGGTTTTGAAGAAGATCATTGACAACCAAGATCAATCTAAGGGATAATTCACTCCTAACTGGGAGGGCCCATTTGTTGTCAAGGAAGTATTGACAGGAGGCGCTCTCAGATTGCAAGAAATGGACGGCGATGAATTTTCATAACTCATCAACTTCGAGCAGCAGTGAAATGATACTATATGCGAAGTGACCATCAAACAAACATCCACGGTGTTGGATCATCGGATCACCGGTCATTCGGTTCTTTAACCCTTTACCACATCTGACTCTTTTCACATTTTTCCCTCGAGGAAAACATACTTTTCAAGCCGGCGGCTGGCTTCTCTGCGTTCTACGACTCGGTCATCCCTTACTGGATTGAACCTCTTGCGTTTGCGGTTTGGCTACTCTACATGGGATCAAACTTCTTATACTGCAGTTTATCCTCAAACTAGGATTAAACTTTCTCCTCCCCATGATCGACTTTGCACATAGGATCACGCTTTTCACCTCACCCTGAGGGGCGAACTACGTTGACCTGATCTCCTCTTCAATAGGAGTACGTAGGCAACCATGTTACATGGCCCGGTCGCAATAAAATAAAAACAACAAAAACATTTCTACCACTTTCCTTACAAAAACTACAACAACAAAAACATTCATACACCATTGCTGCCACATATAGCTTTGAACCTCTTACACCAGGTTCGAACTACGTAGACCTGATCTCCTCTTCAATAGGAGTATGTAGGCAGCCATTCATGGTGCGGTCTCACCCCCTACCAAAATACAAACCATTGTCAATTGGTACTAGGATCATCTTTCAATCCACTACATTTCATTGGCTTCAGACCAAAGGGGTGGAATTACCTGAACTCCTCCCAAATTGGAGATTCGGCGACCATCTAAGCTGCGGTTATAGCTTGAAGAGCAACACCAATCCATAAGAGATGGAATTAACTAGACTCCTCCTGAATAGGGGTACTAGAGACCATCTGTGGTGCGGTCAATCTCAAAGAGGATAGCCATACTCCTCTCTATATCTCCATACAGAAACCAGTTCCAAGACACCAAAGATAGTAGGGATACACACAGATCAATGATCCATTCTGAACTGTCCAGACACATCTCAATGTCCATCCCTCAAGGACAAATTCAGAATACATCAAGATCGCAAGCCCTGAAGCAGCAGGCAAAATATCAAGCAAGTAGCAAAGCATATCTAAAAGGGAAGTGATCAAAAATATATTTCCCTGCTATATATATAATGATGTTTGATATATACAATGTAAACTGTACATGACAAAATGGCTAAGCTAGTCTTTGCAGGAAAATACAAGCTTATCTACAAGTCAGGGTATATGCGAGCTAACAAGCCCAACATGGCGTCCCTCTCAGAAGAAGGAGGCGAAGCTGTGGTCTCCTGTATGAGAATATCCACACGACCCAACAGATCTACAGCAATCTGCATGGTGACCATATGCTCATCAATGTAAGCACTCATCTCTGCAATCATGCCAGTGGTAAGGGACCTCACTGCAGTACTATCTGTAATGGCTACATCCCAGGCAGATAGGGCACTATCCCGCTCAACTATCACTACATCTCTGGCTGATCTAGCCTTATCCCGCTTGACAACAGCGGCATCTCTATGAGATAATGCCTTATCTCTCTCTAACAGAGTTGCGTCTCTCCCATCAAGGACAGTAAAACTCAAGGCTCTAGCCTGGTCTCTCGAAGGTCATCAGATGAAGACTCTGCTCGAAGTACTATGTTAAATGTTGTATAACGACAGTGCTGGTACTGGGAGAATCTAGAGGAAATGCTGGCAACCCAGCAACTAGCTCCTCCTCGAAGTGGGAATCAATGTCCTCCATGGGCTCCACATCATCTGAATCAATACTCGGTAATGTGGATACTACCACAGCCGATGCAATCTCTGTATCCATCTATGCGGAATACTCTACAGAACAACCTAGATGGCTCACAAAAAAAGCAGCTATCTCACGATGATCCCAACAAGCATACACAGGGGATCGATACTCTGCTGAAAGATAGCGAGAAGCGGAACGCTGACCTAACACCCCTCAAAAGGATGAAAGTCCTAAAACTGGTCAAACTACAACATCACGACCAGCGGGTGGTAGGTAGTCATGCCTCTCAAGCCAGCCAGAAGGAGATAATCCATGCCCAGAGCATGAGTAATAAAGTTGTAAGGTGAGTTAAGCCCCGAGCACGGCAATATGCTAAATGGATTCCTGATATCCGCCAAAAACATCAACCAAGACATGGCATCTATACACTCTGATGGCTAAAAGGAGTATGACATGGCTATATCATGGGTGAAACAATACCCATGCCAACTAAAGGTGCCAATCGGTCTCAAGTGTGACATAAACCACACGTATAGCATGACCGAGCTGCCCGTGAACACTTCTGTCGGATAAGTGCAGCAGTATGTAGCTGACCTCAGAGTCTCTGCTATAATCATTGGTATAATGGTACAACCCTCTCTGAGAGTTCTCACTGCCATGATGACTCCAATGTCTATCTCATCCATGTCTGCAGTGGCATATAGGCGTAGACATCTGACAATCGATGGCCACCACAATGATACATCATCCTCAGGCTGAAATCCCAATGATCCTCCGTGTATAACTATCCTCGACCGAATCATCAAACAAAAATCTTTGGGATATAATGTGGCTAGATGTAAACTCATCATGTACCACCCTAAGCCTCAATCCAGTAAGGGTCATGAACTGTCGACTCATGTCCCCCAAATCCATATGTATGCAAGGTCTGTCTAGTGGCAGCATCATCAACCATGCATACTCCTCCAGAGTGGGAGTCAACTCCTGGGTCCCAAATCGGAAAATCAGCCTCTCCGATACCCAGTGCTCCAGCATGCCATCTACAAATCATGTAGGAACCTGAAACATCAACATGGTCATAGTATGCTGCAACAAATGATCTACGGTCACCACAATCTGATGGTGACATGCTATCATACCACGATCGCATACGGATGCCACCATGATGATGGGGTATGATCAATCTGACTAGCTGTTGAAGAAGACATACATGCGGTAGTGTCATATAAGACCATCCAGGGGTTAATCTTGAATATCTTTGGACATACATACATATGCATAACATGATATATGCATTGCAGATAATAGATGGCAATATGATATAGGGAATGAAAAAATTGTGTATACATTCCTAAGTATATAAACATCTAATACATCATCTATGTACATCTATAAATATAGGGAAATAGGGCACAGACGCCCTACTAATTAACAGAGGCCTATCAAAAGATATAGCGAGAATGGGGCACATCCACCCAATAGCTAACAGAGGCCTATCAAAATATATAACGAGAATACACATCAGAAGAAGACAATGGTGTCAATGTCTACATCATCAATCATGTCCACCTAATGTAACTCCTCTTGAGTCACTGGATCTTTATCAACAGGGATGTCAGGCCTATACAAATGAGGATCTGCGCCAGCAAAACCAAATGGGTCGTCTGAGGGGCGGCGCTTTGGTTTGGAGGATCAAGCGAATACGCCTCTGCTGTGGGATCTCTGCCCAAATCTGGGATAAAAAAAAATGTGCTGGTCTAGTCGTATAAGGGTCAAACTATCGATCTGTGTCACATGAGTGAATCTAGGACCAAGCTATCAATCCGTCATCATCACGGATCACGGAACCATATCCCCATGGCCCGAGTGGCGGGGGGTTGGGCTCTAATAATGCGAGGAACCACCAATGCTGGAATATCTCTTGAGTCTGAGGACCCTCTGATAATGCAAATTCATCGACCCCCAATAATGGGATATCGGTGGCGGTGGTGTGATCTGAGCCCGATAACGCTGGCGGGGAGGAAAGATCGGCATCTGAATCTCCCACAGCAGGTGCTCCTAATAGCACGCTCTCCTAAATAGAGCTCCCATCCTCCATCTGTAAAGAGAGGAACTCTCCGGGTAGAGATCACATACTCGACGCCAGTCGAGTACCCATCCTAAAATCTGATGGCTAAATTTTCCCCGGAATAGGGAATCCATGTGATAATATCAGCTGTCAACAACTCCAGCTGCATGCGGCATTGAGTGAAGCCCTAAGCTACAGGGACCTCCGCCAATATGGAATGATTCCATCGTCATTCTCGTGGATAGGTATCTAAACCTAACACACTCACAGGACGCAAGCATGGGAGCCTCTCATAGGCCCAAAATTGCCAACACAATGGCAAAATATCTGCGGTCAGCAAACACGCTTAACCTATAAATGGGAAATGATAAGAGAAATACTCACCAGCAGGAATGGGTAGAATCTTAGCCAAGCCTCGGTCAAACCATGTGAGCGCATACGTATGCCCCGGAGGAAATAGGCAAAGGTTTAGGAACCCCAATCATACTCTCCAATATGGTCCACATGACGAGTGGCGCTGATCAAAGTGAACGACACCGTAGAAGAGTTATCTGCTATGAAGCAGCCTCTAATGATCATCAGGAATAATCACAAAAGGATGTGATCCCTGACTCTGACATCATCAGGCATGGGTTCACTCAAAAGCCCGCTAATAGCATCTACACTCAAAGGACCTGCACGGACAGTCTTGCCCTTGAGCGCCTCCGCCGGAACTTCTAACAAGGTTCTGACGGCAGTAGGGGTAATATTTGCCATGCAAGGCACTGGTGCCCCTCCAAACTCCATACCTATGATAAACCGCCAATCCATCGATGTCATCATCACCTCACAGTTCAATAAATAGAGTGACTGAGTCTGATGAAACCATCGCTCAGATAGTGCCCTGAGATAACCCCAAGGACAACGACGGGGAAGGATGGAGAAGAATGCCCCGAATCCCCAATCATGCACTACCGCTCTATAGTCGGGATGAAGAGCCTAATACATGGAGTGTATGCTAAACCAATTCCCTTGAGGCTGTGTAAAGCCGGGAACCTGCATGAAATGCAGATCAACATCAGAATCCTTTACTCCTCGTCAATAGGAAAGAAGGAAGATCAAGATCTAACGTTATACATCGTTAGCATGCAAGTACATCGAGGATGTACGCTCAAGTCACCCGAAGCTACGGGTTTGCCACTGAATACTGAGGGAGCTCCCTACGGGGAACATGTGCAGCGAGGCGGGGTCCTCAATCGAGAATATCCTCATCGTCATCCTTGACGTCCGGCACATCAGCCCAGACTGGACGTATCACTGCCTCCACCAATCGACGAGGCTGTCTAATAGAACGGGGTTGAGGCACTTCAGAAGCCCTCCTCTGTACACCAGAAGTGGTCCTGCGGGAACTACTTGGCTGATCCGGATCCATAATATCTGGACAACAAGTTTCCAAATCACCTCAGAAAGGGTGTGGTATTTCCTGACTTGGAGCCTTTCAAAATGCATTTTATGACTACATGCATGCATGCATTACTTTAACATACATCTACAGTTGAGTTAAAAATGCATGACTAATTAAATGCCTACATTTTGAAAATTTTTGTCATAGTCCCCTTTGTAAATAGGACTATCCAAATACACATAGGCATGATTAGGTGGCCATTCAGTGGCACACCTACCCCAAAGTCATATACATAATATATGCATTAAAAATCAAAAACATCAATCTATAAGGTTAACTTTAATACCAGGAGTACTTTTCCTTTTACCTTTTGCTCATTTGTCCTCAAATAGGATAAGAAATAGCAGAAAAAGATGCCAATTTGACTGTCTCAAAAGTCAAATTTTTTCACATCATTATGTTCAGCATGGTTTAATACTAATATTTACTATATTGAATATTTTTTATCAAGTCATTTGAGAATACATAATCACAACTATGTGTTTAGATGCATTTCATGCGATAATTCATTTTCCAACAGATAAAAACTGTAAAAAAATACATGCATACGTTACCAGGATATTGCATAACACTTGTACGGTGACATAATTTGCAGAAAATAGCCCAAACTTAGCAGATCTGAAGGAGAGATCCGGATTTTTCTTCGCGACACAAGTTGAAAGTGACTTATGATATTAATATCCACGGTTGGCCGCAGGTCCATCTGCGGCTGAAGTAGGTGTACCTATGACACCCCTATGTGGGCCCCACCCATCCGGCTCAGTCCAGTTCGAGTTGTAAAGGAGTTCTTGCTTACTGAAAAAGTCAAATCGAGAATAAAAATGCTACGCGATTAAGCAAAATAGCCTGCAATCCTGGTCTTCTCAGATGGAACTTTGAGTCTGTACATCACTCATTGGTAGTCACCCAAACACGAGGTATACCATGCTAATGATCTCATTTATTACAAATCACATTCGGCCATACCTTGCACAGGTCCAATGCCGATAATTCTGGGTCATTACCCTAAAGATCAATGTGATCCCCGATGGGGGTTACAACGTGGAACCCCGGTGGGGATTACAATGCATGTTCATCCATTGACACACACATCAATGAAGGTCAAGCAGCCTTGATGTTATTTTAGCTGATGGCAAGTAAACCCATCGAGGCATCGAAAGTTGTTCGATGATTGCGTACGTTGGTATTCATAAGTCCCCAGTGGATCCCCGGCGGGGGTCACAACGCAATGTTTCGTTGATTCACGTGTTAGTGAAGGTCAAGCAACCTTGACAATATGCTCACAGATTATCAGCCATTGATTCACACGTCAGCGAAGGTCAAGCCGCCTTGACAGTCTACCCCACAGGGTTTTCATCTGTTGATTCACACGTTGGTGAAGTACAAATCAACGAAGGTCAGGCAATCCTGACATCAACTGCTATTGGCAGTAAATCCAACAGAATCTTAACATATCCTGGTAATACAAACCATGAAAGGTCTACATCATCAAGGAGGATCGATGATAGAATATGTTATACACATCCTCAAACAGACAAAGCTTTATCCCCACAGATCTCTTACACATAAGAGGTACCTCTTCGGGATTAAGTCGATATCAAGGATTCAGGACTTTGGTGATAACTCCAACATCAATATCCTAACAGATTCGGATCACACCTCTGATCAGGTCATAGTTTCCAATCCTCGGTAAACATTACAAGGATTCAGCAATTATCCCCAGCATGTTGGGCAAGAACCCCGCCCACATGCATTATACATTTGTATCATGTTGCTACATATAGTATCATATTTGTCTTGTGGCATTTCAAGTGTCTAGGATTCTTTATCCTACCCATGCATAGCATTGCATGAGTATGATAAAGAGGGGCATCTATAGACACTCAAAATTTTCTGCCCATCTATCACTAATATTGCAGGAGGACAGATTCGTCTTTCAAGAGGGAACCTTGGAAGACAGTTCATATCCATTCCGGATACTACCGAAAGTTCAGCATCAACCCCAGAACATACAGTGGGAGTAACAATTCCAACCTCAGAGATAACCCCGAGGTGTGCAGATCCAATACTGGTACACACACTGGAGAAAACCGATTAATCTCGGAGATAACCTCGAGGTATCCAATCTCAGTCCCAATCATGGGAATAGCTACCAACCTTGGTGATCACCCCAAGGAATGCAGTTCCGGCAATAACCCCGAAAATGTTTGTTTCAAATGCAACCAACTTCAATCTCGACGCTCACAATGAGACACCCAGTACCAACCCAGAGATAACACCGGGAGGAGAGACACACCTCAGAGTTGACATTGAGGACCTTGACATTTGCGGCGATTCAATCTCGTGAATAACCACGAGCGATATACGCTTTATCATTAAACCGTGATAACTTTCGGTGAGGGCCAAGGCATCATCTTGCCACTCTAAAGCCACATCACGTCATCTCAACATTTCATACACACATCTCTACACAACGATGTCTCACAAGAATCAAGGAAAACCAATCCCGAGTGACTATTGTGCAGGGTAACGGATAGAATTTGAAGCTTGAAGACCGGAGGGCATCGTCCCATCTTCGTGATTTTGTACAACCTCTAATCTCATGCCATTGTACAACTCTCGACAACAACGGTCAGAATTAGGTCCTATATACCTCAGTCGGATGCCCAGATTGCAATTCTAAAAGTTCGAGCAGACATTGCAGTGCCTACGTGCACATACTACGAGATGACCCAACCCGAGAAACCCGGGGCAACAGGCGACCTCAGTACACTGCGGTGGCCATAATACACTAATGCGGCTCCCCTCTATAAATAGAGGTCTTGGGGTGGCCATTTTAAGAAAAGAAAGAGCGAGGAAGCCATGTCAATTTTTCTCTGTACTTGTAATATACTGAGTGCTTTCCCATTTTAAACACTTGTGAGCTCACATATAGCTACTTTTGTACCGACGAGAGCCGAGTTTCATCCACTTCAAAGATATAGAAGTCTTCTTTGGCAGCCCACTGTAAGCCTTCTCACACACTTTAAAGCATTTCTCTTCATCTTTGCACACACCCTTCTTCACGTTGAGAGTCGTGTTGCGTGTGTTTGCCCGGACTCCGGTCCGTGGTTTTATCTCAGTTTGTATATATATATATATATATATATATATATATATATATATATATATATATATGGACTAACATTATCGAGTTATGCCTCGGTTGAGCTGAACTTGATGCAGAGCATTTATTTGCTTTTATATATATATATATATATATAAACTATGTGTCAAACTTTGTTCGATGAGCCTAGACTTCAGTCTGGAGCGTTTACTGCTTTAATATATATATATTTATATATATTTTACATCCGGTGTGTTTACTCGCTTTTATATATATATATATATACTTATATATATGAACTGTTGTCGAACTTTGTTCGATGAGCACAGATTTTATCATCAAGTTGCATTTACTATATATATATATATATATATATATATATATATATATATATATATATATATATATATATATATATATATATATATATATATATTGTCGAAACTACATTCGATGAGCACAGATTTTACATCTGATACGTTTATAAACTTATATATATATATATATTTTTAGTCTCACACAGGTTTACTTCGTGGTGGTTGATCGTTTTCTGACTTTCTTTCGTTTACGTTTACACACTGGAGTTCACTTTGTGGCGATTGATTGCTTTATACAACTTTATTTATGTTTAAATCACTTTGGAGTTTTCTTCATGGCGGTTGATAGCTTTTACAGCTTTATTTACGTTTTTGATCCCCCATGGAGGTGCTTCGTGCTTGGTGATCATGTCTATATATATATATATTTACAACTTTTATATATATACATGCTTACTGCTTTCATACAAATTATAGTATCATCATGTATCATGCTTTAGGAATCATGTGATCACAGATTGACTATTGGATTTAGATTAGGTTCCCATGATGGACATTTTCAAATTTATGGCGACTTGTAAATTATTTTGCGGTATCTAAATTTCCTCAGATGGTTTTCATACCCACGAGGAAATCGGCATTATTTTGTACATTATTTTCTTATAGATGTTTCGCATCTCGGAAATAAAATTAATCTAGCCTAACACTTAATAAAATGGAAGTGTAAAAGGTCTCAATTACTATTGAGCACAAGGGTTTGAAAAACCTCTTTTACAAAACATCACTGCCATATCTTGCTAAAAAGCGAATTTTATATAAATTCAAACCACATGTATATATAGGTGCGACGAGGCTTCGCACTACTTCCAAATAACGACACATTGACTCACACACACACATTTAGATAATGAGTTTCTTGAAAAGAGGCGGTCATCGTAGTAGTACCACGGATGTCGAAATTGCCTGACACCTTCCCTCCGCATAATCAAGTCCCAGGACCCTAATGAATCTTGGTTTCACAGACCAGTATATAGCGATGTCACATCATTTGGGTCCATATCTGAAACCTTTTCTCGGTTGTGTTGGTACAACCATTTAAAAAAATCAATGGCGACTCTTAACGAGTCCATCGTCGATATTATACATATCGGACCATTTTTACTTGTTTTTTCAAACAAATCTCACCTAAAATAAGAACACCAAAGAACAAGTAACGGAAAGGGACAATTAAAAATTCCGACGTCGACAATAATATTATAATTGTTAATATATCAAAGTATTTTGAATACCTTAAAAATCATTTTTATACCTTAAAAATCATTATCAGATAATTGTTATTAATATTAAAATATTAATATTTTCATGACAAAATATCAAAAGTTATATTTTATAACTTAAAATATTTTTATAATACTTAAGTCATTTTATATGATTTATACATCATTAATTCTATTTTTTCATAATTTATTTAATATATTTATTAAATAAACTAATTATCATTAATATTAATTAATTAATGAATTTCATCATAAAATATTAAAAGTCACTAAAAATAACTTATTATATTTTATTATACCATAATATTATTTTTTTATGATTTTTATGAATTAAAATCATTTTAAATAATTTATTTAATATTATAATTAAATAAATTAAATACCATTTATATTCCAAAAATATTAAATATTGATGAAATATACTCAAAATAATTAAAAACTATTTTTAGACTTTAAAATAATTTTTGAATTTATTTTGTATTTTAATATTTAAAACCATTTATTTTGATTTATTTATTAAAATAAATAATTTTCAAAAATATTAATTACAAAAGACCTATAGCGGCAGAATTGTATTAAAATTGTTCTTGAGTGTTCTTGAAATTTGCCGGAATGTTACGTAGTATGTGTTCGAGGTTAGTACTTTGACCAGTCTTTGATTCATGGTTATAAGGTTTCTGGGAAAGTTATTAAGTTAATGTTCTAGTACTGATGTAGTACTACAACCATAAACAAGTTGCATGACCAAAATCTAACACAACGAGAGAGATTAATCTTTGCGAGAAATCGTTGTCGGAAATTTCTTCATTTACGGGTTTTCGAAATGAAGAAACGATTCTAAAACCTACCTTGAAGCCTCATAACCTGGAATTTGGGTTTGTTTTGTGATATCTAATTGTCCCTACATGTAGTCATGATGTCATAGTACAAGTATATAGCATCAGAGCAGCATTACAACATAGCCTACACAAGATCTGAGTTGGTCAAACGTAGGGTCAGAAGTTGTTCATAAGAAATCTGGGTTTCCCAGATTTCTTCTTAAGGCAGTCGGTCAACGCTTGTTTGACCTTAATTATCTTCAATTCTATTGTTAATTTTGGCGATCTAGTAGCATAAAAGTGTAGTTCATATAGCATTCTATAACATTAAACCAACAACATGATCTAAAACCTAAAACACAAACAAGATCACGGCCTGCAAAAAACGGCATCGACGTTACGGAAATTACAGGTTTGCTGAGAAACCAAATTTAAGTGGCCAAATCGTATTTGTTTGACCAACAATAACTCTCGATCTACACATGATCTGGACTTGATCCAAGTTCTAAATCCAAGACCTTATAACATACAACAAGTAGAAACTCTTAAAACACATAAACAATTAACAGAGACAGATCTAGGACACCTGACATTTGACTGTCAGACACCATTTCTCTAGTTTTCCATATTTGAGAAATCTTTAAATTCGAGTATCTAAATGATATGGATCTAGGTTTTGGCAACCCAGATCATCAAATGACACCCTCTAACATAACTTTAACCAACAAACAACAACATTAAACATCAAATCAAAAGATTTCTAGGTTTAGGGTTTTATACCTTTTGAGCTTTGATTTTTTATTTTGATCTTGATGATCTGATGTTGTTAAGCTAAGAGGTGATTCTTGGCTTTATTTTACACTCTCTCTCACTCTATAATTTTGGATTTAGAGAGAGAAGAGCTTAGGTGAGAATGAGAAATATAGTGGCTCATTTCTCTCTTTCTAATCTTTATATCTAGCAATGAAATGCATGTGGTATCGATTGATGGTGATTCTTTGGATATAAAAGTCTTAAGCTAGAGTTAGGGTGGTTCACCAACTCATTTTAGGGCTAGATCTACAAGCAATCTACTAAATAATGCAATAATTAAGGGTATTAGAGTCATTTCGCATTTAATTTTAATGGCATTTTGGACATTGGCCAAACCCTTAAGGTTTAGGGTTTGGAAAACCTTAGGGTTTAGGGCTTGAAAATCCTTAGGGTTTTAGAAAAAAATCTAGAAATTCCAAATTAGGTTTTTTTAAAAAATAATATTTCTAAATTATAATTAGAATTTTTTAATTATATTAAAATTTCTTAATCATAATTTAAATCTTGCTAATTAGGATTAGTATTTCCTAATTAAAATTGCTAATTAAGCAATTAGGGTCAAAATTATCATTAGGGTTTATAACCCATGAATTAGGGTTTCTAATAGAAAAATAATTTTCAAATTTATAAATTAGATTTCCTAATTAGATTAGGGTTTTCTAATTACTATAACTTGAAAATTAGGATTAATATTTCCTAATTAACATTAAAACTATTTAATTAACAAATAGGTTTTCCCTAATTATAAATTAGGGTTTTTAATTCCAGATATTAGGGTTTAAAAATTTGAAATTAGGGTTTGCTAATTAATTAAGCTTTACCCTAATTAATATTATAATTAATTGCACTTGAGCATAATAATTATCCTCTAAGTTCCCAGATTATGGTTTTAAATTTTTGAATTAGGGTTTCGGATTCCTGGAACTAAAAATTAGGGTTTCTAGAACCGGTTTCTAGGGTTTCTTATAATTCGCTAGGGTTTCTAACCGAACGTTGACGTTCTTAATATATACCTAGGGTTTGTTATAGATATTGTTTATCTAGTCAACCCTTGACCCTTAACTTACATGGGTTGAATAGATCCTTTTTATTTCAAATACTTTTCTCTTTTATTTTGTATTGCTATTACATTAGCGGATGACAAACTCATAAGAATCTTTTTCAAACCGAGGGTTTCTGAGACTATTATCGAATAAGTAAAATTCATCCGATCCCTTGGGTTTAGATATATTCATAATCAAACATCCGCCTTGGGTGCATTTTACCTCGTTTATTAGAGAGTTAGTTTGGTTTTCATAAACATTGGCGGATTAAAACATCACATTCATTACATTGAGTTATAGGCACAATAGATCTAGAAGGGGGGGTTATAGATACATAATGTATTAATGACATAATGTAAAAAGACACACAAGGGGTTTTTAAAGAAGTGGTTGTAAGAGAAAACTCATAGAAGTTATAGCTCTAATCCATAATGTAAAAAGACTTTTACGAGACTTTCCACTCTTACTAGCTTTCAATTAGCGAGTTTCCACTAAGGAAGGGCGGCACCACGAATCACTAAGATTCCTTGAGGCCCGGCTGACCCTTGGGACTTGATTCACTAAGAACTCTTGAGGCCAGGCGACCTTGGAACTTCTCTAGTTCCCTAGGAACTCTTGAGCCCCAATGAGCTTGGAACTTCGTTTAGTCCCTCGGGAACCCCTCGAATACACAGCTTCATTTAGTCCCTTGGACAAGGACCCCTCGAGGCCACAGCTTCATTGAGTTGTTTGTTTGTTGGAGTTGGTCTTTGAGCTTTGCTAAGATGTCTTCATGCTCTCTGACATCTTACATACTTAGCGACTTGGCGTGATCATCCTTGAAGTGCAGTTGAGTGTTGCATGATGCTCGACTTCTTGATTTACTCAACCACTTGGATGACCCCTTGATGATTACCCTTGAAGATCGTTCCTCTTGATACATGATGGTACGCACATGATGGGTTTCTAAGATGACTATAAGCTCTTACGCTAGGTACTTAGAAACTTTCTCATACTTGCCACCATGATGGCGTTTGTGATCTCCTTCTTGATACTTGATGTCTTCTTGATGATGGACTTGCTTTAAGATGATTGTTAGCTCTTCTCTATGGTACTTAGAGTCTTCCCATGATGGACACCAAGATGACATGATGCTCTTCTTTCTCTCTCTGCGATTCGAGAACACTCTTCTTGTAGTAGAACTCTCGCTTCTACATAGTAGAACTCTCACTTCTACTTCTTCATTTGCATGTATCTAAGTGTTCTTTGTGGATTGTAGAGTGAGCCTTCGGACTCACTATTTTATATGGTTTAGACCAGTCCACCGTTACTCCAAACTCGGCAACTCCAGCAACCTTCGATCTTTGAAGCTCTTCCTGATTTATACTCCTTCCCAATCCTTCCATTGGAAAGTAGCCATTGAAGGCTATTCAAATATCTTCACAGATCTCGAGTTGTGAGAGGTAGGCTAGCGATGTGACATGTCATACTTTATCGACATTGCGATCTACTTTTCCTTCACCTACCCATCGAGATGTCACTTTAATGTCTTGGGCGGGTTGAAGACTTTATTTCCTCCTTCGATTTCTCGATCGAGAGGTTGTCCTTTTTGCATCGATGCTCTCGATAAGCTCTTGTTGAATATATACCCTTGATTGAGCCGTTGCCAATGCTTGATCTTGATTTATTCGAACTCTACGATTACGATGCATGTCTTGAGGACTGATCGTAGTGTCTTGTTGAGTGTTGCTCATTGATTGGTAGAGAGTAACACTATGATCTTGAAGAGTGTTGATTGGATCTCGATGTAGAACACCTCTTCCTTCCATTGTCTGCGATGCTTGAACACTTGATTTTGCTTGATTGTTCTCGGAGGCGATGGCCTAACTCCTTGCTCTGGTCCCCTCTGAATAGCAAGACACTTCAGATTTGTGGCACGTCCAGCTCGCTTTCTCCTTGTGATCTCCCGTTCACTTATCATCAATGGACTGACCCTATGCTTAATCACTTTAGCCTTGTTCTTCAGAGGCTAACCAGTATCTCGGTTCACTTTCCATCAGTTCTTTCTTTGTTTGGAAAACACTACGATCTTGATTGCTTCCAAGATTGTTGTCTTCTGTTCTCTTGACAGCTACTGCACTTGCTGACTTTCCTTAGTCAGTTAATGAAGTCTTCTTAAGATCATCTTGTGGAAGACTTTATTTTTAATGGCTTCACAACTCAATCATGATGCTGATTGGGTTGGTGCTTAGATCTTCTGTTAGCTTGCATACCATTCATTAAGTGCTCTTTGGTTCCCTTCAGGTGAGATGTATCTTTGCAGTGCCAACCAGAGGCTTTATTCCTTTGGATATTCTGGGAGTGCTCATTAGTTGAGAATCGTATTTGCTCTACGATTCTGCCTTGGCACTGTGAGCACATATGTTGAGGTCGTAGTTCAACTTCTCTACGATTGACTTGATTTTGTGCGAACCACTACGACTTGGGATCGAGATCTTGACACTCTCGATTTACGTCTTTATGCTCGATGTCTTCATCGATATAGCTCGACTCGATCTCTGCATGTAATCCAATAGACTCTACGAACTTCGAGTGTAGTCTCGATCCTTGACTTGGCTTGGCATCGATGAGACTCTACGACTCAGAGTGTAGTCTATGTTTACGACTTGGCTTGGCGGATGTTGATCGGCTCGTGGCGGTGTCTCTACGATTACGAACATGACTTCCTCGGTAGACTTGACTCTGAGGAAGTTCTACTCGACTTACTTCTGATCCTTCCTCGTCTCTCACAGCGATCTACGAACTCGAGATCTCTTATCTTGCGGACGATTACGCCTCGACGGCTCTCGAGTTCTCCTTGACTCTCTGGCGGAGACTACGATTTACGGTGCGATGCTTTCGATGATCGAGACAAGCCTATCTATTACATCATAAGATCAACCTAACATGCTTGATCTTTCTATATTTATAGTCCTTGTACATCATTTCTTTATAAGGACTTTACAAAGTTATTTTGCTTATGTAGGATCAATCTAACATACTTGATCAATTCATTCTAAGTCCTTGTACACATGTTTCCATTATCTATCAAAGGACTTTACATCTTTTTTTAATGCAAGCATACTTGCATATTCATTCATATATATATCATAATCAAATCATATGTAAATAGGAATATCATTCATATGTTTATTCCTGACAATCTCCCCCTATTTGATTATGACAAAAACAATAAGTGCATATGCATGTTATGAATGAATCTTATATACAGTGAGCAGCTGTATTTCTAAAACAGATAATCATGAATGTCATTTATAAAGATATGGCAAATTATTCATTAAGATATTTTTCATCCCGGATCCAGAACATACCTAACTAGTTAGAGATGTACCTCTTTGGCTCCATGTATGTTTCCAGGATGTCTGTTGATCAGCTATTCATCCATTTATTCTTCCTGCTTTTGCTCCCCCTTGGATGATGACCTTCTGTCTTTGCTTTGCTCCCTTTCAGCTTCTTCCAGAACATGCTCCCCCTCAGACTCTACGATCATGTTATCATCATCTTCTGGCTTCCCCTCAGATGATGATTCTTTTTCTGCAGCTGCTATCTTCTTTTTTGACTTCTTCTCTCCTATCCCTCTACTCTTCTTTTAGTGCCTCTTGCTCCTCTTGCTCTTCTTCTTTCTATGCCTCTTTTTCTCCCTCTTTTTGTCATTAATCATTTGTGAGAGCTGCTCCATGTTGGACATAAGTTGTTCCATTAGGTAGGAGGAGTTGGCAACTTCAAACTTGAGTTCATGTTGGCCTAGCTTAAGTTGCCTTTGAGAAAAGCTGCTTGGTCGTCAATCTTGTCGAGAGAGGCTTGGATCTACTCTTCATTGGCCTTACGAACTCGTGAAACTTACGCTTTTGATCTTGTATGGCCTTCTGATAGATGTTATCTCTCTCTTGGAGTTTGAGAGATACATCAGCCATAGTAGCTTGAAGTTTGTTCTGGAATGAATTATCTCCTGCTGCTGTCAGCTTCTGTGACTCTTCAGTGAGTAGAGATATTTTCTCACTTAGTTCATCAGAACTCTTCAGTAGTTCCTGCTCCAAAATAGTTTGATCCTCTTGTTGGGCAGCTTTGGTTGAAGCATCAGATTGGACTCTACGATTTTCATTCTTGGATAGATTTTCAAAAGCTTGGAGAATCTGAACAATCGTTGAGTACCAATTGCTGGTTGAAGATGAGGGAATGTCAAATAGTAGTGTTTGGGATGTTGGAAGCTTCTGATTTTGAATTTGAATAGTCTCAGCAGTAGAGTGACCAGACTCTACGATCACATCCTTTGTCATGTTCCTTCTTCCTTGAGAGTCCACTCTACGATCGTAGGGGATGTAGTGATTTCTAGCATGTCGATAGACTTTGAAGTGGGGTTGGTTTGTGATCATCTTTGTAGCAAAACTTTTTACCCTTGGGAAGTTTTGTGCTACCAGCTCCATGCTTGGAAAATGAGAGTAGCACCAGCTGAGGTAGCTTCCATCTCCTTCAGTATGGGCCTTTAGCCATGGCATCCACTGGAAGAACCATCCCATCAGCAAGTCGTCAGGATTGTAGAGAATGGTCGAGCAATCTAGCTCCATGTTTTTCCAGTTTTTAGCTATGTCAAAGGTAGTCATTCTTACTACCTTGAGCTGCTCATTTCCATAGTTCACCCATCTTTCTGGTGGAGCTTCTGGTAGTTCATTTAAGACTTCTACCACTATTCTTCTGTTAAATATTGCTGGTGAGAGGACAGGATAGAGTTGTGGCTCCTCTAATTCTGATTTTCAGAATTGGAATCATTCTCCATTTCTTCTTTCTCGGAGCCTGAACCATCTTGATCACTTCCAGTAGTGAATTCTTCTTGCTGCATTTCATTCCCAGAACCTTCTTCAGCAAGATCTTCCTCTGATTCATCTTCTTCATTGCTGGTCCTATCCTCAGCACTTTCTTCTGTGATCTGAGACTCATCATCACTTAATTGATGATGGCATTTGATTGATCACTGCTCCTTTTGGAGGCAAACTTGGCTTGCAGTCTGTAGCTCTTCCTTCTTCTTGGAGGTTCAGTTTTGGGAGAGTTGGACTCTTCTTCTTCTTCAGACTCTGACTCCTCTGGTTCAACAGACAACCTTCCTTGGGGTTCGACCTTTGGCGAGGCGGGCGTCTCCTTTTCTTCATAAACTCATCACCCTTTGAGTTATTTTGAGGGCTTTCAGGATTGAAAGGGGCTTGTTCTTCTTCTTTAGAATCAGCATCATTTGACCCATTATATGGGCTTGTTGGGGCAGTTGCAATTGGGGACGTGGTTGGGTCATCTTGAATCTCTTCTTCATCATCAGAGTGAATGCTCTGAGGATTAGCCACAGGGCTTGAGCATTCCTCTTCATCGGCCAGATCTTTGAATTTTCATTCATTAATCGACTTCACCTTCCTTTGCTTGGATTTGGTGCGTGAGGACTTCGGCCTTGACATCTGTCTCCTTTTCTTCTGGTGACTCTACGTCCTTCTCTTTATCAGATGTACTATTTTGGGAAGCTGAGGCTGGTTTATTTTCCACCTTAGCTTTTTTGCTGAATGGGCCTTGAAGTAATCTGTTACATCTCCTATTTGTTGTTTCAGCAGTTAGGCCCTTTTCTTCTTCATCTTTATCTTTGGTGGAGACTCTTCTTGATGGGGTATGGGCTTTCTTCACATCACCATCTTTCTTTACACCTCTGGATTTCTTTACTGGTGGTGTGATTTACTGCTTTGATACAGAGTCATCGGACTTCGAGCTTTCTACCTCTTCATCTTCCTCTTCTTTGCGAGAGCCCTGCTGCTTGCTCCCGGTTATCGACCTTGGTTCTCTTTGGGGTTTTTCTTCCAATTCACAAATAATTGTGGAGACATCACTTTGTGAACATTGAGAGGTTCTCCTCATCATCCTTGATCTTCCTCTCCTAGCTTCTTCTTCATCATGATACTCGTGATCTTCCATGAAACACCTTAGTCGGGGGTTTTTCGTGACTTCTTTAGCTCGACCTTTTCTACCCACTTGGAGATTTGGTCGAAACAGGATAACTCCAAAGTTAATCTATTTCTTGAAACTATTGCTTGACATTATCTTTAGCTGTTTGATCAAGCATCTTTGTGTCATGTGCGGTGTCCTTGCACGATATGCATTTCCCTACTATTTCAACAAGAACTTCGTATTCCTCTGAAACTCCTTCTTCTTCATGTCTTTTCGGACTAGGGTTTCTTTGGTACCCCATGATCTCCTTTGCTTGTTCGTATCGACATCATCAAGGCTCTTGGGTCCTTGGTTAGGAAAACCTAGGCATTGATTGAGGTCGAAAAGATTTCAACTTTAGAGGCCGACCTTTGACCTTGGTAGAAAGGGTTCGGAGTTTATGGAAGCATTTGAGTAGAAATCTTTCACGGTCACCATACACTCGAGTGCTAGCCTCGAGGCATTACGAGAATCCGACTTTCTTCACAAGTTCGATAATGTCTCTGAACTTCTTTTCGGATTTCTCAAACGACTTAGTTCCGAGTTGAATACCAGTGATAACTCGCCAGTTTTCCATTTGAGCAGTTCGAAGAATGTGGGTATTTGATTTAGAGAGGTTTGTGAGAGATGGATGATTGTGATTTGATAAAGCTCGGGTGTTAATCTGTTTACGGCTCTTGAGAGGATTTTAGGGTTTGAGAATGGGAGGGAGAAAGGTTCGATAGCTTTTGATAATTGTCTGTAGATTTGAAATTGTCTTTATGACAGTTCCTTCTAACTCTGCATAACCAGTGATGTGTTAACTGACCATTGGTTGCACGATGCCCAGTAATGAGATGTAACTCCCCATTACTTTTCAGTTAGATATTTCCTTTGAAGAGTAGACGTTTAAACAACGTGGCTTTGACCGTTGACCTTTTGATTCGTAGAGTAGCATGGTAAGGCAGCTGTGGACTCTACGTTTTCCTTTGTTGATTCAACGATCAACTTTTGAGAGATGCTGCAGTGGATGGCTTTGACTTTTATCCTCACTTTGATGCAGCATAGTTTGATTACTGATATATTCGAACTTATCTCCTCATTTTGAATGGTTGAGCAATTGTCTCATTTTCCAAGCTCCTTGTGAACTGGAGTACCCTTTGGTAGGACTACGATCGTCGAGTTGTCTTCTCGATCGTTGAGGTTTTACGCTGCGATCGTGGAGTTCTCTTGACCTCGACTCTACGATCGTTGACTGACTTGGTCCTTGAGATGAATTTGATCAAGCAATTCTTCTGGGTTAAGGTAGCTCAGGAAGGGCCAACCTCTTAGAGTGAGCTAAGGGTCAGGTTTGTCCCTGAGGCGCTTTCCAGATGAAATACTTTGGAAGTGATTTGCAATGATATCTCATTTGACCTTTTCTGGTGGGGAGGTCCTCTACCACTTTGGATAATTGCATTTCTTTGTAATTGTGGTGTCCTTTTGCTTCTTCTACTGCTACGATCGGATGTTTGATCGTAGGCACTCCACGATTTTGAGTTGGGTTGGGTGGTGAAAGGTTATCGATGAAATGCGTTTTGAGACGTTCCTACTGACTATGGATCTTCATTTGGTTCATCCGCCACAAAGTTTTGGGACTCTGTAGCTGGTACATTTCTTCATAGTAAAACTCAGTGTTGTTGTTTCTCAACAGATCACTGCTCCCCATGGTTAATGTTGTTTTCTCAGCTGTGATTCCCTTTTCCACATATGTATTAGAAGGCAGCCTTGCAAATCTCCTTCTGACTGGAATCACCATTATCACTTAGATCTCCCTGTTTGTAGGCATGGATATTTTTCAGGACTGATGACTCTACGATCATTTGATAGCACTACGAACGTAGTCTTCTTTGACAGTCTTGTGTTTGTGAGGTTCTGCTTTCGTAATGAATTCCTCTTGACTGATGCTCAATGATCCTCTGTTGTGAGCTCCCTTGAGGATTCTTCTCATATAGCATGCCTTTCTTGATTTGAGCATATAGAACCCTTTTCATCTTTGGTTGCATGGCCTGCTCCATATCTGATTTGCGACCATGTGAGCTTCACTCGAGTTAGCTCAATGGGTCTTCAAGAGACGAGCTTGGACATATAGGAATTTTATCGAAATCATTCCTACGAGCAGGTCCTTAGCCTTCTGTTGGTTGAGTCTTCTTGGTTGAAGTCTCTGCTTGACATTCCTTAGTGTGGTCGAGACGGATCAGAGTACTGCGGTTTTAAATATATTTCTATTTTTGGTACGCATAATTAAATGGGTCCTGCTAGGTTAGTTCTCTAAACCCCTGTTCCTCTTTTATTTGGATAATCGTCACATTTATCACCAACATCATATTCATGCATAAAACTAGTTTTAGATAATACATTTTGATATGCATTAAGGTGAGTGTGTGTGTGAGGTTTGACATTTAATAACACACTCTTTATCTATGATGGTTTCATCATTTGTTAGGTTATGTTCACAATGTTTAATTATTCACAGAGTGAGAATCAACTCTATGATTTAGGAGTATCTAGTTGATTCATGGAGGTGATCAGTTTCTACATATCATCAAGATACTCTTTAAGAACTGATCATACTCTGTGTGTTATCAAACACTTAGAGCTAGGATTTGTACATACATACTAACCCACCAGGAAGGATTACTTCACATAGAATTAATTTGGCATGTGATGCTCTTATGACCCATTTGAGTTTCCTTGAGGTGTCATCTTCAACCTAAAACTTGGATGGAGTGAAAGTTTATAGACATTTGAGTTTCCATCCTCAGGGTACTTTCTCTCTTCACCTTTTTAGGTAGATTATGACTTCTTGACAGAATACTGTTATGGTTCATAAGAAGGTGCATTAATGATGTACACATGTATAATAGTGAGGAACCGTACCTTTTTACTGTCAGTCTCTTAACATCGTTTATCTTAGATATCTTGAGTTTAGGCATTGATGTGCATAGCTTCACATTTGCCCCTGACAGCTTGTTGCTCTTGTTGACCTTCAATCAATCAATCGTGATCTTGAAGATGTAGGCCAAGAGAATCTCAACATTAAAATCTTTGACATCCTTTAGTTTACAAAGTTTGCACCCAGCTGCTGGTTGGCTAGACATAAGTTTGAGAAGATCTTCTTTCTTCTCTTGATAGGCATTTCTTAGCATGTATGGCCTCTTCATCTTTCAGGTTGGTGGATGCTTGACTCTTTGTCATTGATGTCTCTTGAGCTTTTTAAATGCGGTCTTGAGACTACAAGATTATTGCCAGCGAGGATTGGTCTTGTTGATGTAACAATCGAGAACATGGACCAATCTGAAAGCGACTTGAGTGTATATACACATTTACGTATACACAATATTTCCAACGTGTGAGCTCATCTGCATATAACAAGTTACTTACTACTAAACTAAGTTTAGAACAATGTTTGTGCATGGGATCAGACTCAAAGCGATTAGCTTTTGAATATAGCATGAGAACCTGCTCTGATACCAATTGTTAGTTCCCAGTAGGCACAATAGATCTAGAAGGGGGGGGGGGGTTGAATAGATCCTTTTTATTTCAAATACTTTTCTCTTTTATTTTGTATTGCTGTTACATTAGCAGATGACAAACATAAGAATCTTTTCAAGCATAGCAGAATAAGTAAAAGATCCTCTTCATTGATATATTCATAATCAAACATACATTGTTCATAGAGTTAGTTTGGTTGTAAGCAGTTAAAACATACATAGCAGATTATAGCGATATAGTACATAATGTAAATGACATAATGTAAAAGACACAAGGGTTTTAAGTGGTTCGAGACTCGAAGCTCTAATCCACTCTTTTACTTTTAAATAATTGCGAGTTTCCACTAAGGAAGGGCGGCACCACAGATCACTAAGATTCCTTGAGGCCACTACCTTGGGACTTGATTCACTAAGAACTCTTGAGCCCAGCATGACCTTGGGACTTCTCTAGTTCACTAAGAACTCTTGAAGGCCAATGACCTTGGAACTTCATTTAGTCCCTCTGGGACAAGGACCCCTCGAGGCCAGCTTCATTTAGTCCCTTGAGACAAGGACCCCTCGGTTGCACTTTTGTTGAGTTGTTTGTTTGTTGGAGTTGGTCTTTGAAATTGCTAAGATGTCTTCATGCTCTGAACATCTTCTGTACTTAGCAGCTTGGCGTGATCATCCTTGAAGTGCAGTTGAGTGTTGCATGATGCTCAGCTTCTTCAGTTACTCAACCACTTCGGATGACCCCTTGATGACTGCCTTGAAGATCGTTCCTCTTGATACATGATGGCTGCACATGATGGGTTTCTAAGATGACTGTAAGCTCTTTTGCTAGGTACTTAGAAACTTTCTCATGCTTGCCACCATGATGACGTTTGTGATCTCCCTTCTTGATACTTGATGTCTTCTCATGATGGACTTGCTAAGATGACTGTTAGCTCTTCTCTATGGTACTTAGAGTCTTCCTATGATGGACACCAAGATGACATGATGCTCTTCTTTTTCTCGGCAGTTCAGAACACTCTTCTTGTAGTAGAACTCTCACTTCTACTTCTTCCTTTGCATGTATCTGAGTGTTCTTTGTGGATCGTAGAGTGAGCATTCGGACTCACTATTTCACATGGTTTAGACCAGTCCATCGTTACTCCAAACTCAACAACTCCAGCAACCTTCGATCTTTGAAGCTCTTCCTGATTTATACTCATTCCCAATCCTTCCGTTGGAAAGTAGCCGTTGAAGGCTATTCAAATATATTCACAGATCTCGAGTTGTGCGGTGGTAGGCTAGCGATGTGACATGTCATACTTTATCGACATTGCGATCTCTTTGTTTCACCTACCCATCGAGATGTCACTTTAATGTCTTGGGCGGTCGAAAGACTTTATTTCCTCCTTCTATTTCTCGATCGGAGGTTGTCCTTTTTGCATCGATGCTCTCAATAAGCTCTTGTTCGAATATTACCCTTGATTGAGCCGTTGCCAATGCTTGATCTTGAGCTATTGAACTCTCTGATTACGATGCATGTCTTGAGGACTGATCGTAGTGTCTTGTTGAGTGTTGCTCGTTGGTAGGTAGAGTTAACACTTACGATCTTGAAGAGTGTTGATTGGATCTCGATGTAGAACACCTCTTCCTTCTATTGTGCGATGCTTGACACTTACATTTGCTTGATTGTTCTCGAGATGGCTTAACTCCTTGCTCTGGTCCCCTCTGAATAGCAAGACACTTTAGATTTGTGGCACGTCCAGCTCGTTTTCTCCTTGTGATCTCCTGTTCACTTATCATCAATGGACTGACCCTACGCTTAATCACTTTAGCCTTGTTCTTCAGAGGCTAACCAGTATCTCGGTTCACTTTCCATCAGTTCTTTCTTTGTTTGGCAAACACTACGATCTCGGTTGCTTCCAAGATCGTTGTCTTCTGTTCTCTTGATAGCTACTGCACTTGCTGACTTTCCTTAGTCAGTTAATGAAGTCTTCTTATGATCATCTTATGGAAGACTTTATTTCGAATGGCTTCACAACTAAATCTTGATGCTGATTGGGTTGGTTCTTAGATCTTCTGTTAGCTTGCATGCCATTCGTTGAGTGCTCTTTGGTTCCCTTTAGGTGAGATGTATCTTTGTAGTGCCAACCAGAGGCTTTATTCCTTTGGATATTCTGGGAGTGCTCATTAATTGAGAATCGTATTTGCTCTACGATTCTGCCTTGGCATTGTGAGCACATCTGTTGAGGTCGTGATTCGACTTCTGATTCGACTTTGGTGTGCGAACACTTCTGACTTGAGATTAGATCTTGACGCTCTATGATTTTTGTCTTTGTGCTCGATGTCTTCATCTGATATAGCTCGACTACGATCTCTGCATGTAATCAATAGACTCTACGAACTCAGAGTGTAGTCTACGATCCTTGACTTGGCTTCGGCATCGGTAGACTCTACGACTCTGAGTGTAGTCTACGTTTCTGACTTGGCTTTGGCGGATGTTCGATCGGCTTGTGGCGGCGAATTTGTCTCTCACGATTACGAACATGACTTCCTTAGTAGACTTCGGCTCTGAGGAAGTTCTACTCGACACACTACGATCCTTCCTCGTCTCTCCTGGAAGTCTACGAACTCCGAGATCTACTATCTTGCAGACTATGATTCTGCCTGGATAACTCTCGAGTTCTCTTTGACTCTCCTGGTAGACTATGATTTTTGGTGCAGTGCTCGACGATCAGACAAGCCTATCTATTACATCATAAGATCAACCTAACATGCTTGATCTTTCTATATTTATAATTCTTGTACATCATTTCTTTATAAGGACTTTACAAAGTTGTTTTGCTTATGTAGGATCAATCTAACATACTTAATCAATTTATTCTAAGTCCTTGTACACATGTTTCCATTATCTATCAAAGGACTTTACAGCTTTTCTTAATGCAAGAATACTTGCATATTCATTCATATATATATCATAATCAAATCATATGTAAATAGGAATATCATTCATATGTTTATTCCCGACAAATTCAATCAAATTATTTAAGTGTAGCCAAAACCCTTTTGGCAATTCGTCGGATCGAATTCACACTAAGTATTCCTGTATTTACAACTCATCGACTTTTATCATCTACGCACTTTTGAGTTACATGGTACATGAGTGATAAATAAAAATATTTTTGATATTTCAAATCATCTTCGTCTAGCTGAAACAAGTAGCATAGACTATACTTTAAACCGTTTCAAAAATGATTACGAGTCTACATTTTTTTTTCCAAAAGCACATAGTGCGTATTTAGCTCGATGTCAAAATTTTGAAGTCTAGCATAGCTAGGATTTTTGGAAAACTTATGTCTCCACTAATAATCATTTTCTTAAACAGTCTATCTTTTCTTATTATCCTTAATACTCCATTTACACACAACTATACCCAGTTCATCAAACCACACTTATGAGTTCATTTACTTGCCACAATCATATGAGTTTAAGAACTTGTCCTAGTCAGACCTTTGGCGTCCATTCGCTGAGGGGTTCATAAACATTTCATATAACTATGAATCAAGAATGTCACATAAGTATGAGCTTTAAGAACTCGTACTTAGCCTTATATTCTCTACCTATAACCTATCTATCTGTTATACACATAAGAAAGGAATCACCCTCTTAACATGCATATAGCAAATAGCGCGATACAGATATCCCAATAATTATCCTAACTCCCTTCTCCATACAAATTTCATTTAATCCGTATTCATAATCCTTTCATGAATATGTACCAATTAATAGTACAACTGACACCCAGCAATCTTGCTATTAACTTTGCAATCATTCGCTTGATTCTTCTTCATACTATAACATTATCTGATCACGGGGTGATCTCATCGTATATATTACGATTCATTTCTATATCTTGATCGTTTTGTTTTACGATCTCATATCACTGTACTTTTAGTCTTTTAGACTCTATCTATTCATCACTACTGTTCAACTTTATTATCAGAGTTAGGGAACTCCGTATCTTTTATAACCCGTCGAGATTCGTCTTTGAATCTTATAGACCGACTAACTCTATGCGAGTTAGATCTTATCCTAATCACTGCGGTTATTAGCTTCAGGTATTCCTACCTAAGGTTCGTAACCAACAGCTTTGATACCAACTGTGAGGGCCCCGAATCCGGGTCCCGAATCACCGCGGATCCGGTTCGATCATTCTATACAACTATTGTGACGCCCCCAAAATTAGGTATACATCACCCATCTTGGGTAGTCAGATACATGGTACAGAATTTAAATACAACTTACTAATATAAGCTGTAGGTATACAATACTGACATAAACCGTGGGTTTGAATACAAATATTGTCTACTAGATATTATACAAACTCAAAAGGAGTCCTCATTACAATTATTATCACACTATTTCACGTAATAGTGAGGACTACTAATGCTATCCTCTAGACCATTACTCCGCCCCCACTCGTCCCAAATATATTCTCATTTCACGAGAGAACGGTGAAAGAAAGGGTGAGCTCAACTAGCTCAAGAAGAAATATTATGACTAAGATAATGCGAATAAATTATCATTAGCCTCACAAACGATGTTAAACCGATAAAATATAATGAACATCAAGTTTAACTACGTTGAATCGTGAATCCATTAAAAGAGTCAAGTAGAAAATAAAATCTACTATCTTTTATGATTTAAAAGGTTTTCATCATTTATTATAGTTTGAGACTCGGCTTTAATAAATATTCCACATCATCGAATCACCCATGCACTACGGCCAAGGATATTCTTTAGTATCACGACCACAATTATTCATGCACTACAGAGCCAAGAATAGTTGTGTATTCATTAATGGTCATGATCATGCCAACAATCATCCATCAATGCACTACTGACCCTTTGAGGATTTTTATCACATCATTTGTAACATTACGGTCATGATTACACCGAATAGTCTCTGGTCATAATCATACCAAGTCCATCTATGCACTACAGCCCACAGATGACTTTCAACATAATATAAACATGAGGATGATGACAATGATATAAGAATTCAATAAAACAAGTTCAAGAATTATTTTATCCGGACTTATTAACATCCAAATTGTCGACATGATCTTTGTTTTGTAGAGTAAAATTCAAGAATCTTTGAAAGAATATTTCCATGAAAGGATCTTTGGATGAAGCGCAAATATCAAGGATATTCCACTAATTTCATGGAGTATAGAAGTCAAAGTTTTAACCAATTTGGATATAATAAAGAATGGAATAACAAAAGAAATCACCATGCATGCGATAGAGCAACACAGGTGTTATTCCAATAGAATAATAAATAACGGAACCAGTCCCACGTAAAATGCATGCAGAGGATATTCCAACAGAATAATAAAGAATGGAACCAGGTCCCGTAAAACACACAGACGTGATGTTCCAACGTAATAATAAAGATCGAACCAGTCCGGTGTAAAACACACGACAGGATATTCCAACGTAATAATAATAAAGATTTTAACCGGTCCGGTGTAAAACACACGACGGGATGTTCCAATGTAATAATAGAAGAAGAATGTCACCAAGTATAGGGTAAACCACGTATACAAGTTATTCCAATGAATAATAAGCAATGGAATAACAACAGTTCTCTTCATGAATAAGAAAGAATAACACCCTTTACGAATACAACAAATAATATTCCCTACCTTAGAAGAACCTGAATATTGGAAAAGTGAAGTAGCGAGAATACTTTTCTTCTTTCTCTCTATAGTTTCTCTCTCTGAGTTTCATTGAATTAAGTAAGAAATAATGAAGGAATAAGCTTTCTATTTATTGAAAAGCCGAGGGTGGCTCTTGGTCTTAACGAAGGGTCAAAATGACTCTTGGTAATATTGAAGAGACAACTACTATTCATGCGAAGGGGTAATTAACCTTTGGAACAATCAAGAAGGCGATTAACTCTTGGTAATATTGAAGGACAACTACTATTTATTTGCGAAGGGGTAATTACTATTGATGAAGGTAATTACTATATCGACGAAGGTAAATACTATTCACAAAGGTAATTACTATTCACAAAGGTAATTACTATTCACAAAGGTAATTACTTATTGACGAAGAGACTCTTAGATGATGACATATGGGCCCCCATAAAATAATCAAACTTACCACAAACGCCTCATAATGAGACTTTATATACATCAAGGATTGAATAAATATTACCACAAATCATTTTATTTTAATCAACACATTTTAATCTTTCAACAATTATTAATCATTTATAACTTGTCGTCTCAATTAATAATATAACATATTATCTGAGATGATACTATGACCATAATTGAATCAATAATATAAGAGATATGATCAAGTGCAATTCATGTAGCAATAATTGAGTATAGCTAAGTGACTTCTCACGTAGCATCAATAATCAATACTGGTATGCTACTACTTAACTGACGCCAGACATCGTATTTTTTACCACCTAGTAGTTCAACAGTTTTAACGGTAACACCTCCGCTGTTATTTTTATAGAAAGATAATTTTGTCGTTTTCTAACTAAGACAATACTTCCGTTGTGGGGTCCACCAATGATTGAGCCGTCGTACGAATATTCCCCAACAAAAGAATATTCCCCGACCAAACGAATATTTTATAACAACTTGCTTACTTTGCAAAATTTATAAATATTACCCACAACTATAACATTATATCAAATTTATTCCATAATATTCAAAAATAATATTTATAGAAAATTCATCTTTATTTATAAAAGTTGGGGTCTTACAACTATTACTATATTTGCGGAAGATATAAACATAAATTATTTATACATTAAACTTACACATAATCCCCAAGGTCGAGTAACCTTAACTTAATACACAATACATAACTTATTTAACTTACAATAACATTAATATCATACAATAATATTACAAATCTAATCACACACATTCTAAAGCTGGAACTGTCTTTGACCTTTCCTTGTATCCGATGTATTCGTCTTAATCTGCAATGTTTATCATGATATAGCAAGGGTGAGCATAAAAATTGCCCAACAAGTTTAAGTTCAATAATTTAAAGATATATCATGATTGAAAGGATTTGAATAATAAGCTGGCTATAATTCAACAATATAATTATGAATTAGCAGGAAAAAAATTTATGACTGAACAAGTATTTAACATGAACAAATATATCTGGACCGAATGGTAATGAAGGTGATCAGCCTTTCCTACCTGACTTAAACATGCAATATGTACATAGTACAATTCTACAATGGCAATCAGCAATGATTATCCATAAGCATATCTGAATGAAACAACTCTTAGTATAGTTAAGTAAAAACAAACTTGCCTGAACCATTGATTACCGCTACGTAATTTATAACGCTTTATCCAAAGACCTAATATTAGTAATATAGATCTCCAATATTAGAATAATATCATCACAATATAATACTATTATATATATATATATATATATATATATACAATAACCTAAACACATAACCCTATCAGTCTATAACACATATAAGACTCTGTATCATGTCTAACTATTTCATTCTGACTTGATTTAGACAAAATTCTAACGCCCCGACGGTCTAATCGGATAAAATTTTGAGTTTAAGTTCAATTAAACTCTGTCTAAATACTTAACCATTATCTAAGATAATTTATTAACAGTTAAAATATTTTTCATAAGCTCGTAATAATTTTTTAATAATTATTACTATTTATCATAATTTTTCAATCACTTATATCGTATTTAAATGAATTAAATATCACATAATTCCATTATCATTAATATTTTATTATCAAATATTAATGAAATATATGTCATAATATTTTAATATATTTATAATATATCAAAGTATTTTTTAATACCTTAAAAATAATTTTATATGATTTTTAAGCAGTTAAATTCATTATCCGATAATTGTTATTAATATTAAAATATTAATATTTTCATGACAAAATATCAAAAGTTATATTTTATAACTTAAAATATTTTTATAATACTTAAATCATTTTATATGACTTATACATCATTAATTCAATTTTTCATAATTTATTTAATATATTTATTAAATAAACTAATTATCATTAATATTATTAATTAATGAATTTCATCATAAAATATTAAAAGTCACTAAAATAACTTATTATATTTTATTATACCATAATATTATTTTTCATGAAATAAAATCATTTTTAAATAATTTATTTAATATTATAATTAAATAAATTAAATACCATTTATATTCCAAAAATATTAAATATTTATGAAATATACTCAAAATAATTAAAAACTATTTTTCAGACTTTCAAATAATTTTTCGAAATTTATTTTGTATTTTTAATAATTAAAAACAATTTATTTTGATTTATTTATTAAAATAAATAATTTTCAAAAAATATTAATTATAAAAAGGCCCTATAGCGACAGACCCGTCGCTAAAGGTGTTCTTGAGTGTTCTTGAGTTGCCCAGAATGTTCATAGTATGTGTTCGAGGTTAGTACTTTGACCAGTCTTTTGATTCATGGTTATAAGGTTTCTAGGAAAGTTATTAAGTTAATGTTCTAGTACTGATGTAGTACTACAACCATAAACAAGTTGCATGACCAAAATCTAACACAACGACATGATTAATCTTCAGAGAAATCGTTGTTGAGAAAGTCGTTCTTCATTTCGGTTTTCCGAAATGAAGAAACGATTGCTAGCCCTACCTTGAAGCCTCATAACTTGGAATCTGGGTTTGTTTTGTGATATCTAATGGTCCCTACATGTAGTCATGATGTCATAGTACAAGTATATAGCATCAGAGCAGCATAACAACATAGCCTACACAAGATCTGGGCTGGTCAAACGTATGGTCAGAAGTTGTTCATAAGAAATCTAGGTTTCCTAGATTTCTTCATAAGGCAGTCGGTCAACACTTGTTTGACCTTAATTATCTTCAATTCTGTTGTTAATTTTGGCGATCTAGTAGCATAAAAGTGTAGTTCATATAGCATTCTATAACATTAAACCAACAACATGATCTAAAACCTAAAACACAAGCAAGATCACGGCCTGCAAAAACGCTGTCTGACGTTCTGGAAATTCTGGGTTTGCCAAGAAACCAAATTTCGTGACCGGTCAACGCTGTTTGACCAACAATAACTCTCAATCTACACATGATCTGGACTTGATTCAAGTTCCAAATCCAAGACCTTATAACATACAACAAGTAGAAACTCTTAAAACACATAAACAATTAACAGAGACAGATCTAGGAGACCTGACATTTGACTGTCAGACACCATTTCTCCAGTTTTTTAGATTTGTGAAATCTTTAAATTCGAGTATCTAAATGATATGGATCTAGGTTTTGGCAACCCAGATCATCAAATAACACCCTCTAACATAACTTTAACCAACAAACAACAACATTAAACATCAAATCAAAAGATTTCTAGGTTTAGGGTTTTATACCTTTTGAGCTTTGATTTTTGATTCTAATCTTGATGATCTGATGTTGTTAAGCTAAGAGGTGATTCTTGGCTTTGTTTTACACTCTCTCTCACTCTAAAATTTCTGATTTAGAGAGAGAAGAGCTCAGGTGAGAATGAGAAATGTAGTGGCTCATTTCTCTCTCTTTCTAATCTTTATATCTAGCAATGCAATGCATGTGGCCGTCAATTGATGACTGATTGCTGGATATAAAAGTCTTAAGCTAGAGTTAGGGTGGTTCACCAACTCATTTTAGGGCAAACCCTTAGGGTTTAGGGTTTGGAAAACCTTAGGGTTTGGGGTTTGAAAATCCTTAGGGTTTTAGAAAAAAATCTAGAATTTCCAAATTATGTTTTAAAAAAAATAAAATTAATATTTCTAAATTATAATTAGAATTTTCTAATTATATTAAAATTTCTTAATCATAATTTAAATCTTTCTAATTAGGATTAATATTTCCTAATTAAAATTATATTGCTAATTAAGCAATTAGGGTTAAAATTATCAATAGGGTTTACAACCCAAAATTAGGGTTTCTAATAAAAAATAATTTTCAATTTTTAAATTAGATTAGGGTTTTCTAATTACTATAACTTGAAAATTAGGATTAATATTTCCTAATTAACATTAAAAGTATTTAATTAACGATTAGGTTTTTCCTAATTATAAATTAGGGTTTCTAATTCCAGAAATTAGGGTTTAAAAATTTAAAATTAGGGTTTGCTAATTAATTAAGTTTTACCCTAATTAATATTATAATTAATAGCACTTGAGCATAATAATTATCCTCTAAGTTCCTAAATTAGGGTTTTAAATTTCCAAATTAGGGTTTCGGATTCCCGGAACTAAAAATTAGGGTTTCCAGAAGCGATTTCTAGGGTTTCTTATAATTCGCTAGGGTTTTCTAACTGAACCTTGACGTTCTTAATATATACCTAGGGTTTGTTACAGATATTGTTTATCTGGTCAACCCTTGACCCTGAACCACATACTGTACACATATAATATATTATACACAGAACATATTCACATATACCCTTAATCCTGAATAATTCACCTAAATCCTTCACAGAATTTTGAAATCCTCAAAATTCCTTCTTAAAAATATTAAATGCATACACTTATTTTCTGTCTAGGTTCTAATATTGAGCATTAAATCAATTAATAAATTTTTTTAAAAATATTCAAATTCTCGAGTTGTCACAGCGTTACAGTCCTCATTACATTTATTATCACACTATTTCATAGAATAGTGAGGACTACTAAAGAAACCATCTGGACTGTCACTCCATTCCCCGACTAGTCCTAGCTATATTCACATTTCCTGAAGAGAACAATGAAAGAAAAGGGTGAGCTCAACTATCCCAATAAAGAATATTATGACTAAGATAATACGGAATAAATTATCGATAGCCTTCAACAGTGTTAGACTGATAGAATACAATAGACAACAAGTTTAACTGCAACAGAACTAACAATCCATTAGAAGAGTCAAGTAGAGCATGATATCTACTATCTTCTATGATTTAAAAGTTTATCACTAATTTTATCGATGTGACTCAGCTCAATAAATAATCCACATTACTGAATTATCCATGCACTACGGGCCAAAGATATTCATTATTATCACATTCACGAATCATCCATGCACTACGGGCCAAAGATAATCGTTATTATCACCAATGGTCATGATCATGCCAATAACTGTCCATCGATGCACTACGGGACAATGAGGACTTTTACCACATCATTTGTAACATTACAGGTCATGATTCTACCGATACACAGTTATAATCATACAGATCAATAGTCCATCTATGCACTATGGGACAAAGATGACTTTCATCACAATATAAGCATGAGGATGATGACAATGATATAAAAATTCAATTAAGTAAGAGCAAGGATAAATTTTAAAGATTTATAAATCAATTTATCCAGAGTTCAAGAATGTCCAAATTGACAACATGATAACTGCTTTGTGGAGTAAATTTTAAGAATCATATCCATGTATCAAAATAATTTGGATAGAAAAGAAATCAATTTTTATCATGAATAGTACCCTGGGTGAATAGTACCCGAGTAAATAGTACCCCGTGAATAGTACCTCAGCATGAAAAGATCAAAATTTAACAAGAATGTTCAAAAAAATATCCTTGTGAAACGATACTATATGAAAGACAAATTTCAATGATATTCTACTAATTTCAAGGAATATAAAAGCAACTTATCAACATGAGTTTAGAATTAAGAATACAAAATGAAATAATATTACTTACATACTACAGAGTATGGAAGAAAATACTATTTCATACGAATATTGAACAAATAAAATATCTCTTACCTTAAAAGGAGAGTACTAATGTCTGGTATAGCGGGGATATTCTTGAAGAAAACTTATATTGTTTTCTACACTCAAAGCTTCATTAAACTCTAAAGAAATATGCTCAATATTATAGAAGAAGAATTCTTTTATTCTGGTGTGATTTTTAATTCTAAACTAAGCATCCTATTTATAGGAGAATGGCATGATACTATTTGAATTTAGAAAATCACGGACGCACAGTAGGAAAAATTCACGGGCGATGTTCAGCTGAAACTTTAAAAAAAATTGATTTTACTATGTTGCACTATGCATACACTATGCAGTACTATGCAAATAAAATATAATATATTATATTGTATATATAAAACAAAACTTATTATAATATATATATATAATAGAACTCCCCCGACATTGATCAAATATATATATATATAACAAAACTGAGATAACTTTCTAACCGATAGTTTTGAAAAATGGAAAAGCGGGGGTCCATGTAATAAGCCAAACTTACAACAAATACTTCATAAAATACCTCTCTATTTATCTCAATTCACTTGGCTTCTCAAAACAAATTTTAATACCATTCATCATTAATATTATAACTCACAATATTAACAATCAGAGCATTCCCAGGAAAGAGGGGGCTTTCTGATAAGAATTTCTCCCTATTAGCGCACAATTAGGTGACCAAACCCATTTCCTCGACAGAACTTTCTAGACATCGTCAATAATGCAAATAATAATATGAATAACTTTGTCGTCTCAATTATTGATTTAATAATATAAAATATTGTGACAATAATTGAATCAATAACGTGAGATACTATTCAGCAATTACTGTGGCAATAATTGAATAAAACTGAGTGACTTCTCACGTAAGCATCAATAATCAAAGATATTGTACAATTATGTGTGTTACTATTCAACCACGCGTATGACTATTGTGACAATCCGAAAATTTAGACAATTAGTTAAATCTTAAATGATGGATTAAAGGTTGAATAATAAACCTAGACAAAAAATAAGTGAATGAATTTGAGATTTCTGGGAAGGAATTTAGTGAATTTAAAAAATTTTGTGTTGAATTATTCAAGATTAAGTGTATATGTGTATATGTTTTGTGAATATGAAAATTATGTGATGGTTTATATTTATTTATTATATAAACAAATAAAAGGAACTAGTGTGATCCTAATTATATATTAGGAATGAAGAATTGAATAACTCAAGGGTTATGGGATGAGAGAATTTTGGTATATAGAATATATACAAATGCAATTCATGAGCTGCTATCTCCGACCGAGGTTAGGTCTACTTTTGCTCTGCTGCTGTGATTCTTCCTCCAACCTGTACATTCTAAGAGATTTATTTTATACATCTCAATTAATTAATTTTATAACATATTTATAGCAAGTCTAATTGGGTTAAGGAAATAAGTGTGCATGAGTAAGGATTTATGTAATAATTGAGGAAATGAAAACTCTAATTAAATAATTAGGAAAGGATAAGAATTAAAAGTATTGGACTATGTAAATTTTATAGCCCAAGTGTTGGCCCAATGAAATTGGTTACAGGCCCAAGCAATACATTAAAAGAATGGCCCAACTTTTAGCCCAAGTGGGAGAGGACTTTTTGGACATTTAGTAAATCAAATAAAGCATAAAAGGAAACTAATGTTGGACAATCTAAGGCCACATGGTCGGTGCTTTATAGAGAAGAAAAAGGAAGCATGTGGTGTAATGATGATAACTTATTTTAGTTTATAAAGTAGTTCACCAACTATGAAAGGTGTCTTCTTATTTTTGGAGCACCACATTTGGATAAGCTTGCAAACAACAACTATATGATTAAGAAAGAGAAGCATGAGAGTTATTGGGAGATAACAATTAGATATATACAATATATCTACATCTTTTACTAACACCCATTATATGATTAAGAAAGAGAAGCATGAGAGTTATTGGGAGATAACAATTAGATATATACAATATATCTACATCTTTTACTAACACCCACAATTTATTTTATTTCTCTTTCATCTTATTTCTTCTAATTTGTTAAGAAGACTAAAATAGAGAGAGAGAGAGAGAGGGCTTAAAAGTTCGGCAGCTCCAAGAGAGGAGAAGGAGAGAAGAATTATGATCTTCCATGCCATCCAAGATCCATCACATAGTTTGGAAGAAAATGATATGTCAAGAAATCAAAGGTATAAAACCAAGCCTAAGTTATCCTTTTTTTAAGTTATTTAGATTGAATAATGATCTTAGGTTTCACAACTCACAAATCTTAGATCTACATGATTTAGAATGTGTTATGTGTAGAGCAATCCATTTTGAGTATCAAAAGTTAGATTAAAAGCAAGAAAAGTGAAGCTAGGTTTTCCAAATGTAGAAAATCCTATTATTTTAGCCTTGATGGTGTTTAATCTTGTGTTTCATGATTGTTTAATGAAATAAATCATGTATCGTGGTAGAATCAAGAGTATATGAGGTATTAGTAAATGTTATGATGAGTTATGTTGGTAATTATGTGAAAACATGAAAGTTTTCTTAGAAGACATCAAGAGTTAAAAATCAGATTTTGGTGAAAACGGAACATTAAATTCAAATGACCCTATCTCCTATTATATTTCAAATTTTTGAGTGTGGTCAAGTCCTAGAGTTAGATATATGCGTTTTCTAACATCTCCAAGTGGAATCACTGAAAAAGGAGTTGTAGATTTCCGTATGGAATATTTTTAACAAAATACGAAAAACTTGTTTTTCCAATTTTGTTACTGCCAAGGCCTTTCCAGGGGCTGTTTCAGAAACGTAATTTGTGATAAAAATTCTGGTCTTTTGGGAAATGAACATATATGGTATTAAGTAGCTCCTGTCCAAAAATGAGTTCATTCCGACTTAAAATGACCAAGTTATGACCATTTCAATATTTGGATTTTTCGGACAAAAATCGCTCTAACCAGAGTTCTATAACTGTGATGGCCACGATATTTAAACTGGAGGCTCACATTAACACGTACAAGATTGTGTCAAGAGATGGGAATTTCTGAAGTTAAGCATGATAGGGCTAATTTCTTAAGTCGTGCACTAAAAATGATTTTTGAAAAATACTAAAAGAAATTAAAAAATTACGGAAAAATACTTTTTGTGTATGAAATACATGTATATAAGCATGGCCAAAAGATAAAAAAATAATAAGCTGATTTGGTATTTTTGTTAAGGGAGATATGGAATCCAGCTTGCTGGATTGGAAAATCTGATGAATCCAGCTTGCTGGATTAATGGAGAAACTTACTGAATTGAAGGATTTACAATCCAGCTTGTTGGATTGAAAAGAAATTTACAAAATTGAAAATATGTTGAATCTAGCTAGCTGGATTGCAGTTTGGTTTGCTGAATTGACCATCTAGGTTACTGGATTTGGAATCCAAATTTTGCAAAATTGAAATCCAGTTCTTTGGTTTGGTATTTGACTTATTAGAGTGTTAAATCATAATGTATATGATATAATGATTAAAGAATTATCAAGGGATGATAATAATAATATTGATGTGTTAAGATGTTATCTAATATTTGATTAAGTGATAGATAATTTATGGATAAAAAAATAATATTAAGAGCTACCAGGTATGTTATACTAATTAAAAGATCAATCTTATAATTGATAAGTCTTTCATAAGAGATTACATTATATTGCTTAGCGATAATCAGTGGTACAGGCAAGTTTCCTAACTCAACCCTGAGTTGTATTTTCAAAGCATGTTAGTGAATAATTATTGTTGATTATTCACATTTATACGTATTATTGATTCGCACTTAGTGCATATTGCATATGTTCATCAGGTATGAAAGGTTGATCACCTTCATTACCATCTGCTCCAGTTGAATTATTCATATTCATTATTGACATTTATTCATGTCGCCCTGATCGTTCAGTTATGAAATTTGATTCCTGCTAGTTCACAATTATATTGTTGAACGTAGCTAGCCTTTTATTCATATTCTTTCAATCATAATATATCCTCAAATAAATTTAACTTGCTGGGAAAATTTGTTGCTCACCCTTGCTATATCATGATGAAAATTTACAGATTAAGAGGAAAGCTCGAGTAAAGACAGAAGCAAAGGTAAAGTGTAAGATTAAAGTTATGGTGCAGTTAGATTTATTAAATTTTTTGACGAAAATAGTATTGTAAACATTTAAGATATTGAAGATATGTATTAATTTAAGGTTGTAGACCTTGGGAATAATGTGTAAAAGTTTAATGTATAAACAATTTATGTTTATATCTTCCGCAAATAGTAATAGTTATAGAATTGATTGTACCGGATCCGGGGTGATTCGGGACCCGAATTCGGGGCTCTCACAACTGTACTTTTATCACCAGGTATTTCAAAAGTTAACGGTAAAAATTTTGCCGTTCGTTTTATAAAAATTTATTTCTGTCATTTTCTAACTCCGACAATAATTCCGTTGTGGAGTCCACCAATGATTGTGCCGTCGTACGCATATTCCGTGATAAAATGAATATTCTCCGACAAACGAATATTTTATAACAACTTGCTTACTTTGCAAAATTTGTAAATATAACCCACAACTATAACATTATATCAAATCCACACCATATTATTCAAGATGATATTTAGAGAAAATTAATCTTTATTCATAAAAGTTTAGGTCTTACACAGCTTGTCCTCCCTAGATCGGGTGACAATATATCAACTGATGCATCACTCCATGACCCTCCTGATGATCCACATTCTATTGGGTTTTGTATAGGGCATGTCAGAGCATTGGGTGCCGAAGAGGCAGGTGTTCCGGTTTGAGACTCATGAGTTTACTCCTACCTTGGAGGAGTATGAGTGTTTAACAGATTTTCCATTAGATATGCCTTTTGCTCTGATGGCTGTCGGCAACATGAGCCGGCAGTTTAAGACCCTCACAGGTTTGAGGCGTCGAGTTGCCCGGGATGAGATCTCCTCGGGGCATGTAGTTTCCATGCATTTTCTTATTGACAAATTTGGCTCCTTGGACAGATATGTGTAGTACTCCAGGGATTTCACCACTTCGGAGGACGATTGAAATGTTGCTAGAGTAGACGTACTCTTGATTTACCATCAGATAAGCCTTGTGCTCGGATGGCTGTCGATGACATGAGCCGGCAGTTTATGACCCTCACAGGTTTGAGGTATCGAGTTGCCCTGGATGAGATCTCCTCGAGACATGTAGTGTCCATGCGTTTTCTGATTGACAAATTTGGCTCCTTGGATAGTTATGTGTATTACTCCAAGGATTTCACCACTTCGGAGGACGATTGGCGTGTTGCTAGAATATATGTACTCTTGATGTGTCTGGTGGCTTATCTGTATATGCCATTGTACATGGACCATTTAAACATCGGCGTGATTATGGCAGTGCGGGCTCTCCGAGAGGGACATACCATTATATCGATGATTATGGCAGAGACCTTGAGGTCGGCCACGTATTGCCAGTCCCATTCTGCGGGGGTATTTACAGGCAGTTCGGTCTTACTGTACGTGTGGTTCATGACACACTTGAGACCGATTGACACATTCCGACGCCATGGGTATTGTGTTTCCCATGAGATAGCCATTTCTTACTCCTTTCAGCCGGTGGAGTGTACAGAAACTGCTTCTTGGTCGGTTTTCTTATCAGGGATCGAGGATCCATTTGATATTATGTCGTGTTTAGGGCTTAGTTCTCCCTACAGCTTCATCACTCATGCATCTGTCATGGATTCTTTTCCTCTGGCTGGTTTGAGGGGCGTGACCACTTATCATCCACTGGCTGTGATGGCACAGTTTGACCAGTTTCAGGATGTTCATCCCTTTGACGGGGCATTGGGTCAGCGTTTGTCATTTTGACTTTTGTCAGCAGAGGATTTGTCCATGGTATATGCTTGTTGGGCCCAGCGTGAGAGGTCTGATTTTACAACTAGCCATTCAGGCCATTCTATAGAGTATTCTGCATGGTTGAAGGCTGAGATTGCATCGGCTAGGGTTGTATCCTCAGAGCCAGGATTTGATTTTGACAGTGGGGAGCCTATGGAGGACCCTGATTCTCCCACTAAGGATGAGCTATTTGATGGGTTGACAGCGACTCTAGTTGATTCCCCCAGTATAACTGCTACTGTGACTCCACATTCGGCAGAGTATTTAGAGCAGAGTCTATATCTGATGACGTTTAAGAGGGATCAGGCTAGGGCCTTGATGTTGAGAGCTCTTTCTGGTAGATATGTCGCTCTAGTTGAGAGAGATGATGCTCTAGCTCATAGAGATACCATTGTTGCTGAGTGGGACAAGGCTAGATCATCTAGGGATGCAGTTGTTATTGAGCGGGATGGTGCTATATCTACCCGAGATGCCGCTATTACAGATACTACTGTATTGAGGTCCCATACTGCTGATATCATTGCAGAGATGATCACATTTATTGATAAGCATAGTGTCACCATGCAGATGACTATGGATCTCTTGGCTAGCGTCAATACCCTAGAGCGGGAACTCACAGAGTTACCCCCTTCTTCTGAGAGAGATGCCATGTTAGATTTGGTAGCGCGCTTATCCACTGGTTTGTATATTAGGTTGGATTTTCCTGCACAGACTAGCTTAGCCATTTTTGTCATGTACAAGATACATTGTATATATGAAACAGTATTATATGGCAAGGAAATATATTTTGATTTGCTTCCCTTTTTAGTTATGCCTTGTTACTTGTTTGATAGTTGCTTGTTCTCTAGAACTTATGATCTTGATGTATTCTGAACTCCTCCTTGATGGATGGCCATTGAGATGTCTCAGGATATTTCAGAATGGATCGTTGATCTTTGTATTCCCTACCCTTTGGTGTCTTGGGACTGGTATTTTGTATATAGATATGGAGAGGATTATGGCTTTCCTCTCTGAGGTTGACCGCCCCCACAGATGGTTGTTGGTACTCCTTTGTATTGGGGAGACCATATAGTTTCATCTCTTATGGATTGGTGTTTCTCTTTGAGGACTCAACCGCAGCTTTGATGGTTTCTAGTTCTCTCATTTATGTGGGGAGAGCAGGTAGTTCCATCCCTTTGGTCTAAGCCGATGATGTGTGGTTTAAAGGTTTGAAGGATGATCCCAGTACCGTTGATAAGTTTTTATGTTTTGGTAGGGGCTGAGACCGCACCATGAATGGCTGCCTATGTACTCCCATTGATGAGGGGAGATCAAGCCTGCGTAGTTCCAACCTAGCGTGAAAATATTGAAAATTTTAGGTGGTGACGAGGGTGTAAAGATTTTTTTTTATTTTTTCTGTAGTTAGACCGGACCATAAAAATGGTTGCCTATGTACTCCCGTGTATTGGGGAGATCAGGTCTGCATAGTTCTCTCTTGATGGGACAAACTGAAGGTATGAGATGTTTGATCCTTGGTGGGACAAACTGAAGGTGTGAAATGTTTGATCCCTAGTAGGAAAAACTGAAGTGGTGAGGTGTTTGAGAAAGGTTTTGAAAACCTAAATTGACTGATGGATCTAATGATCCAGAACCAGGATGATAGTTTGCAGGTAACTTCAGACATAGTACTGCTACACGGTATCTGAGTTGATGAGTTGGGGAAATTCCTCGCCATCCATCTCTTGTAATCTGAGGGCTCCTCCTGTCAATACCTCCTTGACAACAAACGGGCCTTTCCAGTTTGGGGCAAATTTTACTTTAGATTGATCTTGGTTGTCAAGAACCTTCTTCAGGACCAAGTCATGTTCCTTGAATTGCCGTAGCTGGACTTTTTTGTTATAGGATCGAGCAATCCTCTGTTGGTATAACTGACCATGGAAGATGGTTGCGGCCCGCCTTTCATCTATTAGAGACAATTGGTGGTACCGATCTTGTAACCATTGGTCTTCAACCAGCTGAGCGTCTATCAACACTCAAAGGGATTCCATTTCTACCTATATGGGGAGCATTGCTTCCATGCCATAGGTTAATAAATAGGGGGTTGCCACAGTAGAAGTGCACATTGACGTTCTGTAGGCTAATAGAGTCAGAGGCAAAAAGTTAGGCCATCCTTTATGATTGGCAAACATCTTTTGCATGATCTTTTTGATATTCTTATTAGCCGCTTCAATAGCACCATTCATCTTTGGACGATAGATGATGAAGTTAAGGTGTTTGATGTGGAATTTACTGCATAACTCCTCCATCATTTGGTTATTGAGGTTTTTGTCATTGTCTGATACAATCACCTCTGGTTGTCCATGTCTACAAATGACATTATTTCTGATGAAACCAATTATCACCTCTTTAGTAACCCTGGGGGAAGAGGATGCTTCTACCCACTTAATGAAGTAGTCGATTATAGTGAAGATAAACCGATGACCATTGTTGGCTTTAAGCTAGATGGGCCCAATCATGTCCATTCCCTACATTGAGAAGGGCCAGGGCGAACTCATGTTGTGGAGCACCCTTGGAGGGGCATGGATAGCATTCTTATAAATTTGGCATTAGTAACATCTCTTGACATGATCATCACAGTCAGCCTTGAGAGAGAGCCAGAAATTCCATGTTCTTAGGATTTTCTTGACAAGTAGAGGCCCGCTCATGTGTGGGCCGTATACTCCACTATGGATTTCATCCATGAGCCTCTGAGCTTGATCTTTGTCTAGGCATCTCAGAAGGCCTAGTCATGCATCTCTTTTGTAGAGTGCATCTCCGCTCAGATAGAATTTCATGGCCATTCGATGGATCTGCTTTCTTTTAGCTTGACTCACCTCAGTGGGTGTAGATCCATCTCACAGATATTCCTTGATATGTTGATACCAAGGGTGTTGGATGGGAGGCAGTTCATCCGATACTTCTCCGATGTAGTTCCCATAGGCTGGAGCCTTTTCCCGGGCAAATGTGATATTTGGTATGTCTTCCTTATCAAGTATGTTGATCAAGGAGGCCAAAGTTGCTAGTGCATCCCCAAAGTCATTTCTATTCTGAGGAATATGGAGGAAGGATATTTCTTCAAACTCCAAAGCCATCTGGATAACCTGGCAATGGTAAGGCAGCAAATGTAATTCTTTGGTGTGATAGATCCCAGTGGTTTGTCTAATTACCAACTCAGAATCTCCAAAGACAATTAACCGTCTAATGCCCATGGATTGGGCGAGTTTCAACCCCATTATACAGCCTTCATACTAAGTTGTGTTGTTGGTGCTGACAAATTGCAATTTAACGGCAACGGGATACTACTCCCCCGAAATGGATACTAGAACTGATCCAGCTCCAGAGCCTTCCATGTTTACAATTGTGTCGCCCCCAAATCTGGGTATCTTCCAACCCGACAGAATGTGCTACACGGTGCTACAGTTCATACATACATTCAATTGAAATACCTCAAAAGAGTGAATATGTCTTCTCTATATTACAAAATAATATTTTCCATCCAAGGTTCTTTGGAACCATAACATATGTTCTTTGTCATAGTATCAAATAAATATAAAATTCATACTATGCTATTACAAAGACAATTATTTGCCCGCCTTAGCCTTTTCTTTATCCTTACTAGATCCTTCGGGCCGCTCATTCTTAGTTGCATTCATATGGTTCAAGCAAGGGTGAGCATAACTAGCTCAGCAAGTATGACAATTTCATTTGAGAAATATGTTTGAATCATATGAATATATATATCTTCTATAACTAAACCAATAGTTATGAAGTACTATAGATAATTCAAAATAACACTTCTCTTTTCTTTAAAAATGTTTAACAATGCACAACAAAAGTTAAACATTGATTTTGGTCCAAGACCTTGAGCATTTCATTCTTTCTTTGAAAAGGACAACCCGGCACCAAGTCCGTAAGTCCGGCTTTTCTTATGAGCACGTCTAAGTGATCAGCATATAGTACTCTATGTTGTACAACACTACATCATTAAACGTATCTACGCTTAAGTTTTGTCAACCTCATGTGTCTGTCGATTGACGACAAAATATTTGTTTATTCATACTCAGTCTTTCTGCGGAATCCATACCAAAACAGTTGGCATAAGATAGTAACATTGACAATATTTTGATAGATTATAAGGAAATCCACAAAACACATTAAGTCTAGACGAAGGAATTGGCTTCAACTTCTTTGTACATCAATTCATGCGTAAGATACATGAATCATAAATATTGTCCAAGATGACAAGGGTTTAAAACACTTGTATTTAGCGTCTTCTACAGTTAATCCACTTCTCCTTTGTGTCTTTATAGATTCTACAATACATGATTCCATAGCATAGCATTTTAGGTCATAAACAATCATCAAGTATTGTCATTAACCTCTCTTCCCATCTTCTCGGTCTAATCATTCATAAAATTAACTAACATTCATTAGTTTAGTTCACGTTCGTTACGGTTTATCATATTACTTTGTGTTTACATTCGAATAACCTTTCGTTAACTTTTAATCGTTAAACTTAAGGTTTTAATCAACCATTATGATGTTATTTTAAGTTTAATTAAGGTAATAATTCACCTTCAATCAACTTCCTCTTTCACTATATTCATTATCTTTCTTCACTGCCTTTCACCTAGTACTGGCGTTGCGGTGCCAACTTCCTAAGTATGTTCCGCGCTGCGGCGCGATTTAGCAGTGTCTTGGATTTGGTTACGGCGTTGCGATGCCAAACCCTTCAGTTTATGCCGCACTGCGGTGTGACTTGGCAGTGTATGGGATCCGAGGATGGCGCTATGACGCCAACTTTATAAGCTTGGGCGGCGCTGCAGGGCTGGCCCTGAGCCTTAAAAAAATTTAAGTTTTTCAATTCCAATCCTTTCCGGGCTCGTAACTTAATCGTTAAAAGTCAGAATTGGTTCGTTCAAAATTCGTTATCTCACATATCTCATATACTACGATTTCATTAGGACAACTTACATTTTTGAATCCGTTAACACTGAATTCACAGTTTAAGTTCTTTATTACTCGTTCGTTAAACGTTCGTGAACGTTCATATCTCGTTTCTTCGTCTTAAGTCAGAATTCCATTCTTGAGTCCACAACTCTTCAATGCAAAGTTCTACTATACGCCATCGAAAACTAAGGCTTCTGAGTTAAACGACAACTTTTGACTTTCATTCTGAGAATTTCACAATTTCGACGATTATCGTCTAATCTCGTGAAATTTTGCCATAACTTCGTTACTTGAGATTTTTACTCCGTTCAAAATGGATTCATTACATCATTCATACATCTATCATCCTAACCAAGCATATATCATCTAATCCTATACACGATGGTTTTAAACTTGTCCATCAACAACAAATGATAATTTTTCATGTGTTCTTTATTAGTTCATACATATATGATTATGATTCCTCTTGTTACATGATTATTAATGTTTAAGTACATTAATAGCCATCCTTGTTACTCCTTATGATACATGCTCCACCAATATCCATTTCTCTATCAAAAATATCAATGAAGAGATGAAGATTAATGGTATAAGGATTCATTACCTTTGATGTTCTAACTTGATTCTTCTTCTTCTTCTTCTTGGATTAGTAAGACAACTCTCACTTTTCTATCAATGATATTTGGTCTAAGTGTTGGTGAAAATTAACAAGCAAACAAAATAATCCAAGCTCTTTATTTATAGGCTTGGCAAAGTGAGGGTAAAATGGTCCATTGATCCCACCTCCTTACTATTCCTACCTCCACAACCAAACTTCCAAAGGAAGCTATCCCACCTCCTTATTTGGCCAGCCATGACTCACCATGGGGGGCCCACATGGGTTTCCCCATGGGTTTTTCTCACCCGGTGACCCATCAGTTCAATCCACGGGTCCAGTTCTTGATTCGGGCTTAGGTTTAATTAATTTTAGGCCTATCGTTGGGCTTGCATTACATATCTTTGAGCCTTAACAATAATTCACTTGGGCTTGCCAAATACACAAATAAATCCTACTTGTCCATTACCAATGGCTTAAGCTTTTTAACGCATAATCCTCGTATTCTTCTCGTATACTAGTTCGTATAACAATTCTTATATATGTTATATTATCTTTTGTATATACTTGTACAATACTTCGTATCATACTTGTAACGACCGAGAAAATCGAATTAATTGTAAAATAATTTTATTTGATTAAATAATGAATAAAATTTTATTATATGTTATTATTATGTGTTAGTAAGATGAAATTTGTTCTATAATCTAAATGTGTGGGAAAATCGTAGTATTTTTGGCTACGTGAAGGAATTAAAGTGTTTGAATTTCTAAGACGAAAATAAAAGCTTTCTGAGAAATTTTCCTTGAAAACTGTTTTCACATTTCTTCGTCCACACGTACTTCACTGTCTTTCTTGTCAAATTAGTCAACGGAGTAGCAATCTTAGAAAAATCTTGCATAAATCTTTGATAGTATCTCGCTAACCCTAGAAAACCCCGTACCTCTGTCGGTGTTTTTGGTTGTTCCCAATTAATCATTGCTTCCACCTTCTATGGGTTTACGAAAATTCCATCTCAGTTGATAACATGTCCTAAAAACTGTACCCTTTCTAGCCAAAATTCACACTTAGTGAATTTTGCATATAACTTTTCCTTCCTTAGTGTCTCCAACACTAATCTTAGGTGTTCAGCGTGATCTTTTGGCATCTTAGAATAAACTAGAATATCATCGATAAACACTACGATGAACTTGTCTAAATATTGTTTGAACACTCTGTTCATCATATCCATGAATGCAGCTGGTGCATTCGTCAACCCAAATGACATCACCAAAAACTCGTAATAGCCGTAACGAGTCCTAAATGTCGTCTTAGGTACATCCTCCTTTCTAGCCTTTAACTGATGATACCCCGTTCACAAATCTATCTTAGAAAAATACTTTGCCCCTTTCAATTGATCAAAGAGATCATCGATCCTAGGAAATGGGTATTTATTCTTTATCGTTAACTTGTTCAACTCTCGGTAGTCGATACAAAGTCTCAATGATCCATCCTTTTTCTTCACAAACAATATCGGCGCTCCCCATGGTGAAACACTCAGTTGAATGCATTTTCTATCTGTTGAGTTTCGGCATAGAAACGCAGCAAAAATAAACCAATTGAAGGCAATTCTGAAACCCTAAAACAGGATCCATGCGAAAAATTCAATTAATTCAGAGGTTAGAAATTATACCTATTGTTAAAGCTAGAATCGATGCGGTCGAATCTCCAACGCAATTCAAACGGACTGCATCTCTACGGTATCCACACGAACGCTCCACACGAATCGTCCTACGATCTGCAGAAGAAGGAAACGCGATACTAGCCACCAAGGATGAGGATTTTTCTGAAGTTGTTTTCTCTCTAGTCTCTCTCTAAGAGCGGCTAGGGTTTTGGTTAATGAATAATCCCTAAAATGGATGCTACATATCATATATATAGTGATTAAAAGGAATTATTCAAAACCTAATTTAATAAAATCTGAATTTATATATATATCTTAATTAAGTCTTACTTAATTAATATACCTATATATAAATTATCCTATTAATTTAAATTCGTAATTTAAATACTATCAATCATAATGACATATTTAAATCTTTATAATTTAAATTAATTCTCTTTTAATTACGTTCATGTGTGTGACCATAGGTTATTATTACGTTGGCAATAATTTTAAAATCATATTATAAAATTATAAACGTTGGCGACATCTAGTAATGCATCATCGCTACCCAAGTAATAATAAGATCGATGATTCGATGCAACCTTTTAGTGACCAATGTTTCAATGTAATTTAATCCTTTTAACCTTAATATCCTAGATTAAACTCGAGTCATGGAATGTGTCATACTCTTCATAATTTAATCTGAGTTTTTCTTGATCAATGAGTAGACTATATGAAACAAATCACTATTTGAGCATGGCCATGCATTTCATAGTCCTACTCAATCAAGAGGCCTATGGATATCACCCCTAATACATAGGAGGGTTAAATTCCATCTAGATCACTCATATTACTCACACGATTCATGATGTACCCAATAATCACCTTTATAGTCCACCCTATTAAAGGTGACATTTGATGATATCAAAGTACATAAATTCCCGTGTAGAAATATAGTTATTTCAGGTCGGAAGACCATTACATCATTGTCACTATGAGAATTGCTAATGACACTTCGCATAGTGCTCCACATAGAATTCTCATGGTGGGTCTGTCCAGTACATCGTTCTCTAACATGTACCTATGCATTGACTTAATATCTCATATATATTTATGACCAATGAGATTTGGTCATCAGTCAATCCACATATTAGTCTTAATGCATCATTGTTGTCCCATCAACAATGATACTCGACTAGGGACATTTAAGAACAATGATACTAATTGTAAATATATAATCTTATGTTCAAGTCACATACTTGAAACTATATAATTTGTATCAATATTCTAAGGATTTTTATTATGTTAACATTTATATAACACAGTAAATAAAACCATAATAAAATTATTCATTTATTCAATCAAATATATTATCAAAACGTTAAGTAATTATATCAAATAATTGGCCTCTAGGGCATAAACTCTAACACTATCCAACAGTTCTTGTAATTGAACCATCAACTCCTTTATCTCTACTGGCGCCATACGATATGGTGCCCTTGACACTGGTGCCATTCCTGGCACAATATCTGTTACGAATTCGATCTTCCTATCTGGTGGAAGACCTAGTAATTTGCTTGAAAATACATCCACGAATTCTTTGACTATAGGTATTTTTTCCATCGTTGATCCCACTCTCTGGGTATCAACAACATGACACAAATAACATACACATCCCTTCCTCAGCAATTTCCTAGTTTATGTCATGGTAAGACAACACGAAGGTCCTGGTGATTTATTATCGTAAAACACTACATGAGGTTGTCTCAACGTTCTAATGTTTACACATTTCTTTTGACAATCTATAATTGCACCATAGTTAAACAACCAATTCATCCCGAGAATTACATCTAGTTCTCCCAACTTTATCGGTATCAAATCTACCGATAATTTATTACCTCGTATTTCTACACAACAACGCCTATGAATATTTTCAACAGGATTTATTTCTTCATTTGCTACCTTAATATTCAAAGGTACAGATAATTTTTCAGGAAGTAATCCTAATCGTCTAGCAAAATCACATGCTATAAAAGAACAAGTAGCACCCGAATCAAACAATACATAAACATTTATATCGTTGATTGGGATAATACCTGCAACTACATCCCCTGATGCAACTGCATCCTGTACCATCATATTAAAGGTACGGGCCATCGGCCTACTCGTCTGAGTTGGACCACTAATAGCTAACTTACCACCATTAGTGCCCTTATTACCATCCATCCCCTTCTTCGGGCAATTCTTCGCCATGTGATCAGTTGATCCACATACGAAGCATCAGTGATTCTTCCTTGGACTTGGACAGTTAGGCAAAATGTGCCCTTCATGTCCACAGTTGTAACACACCGCTTTACCCTTGAGACAGACTCCTAAGTGAGTCTTCCCACAATTTTTGCACGCCACCATCCTCTTCTTAGGATCTTCTTGCTTTACTCCGGTATTCCCAGAGTTAAAAGCCTTCCTCTTCTACCAGTTGCCACTCCCGCTGGCTCCCTCAGTTTTCAGTCCCCCATCTACATTACTCTTGTTCTTCTTCTCTCTATGGTATTGGCTTAAAGTCTCATTACCACCCTCGGGAATTATTGCCTTCCCCAGAATGGTTCCAAAGGAGTTACTTTGAAACACTAATATCCAGCTATAGAGCTAGGGTTTCAAGCCCTGCTTGAATCTCCTTGTCTTCCTTACCTCCGTATCCACCTGATGTGGAGAAAACCTTGCCAGTTCATTGAACTTGACAGCATATTGGGGAACAGTCATGTCCCCTTGTTTCAGTTCTAAAAACTTCATCTCCATCCTACCCTGCATACTTGTGGGAAAATAGTTCTCGAAGAAAATCTCCTTGAACCGTGTCCACGTTATAATTTCCACTCCAGCCCTAGCCTGGTTCACCTCCCATCAGAAATTAGCCTCTCCCTTCATCATGTAGGTAGAAAAAGAAACCTCTTGCCCCTCTTCGACATTTGCAATAACAAATGCCTTCTTAATCTCTTTTACCCAAGTTTGAGCTTCTATAGGGTCCGTAGTTTCTTTGAACTCTGGCGGACCTACACTCTTAAAATCCTTAAACGTAGTAGCACGTACTACCGCAGGATTTACTGGTATATTAGCCTCATTTAGATTAAAGGCAGATGTTAATAAATTAACAAACTCCTGCATCGGGTTAACCGGTCCCCTTTCCAGTTGATTCACGTTTTCTTCTTGATTTCGTTGTCTTCTTCTTGGCAGCACCTTTTTGTTAAAATGAATAACACTTCATTATTACTTTCTTTTTTTCTTTTTTTTTATTAGTCATTATTTATTTCTAAACAATAACTCAAACTCATTGCACAACATGTTCAATAAAGGGCTTATATTGATATGCTTCTTCTTTTGTAGTATAATACTACATCGTTCATCATTACACAGACTTGGCTGATTACATTACTTTCCCGCAATTACTTTCAAAAAATTGGGATTTACAAAAAACTACCCTTTGATTATACAAAAGAGGGTTTTACATCACTACATATCTACAACATATTTACATATCTAACTCTACTCTAGTTACTAACTAGATTATATTTGCCTAATGCCATTCTCATAATCTGCATTGGCAATACTGGCTATCACATCTCGACTGATAGTATGCCGAGTCTGCCCTGCCTCCACAGGATACTCAGCCACTTACCGCTGATAATCCTCGTGAGAACTCCTATATACATAGGACATTCTACTAATCTTTTACTTCTTAGCCTTTAGCTCTTGCCTAAGCTTAAAGGCCTCGTATTTTAGCTCATGGACCTTGTCTTTTGCCAACACCTTCTCATCGTGCTCTTCCTCCCACAACGTCTCCATGTCTTTCTTGTTTGCCAAGATGTCATGAATCCCTTCATTGACTCCCCCAGAGTCATCTCCTCTGTAGGTACTACCGTGTTAAACGATACCACTTCCTCCTCTAACATACCATCGAACAAGGATGTAAATCATAAGTTCTCAGAATCTTCTGACTCAACCACCACCATCATTGGCAACTCAGCTACGGGTGTCGGTAAAATCTCTACCTAGTTTACAGACTCTTCACTAACCACGTGTATGTCTCTATACATCATGTTATCTCCTAACATCTACAACAAAACAAATTATCTTGATTAGTACACATCATTAGAAGAGTATAAACAAATATCATATTTAATGCATTTTTAGGGTTAACTTCATCTTTTACTTCTTTAACTCTTCTTAAGGTTATGGTTCTTTCTCCCCTTAAATTTTATAACCTACAGCTTTGATACCAACTTGTGATGCCCCCAAATCCGGGTATCTTCCAACCCGACAGATGGTGCTACACGGTGCTATAGTTCACACATACATTCAATTAAAATACCTCAAAAGAGTGAATATGTCTTCTATATATTACAAAATAATATTTCCCTTCCTAGGTTCTTTGTAACCATTACATATGTTCTTTGTCATAGTATCAAATAAATACAAAATTCATACTATGCTATTACAAAGATAATAATTTATCCGCCTTAGTATTTCCTTTATCCTTATTGGATCCTTCGGTCTACTCATTCTTATCTTCATTCATATAGTTCAAGCAAAGGTGAGCATAACTAGCTCAGCAAGTATGACAATTTCATTTGAGTAATATGTTTGAATCATATGAACATATATCTTCTATAACTGAACAAATAGTTATGAAGTATTATAGATAATTCAAAATAGCACTTCTCTTTTCTTTAAAAATGTTTAACAATGCACAATATACGTTAAACATTGATTTTGGTCCAAGACCTTGAGCATTTCATTCTTTCTTTAAAAAGGACAACCCGACACTAAGTTCGTAAGTCCGGCATTTCTTACGAGCACGTCTAGGTGATCAGCCTATAGTACTCTATGTTGTACAACACTACTTCATTAAATGTATCTACGTTTAAGTTTTGGCAACCTCACGTGCTTGTCGATTGACGGCAAAACATTTGTTTTTTCATACTCAATCTTTCTTTGGAATCCTTACCAAAACAACTGGCATAAGATAGCAACATTGATAATATTTTGATAGATTATAAGGAAATCCATAAAACACATTAAGTCTAGCCGAAGGAATTGGCTTCGACTTCTTTATACATCAATTCATGCGTAAGATACAGGAATCATAAATCTTATCCAAGAAGAACATAGACAAGGGTTTAAAACACTTGCCTTTAGCGTCTTCTGTAGTTAATTCACTTCTCCTTTGTGTCTTTATAGATTCTACAATACATGATTCCATAGCATAGAATATTAGGTCATAAAAAACCATCAAGTATTGTCATTAACCTCTCTTCCCCTTTTTCTCGGTCTAATCATTCATAAAATTAACTAACATTCATTAGTTTAGTTAATGTTCGTTATGGCTTATCGTATTACTTTGTGTTTACATTCGAATAACCTTTCGTTAACTTTTAATCGTTAAACTTAAAGTTTTAATCACCCATTATGATGTTACTTTAAGTTTAATTAAGGAAATAATTCACCTTCAATCAAATTCCTCTTTCACTATATTCATTATCTTTCTTCGCTACATTTCTCCTAGTACTAGCGCCCGACTTCTAAGTATGTTCATGTGCACGACGATTTAGCGATGTCTTGGATTCATTATGGCGTTAAGGCACCAAACCCTTCGATGTATGCGCGTGCCGATTACAATGACTTAGCGATGTATGGGATCTAAGGATGGCGTTGCGGCGCCAACTTTATAAGCTTGGGCAGCGCTACGGCGCCGGCTTTGAGCCTTAATTTTTTTTAAGATTTTCAATTCCAATCCTTTCCGGGCTCATAACTTAATCGTTATAATTCGGAATTGGATTGTTCAAAAGCCATTATCTCACATATCTCATATATTACAATTTCATTAGGATAACTTACATTTTCGAATCCGTTAACACTGAATTCACAGTTTAAGTTCTTTATTACTCGTTTGTTAAACGTTCGTGAACGTTCATATCTCGTTTCTTCGTCTTAAGTCGGAATTCGACCATTCTTGAGTCCACAACTCATGAATGAAAAGTTCTACTATACGCCATCGAAAACTAAGGTTTTCGAGTTAAACGACGACTTTTGACTTTCATTCCGAGAATTTCACGATTTCGACGATTATCGTCTAATCTCATGAAATTTTTCCATAACTTCGTTACTTGAGATTTTTACTCCGTTCAAAATGGATTCATTCCATCATTCATACATCTCTCATCCTAACCAAGCATATATCATCTAATCCTATACACGATGGTTTTAAACTTGTTCATCAACAACAAATGATAATTTTTCATGTGTTTTTCATTATTTCATACATCTATGAACATGATTCCGCTTGTAACATGGTTATTAGTGTTTAAGTCCACTTATAGTCATCCTTCCTTATGATACATGCTCCACCAATATCCACTTCTCTATCAAAACTATCAGTGAAGAGATGAAGATTAATGGTCTAAGGATTCATTACCTTTGATTTTCTAACTTGATTCTTCTTCTTCTTCTTCTTCTTCTTCTTCTTGGATTAGTAAGACAACTCTCACTTTTCTCTCAATGATATTTTCTCTAAGTGTTGGTGAAAATTAACAAGCAAACAAAGCAATCCCAGCTCTCTATTTATAGACTTGGCAAAGTGAGGGCAAAATGGTCCATTGGTCCCACCTCCTTACTATTCCCACCTCTACAACCAAACTTCCAAAGGTAGCTATCCCACCTCTTTATTTGGCCAGTCATGACTCACCATGGGTTGCCCACATGGGTTGCCCCATAGGTTTTTCTCACCCAGTGACCCATCGATTTGATCCACGGGTCCGGTTCTTGGTTCGGGCTTAGGTTTAATTAACTTTGGGCCTATTGTTGGGCTTGCATTACATATCTTTGGGCATTAACAATAATTCACTTGGACTTGCCAAATACACAAGTAAATCCTACTTGTCCATTACCAATGGCTTAAGCTTTTTAACGTATAATCATCGTATTCTTCTCGTATACTAGTTCTTATAACAATTCTCATGTTCATTTCAATTTGATTCTGGATGGTTTTAGCCTTTAGGCCATCTTAGCCAGAGCATTTTTGTGTAGTTGAGTTTCTTTAAAAGCAACCCTCTCTTTGATAAGTTCTCAAACAAAAACTCTTGATAAACGAAAAACTTTTCTCTTTCCCAACATGTTCAATTTAATTGTTCATAACTATCAAAATAAAATTTATTTAATCATCTTTCTTTTTACAAAGATAATAGATAAGAATATGAAATCATGTATTATTATTATTTGGTTTAAATATAAATTACTACCCTAAACTATAGGTCATATTCCACTTCGGTGATTCACCTTTCAATTTTGTCAATCAGATGATTAAACTTTTAATTTTTTCCACTATAGTTCAATTGAATTGCCACATCAAAAATTGATGATATGGCTTGAACATGTGGCAAGTCAATGCTGATGTGTTAAATAAAAAACTCATTTTATATTTGATTTAAAATATTATATAGAATTACAAGGACAAAGATGTAAAAAAACAACTAACTAACTAAAAAAGTCAAAAATATTATTAATGACTATACTTAACATCTTAATTTAATTTAATTTAATTAATTAATTAAAAAATAACATTAAAAATGTTGCTAGCCATTTTGTCAAAATAAAATCAATTTAAGATGTAACTACGATTTTTTTTATCTTAATTTAAGAAAACCTAGGAATCAACTTACAAATTAACTAGTAAAGACAAAATATATTCTTAGATAAGCTTAATAGCAGTACACTATCATCATCCCAAGAATACCACCACCACGTAGCCGAAGCAAACAACAAACCCGCTTCCATGAAACTCACAATCGTCGATCGGAAAGATCAAATCTGGCATCGAAAATTTCTCCTCCTCTATCACCCATTCTGAAACTCACAATCTTCGATCGGAAAATCTCTTCATCTCCGTTCTTGGGTCTCCATTTGAAACTCCTAGATCTGTCACCGAAAATTCTTTCTCCTTGCAGATCGAATCTGATTTTTCCTGTTATAATCGTTCTTCAATGGATTGGCAAAGAAAATCGAGTTTTTTGTTGCTTTCGGACACTAATTGCTCAGCAAAAACTACGTTTTTCTCTCTTGATTCGAGATCATTCAAGCATTCTTGGAAAGATTTCTAGGTGGAATCCAACTGGGCTTCAAATTCCTTCCATTCGGCCAAAAGTGAATGAATCGTTATTTCGAGCCTGAGTTTCTTGATTCATTAGTTTTAAATCGACTGATATCTTCTCCAGTAAAGCCATCTCAAATAGCTCAGTCTTTTGAACTAGGGTATAGGGTTTTTTAGAGAGGGAGAGAGCTTTTGTGTGTGTGAATGGGTGACTCAGACATTGATGAATGATTTTTTATTTTTTTATTTTATGTATTTGTTTACTGGGTATAGATTTTGGTGAGATTTTTTTCTTTTTGTTGGTGTAATGATAGTGATGATGGTTATGGGTTTATGCTATGGAGAAGAGAAAGAAGAACGAGGAGGAAAACTTATGGCAGAGGAAGGTGGTGGAGGTGATGTGGTAGATTGTGCTGGTGGTGTTGTGGCAGAGTTAAAAGTGTTATAAAATTATTGTAATATTTTGACCTTTTTACCCTTGGACATTCAACAAATGTAAAAACTCATTTTAAATAATAATTTTTAATTACACATAGGCACTTATTAGCTTAGTCAGCGATGCTACGTCATCAATTTATGACGTGGCAGGTCTAATGGAATGAAACTGGAAAAAATTAATAGTTCGATTATCTAATTGACAAAATTAAAAGGTGAATCATCAAAGTGGAATATGGCTTATAGTTTAGGGTAGTAATTTATATTTAAGCCTTATTATTTTATTAAAGAAGAGAAATGAAATAATAGTTCTCTTGAAACTGTAATAAATCTACTCTCTCTTTTGCCCTTAATAATATTTATTTGAACCTTTTTTTTTCTATTCTATTTTCAAATAATTAATAAAAACTCTAACATATCTTTTATAAAAATTGTACACGCAACGAGTGAGCCACTTTAACTAATGAGTCACTGGAACTCGTCATAGTCTTTCAAAAGCTTGAATCCATTACTTGTAAGTCTCCTCCTTGTCTATCCAAACATGAATTCATGTTTGCTACATAGAGCGATTGTATTTTTGTTATGTATGCTTTCAACTTTGAACTTTGTGATAATTAGTTTTAAATTTAAGAGGAATAAGTAATTTAGAAATAAAAAATAGATTAAGATGCATTCCAAATATTCATATTATCATTTGATTGACAAGAAAAAAGAAAAGAAAATAATAAATTCAGATAATTTATTCCACTAGTAAATTGACTGTTAGTTTTTTGGTAAAAGTGAAATCTCTCATAAGTTTAAGGTTTATATATACTAGAAAAAATATACTTAGATTGCTAAGAACAATAAAAACATAAAGGATAATTTTTAACATCATTTACAAATATCCCCAACTACAAAAGAGATTTTCTGAAGATACATTCACACATTTTTGCACTTCATATTTTTCTAGTTATTGAATTGATTTTCCAGACTTTGCAGAACCTGGTATACCAGAATGTGTATTGTGATTACTTTGCCATTTTATATAAAATGAAACAGCATTGGTGCTACAACAATTGATGATTTCGATAATTTCCATTTATATTATGAAAAATCAAAGGGAAAAAACACAACCTCCTCTGTATGATACACAACCACTTCTGTAGTATTTAGAAAATTTTAAAATCAGTCGTAGAAGGCAATATGTTATAGTAAATATTGTTAAAACACAATCAAGGCTAAAGTGTTGTTAACGAACAGCCAGCAGCACATTGGCTCAGAAACAAAAAACCAGCAGCACACTACCAGAATCAGTAACTGAAGAGCAGTAATGTCGATATTACTTCCACTTCTTATATCCATGCTTCTTGTGTTTTCCATGTTTTCCATGCTTGAACTTGCCATGACCGTGCTTGCCATGGCTGTGGCCGCCAAAACCAGGCATACCCATAGCACCGTGACCATGAGTCAATTGGTGGGCACCATAAGCTGCCGCAGCTGCCGCTGCACCACCAGCAAGCATCCCTGCCATTCCACCAGATCCGTGCCCTGAAAATAAAAAAGAAAAGGCCCGACAAATAACATCAACATAGAACAAATACAGCTTGTGCTTGGCCTCGAACAATCAAGGATCCTCATCCTTGCTAACTATATTTTTTGTGCCCCTTAAGATGGAAAGAAATTCAAGTAAACAGTAGATATCTACTGTTATTTTATCATGGGGTGAGATCCTCAAACGTGATACTTGTAGAACTGCTACAAGGGTATATTAAATTCTAGACCGATGTTACCTGGAATGTAGATTGTTTTGATTAGTAAAATCAGTAAGTTACATAGGTAAAACATCGTACCCTAAGAGTAGCTTTCTGTAAATGCTTATAATTAGAAAACATCTAAATGCAACAAAGCTAAATTTCAGAAAAGATTTTTAGTTACATCAACCAGTTGATTTTTCAATATAAAAAAAAATCTAGTATATTTATGAACATCGAATAATGAATAAAATATTGATATTTTTGCAATTAGAGGTATCTACGACCTCTGTACTGGACTTCGCCGAGCAGTTGGTATCATTAGAAACTCACCATAGAGATTGACATAGAAGCTTATGAAAGTGTTTCTCATCAATTAAATGTATCATGTGCGGAATATTAAATGACTCATATAAGGAACCGATTCTAAAGTGACAAACTTAATAATCACAACTTATTCCAACACCAGAATCATCCATTCTGCCACTCTAATTTGATCATAAAGCCCTATAACTTTCAGGATGTCATACCCAAATACCATAAAAAATGAGTTTTCTAGATGTCAGATACAGTTAACTAGTAAACTCAAAGAATGTATTCAACAAAGAATGTCTGCTTCCAAAGCCTACTAGCATTTAATACAAACCATCCAGTTAATGTCTGTAGGTTGTTTACGAAGACAGCGAAAGATATATGACTAGCCATAACCAGCAATATGAGGTAAACTTTTTAACAATTATTAAAATAAAACAGAAGCAGTAATATTGTGCATAAATCAAACACATTTCTGTCGCAAATACACATAGTCATCCTTCTCTTAACATAAACTATAATCTCGTTTTGTCACCCATTACTGGTTGCAACGCTATACACCTATGCCAAATGCAAGAACAGGTAAACCAGAAAAGAATGAACATGATCACAAGGAATGCGAATACAAAAACAACAGAACTTAAGTATATCCAATAGAACTTAGAATCCAGAAACAAACCATTCATGAGGATAAGGAGTACAGACACTTAGAAAATTTCACCTTATAAAATCATCCAATCAACAATAGTCAATTCTGCTACATCAACATAGCAAGGATTGCGTAAATGCTTGATGGTAAAAAGCTAATGGATATTCCCTCTTCTATTTACGTTTTACTTATGCTATGATTAACTTAATAATCTTATATCTCTAACGAATTATTATTCTTTGTCACTTAAAACACATTACCTAAAGTTTCTTGATAACCTACCTCCAAGTGTCAAAAAGTACGCCACAACCATGAATTAAAATCCAAATATGCAAAATTGTAAGTGTCTAAAGTGAGCTAGCAATCCAATAAAGATGTCCATTTTAGGCAGCAAGTCACACTTATAGACTATATGGTTCAACACAAGTCTTATCTTCGGCAAGCTCCTAACAATTTTCATGGAAAATACAAACATAATAATAACTAAATGCACGTTGAGAGTAACACCAGTAAGGGGTTAGATTCCTTACACAACTACAGTAACCAAATTAACCATGTGTACCTGAGTGGTGTGGGGCAGATGAACCTGGATGGTGTCCAGCAGGAGGATACCCTGCTGGTGGGTAACCTTGTGGGGGATACCCAGATGGCGGATATCCCTGCGGAGGATAGCCTCCAGCTGCTGGTGGGTAGCCTTGGGGAGGATACCCTCCAGGTGCTGGTGGGTACTGTCCTGGAAGATAATGACCCCCACCAGCAAGATGTGAAAACAGCCCTTTATCATCATGTTCTTTGCCACCACCCATTTTTCTTCACCACAGAGCAATGTTACTCAAGAATTGACGTTGTACCTGTTCGAGATAGAGTAAATTGGTAGTCAGAGCTAGCATATAAAATAGGAATGAAACATTTGTCTTCTAAAACAATAATAGATACAGCAAAATCATACAAGAAAAGAAAGGGAAGAGAAGTTTTTCACCAAACAAACACACAACAACGCACAAGCATAAGGACTCCAATATTGCAAAAACATGGCATACACTACAAGAGCATTTGAATTTTAAAGAGCTTATCTGTCCACTGCTACAGGACTGTGAAGATTCTTTAAAACAATGTGAGATCATTGCCTGTAACACACTTGTTAAGGTAATATTTGAGTTGCCCAAAACAGTTTTCAAGTGTGAAGTTAAGCTTTTTGGGTCAAGGGTTTGGCAAAGGTAAAGGTGTATTAGGACCCTTTTATTGGACTCCTTGAAGGCCGAGGCTCCCCAACATTATATAACAATACATTTCTAGATTTCATACAACCAGTGAATAATTATAAATTATGATCTAATTCTTGCTATGACATAAATTATCCAAAATGGAACTACCAATCTTGATACAAGCATGAGGGGGTCAGAAGGTCCTTTCCATAAGAAGCGAGACAGACTTCTTTGAATGTCAGAAAGAACAGCAGCAGGCAAGGCAAAATACTCGGACCAATAAGATTGGATTGCAAAAATAACTGACTTAAGAAGTTGGAGTCTGCCCGCGTAAGATAAAAATTTATTAGTCCAGGAGCTGATCTTGCTTTTAATTCTAGCCAGGAGGGGTTGACAATCAGCCCTTGATAGCTTCGACGTGATAAGAGGAACGCCAAGGAATTTTGCAGGAAAAGTTCCAAGTTGGAAACCCAGATATGAGAGAATAGCCTCGGATTGATCAGCAGGGACATTTGCAAGATAACAAAATCTTTTAGAGGCATTTATCTGCATACCCGAGATAGCGGAGAATTGATCCAAACAAATCTTTAGAATTTCAGCGACTTGCTATCGCCGTGGCAAAAAAGGAGATCATCAGCAAAACTCAAATGAGAAAAATTAGCTTGCTTTGTTCGTCAGTGGTGCCTAAAATCCGGGGATTTTGAGTTTCTGAGAATGGTAATAGATAGTACTTTCATCGCAACCACAAAAAGGTATGGAGATAAGGGATCCCCTTGTCTCAACCCTTTGGCTCCTTTAAAGTATCCTTTAAAGCATCCACAGAGCTCCCCATTAACCTTAACTGAGAACCAGGAGGTAGAAATGCAAGTCCTAATCCAATACAAGAATTTCGGAGGGAACTTGAAATGGCAAGCGCTTTGAGAGGGAATTCCCAAGATAAAGAATCAAAAGCTTTCCTCAAGTCAATTTTCAAGGCACACCTAGATGAGCCAGAGGAGCGGTTATAGCCCCTAAAAAGTTCCTAAGCAATCAGAATATTATCCCCAATTCTCCTCCCAGGGACAAAAGCAGCTTGCGATGGGGAGATGATGAGGGAGAACCCTTTTTAACCTTCCAGCAATAATTTTGGATATGCATTTATACGTGGTATTGCAGCAAGCAATAGAACAATAGTCACCCATGGAAGTTGGGTTTTTGACCTTCGGAACTAGAGCTAAAGCAGTGGAGTTTGTACCTCTCAAGAGACAGCCTTGCTGAAAAAAGGACAAAATTGCTCGAATAAAATCTCTTCCCACTATATCCCAAGCATGAATAAAGAAATTAACATTAAATCCGTCAGGGCCCGGGCTTTTGTTCTTCTTCATGGATTTCAGAGTAGAGAGAATTTCAACCTCCGTAACATCACTGTCAAGATAGGCAGCTTCATGGTCAGAGACATGCTTGGAAAAGGAAGGAGACAAACTTTTAAGGCATGAGATGTCAGAAGGAGAATCCGATCCCAGAAAGTCTTTGAAATAATTAACAGCAACACTTTTCACTTCACTTTGGCCAGACACCAGCACACCATTCGCATTAACCACAGACAGGATCTTATTTCGATTCCACCTAGTCTTAATTTGACTCTGGAAGAATTTGGTGTTACGATCCCCATCCTTTAACCATAGGATACGGGATGTTTGCTGGGTAATATTCTCCTCAGACCACAAGGCAGCCCAGAGGCTGGCAGATTGAGAACGCTGCAAGCTTAAAAGATTGGGGTACCCAGGATTAGAGCAGAGAGCCTGCTGAGTAGTATGAAGAGCTTCCCGAGCTAATGTAACATTAGCGTGCAGGTTTCCAACAGATTTATTGAGAAGTCTGAGGGCCTTTTTGACAGATTGGAGCTTGGCTAATAAAATTTGCAAAGGGTCACCGGAAACTTGAATATCCCAAGCAGTTTGGACCACAACATTAAAGTTGTCCAGCTGAATCATATAGTTAAAGAACTGAAAAGGCTTTGGAATACGAGGAAGGCGGAGCCCCGTTTTAACAACAGCAGGCCAGTGTTCGGAGAGCTCACGAGGACAAAACAGAGCTTCAAAGTTCGGGAAGGAGGACATCCATTGGATGTTAATCAAAACTCTATCAAGCTTCTTTTATATAGGATTAGCATCCTGGGAATTCCACCAAGTACAAATAGGACCCGCAGCCCTAAGGGCCTCAACCGAAATATCCTCTATGCAGTCAAAAAAATCTTGCATGCCTGAATCCCCAGAGGCATTCCCACCCACAATCTCAGAGGAAGAAATCACCTCATTAAAGTCCCCAAGAAGACACCAAGGCTTATCCAAATTTGCAGCAAGGGATCTGAGATCTTTCCACAAGGATTTCCTCTCCCCAGGGGAATTAAAACCATAGACAATAGTAACAAAAAACTGCACTTTCATTTCAGCAGACAAAACAAGGCAATGGATAAATTGGGATGATTTAGCAAAAAAAGAAACATCCCAAAGGTTGGGGTCCCAACCAACCCAGATCCTACCATTATCATGATGCTCATAATTAAAAATCCATTGCCAATTCCTATTTATAGCATTCGCAATTCTGGAAGCTTTACGATTTTTCACTTTAGTCTCTACCAGACCAACAAAAGAGAGCGAATGCAAGTTTATTAGGTCCCGGACACTAGCCTGCTTCGGCTTCTTATTCATACCTCTAATATTTAAGGAACAAAATTAACCATAGAATAGAGAGGCAAAGTAGGGGATCTAATACCTGCCCCACCCTTGCTTTTTTTCTTTGGCTTCTGACTATGATCAAAGTGGTTTTTGGCCTTAATCTTAAGCTCTCTACCAGCCATTTCCTCTTCAGCTTTCAGTTTATCAACACAAGGATTTAGCCTTTGAGGAGAGCCACCATCCGAGGAACAAGCTGCAGCTATAGCAACAACAGGAGAGATTGGCAAGAAAGAGTTTTTTATGACAGGGATAGAGCTAGACCCAGGTTCCAAACCAACAGGAGACGAGATAAGTTTTGATCCTTTAGTAACCAAAGTCCAATTTTCCTCAGGCAGCTGGCCTAAAGGAATACCGGAGGCAGGAATATGATGAGAATCATCAATCAGAGAGCGAACATTGCTAGTATTGCAGTCATGAGAGACTCGAATAGGGTCTGGGTCCTTCGGAGGAAGCTTCGGTAACCATTAAATATTAGCACGAGGACATTTAAGCTGCGAGTGACCAAAGGATTTGCAGAGGGAACAAGAATGCGGCTTATTTTGGTATTCCACCCGAACCTCCACAACCTTCTCAGCTCGCGATTCTGAATCTAACACTACCACATCAAGCTTATAAGGAAGTTCTGAGGACGAAGAAATGTCAATACAAATACAGGCAAAATTCATAGGCTCCAGCTTTTCAGTAATTTTATCCACCAACAGAGGCTTCCCTATTCCGCTAGCAATGTAGCTAAGGCCCTTAGGAGTCCAGTACGACTAAGGGACACGATGGAATTTAACCCAGACTGGGGCTTTGGTACATGCCTCCGAGAGGATCTCTAAGCCTTCTTTCCATTTTTGAATAATCAAGAGCTTATTAGAGATGTACCAAGGACCTAAAGCCTAGACATTATCTCTCTCATCATCTGAGCCAAATTGAATACAAACAATCCTTTGTCTTGCAAGAAAACCTTTTGAAGCCCATAGTTATCCCACATTTTGCGGACATTATCTGCAACCAGCTTAAAGGGATTTTCAGATTGGGGGTGGGGGGAAGGAAGTCAAGACAAAAACTTGCCTTACGATCATCCTGAGCAACTACAGAGCTCCAGGATTTAAGCTGCTGGCAAGCAGACATAGCAGCCTTCGGAGGAAAATCCGCAGCCCGATCCCCAGAGGAGGAGGGAGAAACTCACCCTCTTCCATGGCATTTCTCAACCCAGCAGGAGGAATAGAGGGAGGAACAACCTCCTGCACCAAATCATGGGATTCGACAGAGGCAGAGAGTTGGGGTCCAATAACCTTTGCAGGTTGAGGACTATTATCAACCATGTTGTGAGCATCTCCCATTCCAGAGGTGGAATCAGATCGAACGAAGACGTTTTACATCTTGAATAGAGAATCCCTTGGCATAGAGGAAATCGATAAGATCTTTGTTTTTCTGCCTCTCATCCACAGCATCAGAACGATCTTTTTGCGTAAAATAATGCGCAGCTCGAAAAATGTCCTGCAAATCAGACTCACGGTCAAGGGCTAGGTTTAAGGCCAAACCATTATTAGACGAGGAACCCTTGGAGCCCAAAGCTTGAACCAAAGGATTTGGCACAGAACCAGCCAAGGAAGTAGAGTTTGGAGTAGAAATCCCGAATTCGGCATAGAGATCCCTAGAGAGGATGCTAGGGGAGTTACCCGCTGACAGATGGTACGACTGGCTATACTCGAAATGGAGGAAAAGGGGAAAGAGTATCTGAACGAAAAGGCGAGAAGACTGAGGAGAAATCTAACAGAGTAATGCAGAATCAAGAGGGTGGAGGAGATCGGCGACAAAAAAACAGACTAGCTTGAGGCCTTAGGGTTCCTAGAGAGAAGGCGGAGAGAAAATTCTAGAGAGTGACATGATTTGCTTATCAGGGTCGTTTTGTCGGTTGTGAGGTTATTCTCTACTTTTGGTTCTTTGAATAATTCTTAAGTAATTTCTTAGTTTATTCTTTGACGTTCAATCTGATTTATTATACAACAATACATAGTTGTGTGTGGCGTCTTCTACCGCATCAATCGTTGATTGTACTGAGATTACCGCTTCAATATAAACGAGAAGTCAAGGTGTTGTTGGTGTTCATTCAACGTATATTTCCAAACGCGAGCAATTGTACCAAGATTACCGTCTACATATAGGCGAGGAGTTAAGGATTTACAAGCAATCCATCCTATAACTTTGCTAGAAACGATCGGGGCAACAACCACCTCACGCAAGCGTGCCGTCGTAGAGCCAAAGCTAAGATTTTCTAGCGAGTTACTTATCTTTAATTTTCTGTCAAAATATATATATAGTAAAAAACATTCGTGAAAAAAAATATATATAAAAGTGAAATTTTCATATTCTATTTCTACTGTGCTAACCAAACTTCTAGCACACCATTCTACCATCCGATCATTCTATCATTTACCGTTCATTATTAATCTCGACGAAGCAATATCTACCACATCCGGCAGAAATTTCGAGGAAGCACAACCGAAAATTCGAGAGAAGCATAAAAGAGGAGTACAAGGCAATCAATCTATAATTTTGTGGTATTCCGATAGTCATACCTTCTATATTTTATTCTTGATAAGTTACTTTTGAATTGCATTGTAAAACTGTGAATTTATTTGGTGAATTCAAAAAGAACTTATAAGAGATAATATTAGAGGTAAAAGGCAAGGGTGTAAGATTATTAGAGGGTAAAAGCCAAATTTAAGCGATACACGAGTGATTCATCATTGTTTGAGCGAAACACATAAGGGAGTGAGTGAGGGAAAAAAATCTACTAACCTTTGTGTTGCAGCAAACATGTATGATTATGATTATGAAAGTTCTTATGGGTTTCGAAGGAATACTTTCCAAGGCAGAAATGATCCAGGTGCTTATTTGAGATGGGAGAAAAAGATAGAGCGAGAGTTTGCCTATCATGATTATTACGAGCATAAGAAGGTCAGACTGGCGGTCCAAGAGTTTTCTGGTTATGCAACTACATGGTGGGATCAATTTGTGCTTAGCAAGAAAAGATGCGGAGAGCGTCGGATCGAGACATGGGTAGAATTAAAAACAATCATGAGGAAGCGGTTTGTTCCAAGACGCTGAATAGGAGACAAAAAAATGCATCTTCAAGACATATGGAGCAACCTTCATGGCGATCAACATGGGATGATTATAGGGAGACCTACAGGTATGAAGAGTCGCATTGGAGACAGCCAAGAGATACTCCTAAAGAGTATAGAAAACAAGTAATTTCTAAAGAAGAAAAAGAGGTCCTCAAGGATTTGGTTCGTCAGTTGATGGAGTCGTTCCGTGAGGGGGTGGAACAAATGCAAAACACTTATAATACATGAGAATCAAGTTCGGCTGAGGAAGGAAGAAGATGAAAAAGAATATGCAGTCCAAAGAGAATTGTTAGATTTCATTGTACTAGAGGATTGTAATCAAAAGCAAGATAAAGAAAGTGAACGACAAAAAGAAATTGTTCAAGAGATTGATGGTGAGAAAGGAAAATTTGAAAAGACTTAGAGAAAAAAGAAAAGAGAGAATGAAAAGATTGAGCTTGAAAATAAACAAGAGGTGAGCATAAAGAAGAGAGAAGAAATGTAACTATGAAAAAGAGAGCGAGTTAGAAAGTAATTTGTATTTTGAAAAGCCAATGACTGTACATTCGTACAAGACGACGCTTTTAAATACTAACAAGTTAACTCTTCTTTGTCTAGTTCTGTTTTTTGTCTCTTGTACAGGTGATTGATGATATATCTCGTGCCATCATTCCATACCAATCAGCTAATAGTATTCCCGAGGAAACGATGGAGTTACCTAGGCGGGTTGGAGAGTTGATGAAAGTGAGTATCGTGAGAGGAGACATGAGTTCGTGTGCTATTCATGAAGTCATAGTACCTAAGGAGGATAAGACGTCAAGCTTGTGCATCGATTTTGAATTGGTAAACAAGTATCAATATATTTTTCTTTAATTGGATAATATGCTTGATAAATTGCATAGTACTTGTGTTTTATCTACACTTGAAGATGATCATGTAAATATGTGATGACAATGCCTAGTCAAATTAGCATGCGTGACTTTGATAAATGAAAAATTGTTTTAACATGTGATTTGTATAGATGGATAGTTATTTCTGTTAGATTACCTGAGTTATTTAAAACATGTTTTGCATGCTTCCATTGGAAAATTTGTTGTTAGTTATTTTGAGGGTAGAATCATTTTTATCATAAACTATGATGGATATTTGATGTATGTTGAATTAGTTTATGATCACAATGTGTTCTCATTCGCAATGTAAAAATTTGCATGAAATTCATTCTAAGTTTTCTTATACATATGTTAAGTTCGGGTTTCATGCTAGTCAATCTTTACATGATTTGTCGTTAGTTGGCTTGTCCGTTCGAGAAATTTTCCTTGCATGAGTTACTATCATATGGTTTTGATTCGAGAAGTGTTTATCATCAAGATGGATTGAGATATGAGTTATTTGCATGTTTAGTTAGTGCACTTGGATTAGCTAAAGCATTGCATACTACCATGGCACTTTTGCATTCTTTCATGGAAAAAAATTGTTATTCATTATTTTGATGATATTTCAATGTTTGTCAACAATTTGGAAATTTTTATAGCATGTGTTGAGTTTGTTTATCGTGATAAGTATGCTATTGAGTTTTTATCTTGTGAAGTTGGTTGTGACTTTTTTACTCCGTTGATAACATTATTTGATTTTAACTGTGTTAATGTCAATGGGAAGAGAAAGGTCGGTTGTGTTTTACAAATTCGTGATAGGATCATATTCATCAAGGGAATCATGGATCGTGCAATTCAATTCGATGAATGCATTAAGAGTCTACATGGAAGTGTTTTGAGTGTTGTTCTAGTAAATTATGCATGTGATTTTGAATCATTTGATTTATTTATGATTAGACAAAAAAAACTTGTTGATTTGTTTTGTTTTGTGTTTAATACAAGAATTCAGTGTACAGGCTTATGCGACGTGATGAGTTTCAAAAGTTGACATTTGACCAAGGAACGCTGAAATGGATATATTTGCGAATGGACGAGATCATCACAGTGACTTTTGATCCAGGAATTGGTGAATGGGAGTATATACTACATGAGGTGTTCTGTGTGCTAATATTTGATCTAGGCGGATATAGAACTTTTCTTAGAGTTTTGGAAGAATTTGGTCTACAAGTTGCTCATTTCGATTCGGGGAAGTTGTCGGACATTGCTATGTTCCTTGGAGGAGTTGGAGTTTTTAATGATTCTTCTCATATTCTGACTTGTGTTGTTGATACTTCTTATATAGTTCATGTGTAAGTTGAGTTTTGGCATTACGATTTGTTTGATGCTACTAACTTATAATTTAGTTTGTTTTCATGTAGGAGCAATTTTGTTGTTAAATCATTTTCGAGAAGATGAGATGTCAGATTTGAGGACAAATCCTTTTGAAGAGGAGGGGAATGATACAAGCATAAGGGGGTCAAAAAATTTCGTCAATCTATCGACTCGAGCGTTAAGGATTCAATATAAATTCCTAGCAGTCCATGAATTACATCTTATATGGAAAGACAAATTGATACAAGTCAATTCAGAATTTAGAAAAGATTTTGTTTCTTAAAATATTAGGAAGATTATATTATATTTTGTTTTCTTTTATTTTAAGTAATTTAGTATGATTCTAAGGGGGTTTTGATTGCAATTCTAGAGACTTTTATTAGGGTAAAATTATGGCAACAATTTAAGGGTTTTTATTACCATAATAAGTTTCTAATTGCTTTATAGAAATAGGAATTTCTATTCAAAATTGGTTTGTAATTCCTATTAGGATTAGGGTTTTTGTAACTAGTATAAACAAGGGTTACATATATTGTAATTCAAGATTATTTATTATTCAATATATTTGTGAGGTTATTCTCTACTTTTGATTTTTTGAAGAATTCCCAAGTAATTTCTTAGTTTATTCTTTGATATTCAATTTGACTTATCATACAACAATACATAGTTGTGTGGCGTCTTCAACCGCATCAATCGTCGATTGTACCGAGATTACCACTTCAATATAAGCGAAGGGTCAAGGTGTCGTTGGTGTCCATTCAACGCATATTTCCGAACGCGAGCAATTGTACTGAGATTGCCGTCTACATATAGACGAGGGGTTAAGGTGTTGCAAACAATCCATCCTACAACTTTGCTAGAAACGATCGGGGCGATGACCACGTCATGCAAGCGTGTCGTGGAATCTATCAAATCTTGTCGAATGGTGTGTCTACATTTTCAGTATACTTAATAATAAATTTTAAATTTTAAAAAAATTAAAAAAAAAAAGAAGAAGAAGAAGAAGCAAAACAAGATAAAAGTAGAGTAAAACAAGGAAATATATCACTAATTCCTTGTAACTTTGAGGTATAATCATCCATTTGTTATTATCTATGCAAAACATGTATATCAACAGAAAATACATCCTAACATGAAGAAGGGTAATTTTGATTCTACAGCAAGAACCTACCTAATCAAAGTGGTATTTACTTTGAAAAATTGCAAGCAGATTTTTCCCCTTTAATGGATTAAAAAGAAATCTAAACCAACCCAAATCCAACGAAATACCATTTCTAAAAAGGACAAATATCAGAAAGCTACCCAAAAATTCAAACACCAATTCAACCTGTTAATGAAAATCAACAGTTTATTAATTTTTACCCAATAATGGTAAATCCCCCAATTAACTAAAAGCTCATTGATCTATTAATTTCACACATTTAACCACTAAGTTTTAAAATCAAAATCAAAATAAAACAGAGATCCAACCAATTATAACATAACACGATAACATCAGTTTCGCTTTTTCTCATATAATTTCGGAAGAAACCCACCAAACAATACTTCTTAATAAAGAAATTAAAATCTGAAAAACCTTAAGAGGCAAATAAATCGATCAAAATCCAAATTTAGATTCACATTCATGCCGATTATCATTATCCATTATCAAGTATATGATTTAACTTCTTTATACGAATCTGAATAAAAATTAACACAAATCAAAAATCTGTTTCGTGTGAGAAACAGAAGGAGAGAGCTTACAAGATTATCCTCGCGAATCTGTGAAATTCGTCAACAGCGAAATTGTAAGAAGCTAAAAAGAATGGGCGAAGATTATCCATATATAAACGTAAAATACATGATCTCTTATAAAGCGTGTTCAATGAGGCGTGGACTTTCTTTATACACGTGGTAAGAAAATTTTAAAAAATGTATATTATTTATTTCAACTGAAATTTTTATAAAAAATAGTGTTTTAGGTGTTATTTGGATACATATAAAAAAGAAATAGGATATGTACCAAGTTTATATGTATCCAAATCTATTATATATATACACAATATTTTGATATCTGTCCTCCCACATATACTGCCATCTGTCCTTTACAACACCTGTACATCCTGCATGTCCTTTACAAAAATACCCTTCAATACAGAACCCCTCTAAAATAATATATGGAAACATAAATCTGGCTTCCATCGGCACATAACCTTCGACCGGCGCAATTGATGGAGTCTTTTGCTCATACATGCTACGATCGGCAAATACATCGTCACATTACCTTCGATCGGCGCATACATGCTATCACCGACATATAATATCCGAGCTCGCATCAATTGATGGAGTCTTTTGCTCATACATGCTAGATGGGCACATAACCTTCGATCGGCGCATACATGCTATCACCGGCACATAATCTCCGAGCTCGCATCGCTTGCCATGTCGTCGTCTGAAATCGGACTTCTGGGTATCCGAAACCCCTACCACCGGTTTTTCTCGGCACCGACTTATTTAAGTATGGGTTTCTATTTGATTTTATTGATTAGGTACTTTCCAATAGTCTGTTTTGATTTCCTCCTTGTGTGGGTCAAATTTTGAATAGTTAAAATAGAATCATGTCTAGCTTTTAATTAAATTTTTTGTTTCTGCTAAACATAAACATACAATGCTGATTTTGTTGTTGGCTAGATGGGTACTAAACCTGGTAATCTTCTCCAATTGATGGTCAAAGTATGCTTATATCTGTTTCTGTAGAATCTTCTGATCTGTTACATCTTAACTGTGTTGCTGTGGTAGAAGAGAGTATATTTTCTGTATACTTAAAATAGAATCATGTCTAGCTTTTGATTAAATTTTTTGTTTCTACTAAACACAGATGACTATTTGAGCTTTACCTTGATCCTGAAGAAGGTACTATAAGATATTCATATTTGTATGAGAGTTCAATGCAATTTTCCTGTATTGGTTTTCGAAAAAATAATTTATTTAACAATTTTGTGTTTATACTTCATTATAGCTGATTGATGGAGGAAAAGTCAACGTGAATGATCTAAAAATGACCAGGTAATTCTACATTCTTTAGATTCTTATCTTACTTTAAAATACTCTATTCCACAAAGTTTCATTTATCAAAAAAAAATAAAGAAAAAGAATCACGATTAGTAATTTTTCCATTGATATTAGTATAAGAAAACATAATGTCCTCAAGTTCACCACCATAATTTTAGTATGATGCAATAACATATAAACTTGAACATTTGTGTCTACCAAAGATAGATTACTTTATTTATACAAATTTGAATTGATTTGCCATATTGCAGGAGAAGTGCCTATTACAATTGGAATTGAGAATAACCTCACTTGTCATGCGTGAATGTTCCAAGAATTTCACAAGAGAAGCTCAAAGCATAGCAAGCACAACTAATAAAAATGAGTCCGCCACTACTTCCACCAAATTTCAAGTTTGCCCTCACGGGTCAGCGCAAAGAAGATAAGGATGATAACATAAAATGGTCTAAAATGACCCCGTCATTGCTCCCGATAGTTATTAACCTCTTGTTTTCCTTGTGATTTTTCTTCTAGTTTATAAACAGCTGTGGGGACATCACTTTATGAACGTTTAGAGGCTCTCCCTCATCATCCTTGATCTAGACTCTCAATTTCTTCTTCAACACAATACTCAACAGTCTTCCATGAAAAACTTTGGTAAGGGGTTTATCTGTAGACTTCTTCATCTCAGCCTTTTCCACCCATTTAGAGATTTGATCGAAAAAGATAGCTCCAAAGTTTATTATCTTCTTCAGAACTATTGCAGACATAATCTTCAGTTGTTGATCAAGCACAATGTCATGTGCAGTGTCCTTGCATAGTATACATTTGCCCACTATCTCAGCAAGGAACTCGAATTCTTCAGGAAACTCCTTTTTCTTCATGTCCTTCAGACTAGGGTTTCTTTTGTATGCCATAATCCTTTTTTGCTTGTTCAGTGTCGATCTCATCAAGGCTTTTCAGTCCTAGGTCAGGGAGGCCTAAGCATTGATTGATATCTGACGATTTCAGCTTTAGAGACTGACCTTTGACTTTTGTAGAAAAGGTTTCGGAATTTATGGATGCGTTTGAGTAAAACTCCTTTACCAATTCAGCATTTACTCGAGTGCTTCCCTTAAGACATTATGAGAATCCAGCCTTCTTCACAAGTTTAAGAATATCTCTGAACTTTTTTTCGGATTTCTCAAACGTCTTGGTTCCGAGCTGAATGCTAGTGATTACTCGCCAATCTGCCATTTGAAGAGTTCAAAGAGTATGGGTATTTGATTTATGAAGTCTTGTGAGAGATGGATGAATGTGATTTGGGCAAGGCTCTGGAGGGTTAAAGGATTTAGGCTTTGAAGAGGATTCTAGGGTTTGAAAAAGGGAGGGAGAGAGGTTTGATAGTTTCTGGTAACTGTTTGTAGATTTTGAATTTTCCTTTATGGCAGTCCCTTCTGACTCTACATAAGCTATGATGTGTCAATTAGCCATTGATTGCACGATGCTCAGTAATGACCTGTAATTCCCCATTAACTTTTCAGTTTAGTGTTTCTTTTTCAAAGAATATGCGTCAATGACGTGGATTGACCGTTGACGTTTTTGGTTCGTAAAGTAGCTCGGTGATGTGGTTATGAACTCTACGTTTTCCTTTGTTGACTCAATGATCTTCTTCTGAGAGATGCTGCAATGGATGGTTTTGACACTTATCCTCATCTTAAAACTGCATAGCTTAACCACTGACGTACTTTATGAAGGTTTGGGCAATCTACTACTGAGATGAATCTTCAGGACATCTTTCCAACCAGTATTCGACCTTATCTCCTCATAATAATCTGAATGGTTGAGCAATTGTCTAGTTCTTCCGAGCTCCTCATGAGCTGGTGTACCCTTTTGGAAGACTGCGATCGTCGAGTCTGCTTCTACAATCGCTAAGGTTGTTCCACGATCGTTGAGTTCTCTTCAACCTCTACTCTACGATCATTGACTGTCTTGGTCCTTGAGATGAACTTTACTAAGCATTCCTTCTAGGTTAAGGTAGCTCAGGAAGGGCCAACCTCTTAGAGTAAACTAAGGGTCAGGTTTGTCCCTGAGGCGATTTCCAGATGAAAATCAAACATAAGTGATTTGCACTGATATCTCATTTGACCTTTTCGGCTGGGGAGTTCATCTACCTACTTTAGACATTGACATTGGCTGTAATCGTGGTGTCCTTCTGCTCTTACACTACGATCAAATGTTTGATCGTAGGCACTCCATGGTTTTGATTAAGGTGGCTGATGGGTTATCAGTTATACGTTTTGAGACGTTCCTACTGACTATGGATCTTCATTTGGTTCATCAGCCACAATGTTTTGGGACTCAGAATGGGTACATCGCTTTCATAGATGTATGTCTGAAGTAGTCTTGTTTCTTAACAGATCACTGCTCCTCCATGGTTGATACTATCTTCTCAAATAGATGTGATTTTCCTTTTCTTCATGTGCATTAGAAGGTAGCCTTGCATAACTCCTTTTGACTGAAATCATCATTCTCAATTAAATCTTCTTATATCATAGAGATGGATATCTTCAGGGTTGATCATTCTACGATCCTTTAACAACACTACGAACGTAGTCTTCCTTGTCAGTTTGTGCTTGTGGAGTTCTGCTCCTGTAATGAGTTCTCATGATTGATGCTCGATGATCCTCTGATGTGAGCTTCTATGAGGATTCTTCTCATATGACATGCTTTGCATGATTGAGCATATAAGACCATTTTCATCTTTGGTTGAATGGCCTACTTCCATATAAAGATCAATAGCCATGTGAGCTTCATTCAGATTATCTCAGCAGGTCTTCAAGGACATACTTTGACATATAGGAATTTTATCATAATCATTTTTTGAATGGTCTTCACCTTTCCTCACCGGTTGAGTCTTCTTCGATCAAGTCTTCTACTTGAAAGATTCCTTAGTGTGGCCAGATAGACCAAGTACCTGTAGGTTAGATATATTTCTATTTTTGGTACCCATAGTTAATTGGGTCCTACTAGGTTAGTTTTCAAAATCCCAGTTCCTCATATATTTGGATTTTCATCATGTTGATCACCAACAATCATATTCATGCATATACCCAATTTTGATATTCCATTTTAAGACGCATGATGATGAGTGTGTGCAAGATTAGCCATTTTAAAACAACACTCTTTTCTTTGATGGTTTCATCATTCACTGGGTTATGTTCACAGAGTTTAAATGTTCACAGAGTGAGAATCAACTCTATGACTTATTTGTATCTGGTTGATTCATGGAGGTGATCAGTTTCTACAAATCTTCAAGATACTCTTGTAGAACTGATCATACTCTATGTGTTATTAAAAACTTAGAACATAGGTTTGTGCATTCATACTCACCCAACAACAAAGATTATTCCACATAAGATTAATTTAAACTTTGATATGCTTATTACCTATTTCAAATTTCTTTCAAGATGTCATATTCAACCTAAAACTTGGATGGAGAGAAAGTTTGTAAGCATTTGAGTTTCCAACCTCAGAGTACTTTCTCTTTTCACCTTTTTAGGTAGAGTATGATTTCTTTTGAGAATACTGTTATAGTTCATAGGGAGGTGCAACATGATGTACACATTTATATTAGTGAGGAATCGTACCTTTCTACTATCAATTTCTTAACAGTCATTTAACTTAGATATACTGAGGTTAGGCATTGATGTGCATAGTTTCTCATTTGCTCCTGATAGCTTGTTGCTCCAGTTGACCTTCAATCAATCAGTCGTGGTCTTGAAGATGCAAGCTAAGAGAATCTCAGCATCTTTAGTTCTTTGACATCCTTGAGTTCACAAGGTTTACATCCAGCTATTGGTTGGCCAGATACATGTTTGAGATGTTCTTCTTTCTTCTCTAGATAAACATTTCTTAGCATGTATGGCCTTTACATCTTTTCAAGCTGGTGGATGTTTGACTCTTTTCTGTTGATGTCTCTTGAGCTTCCTAGCTTGGTCTTTAGACTATAAGATTGACCGCGGGCAAGGATTAGTATTGTTGATATGGCAATCAAGAACATGGACCAATCTGAGCAGCTTCAAGTGTATATACACATTTACCTGTACACAATATTTTCAACGTGTGAGCTCATTTGCTTATAACAAGTGACTTACTACTAAACTAAGTTTAGAACAATGTCTGTTCCTAGGATCAGACTCAAAGCGATTAGCTTTTGAATAGCATGAGAACCTACTCTGATACCAATTGTTAGTTCCCAGTAGGTACACAATAGATCTAGAAGGGGGGGGGGTGGTTGAATAGATCCTTTTTAATTTCAAATACTTTTCTCGTTTATTTTGTATTGCTAATGAATTAGCATATGACAAACATAAGAATCTTTTCAAGCAAAGCGGAATAAGTAAAAGATCCCCTTCATTGATATATTCATAATCATACATACATTGTTTTAGAGTTAGTTCAACAGTAGCGCTTAAAACATATATAGTAGTTATAGCAGTTAATGTACATAATGTAAATGACATAAAGTAAAAGACACAATGGATTTTAGGTGGTTCAAAGACTCAAGCTCCTAATCCACTCTTCTGCTTTCAACTAGCAGGATTTCCACTAAAGAAGGGCAGCACCCTGAATCACTAAGATTCCTTCAAGCCAAAGGGACTTGACTTCAAATACTAAGAACTCTTCAAGGCCAACAAATTTTGAAATTTCTATAGTTCCATAGGAAGTCTTCAAGCCCAGCAGGATTGGAACTTCATTTAGTCCCTCCGGACAAGGACCCCTCAGGCCCCGGCTTCTTGTTGTTATTGTTGGTGCTGAGCTGCTAAGATGTCTTTAAGCTTGAACATCTTTTGTTTAGCAGCTTGGTGTGGTCCTCTTTGAATTCTACTTCGAGTCTGGACCACATCTTCTTAGGTGCAGTTAATCTTCATTCTGTTCTGCTCATCTTCATATGATGTTAGTCAGCAGACCATCACCATTCCCCTCGAACCCTTTCGACCGGGTCATGTATACATGGTTCTGCACTTGTTCTGTTCCAGCTTTAGGTTCATGGTGAATCGTAGAGTGGTTCTCTGAATCTTCTTGATGCTCATCCACTCTTCTGAATGCTATCTTCTTGTCCTTCTCGGCTCTCAGCTTAGCTGCCATCTTTAGTGGCATTCTCATCTTTGTTAAGTGAAGCTTTAGTCTATTTAAGTTCTTCTTCAAAGCTGCTTCACTTCCACCTTCGTAGTCTCACTGTCACTGAGACTTGTTCATGTAAAGCTCTGGTGGAACTCGTAGAGTCAACGAGATAGCATTATACCAACTCAACGATTTTATAATGTAGCAATCATCAGCAACTCTTGATCTTTGAAGCTCTGTTGATTTATACTCCTTCTCAATCTTCTCGTTGGAAAGTAGCCGTTAAAAGCTTTTTGAATTGCTTCACATCTCGAAAGTTATTTGGTGTAGATCGTAGATGTGACACGACATCCCTTTTCCGACTTTCTCGACATTAATCGCAGCTTCATCGTTTCACCTACCCACGCGGAGATGTCACTTTGATGTCTCGGGCAGGTAGTCAACTTTATTTCCTCCTTCTAATTTCTTGATCAGAGGTTGTCCTTTTGCATCGAAGCTCTCAATAATCTTTGTTCGAATATCAATCTTTAGTATATGAAGATCTATTTGAAATTGATCAGAATGGGCCCTACGTTCCTACAAAGCTTGCACCAACTACAGACGATCCAAACAGAATTCAGATCAAGGTCAAAGAAGAATGGACAGACAACGAAAAGAAAGCTATTCAACTCGACAAAAATGCTAAGAACATTTTGTTCCAATCTTTAGAAGATGATCTGTTCGAGAATGTGGTCAATAGCAAAACAGCAAAGGAAGTATGGGAAGCATTGCTCATCATGCATGAAGAAACAGAAGAAGTAAGAGAAAATAAGCAATCTCTTCTGACTTAGCAATATGAAATGTTTGCACATGTTCGATCAGAAAATGTTACTTCCACCTACGAAAGATTCAATGTACTGCTCAACTCTCTCCGAGCCTATGAAAAGATCTATTCAAATAAAGATCTAATCATAAAGTTCATGAGAGATTTACCTAGCAAGTGGGATGCCAAAACCACTACCATTAGAGAATCAAAGAATCTCTATGAAATGACTGTTCACATATGAACTGGAGCTGACTCAATGAGCAGAAACTCTATCTGAAGGAAGAAAGAAGGATAAAGGGGTTGCTCTCAAAGCAACTGACAACATCTCCAAAGCCAATACTGAAAATGACTTTAACTATGATGAAGATGATGATGAGGACTTTGCAATGCTGGTAAAAAGACTCAGAAGGTTCATGCGTCAAGGCAGAATCAGCAAACCAAAGAAAGTCAACAACTACAACAACCATGAGCAGGTAAATGACCTATGCTACAATTGCAAGAAGCCTGGCAATTTCATTGCAAACTGCAATAAACCTCTTAGAAAAGAACTGAAGAAGAAATCATATTCAAAGAAGGAATTCAAAGGCAACAAAAGGCAACAAAAGGCCTCGGAAGAAAGACAAAGGACTTGTAGCTAGAAGATCATGGAGTGACTCAGACAACGACTCAACTCTCGAATCTGGAGATGATGAACATCCTTAAATGACAAATCTTTGCCTGATGGCCAAGCATGCAAAGGATAAAAAGAACTCTAACATTCATGAAGTAAGTATAGATGATGTATTTGACTTTAACTCTCCTGATGTAGACGTTGATGATTTAAGAACTGCATTGCATGGCATAACATCTGATCTGCATCAGTACATAAAATGGTTCAGAGTTCTGTCCAAAGATTATTCACTTCTTCAAAAGGAGAAAGAGAAAGTTCAGGAAGAACTGGAAACAACCCTTATAAGTACTGACTCTCTCTCCAAGTTTAAAGTTGAGAATAAGCTCTTAAAACAGTCCAATGAGCTCAATGCACAAAGAGAGTCAAGTCTAAACTCTAAAATTGAGGAACTAGAAAGGATAATCTCTACATGGAATAAATCCTCTTCATCCATGGACTCCCTGATCTCCAGTCAGAGAAGTGCATCTAACAGAACAGGTTTAGACTTTGGAGAATCCACCTCAGAGCCATATGTGGAAAAGATTAAGGAAACTAGCACTAGTAATGCTTCAAGATTTAGTAGAAACATTACATTTGTGAAATCCTCACAGAAGGAAGAACCAGTTCAACCCTGCTCTTCTGATCCAATCCATATTCCAAGAAATAAAGGATCCCATGCTGGCCTGAGTTTCAGAAAAGAGAGAAGAGTAACTTAGTCACTACTTTCCAACCTCGAAGGATCGTAGAGTCAAGTAAAATCAACTCCACGAACCAATTGGGAAGGAATAGTGGAGGTAAGCTTCACTCCTCACAAATCATAAAACACAAGGACACATGGAAAAGGGAGAACCATTATAAAGGTAGGAGTGCTGAGAATCCACATAAGTCCAAATGGAGGAAGAATCCACAAACACACACAAGAATGCATCATATTAGATGTTTTGTGTGCAATAAGGTTGGTCACAAGGCTGCAATATGCTATCATAATCCTATGCATGTGAGACCCAAAATCAAGTAGATTTGGGTTCCCAAGGGTACTAACAAAGTAGGACCCATGAAAGTATGGGTACCAAAATGAAAGTTTAATATTACCATAGGAACAGAGCTCCACGATCACAACCTGGTATCTGGACAATGGATGCTCAAGGCATATGATTTGAAACAAAGCCCTTCTGTCTAACTACATAGAGAAGGAGGGTCCTTCAGTCATCTTTGGAGACAATGGCTTTGGCAAGACAAGAGGATATGGCTCAGCTGGGAATTGTGCAGTGTCCTTCAGTAAAGTAGCCTATGTGGAAGGACTACAACACAATCTTTTGAGCATAAGCCAACTCTGCGACAAGGGTCATCAAGTCATATTCCTCAACAATCAATGTCAAGTCAGAGATCTGAAGACATCCGCTATAAAGCTGACCGGAATAAGAGAAGGAAATGTCTACACTGTAAATCTTGGTCAACTAAGCTCGGACGAGACGATATGCTTTCTGGCTAAAGCATCTGAAGAAATGGGCTGGCTATGGCATAGAAGACTGTCTCATCTTAACTTCAAAAGCATGTGTAACGACACCAAAATCAATAAAATTCAATTATTGACTTTGGTCGTTAATAACACGTCTAACTTCTGATGTTACGTCATAATTCGATGTTAAGCTTAATAAAATGCGGAATAATTTAAACTTTTCCATCTTCTTACTTTAATTCCTTGAATCAAAACCTTTATCATCTATATATCTTTGAATCAATCTTATTTTATGAGTCGCTTAATCAAAGTTATTATATAAAATCTTACACTTCAATCTTATAACCTTTGCATATCAGATAACTTAAACTTTACATAATTATTGTGATTTATCAAGTACATTTCTCAAAACCTTTATCTTTACCTACCTTTAAACCATACTTGGCTTATTACTCACCTTATCAGAGTTAATAAATTGAACTTACATTCAGATTCAATACCCTTTTCATACAATCAAACAAAACTTAAACTTTATCACTCAACATATATTAAAAATTATACATTATTCAGAACCTTGAACATGGTTCAAATAATAATAATTCAGCCAAAGTGTATAAATCTTCAAGTAGCACATAACTTTACCTTGAATCTTTAACTTGCAAAAGTGGTTATTTGCAAGGTTGAGCTTGACAGCCCAACAAAATCTAACGGTTTTCATGCATCACGTAGCACATAATAACATGCTCAACATATAACTCATAAACATTGGACTAACATAACATACATACTATAGTTCATATAACAAGTGTGATGCCCCCAAAATAGGTCCAATCCACCCAACCCATTCTGAGTCGCCAAATACATGGTACAGAAAATAACTACAACTTTATTATTACAATTGTCGTATAAAATACAACAACACATATGCTGTGATTTTTCATACAAATATATATCAACTGTGACTCTCATCCTAACCTTGGATAACACGTCATAAAGGCACCTTACATAAAGGTACAGTCAATAACTGTTTTAGAAATTAAAATCTTTGGAAAATACTCAAGGAAACCTTCGTACATGGGAGGCCATGCATATAATTATCTTTGGAAAATACTCACCATTATGAGTCTTTTCTTGACATATAATTATCTCCATTGTCTCTAATTGAGAATTATATTTCATCCAAACTCCAAGATTATATAGGTAGTGCTCGTAGATATACTCAGCAAGTGGATGTGCACAACCCTGTCTTATGATAACACGAAGTCATAGGTCATTAGACATCTTGTATGATAGTGGCAAAACACCCTTCCAAAGTTGGGTTCACCTCACCCTATCCAATTCACCAAAATCAACAGTTAAATGACATATAAAATACGACACACTTATCTCAAATTCTTAATAAAATTATTTCTATACTGTTTAGGGAGAACCTCAATAGCTATAGACCACCGTTCTATTCCCATATTACCCCCGCTCGACCAAGCTATACTCTTATTACCTAAAAGGAATTGTGAAACAAAAGGGTGAGCATAACTAGCCTAGTAAAGATATTGTGACGCCCCCAAAATAGGTATACATCACCTATTCTGAGTCGCCAAATACATGGTACAGAATACAAATACAATCTTAAATATACAACATGAGATGTGAGTTTTAATACAAATATTGTCTTCTGTATGCATTCAAACTCAAAATAAGTCCTCAATACATTTATTAACACACTATTTCATAGAATAGTGAGGACTACTAATGCTATCATCTGGACCGTCATTCCGTTCCCCGACTAGTCCCTGCTACGTTCTCATTTCCTGAAAAGAACAATGAAAGTAAAAGGGTGAGCTCAACTAGCCCAGTAAGAAATATTATGACTAAGATAATCCAGAATAAATTATCGTTAGACTTCAATAGTGTTAAAATGATACAATATAACCAACATCAAGTTTAACTGCAGCGGAACAAGCAATCCATTAAAAAAGTCAAGTAGAGAATAAAATCTACTATCTTCTATAATTTAAAAGGTTTTTCATCACTTTTATCACTGGGACTCAGCTTAATAAATAATCCACATCATCCCTGCACTACGGCCAAGGATATTCATTAGTAACACAACCACAAATTATCCATACACTACGGACCAAGGATATTCGTGTATTCATCAATGGTCATGATCATGCCAATAATTGTCCATCAACGCACTACGACCAATGAGGACTTTTACCACATCATTTGTAACATTACTACTAATGATTATACCGAATAATCCTTGGTCATAATCATACCAAGTCCATCTATGCACTACAGGCCACAAATGACTTTCAACATATTATAAACATGAGGATGATGACAATGATATAGGAATTCAATAAAATAAATTCAAGAATTAATTTATCTAGGAACCAATAACGTCCAAATTGTCAACATGATACTGCTTTGTGGTGTAAAATTCAAGAATGCTCAGAAGAATATTTTCATGAAAAAATACTGGATAAAGCGCAAATATCAAGGATATTCCACTAATTTCATGGAGTATAGAAGTCAAAGATTTAACCAACTGAGTATAATAATGAATGGAATAACAAAAGAATTCACCAAGCATGCGATAGACCACACGATATAGGTTATTCCAATGTAATAATAAATAATGGAACCAGTCATTCAGAATGCACATACGTGATATTCCAAATGTATAATAAATAATGGAACCAGTCACGCGTAGAAAGTATGCAGACGATGTTCCAATGAATGATAAATAATGGAACCAGTCTCCTGCGTAAAGCATGCATGGATGTTCCAAATGTAATGATAAAGAATTGAATAATAGAATAATTTCACTATGTATGCGATTGCCAGACATACAAAGTTATTCCAACATAATAATAAAGAATGGAATAATGTAAGAATTTTACCAAGTATAGGGTAGTCCATGATACAAAGTTATTCTAATAGAATAATAAAGAATGGAATAACAGAAGTTCTCTTCATGAATCCAAAAGAAATAATACCCCTTACCTTAGAAGAAAACTGGATACTGGATTAGTGAGGTAGCAGACTTCTCTTCTTCTTTCTCTCTATAATAAATGCTCTATAGCTTTAGTGAATTGGTGAGAAATGAAGGAAGAGTGAGCTTCTATTTATAGGAAAATATAGTTTCGTTAATTGCACATTTTGGGGCTCGAAATATTATAGTACAATACCTCCAACTTTTCTTTCCTTTTTAATTTAGTCCTGCAAGTATTATCAAACTTGCACCACCTTCCCTAATAGTAAATAATGTGAATCAATAGTTCAATAATGTGAACCAATAGTTATAATCATGTGAAAATATGAATTACAGTATAGTACCTCCATCTATACCTCTATTTTTAACTTAGTCATGCAATTATTATCAATCTTGCACCAACTCCTCTAATAGTACATGAATGTGATTCAATAGTACACACATGCGAACAAATAGTTATATAAGCATGTGAATTAGTAGCAATTAATTGCTTATTTATCCGATTAATTACCCGATTCATCAATATAACCCCCAGACATCAATTATCATCGGAATAGATGTCAATTTCCACTAACACTAATAATGTAACTATAGTTAATTATAATGTAACTAGTCATCATAAGTTCATTCTCTTTGTCTAACTTTGATTATGACTATCCTTAGTCAAATTATCACATTCATTGTCACATAAATTACACTTCACAATTAACAAGCTAATTATGCAATCAATAATTCAATCCACATGTAATTATGTTATTTACATGTTAAGTATTTATTTTAACATCTCATTATACTTATAACATATTTTTATGTTCATTACATTAAGTTGCTATCACATTATTAGACTTGAACATTTAAAAATAGTTCATTTCTGAACATTCTGGAGAGTGGTATTCATTCTTCTTTTTTTATACTAGGTCTTAATATTTGCGACCGCGACGTGGTCTTCATGGCCATGCGCGCTACATCCCAGGACACTTGGCGTCATGGTGTGGGAAATATGCAGCAAATGGTCGTATTGCCACATGGCGGCATTACATTGGCAGGGAAATGGCGAGTCACGAAAAATCGCAGAACATGCCAATTTCTTATTTTCTACTCGAATTTAGACATACCCACATGATATAATTCACACATAATCATTACCCAACATTTATAGAGTGACTTTAACCAATTTAAACACTTAATTACAGAATTAAAGCATGCAATTTTCACTGTTCTTGATGTTCTTGAAGGTTTTGAAAATAAAACATGAAAATTAACACTACGGATTCGTTATAACACCGAATCCGTTCATTTAAAGTTTGGTCTCTTTGTATCAAGATGCATAATAAAATAAGAGTGTAAATTTTACGAAAACATTTATGTTTGACATACTAAAATCACGTATAAGGCCATATGGCCATAACCCAAACTTTGTAAATTTTGAAATAACAAGTCATCGTATAACGAAACTTATGATATGGAATCATGCAATATATATATATATATATATATATATATATATATATATACATGTTATGCTACTCGTATTATTACATATCCATATAACAACACAATTTCCCAATTACAGAGACTTTACAGGATGAATGAAAGCCATTTTCACAAAAACTAAATGACGTGAAATAGAAATTGGGTTTGAGAATTTACCCAAAGTATAAAGTGTATATTTGTAGGGGATGAATTCTTTCTCAACTCTTTTTTAAACACACACTCACAATCTCTTAAACAGATATAAATTTCTCTCTGAATTCCTCAAATACTCTCTGACTATATTTTAGACTTAGAAAAATGCAATAAAGAAGACGTATGATATATTAAAGGAACTGACGCACTGAGTGGTCAGTTATCCCAATAATGGGCAACTGCTTCCAACTCCCCATAGGGCCTTGTTTGGCTAGCAAAATAGATTTAAAAACCATTTAATTTAATAAAGCTTTATCATATAGTTTAATTAATGTCACACTCCTTCATAAAATAAATCAATATTTTATTTAATTTACTTTAAATAAAATATAATAAATTCTCATAAATTCACATAGTCACATAATTAAATTTCTCATTAATAAATAATGTCAAATTATTAACTCTCTAATTAATAATTAAATTAATTAAAATACATTAGGCTTATTTAGTATTTCTTTTAATACAATAAGCTCACATAATTACATATATCGAATAATAAAATTCTCTACATTAATTTAATAAATGTAACACATATAATAAATGTAACACATATAATTAAATTAATCTACCACAATTTCATCAATTAATTATTTAATCTAATAATTAAATCATCGAAAATATTTATTTACTTCAATAAATATTAAAATTAAATTACAAAAATCTCGTTCGTCACATCTTTCCCCCCTTAAAAGGATTCTGTCCCCAGAATCACGACTCAATAAATTTGACCCGTTACATTCTCCCCCCTTACAAAGATTCTGTCCCCAGGATTGCTTACACATAATTAAGTAAATAAATGAGGGTAATTCTTCATCATATTCTCTTCGAGTTCCCACGTAGCTTCTTCAGCGTTGTGGTTCCTCCAAATTACCTTAATAGAAGGTATTACTTTATTTCTGAGAACTTGTTCTTTTCGGTCGACAATTTGAATAGGAATTTCTTCGTATGATAAGTCTTTTTCAAAATGTAGGGGTTCGTTGTAACGCCCCGAAATCTGGTCTAACTTCATACTCGGATTCCATACGTCACAAGTACATCCTTCATCCAACATACATCATTATATACCAAAATATAACAACATACACTCTCAAATCCCAGGTTCTGGAAACCTTATAACCTTTTTCATTACAAATAATAATAAATACATTATTCATTTCATCTTACAAGAGTGACTTTTATCCGCCACCAAGGATACCTAATAGTTCATTAAACTAGTCTATAATTCAATTTCATCTTTTTATATTATAAGTCTTCACTTGATCTTCTCGCTCATTCACCTTCTGAATGATACTTCGTCTCGATACCGTTAGCTTGATCTTTACGGGATCTTTAAGTTCTTTTAACCTTGTTCGCTGAAAATTATTTTTCATTTAAAGCAAGTGTGAGCATTCAATTGCCCAGCAAGTCATAACAGTTTGAACAAACAACTTCAGAATTAAACATTTCTTTAGAACTTCTATAACCGAACAAAGGTTATGAAGCAGCTTGAATAATAGGAATAGTCTCGACTCCTATCATTTTAAGACATCAATCATTTTTACTTTGAAATACTTTCATTATTCTACCTTTTTCATGCACATCCTATCTGGCTAGAATCATTAGCACAGACTTAACAATAACGGTTCATTTATAAACAGAACATACTTGTATTGAACATCTCAATCACAGAATAATGCATATCATAGAAACACCAAAGTGTTCAAATTGTGGCTCAAGACCTCATACGTTCTACCACATTGTACAAATATCGAATACATTACATTGATGTACGTAACTTCTCAAGTACAACATCCGAGAAGTGTAAGAAACTAACATTCATGTAATATGAATGAAGTTAGAAACTTGCCTTTACGCCCAAATTATTTGACTTACACCGAATCGCTTTCATTCCAATTCCTATACAACACATAAGGGGAAAACATAAACACTAATTAGTCATATATTGATCTTACGTATTGGTTTAGTTAACTTTACTTCTTAGTGTTCGCGTTCTTGAAATATAAGTTTACACGACTAACTTCCTTTACCAGTTTACGGCTTTGTGACATACGGAGATGTCTTACTCAAAACGTTCATCATCTTGGATGATTTATATTCTTATCTTCTTCTTATAATTTCTCTGAGACACAGCACACATCGCTTCTCTGCTAGTAGTCTGTAGACACTCGAAATTTTCAGACTTCATTATTAACATTGCGGAGAAGATGATTCGCCTTTTAAGAGAACCCCGAAAGACAATCCAAATCCATACCGGATACTACCGTAAGTGCGGCATCAACCCCGGATCGCAACTGGGAGTAATCAGTTTCAACCTCGGATCCAACCCCGAGACTGCAGATACAATACCGAACACACACCCGAGAAGACCGATTAATCTTGGAGATGACCCGAGGTATCCACTCTCCCCCAAACCACGGAATAGCCACTAACCTCGGTGATAACCCCAAGGAATGCGCTTTGAGATAACCCCGAAATGCTTGTTTTAAATTCCATCGCCTTCAATCTCTAAGACTCACAACGAGATACACCGTACCAACCCAACAATAACATCGGAAAAGACAGCACACCTCAAAGATGACAATGAGGACCTTCAACAAATGCAGCAGTCAATCTCAAAGTGAGTCTCGAGTAACGCTCGCTTATCTACCAAATCCGGCAGTAACAATCGGTGAGGGCAACATCGCCATCTCGGCCCAACACGATGCCACGCTCATCTCTACGCAACAATGTCCCACAAGGCTAACCAATCCCGAGTGACTATCATGCGGGTAACAGATGAAAGTTGAAGCTTGAAGACCGGAGGCATCGTCCCATCTTCAAAGACTTCAGACAAACTCTAATCCCATGCCATCGTACAACTCTCGACAACCAAGCAATCCGAAATAGGTCTTGAATACCTCAAAACGGATGCCTGGGAATTGCACTTCTCAAAATTCGAGTGGACATTACAAAGGCTTCGAGTGCACGCATTTCGAGACGACTCCGACCCGGCCACAAAGCCGGGCCGACCCGACCCGCCTCTCACACACTGCGGCCGAGCCAGCAGTACACCTCAAGACCCTTTTGCCTATAAATAAGAGGCTTGGAGTGTTGATTTTAAGAAAAAAAGACTGGAAACCTCGCACAATTTGCTCTCAGACTTGCCATACAATGTATGTTCTCACTTTCAAACACCAGTGAGCTCATATATAGCCTCTTTGTACCCACAAAAGCCCAAGAGGTTTACCCACTCTAAAGATATAAGCCCCTTTTATCACCAAATTGTAAGCCTTCTCACACACTTTAGAGTCTTTCTCTTCATCTTTGCATACACCCTTCTACACATCGAGAGTCGTGTTGCTTGCTTTTTTTTGGACTTCTATCCATGGTTTCATTCTCATCAGATATATATATATATTATATATATATATATATATGACTAACATTATCGAAGTATGCCTCGATTGAGCCTGAACTTTCTGCCCGAGCGTTCTTCGCTTTAATATATATATATATACTTATATATATTAACTGTCTGTCGGACTTTGTTCGATGAGCCTAAACTTTGGTCTGGTGCGTTTATTCGCTTTTTATATATATATATACTTATATATATCAACTGTGTGTCGGACTTTGTTCGATGAGCCTGAACTTGATGCAGTGCGCGTTTATTCGCTTTTATATATATATATATATATATATATATATACTTATATATATCAACTGTGTCGATTTGTTCGATGAGCCTAGACTTCATGCTGCGCGTTTACTCGCTTATATATATATATACTTATATATATCAACCGTGTGTCGACTTTGTTCGATGAGCCTGTGACTTTGGCCCTGCACGCTTACTCGCTTTTATATATATATATATATATATATATATATATATATATATATATAACCGTGGTCAAACTATGTTCGATGAGCCTGGATTTTACATCCGAATGCTTTTATTGCTTTTATATATCTATATATATATACATACATATATATATTTATTTTATCCTGCCTGGAGTTCCTTTCGTGGCGGCGATTGATCGCTTTTACGCCTTTCTTTTACATTTCATCCTCACTCGAGTTTACTTATAAATGATTGTTGATTATGACTTTTAATGACTTTTATTTACATTTCGATCCCCACGGAGGTGCTTCGTGGTTGGTGATCATGTCTGTATATATATATATATACATATTTACCGCTTTTATATATATACCTGCTTATTGCTTTTATACAAATTGTAATATTCTGGCGACGCCCCAAAATTAGGTATACGCCACCCATCTCTGGGTCGCCACTTACATGGTACATAAATTCAAATATAACTTATTAACCTAACTGTCGTATGTAATACGACATATAAATCATGAGTTTGAATACAAATATTGTCTACTAGATATTATACAAACTCAAAAGGAGTCCTCATTACAACTATTATCACACTATTTCACGTAATAGTGAGGACTACTAATGTTATCCTCTCGACCATTACTTCGTCCCCAACTCGTCCCAAATATGTTCTCATTTCCTAAAGAGAACAAAGAAAAGAAAGGGTGAGCTCAACTAGCCCAAGAAGAAATATTACGACTAAGATAATGCGTAATAAATTATCATTAGCCTTCAATGTTGTTAAACCGATAAAATACAATAGACAACCAGTTTAATTGTAGCGGAATAAGCAATTCATTAAAAGAGTCAAGTAGAGAATAAAGTCTACTATCTTTTAGGTTTTAAAAGGTTTTCATCAATTTTTATCATTGAGACTCACTTTTTAAATAAACCACCACATCTAATTATCCATGCATACCACGGTCCAAGGATTTTCATCAAATTATCAATGGTCATGACTATACCGAATCACCCCGGTCATAATCATACAAAAATTATCCATCATCGCATTACAGCCACCGAGAGGACTTTTGTCACATCATTTATATCAAGTCATGATTATACCGAATGATCCTCAGTCATAATCATACTAAGTTCATCTATGCACGTAAGCCAAAGATAACATAATATAACATGAGGATGATGACAATGACATAATAATTCAATAAAACAAGTTCAAGAATTATTTAATCCATGAATTATTAACGTCCAAATTGTCAATATGATCATTGTTTAGTAGAGTAAAATTCAAGAATGATCAGAAGAATATTTCCATGAAAAGATACTAGATGAAACGCAAATATCAAAGATATTCTAGTAATTTCATGGAGTATAGAAGTCAAAGTTTTAACCAACTAGGTATAATAAAGAATGGAATAACAAAAGAAATCACCACGCATGCGGTGCGGTTGCGTGTAGACGAGGTTATTCCAATGAATAATAATAACGGAACCAAGTCGTGTGAAATTCACACCGGCGGTGATGTTCCAATGAAATAATAAAGATGAAACTGATCCTGTAAAACACACGATAGGATATTCCAACAGAATGATAAAGACGGAACCGTGTCCTATGTAAAACACATAAATGTGGATATTCCAATGTAATAATAAAAACGGAACTGTGTCCTGTAAAACACATGCATGTGATGTTCCAATGTAATAATAGAAGAATGTCACCAAGTATAGGGTAAAATCACAGATACAAAGTTATTCCAATGTAATAATAAGCAATGGAATAACATAAGGATTTCACCAAGTATAGGTATGCCAGCGTATACAAGGTTATGTATAGGGTATGCCACTTTTTACAAAAGTTATTCCAATGTAATAATAGTGAATGGAATAATGTAAGTTCTCTTCAAGAAGAAAGAATAACACCCTTTCACCGTAAAAAGAACCTGAATATAGAAGTAGTGAAGTAGCGTAATACTCTTCTTCTTTTTCTATTTTCTCTCTATAGCTTCTCTCTATAATTTCTCTCTCTAGTTTCAATGAATTAAGTAAGAAAATAATGAAGGAATGAGCTTCTATTTATAGGAAAATGGAATGCATAAGAATTAATCCATGAACTATCCGTTTGATTTACTTTAATCGACGGTCCATATTTAAAGAAAATCTTTTAAATAAAATATAATATATTCTATTTGTATAAAAACATTTTACTATGCAAACACTATGCAATACTATGTAAAACACTATGCAAAAACACTATACAACACTATGCATAATAAAATATAATATATTCTATTTATAGAATAACTTTAATAAAGTATTCTATTTTATATAAAAGATGTTTCGCTTTTATTACGTTAATAATACTGAATAAAATAAAACGTCATTATCGCTATAATAATTCATATTATTAATCGACAATAATGGAATCAAACCGGTGACTTCTCACATAAGCATCAATAATCAATACCGTGTATTATTACTATGCAACCACACGTACATCGCATTTCTTTTACTATCGAGTAGTTCAACAAGAACTACGGTAAAACTTCCGCCGTTATTTTAATAAAATATTTTGTGTCGCTTTCTCAATCCGACAATAATTACATTTGCTAGGTCCACCAATGATTGAGTAGTTATGCGAAATATTCCCTACTAAACCGAATATTCCTCGACCCGATCGAATATAATATAACCACTTGCATACTTTGCAAAATTTATAAATACTACCCACAACTATAATATTATCTCAAATTCACACCATAATATTAAAAATTATTTCGACTAAATTTAAATCTTTATTGATAAAATATGGGGTCTCACAATCTCCCTCCTTATGGAATTTAAGCCTCGAAATTAGTGGTACGACTGGTACAGTATGATAAAGAGGTGAGGATACCTTGAATACCTTTATCGCTTAAAAATATTAAATTCATCTTTGAAATCACCTTGAGCTATTCATTAACAATTCATCTTTTGCACTACAAAAGCTAAAGATATACAACTATAAAACCAATAATCTTTGAGGAGACGCAGCGACTTAATAGTATCACGACCACGAATTATCCATTACACCTCGGCCAAGGATATTCGTGTTTTCAATTACTGAGCCGTGATTATCTTAGAATAATCCTTGGTCATAATCATACCAAGTCTATCAATGCACTACTGACCAAAAGATGACTTTTACCACATCCAGAATTAATATTTCATTCTTTGAGACTCACCAATAATTAATCCATATCATCGAATCATCCCCGCACTACGTGCCAAGGATATTCATTAAGATCACGACCACAAATTATCCATGCACTACTACCAAAGATAATCGTATTCATTAGTATCACGACCACAAATTATCCATACTACGGGCTAAAGATAATTGTGTTTTCAATTACTGATTATGATTATACCGAATGATCCTCGGTCATAATCATACCAAGTCCATCTATGCACGTAAGCCACGATGACTTTGAACACATCCATGAATTAATATTTCATTCACGAGACTCACTTCAATAATTAATCCACATCGTCGAATCATCCCCGCACTACTGTGCTAAGGATATTCATTAGTATCACGACCACAAATTATCCATGCACTACTACCAAAGATAATTGTGTTTTCAATTACATTATGATTATACCGAATGATCCTCGGTCATAATCATACCAAGTCCATCTATGCACGTAAGCCATGTATGACTTTGAACACATCCATGAATTAATATTTCATTGCACGAGACTCACCAATAATTAATCCACATCGTCGAATCATCAACGCACTACAAAGCTAAGGATATTCATTAGTATCACGACCACAAATTATCCATACACTACTACCAAAGATAATTGTGTTTTCAATTACTAAGCCATCATTATACCGAACAATCCTCGGTCATAATCATACCAAGTCCATCTATGCTCTACACAGTGCCACGATGATGACTTTAAAAAAAAAAAATATAAAACATGAGGATAATGATATAAAGAATCAATCAAATAAGATAAAGGATAAATATTAAACATTTATAATATAATTTATCCAGATTCAAGAATATCCCCATGTTATCAATCACTTAATAATCTCATAATCTAATATCATTAATATTATACCAATATTTTAATCACTTCTTAAATTTATAAACAATTTATCTCAATTGTTTACGCTTTACCATATAATGCATTTAATCATTCAAAATGCCATACTCATAAGATATCATTACCAATTATCAAATCCTCAAAAAAAATATGCATATACTCTATATAGGATTCTCTAGCCATAAAATCCTATTTTCAACTTTGTTACTTCACATAACATATTTAACTCATATGTTCAGTAATTAAACTATTTTCATGAAAATACCAAATCAGTCCCAAAAATATTTCTTTTCTGGGATTTAGCATAATATAGTCCCATGATGAAAATATATTTTTCTCGAAATTTTAAAATTCATTTACTATTTTTCAAAAATCAATTTCTAATTAATTCCTTAAGAAATTAGCTACTTCAAGTTTAACTCCAAAATTCCCAAATCTTGGCAGGACCTTACACATGTTAACATGAGCTTCTAGTTTAAATTTCATGGTCATCTGAGTTATAGAACTCCGGTTATAGCGTTTTTTAATTTTAAACCCTAAATATTGAAATAGTCATAACTTGCTCATTTTAAGTCGAGAATGAGCTCATTTTTGGACAGGAGATACTTTATACCATATACCTTCATGTCCCAAAAGGCCAGAATTTTTCTCACAATTTAAGTGGCCGAAACAGCCCTTAAAGTTTCTGGGCAGTAGCATTTTCGAAATTTACAGCTTTGGCCTCCTTTGCTAAAATCAGTCCACACAAAAATCTACAACACCTTTTCCAGTAATTCCACTTGGATTAGTTAGGTAACTCATAGATCTAACTCTAGGACTTGACCACATTCAAAAATTCAAAATATAATAAGAGATATGGTCAATTGAATTTCATGTTACGTTTTTCACCAAAATCTGATTTTCAACTCTTTGTGATTTCTAAGAAACTTTCATGTTTTTACATTCTAACCAACATAACTCATCATAAAACTTATTAATACCACGAATACCCATGATTTTCATCAGTTATATACTTTTATTATGACTTTCATCATAATCCTCGTAAACAGATCCTTTTAGTTGAAGAAATATTTGAGGGTTTAAGAAATGGGTTTTTGTACTGGGGTCAATACAAAATTCGATTTCACGCTCTAGGGTAGGCTAGGAAATCTTCAAGAATACGTCAAGAAATTTATTAATGATAGAAATATCATTCAAAATCATTACTTCTCATCCAAGACTTGGATAGTACGTCACATTGATACCAACTGTGACTTCTATCCCTTAACCTAGCTAGCACCTCACAATGATACCTATAAACTTACCATCTTCATTCACGATGTCGCCTACAGAAAGTCCGGCTTCGGTGCATTCCACACAAGGAAGTTGACAACGAAAGGTTCGGGGCTCTTTACTTATGGCTTGATATCACAAATGATTAACTTTAGGGTTTGGTTACTTTGAATTAAAGATAACAGTTGGTTATGAATATAAAAGCTAACAACCTTACGAAAAAGCATGATGATTAGCTAACCAATTGATTCCTAAAAATCACATCAAAGGCAAGTATTTTCAAAAAGATAAGATCGACAATAACGTGAAAATGTTTATTTGAATCAAACAAGATTTAAAAATAGTAAGCGTAACGAAGGCTCCTACTAACGAAGTTTCAACCAATAAGTCAAAGTCTAACTTCTCCTGAGTCAAATTTAAACGTTGAACGCAAAGCAAGAGAGATAAAATAATGTGTAGAACCAGATCCTATAAGGTATAGACTTCATGAATTTATAATTAACTAACCTGCTAACTTCGTTCGGTTTACTTTCGCTTTTGAGAAGTCATGAAAATGCACTTCCTAAAACCAACGACTTTGTTTTGTCCATATCCACCTTTGGTCCCACCGTCCCAACTAGACTTGACTTTGGTGCACAACAAAAAATTAAGCTAAATTACCTTCTCTTCTTGCAATTTCCACTTCTATTATCTTTGCCATGATTACCAATCAAGTGGTTACCATTCTTAGCATGATAATTTCCCCGATGGTTATCATTGTTCGATAAATTGCCACCACCAAAGATGATTATTATCGTATTGTTGGTCGTTACCTTTTGTTTGAGTCGAATCAACACTCTCATGTGCTTCATTGCTTATCTCAAAGATTTTCGTATATCATTCTCAAACACCGCTCACAAAACAAGGGTTATTTGACATGCAACATATTATCCCTATACTCGACCGACCAATTAAATAACAAATAAACTTAGGTAGGTCATACTAGCGAAGGAATTTCCGCCTCCCCCTCCTAGTTCTTATCTCGATCTTAGCCAGGGATCATATCCTAAGCTCGATACCAACCGCGACGCCCCCAAAATTAGGTATATACGTCACCCATCTTGGGTCGCCACTTACATGGTACATAAATTCAAATATAACTTACTAACCTAACTCGTCCGGTGTATAATACGACATAAACCGTGAGTTTGAATACAAATATTGTCTACTAGATATTATACAAACTCAAAAGGAGTCCTCATTACAACTATTATCACACTATTTCACGTAATAGTGAGGACTACTAATGTTATCCTCTCGGACCATTACTTCGTTCCCCGACTCGTCCCAAATATGTTCTCATTTCAAGAAGAAACGGTGAAAGAAAGGGTGAGCTCAACTAGCCCAAAGAAGAAATATTATGACTAGGATAATGCGAATAAATTATCATTAGCCTTCAACAAAGATGTTAAACGATAAAATACAATAGACAACCAGTTTAAATCAGAGCTGAATAAGCAATTCATTAAAAGAGTCAAGTAGAGAATAAAGTCTACTATCTTTTTAGGTTTTAAAAGGTTTTCATCAATTTTATCATCACGAGACTCAACAATAAATAAACCACCACATCTAATCATCCATGTACTACTACCAAGGATTTTCATCAAATTATCAATGGTCATGACTATACCGAATCACCCCGGGTCATAATCATACAAAAACTATCCATCAACGCATTACATGTGCCAATCGAGGACTTTTGTCACATCATTTATATCAAGTCATGATTATACCGAATGATCCTCGGTCATAATCATACTAAGTTCATCTATGCACGTAAGCCAAAGATAACATAATATAACATGAGGATGATGACAATGACATAATAATTCAATAAAACAAGTTCAAGAATTATTTAATCCATGAATTATTAACGTCCAAATTGTCAATATGATCATTTGTTTACGTAGAGTAAAATTCAAGAATGATCGTAAGAATATTTCCATGAAAAGATACTTAGATGAAACGCAAATATCAAAGATATTCTAGTAATTTCATGGAGTATAAAGTCAAAGTTTTAACCAACTAGGTATAATAAAGAATGGAATAACAAAAGAAATAACCATGCATGCGGTACTTCATGCATGACAAAAGTTATTCCAACAGAATAATAATAATAATCTTAACTGTGTCGTGAAATTCACACCGGCTGCAGGATGTTCCAATGTAATAATAAAGATGAAACCAGATCCTGTGTAAACACACAGATAGGATATTCCAATGAATGATAAAGACGGAACCAGTCCTGTAAAACACATAGATGTGATGTTCCAATGTAATAATAAAAAAGCGGAACCAGTCCTTGTAAAACACACGCATGGATGTTCCAAATGTATAATAGAAGAATGTCACCAAGTATAGGGTAAATCATGATACAAAGTTATTCCAATGTAATAATAAGCAATGGAATAACATAAGGATTTCACCAAGTATAGGGTATGCCAGCGTGATCACGAAGTTATGTATAGGGTATGCCACTTTTACAAAAGTTATTCCAATGTAATAATAGTGAATGGAATAATGTAAGTTCTCTTCAAGAAGAAAGAATAACACCCTCACCGTAAAAAGAACCTAATATAGAAGTAGTGAAGTAGCGAATACTCTTTCTTCTTTCTATTTTCTCTCTATAGCTTCTCTCTATAATTTCTCTCTCTAGAGTTTCAATGAATTAAATGAAAATAATGAAGGAATGAGCTTCTATTTATAGGAAAATGGAATGCATAGTAATTAATCCATGAACGGTCCAGATTGATTTACTTTAATCGGACGGTCCATATTTAAAGAAAAATCTTTTAAATAAAATATAATATATTCTATTTATATAAAAACATTTTACTATGCAAACACTATGCAATACTATGCAAAACACTACGCAAAAACACTATGCAACACTATGCATAATAAAATATAATATATTCTATTTATAGAATAACTTTAATAAAGTATTCTATTTTATATAAAAGATGTTTCGCTGTTTTATTACGTTAATAATACTGAATAAAACAAAACGTCATTATCGCTATAATAATTCATATTATTAATCGACAATAATGGAATCAAACCGAGTGACTTCTCACATAAGCATCAATAATCAATACCGTGTAATACTTATGCAACCACACGACATTCGCATTTTTTACTACCGAGTAGTTCAACAAAGAACTACGTGTAAAACTTCCGCCGTTATTTTAATAAAATATTTTTGTCGTTTTTCTCAATCCGACAATAATTTCGCTAGGGTCCACCAATGATTGAGCCAGTTTCTAATATTCCCTCGCTAAACCGAATATTCCCCACCAATCGAATATAATATAACCACTTGCATACTTTGCAAAATTTATAAATACTACCCACAACTATAATATTATCTCAAATTCACACCATAATATTAAAAAATTATTTCGACTAAATTTAAATCTTTATTGATAAAATATGGGGTCTCACATATTCTGTGCGCCTAGGAATCATGTGATCACAGATTCATCCCATTGGATCTAGATTTAATTCTCGTGATGGACATTTTCAGCTGTAAGAAGCTTGTAAATTATTCTGCGATGTCTGTATTTCCTCAGATGGTTTCCATACCCACGAGGAAGTCGGCATTATTTTTGGATATATTATTTTTCATATAGATGCCTCGCATCCGTCAAATAAAATCAATTCAGCCGCTTACTTAATAAAAATGGGAGTGTAAAAGGTCTCAATTCCTATTGAGCATCGTGGTTTGAAAACCTCTTTATAAAACATCATTGCCATATCTTGCTAAAAACCGAATTTTTACATAAATTCAAACCACAATGTATATAGGTTCGAACGAGGCCTCGCACAACTTTCATACAACAAAGACATCACCCACACACACACACACACTCGGATAATAGTTTCTTGAAAAGAGGCGGTACACGTGGTAACACGGATGTTGGGGTGCCTAACACCTTCCCCAAGATAACCAAGTCCCCTGGACCCTAAATGAATCTTGGTTTTGCCGACCAGATATCGTTGTCACATCACCGGGTCAATGTGCAAACCTTTTCTCGGTTGTGTTGGTACAACCATTTCAAAAACCAACTAGCGACTCTTAATCAGCCCCATCATTTACATTATACATATGGGACCTTTTTCACTTGTTTTTCAAACAAATCTCACCTAAAATGAGAACACCAAAGAACAAGTAACGAAAGGGACACCCAAAAATCCCGACGTCGACAGTGGCGACTCTTTGGAGACTCCAAAGAAGAGGACTTAAGCCGCTACTACAATCTTTTCAAAACTGTTATATGCTTGTGTGTGGATGTTGCATTTACAAAGTGGATGAATGTGTCTGAATGCATGTCTTGTTTGAGCTTAGTGCTTCAGATCATATCTCATGTGATGTTAGTGCTTCGTGACTATAAACCGCTTATGATATATTAGTGCTTCATACATGTCATCATTTCATACGGTGAGACGCGATGTATGTGAATGTATGTTGTGTGGTCCCTCCACCAGAGGCTATCCCGCTCGGTGTTTGATTCTTCGGACTCGTGAGAAGACTAATTCTCCGAGGCTCGGAAAGGCACCACCTAAATTCGCTCCAGATTGAAAGACCGGATTAACTTCCCGTCTAGTAGATTGCGATGATTTGGGAACCTTCATGCCAAAAAGCCGCGAGAGTAACCTAAGATAGGTCAGCCTCTGATAAACCCAAACGAAGGAAAGCCTCTTCATTCTCTCATGTTAATTACTTGTAAACACAGTTACTTGTAATTTCATTCCATATATATCTTCATGTAATGCTCCAAACAGCTGACACCCGTTTGCAGGATAAAATTCCTAAAATGGACACATCACATAGCATGTCATTATACACCTTCCCTAAGGACTAAACTATGCCAGTCTTTCGCAGGGAATCAATCGGACCTACTACCCGGTCAAAGTCCAAAAGGCAACAGTGCCTACAAATCGATCATGTCGCCATCCCACCAGCATCGAACTTAATCCAGCCGCAAAGAATTCGACGGGTTAAGCAAATAGATTACTGATTTGGTCGTTTCTATTAAAAGAATTACACCCGGTCTACACAGGTCAAAAAATACCAGACATACCGAGCCCTCCACACAAGGAGGAATTCCTACTCATTACCATACGAGAGCCACAAATGGATACGACCAACAAAACTCATGATGTCTTGCCCATTCCACCGAGATCCAAACAATGGTGACATCAAAAAGAAAGTCCTCCAAATGGAAGAGACCCTTCGCCCTATCAAAGGAATTGGAACACACGGGAGTGTTTCATATGCTTATCTATGTATTTTTCCTGGTGTTCACTATCTAGAAAAATTTAAAACTCCTGACTTTGAAAAATATGACGGGTTAGGGGATCCTTATACACATTTAAAAGTCTTTATTGAGAACTGGATTCTATGCAGAGGATGAAAAACTTCGAGAATGCAATTGTTCCAAAAGAGTCTAACCGGAGAAGCCCGCTCGTGGTACACAAGATTAGACAACTCAAAATCCACAATTTGGGAAGAGCTAGCACACGCCTTCCTCACTCAATACAGCTTTTCAAACTCAAATGGCTCTGATCCAGTATCGACACCAAGATCAAGAAATGTCTAACGAGTCTTTCGGAGAGTATGCTCAAAGGTGGAGACGCTCACGTGCCCAAGTTAGTCCTGCCATGTCGTAATCGAAAATGGTCATGACATTCATAGACATACAAGAAGCTCCCTTCTATGAGAGAGGTTTAGCAGGCATCGGTAAACCATTTTCTGAAATGGTTAAACATGGGGAGATGGCTGAAATAGGATTGAAGTCAGGAAAGATTCAAGACCTAGCCGCACTCAAAGCTATTGCTGATCACATCCAATCTAGAAATTATGGGAACAACCCCCAGAGGGTCCATAAAAAGAAAGAGGAAGATGTTTCCCTGATACTACAGGGACAAAAAGGCAATCAAAATATGCCCATTCAAAGGAGAAACTACACTCCCTTTTCAGCACAGTCTGCAAACCCTCCAGTACCAAAAGGTGGAGAAGTCTAATGCCATCGAGTGTTTACACCCTTAGAGGATACCCTCGAGAACATTCTTAATCTTCTGATAACACAGAAGAAAATTACGCATCTTCTTCCACCACCAAATTTCTAATTGGCGGGGTTTCAATGTCGCTAGAAATGTGCTTATCATGCCGGGGCACCTGGACATGATACTCAGGATTGTTGGGCCTTGAAACATAAGATCCAGGACCTAATAGATAATGGGGAGATCGTAGTCACCAAACCCGATCAGCCTCATGTACAAGACAACCCTCTTCCTCAACACAAAGAAGAAGAGGTCAACATGATTAATTGGAGCAAAGGACAAAGTTCCAACTTCAAATTGATTCCTCCCAAATCATCAAAGACCGTGATGACAGATGGGATTATGCCAAGTTCCAATTCATAATGGAACGAAAAGATCAAAGCTCTCGTAAGAAACAAGTTGAAGCGATTGGTCGTCGAATCGGTGACTTATCGAAGATCAAGTAACTCGCCAATTAATCACCAGAGCATGCCGCCTCCTACCTATCGTCATGAATATTCCTCGTCACTTTCGAAAAATGAAATGCTTTGGAAGACAAAGTGACGAAGAGAGCAAATGCCAAAGTCCCGTCGGATTTCGCCAACAAACGGAATTCACCTATTTGGGCCAACCCATGGAAGAAATCCTTCACATGTTAATCAATGAAGGAAGGATCGGTTCCTTCTACCTCCAATCAACCCCCGTCGGGACGATACAACTCGATGGAGTATGTCAATACCACTCCCGCCTCTGGCATCACAAAGATGTAAGAATGCTTTGGGCACTCCACCACCTTATTCAAAATCTAATCGACAATGGTGTCTGCGCTGGCGAATCGCGACAACGTGTTACGTGCAAGTGAGAATGCGAGCCCTACTAAGTGGAAAAGTGTGGTAGCGCTTATATCTCACTGAAGTTGAAGGGATTAATACTTGCTGCTCACAACACCGATAATTCAAATTTCAAAGGAGGAAACAATCCTTTGAAAGTGGTCGCCCCAGCCAATCAACTTGCCACGCAGAGCACAATATCCTATTGTTAGCTTGCGCAAGGTTCCGTGGAATTATGGAGAAGGTGAAGGATCCACCTCACATACCACTTCGCTGCGATGTCGAAAGAAAATCCACTCAGATATTCCCCATCGGTGATGAACCCCACCACCAAATCAAAGGGAAAATACCCATGGAGAATATTGAAAAATTCCTCCGCCGCTGGGTCATAATGAAGCCTCTCCGGTTTTAAGCTTGAAGGAAGCTCCACAACAAATATCAATTTTGGACTTAGTCCTAACCTCCGAGAATCACCTAAGGTCTTGTTAAAGGTTCTAGAAGAAGCTTATCTCCGGACATCGCGGATACGGAAAAGTTTCAACACATGGTTGATCACATTTTCAACAACAATGTGATATCCTTCACTGATGATGACATACCATCCGAAGGGACCGGTCATTGCAAACCATTACATATTGCAGTCATATCCTCCGGATATATGGTGGCTGGAGTATTAATAGATGGAGGTTCCTCTCTGAATATCTGCCCATATGCCACTTTGGTGAAGATGAATATCAATCTCAACCGAATTCGGAGTAGCCATACTATCATCAAAGCTTTTGATGGAGCCCGCCGTAACTCGGTTGGAGTAATTGAGCTGCCAATCGAAATTAGCCCTTATACATTCTGCGTATCCTTCCATGTGCTCAAGATAGATTCGGGATACAACCTTCTCTTGGGACGACCATGGATCCACATGGCAGGGGCAGTCCCCTCCACCCTTCACCAACAATTGAAGTACATTATCAACGATAGCTCGGTCACGATCAACGCCGAAATGGAGAGTGTCCTCTACACGGGACGTCACTGCTCATCAATGCAAATGCGACGTAGAGCCGGTCGGTTTCATGCTTTGAAATAAGCAACACCCAATACCACGCTTATTGAGCACCATTTCCCAAACCCACATTTCTGAGAGGTGATGTCACCACTCAAGAAATGATGTCATTGGGACATAAGCCGGAGACAAGGGTCAGGTAAAGACTACTGCCAGGTATCCAAGATTACCCTATTCGATTAACCAAGCAAGTTGGAATAGCTGGACTAGGCTATTCTGCCAGCTCTAGTCACAGGAATCCTCATAAGCATCAACAGATTCCTTCAGCTTCAACCATGCGGCGTTCGGCTTTGCCTTCAAACTCTAAGTCCGCATAACCTCCAGTAAAGGTGCCAGCCAATGTCATGGCCATGTTATTTCCTAAGCTGAAACCGGTGGAGGAAAAGAAAATCGTTATTCCAGATCCTATAATCGAAGAAGAGGAGCGGAGAATCAAGGAAAACGTTGTCCGAATAATGTCGGGCATACGCATCATCGTCCATAATGAACATACCAATGATACACCCTGCATTTATGATTTCCTGGACGAATGGCCATCATTCGGGACAAAGAGGATGATGACAATCCCTCCATCACTGCGGTCCACCTGGACTTTACCCTTACCAATTGGAACAACATTCCTTGCTTTGGTCGACAAGGGTAAAACGGGCAGAAATTTTTTTCTGCCCTGTAGATACAATAACTGCTTACTTTTCTGTACAGTATTAGCAGTTTATTTTGCTAGTATATGCTAACATTGTGTATGATCAACTCATTTCATATATACTAAGTGAAAGCATATTTTGTTTCAGGACTCTAAATTTAGATGTGCCTGTACTTGAGGATACGTTGCCTCTCCTACACAAGGATTGTACCTTTGATGTAGAGATGAATTCAGCCTTGATGGATCTCCAGGATGACATTGAGGTGCCTCCAGAAATTCAAGAATGGGTCAAAGACAAACCCAAACCTAACCTTGATCAAACCACTTCTTTCAATCTCGGAACCTTAGAAAGCCCTAAGTTAATCCAGATTGGTTCAGACCTTACCCCAAACCAACTGGAATGACATGGTTACGCTATTAACCCAATTCCAGGATGTGTTTGCATGGTCTCATGAAGACATGGTGGGTTTATCCACTGACATTGTCCTTCATCGCCTTCCCATTAAAGAGGGATTTAAGTCAGTCAAGCAAAAGCTCAGGCGATTGAAACCTAAGTGGAGTTTAAAGGTGAAAGAAGAAATTGTGAAATAATTTCAAGCCGGCATCATCATGGTGTCTACATATCTTGAATGGATATCCAACATCGTGCCCGTACCTAAACCTGGAGGGAAGGTGCGAGTTTGCGTGGATTATCGGGACTTGAGCAAAGCTTGCTTAAAAGATAGCTTTCCCGTGCCATTTATCCACATTCTCATTGACAATACTGCGCAATACGACATGTACTCCTTTGCTGATTGCTTTGTGGGGTACCATCAGATCATGGTTGCCGAGGAAGATCGTGAGAAGACTGCTTTCATCACTCCTTGGGGAACTTTTTGCTATAGACGGTTGTCATTCGGCCTCATCAATGCCGGAGCTACCTATCAACGAGCTATGATGGCTCTTTTTCACGACTTAATGCATAAAGAGATTGAGATCTACGTGGATGACATCATTATCAAGTCCCGGAAGGAGAATGACCATCTAGACCATCTTAGAAAGTTGTTCAACAGGTTGCGTAAGTAAAACTTGAAGTTGAATCCAGCTAAGTGTGCCTTTGGCGTTAAATCAGGCAAGTTGCTAGGATTTTTAGTCAGCCACAAAGGGATTGAGCTGGATCCTACCAAAATCCAAGCCATTACGGAAATGCCCATTCCTCAGATAGAGAAGGAAATACGAGGATTTTTGGGAAGGATCAACTTCATCAGCAGGTTTATCTCCCAACTCACAGCAACCTGTGAGCCAATCTTCAAGTTATTAAGGAAGAACTCCTCCATGAAATGGAATGATGAGTGCCGAAATGCCTTCCTTACATCAAGAAACAAATAGTCAAAGCTCCTATCTTGGTACCACCCAGGGATGATGTTCCCCTGTTCATGTACCTGTCCATAAGTGACAATGCCTTGGGCTGTATGCTGGGACAGAAAGACGATAGAGGCTAAGAATGAGCTATCTATTACCTCAGAAAACGGTTCAGCAGCAGTGAACATAAGTACACTCTGATCGAAAAAACGTGTTGTGCTTTAGCATGGGCTTCCATGAGGTTATAGCATTACCTACATGGTCACACAACCCATCTCATATTCCACGTGGATCCTCTCAAGTACGTGTTCAACAAACCCATGTTGAATTGCCGGCTGTCCAGATGGCAGTTGATCCTACAACAATTTGACATCGTATATGTGACTCAAAAGTCCATCAAAGGTCAAGGAATAGCGGATCAACTAGCCGCCGCACCTTCAGGGGATTTCAAACCCTTGGAAACATATTTCCCTGATGAAGGAGTAATGACAGTACAACAACACCATCAGTACAATACACGTCAATCATGGAAGATGTATTTTGATGGAGCTGTTAGCATGGAAGGTTCTGGAGCTGGAGCAATTCTAATATCTGATACGGGGGAGCAGTATCCCATTGCCGTCAAATTACAGTTTGTCAGCACCAATAATACGGCTGAGTATGAAGGCTATCTCATGGGGATAAAACTTGCCCGTTCAATGGGCATCAAGCGGTTAAATGTCCTTGGAGATTCGGAGTTGGTAATCAGACAATCCACCGGAGTCTATCAAACCAAGGAACTACACTTGCTGCCTTACCATCGGCAGGTCTTAAAGATGGCTTCGGAGTTTGAAGAAATCTCTTTTCTACATGTTCCTCGTAATAGGAATGACTTTTCGGATGCATTAGCAACCCTGGCCTCCTTGATTCGTATATCAGACAAGGAACACTTGCCAAGCGTCACAATTTCCCTGCACAAGGCCCCATCTTATGGGAATTACGTTGGAGAAGTATCGGATGAGCTACCTCCCATCCAACCTCCTTGGTATCAGCATATCAAGGAATATCTGCTAGATGGATCTACACCCGATGAGGCGAGCCTGACTAAGAAAAGGCGGATCCATCGACTTGCCATGAAGTTCTACCTGAGTGGAGATGCGCTCTACAAAAGAGATGCATGACTGGGTCTCCTCAGGTGTTTAGACAAAGATCAAGCCCAAAGGCTTATGGATGAAATCCATGGTGGAGTCTGTGGCCCCCACATGAGTGGCCCCCTCCTAGTCAAGAAAGTCCTCAGGACGGGACATTATTGGCTATCTCTCAAGGCTGATTGCCATGACCACATCAAAAGATGCTATCAGTGCCAGATTTATGGGAATGCTATACACGCCCCTCCACGGGAGCTCCACAATATGAGTTCGTCTTGGCCCTTCTCAATGTGGGGAATGGACGTTATCGGGCCCATCGAGCCTAAAGCCAGTAATGGTCACCGATTTATCTTCACCATGATCGACTACTTCACCAAGTGGGTAGAAGCATCCTCCTTCCCCAAGGTCACTAAAGAAGTCATCATTACTTTCATCAGAAATAATGTCGTTTGTCGATATGGACAACCAGAGGTGATTGTGTCAGACAATGCCAAAAACCTCAACAACAAAATGACGGAGGAATTATGCAGTAGATTCCACATCAAACATCTTAACTCATCATCTATCGTCCAGAAGATGAATGGTCTTTGTTGAAGCGGCTAACAAAAAACATCAAGAAAATTATGCAAAAGATGTCCACCAACCACAAAGATTGGCCCGACCCTCACCGCTTCGACTCTTAGCCTACTGTGACCATGATGCGTATTTCAACCGGGCAACCCCCTATGCTTTAACCTATGGGATGGAAGCAGTGCTCCCCATAGAAGTTGAGATGGAATCTCTCAGAGTGTTGATCGACGCTCAGCTGGATGAAAACCAATGGGTACAAGACAGGTATCACCAATTGTCTATGATAGACGAAAGGCGAACCGCGGCTATCTTCCATGGTCAGTTATATCAGCAAAGGATCGCCAGATCCTACAACAAAAAAGTCCGGTTACGACAATTTAAACAACATGACTTGGTTCTGAAGAAGATTCTTGACAACCAAGATAAGGCCAAAGGAAAATTCGCTCATAACTGGGAAGGCCTGTTTATTGTAAAAGAAGTATTGACAGGAGGCGCTCTCAGATTGCAAGAAATGGACGGCGATGAATTTCCACAAATCATCAACTCGAACACCGTGAAACGGTATTACGTCTGAAGTAACCAGCAAACACCCTGGTGCATCATCATCAGGTCACCAGTCATTCCAGTTCTTTAACCCTTTACCGCATACAACTTATCTACACTTTGCCCCTCAGGAAAACATACTCTTCAAGCCAGCAGCCTGGCTTTCTCCTTTGCGCTCATACAACTTAGGTCATCCCACCGCGGATTGAACCTCTTGCGTTCGCAGTTTGGCTACCCATACATGGTATCAAACTTCTCCCTCCTGCAGCTTATCCTCAACCTAGATTAAACTTTCTCTCCCGCACTCGACTGCGCATATGGATTACGCTTTTCTTCTCGCCATCGAGGGCGCGAACTACGTCGACCTGATCTCTTCTTCAATAGGAGTACGTAGGCAACCATGTTACATGGCCCGGTCACAATAAAACAAAAACAACAAAAACATTTCTACCCTCTTCTCCTCACAAAAACAACAAAAAAATATTCCTACACCATGTCAGCCATATACAGTGTTGAACCTCTTACACCAGGTTCGAACTACGCAGACCTGATCTCCTCTTCAATAGGAGTACGTAGGCAGCCATTCTTGGTGCGGTCTCACCCCCTACCAAAACACAAACCATTGTCAGCGGGTATTGGGATTCTCTTTCAATCCACTACATTTCATTCGGCTTTAGACCAAAGGGATGGAATTACCTGAACTCCTCCCAAATAGGAGATTCGGTGACCATCTAAGCTGCGGTCGTACCTCAAAGAGCAATACCAATCCATAAGAGATGGAATTAACTAGGCTTCTCCTAAATAGAAGTACTGGCGACCATCTGTGGTGCGGTCAATCTCAGAGAGGAAAGCCACACTCCTCTCTACATTTCCATTCAAAAACAAGTCTCATGACACCAAAGATGGTAGGGATACACATAGATCAATGATCCATTCTGAACTATCCAGAGACAGCTCAATGTCCATCCACCAAGGAAGAATTCAGAATTCATCAAGATCACAAGCCCTGAAGCAGCAGGAAAAATATCAAGCAAATAACAAGGCATATCTAAAAGGGAAGTGATCCAAAAATATATTTCCCTGTCATATATAATGTTGTTTGATATATATACAATGTGAACTGTATACGACAAAATGGCTAAGCTTAGTCTCATGCGGTAAATACAAGCTCATCTACTGAATCGAGGTACATGCGAGCTAGCAAGACCAACATGGCATCCCTCTCGGATGATGAAGGAGGTAAAGTCGTAGTCTCTGGATAAGAATATCCACACGACCCAACAGATCTCAGAGCCATCCGTATGATGACCATATATGCTCATCAATATAAGTGCTCATCTCTACGATCATACCAAAGGGTAAGGGACCTCATTGCAAGATTATCTATCGTGATGTACCACATCCCGGCAGAGATATAAGCACTATCCCGATCAACTATCATCTGCGTCTCTCGGTCCGACTGGCCTCATCCCGCCAACAACAACAATGCATCTCTGCATCTAACGCCAACGCTCTCTCTCTCTAATAGGGCGGCGTCCCTCACATCCAGAGCAGTCGACATCATAGATCGGATCTGATCTCTCTCAAAGGTCATCAGATGAAGACTTTGCTCTAAATACTGTGTCGAGTGCTGGATCACAAAAGTACTAGTACTAGGAGAATCCGAAAGAAATGTTGGCAACCCAACAGCGGTATCCTCCTCGATGTAGGTATCAATGTCCTCTATAGGCTCTACATCATCTAACTCAATCTCCGGTATTGCAAATACTACTGCAACCGATAAAACCTTCGTCTCCATCTATGCGGAGTACTCTGCGGAATAACCGGGACGACTGGCAGGAAAAGCAGCTAGCTCACGTTGATCCCAGCAAGCGTATACACGAGATCGGTCCTCGGCTGAGAGGTATCGAGAAGTCGAAAATGACCGCCGCCCCCTCGAAAGATGAAAATCTCGAATCGGGTCAAATCGCGACATCACGACCAATGGATGATAAGTCGTCACGCCCCTCATGCCAGCCAAAGGGAGGAAATCCATGCCCGGAGCATGAGTAATGAAGCTGTATGGTGAGCAAATCCCCGAGCACAGCAATATGCTAAATGGATCTTTGATATCTGCCAAAAATGCATACCAGGACTGAGCATCTGTACACTCCGATGGCTGAAAGGAGTACGACATAGCCACCTCATGGGAGAAACAATACCTGTGCCGTCTAAAGGTACCAACCGGTCTCAAGTGTGGCATAAACCACACATACAACATGACCGAACTCCCAAAGAACACACACCGACGGTAAAATCTTTGCGATGGGATCTTTGATCGCAGGGTCTCTGCCACGATCATAGGTACAATGGTACGACCCTCCCTGAGAGCTCTCACGGCTATGATAACTCCTATGTCTATCTCATCCATGTACCACGACATGTACACGCAATGACAAGACATAGTATCGACACATCAACTCTGGCTAAACGCCAATGATCCTCCCACCCTTTAAAAATCCCTAATGTCGTGAGTAGCTATCCTCCACGCCAAATCTATCATACGAAAACGCCGAGAGATCACGTGCCCGGATGTCAACTCATCCCCGCACTACTCAAGCGCCTCAATCTCCGTGAGAGTCATGAATCTCCTACTCATGTCTCCCAAAACCATGTGCACGCAAGGTCTGCGTTCAAAGCGGCGATCGTCAAACGCGTATACTCCTCCGCAGTAGGAGTCAACTCATGGGTACCAAATGGAATACCGCTGTCGACTTTGCGATGCTCTAGCATCCCATCTACAAATCCTGCAGAACCTCGAAATGCCAAAAGGGTCATGGTATCTTTGCAATAACAGATCTCAAATCACCCTATCTGGTGGTGACATGCTATCGTACCACGAAGCGATACCCAATGCCACCACCGACGGTGGGGTATGATCTATACTGACTAACTGTCAAGAAGACATCTGTATGGCCATGTCATAAGACCATCCAGGGGTCAATACCGAGTATCTCTGGACATACATACATATGCATAACATGATACATGCATAACAGATAATAGATGGCAATATGATATAGGGAATGAAAAAATGGTGCATACATTCCTAAATATATCATCATCTAATACATCAGCTCTATACAACTACAAATACATGAAAATGGGACACAAACGCCCTACTATTAACAGAGGCCTATCAAAAGATATAGCGAGAATGGGGAACAACCACCCAATATCTAACAGAGGCCTATCAAAAGATATAACGAGAATACACATCAGAAGAAGACAATGGTCTCGATGTCCACATCCTCAATCCTATCCACCTGATGTAACTCCTCCTAAGTCACTGGATCTCTATCAACAGGGATGTCAGGCCTATAAAGGGGAGGATCTGCGCCGGCAAAACCAAATGGGTCGTCTGAGGGGCCAGCCCCCGAGCTGGAGGGAACAAATGTCTCCGCCTCTGCTGGATCTCTGCCCAAATGCCGAATAAATATCTGTGCCCGATCCAACTGCCGGGTCAAGCTATCAATCTGGGTCATATGGGTCGGAGCTCGAACACAAGCTACCCAATCCGTCATCATCAATGATCCAGGAACCATGTCCCCCATAAACTGTGTGGCACGGGACTGGGCCCCAATAGTCTTGAGGGAGCCACCAATACTGGAATATCTCCTGAGTACATGGACCCTCTGATAAATCAAAACCGTCAACTCCCAACAATGGAATATCAGTGGCGGGTGACTGCGATATAGGCCAATGACGCCTGACAGGAGGCAAAATCAGTATACGAATCTCCCCTGTGGTGCTCCTAATAGCACGCTCTCCTAAATAGAGCTCCCAGCCTCCATCTGTGAAGAGAGGAAATCTCCGGGTGGAAATCAAATACTCTACTCCAGTAGGGTGTCCATCCTCAAAACCGACGATCAAATGATCCCCTGAGTATGGAAGCCATGTGATGGCGTCAGCCGTCAGCAACTCCAGCTGCATACGGTAATGAGCGAAGCCCTCAGATACAGGGACCTTTGGCAAAATAGAATGGTGCCATCGTCGTCCTCGTGGATAGGTATCTAAGCCTAACATACTCATAGGACGCAAACATGGAAGCCTCTCATAGGCCCAAAACTGCCAACACAATGGCAAAACATCTGCTATCAGTAAACACTCTTAACCTATAAAGGGAAAAAGATAAGAGAAATACTCACCAGCAGGAACGGGTAAAATCCTAGCCAAGCCTCGGTCAAACCCTGTGAGCGCAGACGCATGCCCCGGAGGAAATAGACAAAGGTGTAAGAGCCCCAGTCATACTCTCCTATACGGTCTACATCGCGTGTGGCGCTGACCAAAGCGAAAGATACCGTGGAAGAGTTATCTGCTATGAAGCAGCCTCGAACGATTATCAGGAACAATCACCACAGAACGCGATCCCTGATCCTAATATCATCAGGCATGGGCTCACTCAATAGCCCGCTCATAACATCTACGCTCAAAGGACCTGAATTGACAGTCTTACCTTTGAGCGCACCAGCCGGAACTCCTAATAAGGATCGGACGGCAGTAGGGGTGATATTCGCCATGCAAGGCATTGGCTCCCCTCCAAACTCCATACCTGTGATAAATCGCCAATCCATAAGCGTCATCATCACCTTGCAATCCAGCAGGTGGAGTGATTGAGTCCGATGAAACCATCGCTGCATAATGCCCGAGGTAACCCCAGGGACAACGACGGGGAAGGATGGAGAAAAATGCCCCAAATCCCCACTCATGCACTACTGCTCTATAATTAGGATGAAGCGCCTGGTACATGGAGTGGATGCTAAATCAGTTCCCTCGAGGCTGTGTAAAACCTGGAACCTGCATGAAGCACAGATCAACATCAGAACCCTTTAAATCCTCATCAATAGGAAAAGAAGGAAGATAAAGTCTAACGTCATACCTCGTTAGCATGCAAGTACATCGATGGGTGTTTACCCAAATCACCTAGCAACTCTAGGTTCACCACCTGGATGCTTGGAAGCTCCCTGCGAGGGATATGTACAGCAGGAACGGGATCCTCAATATCCACCTCCTCGTCCTCGACGTCTGAAACATCTGCCTGGACAGGACGAATCACATCCTCCACCAATCGACGAGGCTGTCTAACAGAATGGGGACGAGGCACTTCAGAAGCCCTCCGTCAGACGCCGTTTAGCGGTCCCCATAGAACCGCTTTCGGTGATCCGGATCCATAATATCTGGGCAACAAATCTCCAAATCACCTCAGAAAGGGTGTGGTATTTCCTTACCTGGAGCTTTCTAAAATGCATTATATGACTATATGCATGCATGCATTTACTTTAACATATAATAGAGTTAGAATGCATGACTACCCAATGCCTACATTTGAAATTTTTTTGCCATAGTCCCCTTTGAAAATAGGACTATCCACATGCGCACAGGCATGTCTAGATGGCCATTCAGTAGCACACCTGCCCCAAAGTCATATACCTAATATATGCATTAAAAATCAAAATTATCATGCATAAGGCCAACCTCAATGCTAGGAGTATTTTGCCTTTCTACCTTTTGCTCATTGGACCTCAAATAGGACAAGAAATAGCAGAAAAAGGTGCCAATTTGACTGTTTCAAAAGTCAAATTTTTTTACATCATTATGTTCAGCATGGTTTAATACTAACATTTACTATGTTGAATATTTTTTATCAAGTCATTTGTGCATACATAATCACTACTATGTGTTTAGATGCATTTCGTGTGATATCTCACAATCTAACGGATAGAAACTAGAAAAAATACATGCATACGTTACCAGGAGAGTGTAGAACACTTGTATGATGATAGAATTTACAGAAAGCAGCCCGAACTTAGCAAATCTGAAAGTGGCTCAAGGTTTTTTCTAGAGAGAAACAAGTTGAAAGTGACTTGTGAAGGCAGGCTGGCTCACCTGCGGCTGTAGCAGGTGCACCTACGGCTCCTTTATGTGGGCCCCACCCCTCTGGCTCAGTCCAGCTCGAGTTAAAACGGAGTTCTTACGGGCTAGAAAGGTCAATTCAGGAATAAAAATGCCACGCGATTGAGCAAAACAGTATACAATCCTGGTCTTCTCAGATGAGACTTTGAATCTGCACATCACTCATTGGTAGTCGCCTTAACACATGGTATACTCTGCCGATGACCTCATTTGTCACAAATCACATACGGCAATACCTTATACAGGTCTGATGCCGCCGACTCCAGGTCGTTACCCTACGTGAATCCCTGACGGGGGTTACAACATGAATCCCCAACGGGGGTTACAACGTAGATCCCCGGTGGGGGTTACAACACGTTCATCCGTTGCCATGTTCGTCAACGAAGGTCAAGCAGCCTTGACATCATTTCAGCCGATAGCATTTAAACCTGTCAGAGCTATAGAGCTGTTCGAGGTTCTCATACCCAAATGCTTTCATATTCCCAGTGGATCCCCTACGCGAAGTCACAACGTATGATGCTCCATCGATCTACATCGTCAAGGTCAAGTAACCTTGACGATCTCCTCACGAGTTTCAAATTAGTTGATTCACACGCCGTTGAAGGTCAAACTACCTTGACAAAGATATCCCACAGATGTTGTTTGGGTCACATTCACACATCAACGAAGGTCGCATCCCCGACAAGATTTGTCATGTCGATAAAATCCAATGTAATCATGACAAATTCTGGCGATACTAACCAGGAGAGGTCAACATTATCAAAGAGGATAGATGATGGAATATGTTATACACATCCTCAAACAGATCAAGCTTTATCCCCATAGATCTCTTATGCATAAGAGATACCTGAAAGTATTATGCATACAAGCCAATCATGTATGATGATAAAGCATATACTGTGTAATCAATCTTATTTATTTATTAATAAAAGAATTATTTATTAAAGGCATTTATTATCTACATGGTGCTGTTTTAATAATATGTGATAAACCCATAGTTTTAAGCAATGCTTTTAGAATCATGATGAGATCATGCTAATGAGATCTAAATTCTTAGATAGCTTAAAACTAAAATGTTCCCAATCAATGGATTACTAAAAAGGGGATTAATGAATCCGGATAGATTGGTACATACGTTGTTTGCTCATTGATGAGGATGATTGATCTCATGATCATTTGTGTGGAGACACTAAAGCAAGTATGTAGGTGCTTATTAGAGAATAAGTTCACTGAACGTGACTCGCTAAGGAATACCTAATGGAGTTTTACTTACTTGTCAATAGGAATTCCTGTAGTGATAGTAGTACAAATGATCCTTAGACTTGAGATCATCATAGTATCTTATATATAATGAATTACACTTTGACTTATTCCTTAAGACTCTTAGAGTATATCAAAGGGTATGCTTGGGTGTAATAAGTTATATATGAAGATAATGAATGATCAATAAAGAATCTACCACTTCTAGTAAAAAGGAGAAATGTCCTATGTGATTCGATAAATGACAACCCAGAATCCTTGGCGAGGTGGAATGAAATTAGAAAGTAGTTTCTAATTTGCATTCATTAGGAGTTGTGCATTTAGGAATCGAAATACATATAATGAAATAAAATAAGACTTGATGATAATTCCACGCCTTATATTTAATTGGGACATTGTATGGTGGAAGGATTGAATTGTCTTTGTAACTATTTACTCAAAGGTTCTTTTATGATTAATGTTGAAATCTATATTATCCGGAAAAGTCGTTGATTCTTTAGGGAGGCTTATCCTATTGTAGAATAAATATTATTTATTTAAATAAATTATTTGTTTAATTTATTTATTTAAATGAGATTAGAATTGTTCTAATTAATTTATTCACAACCTGTTTAATATAGAGAACCTAAAGGGTCACACCATAAAAGGAAGAATAATTATTTAAGAAGTTAATGGCATAATTGTAATAATATATTTAAGTATATTTAATTTAATCTATGGTGATAGAATAAATTAAATAGCTTAATATTTATTATTTAATATTTTAGAAATATTAAATATAAATTAATAAGAGGAGTCTTATTAATATTATTACAATTATTATTATTTTAATTTCTAAAAGGTTTAGGAATTAATTTAATATAAGTACTCTCATTTATTCCTAATTGGATTAGGAAGGAAAATTAGTTAAAGGAGTTTAATTAATTACCCCTAATAGGATTAGGGAGCCCATTTAATTAAAAGAGTTTAATTAAATAAATAATACCTTATTTTAATTAAAATAGGATTACATGATATCTTTATAAGAGGAGTCTTATATCAGATATCTTATATACGTAATTCCTATAGTTGGAGAGTACGCCTCCTTTTTCTATACAGATAGGAAAAACTAGGGTTTGAGCCAATACCCCTTCTTCTTGAAAATTCTTCTTCTTTGGTGGATCACCTCTAGAGGTCATACACTTGGGTGGCTTACATTGATCAAAGGAAGGAATCTACCCGGAGATTCAAGGAGATCGCGGAGAAGTAGGAGGTGAACTCGTACCTGAGGAAGCTCGTTTCTACAAGGGTATGATTTCATAATTTCTTATTCTTCGTTTAATTAATAATATGCATAAAGGATGATCCGGGTAATTGGTTTGTGAAAAAAATTTAAAATCTGATTTTATTTCGCTTCCGCTAATTTTTCAATTTTATTGCTACTTTGATTTTCACAAAACCTAACAGTGCTATCAGAGCCAAACTTTATGCGAATTATTAATTATTTTGATTCCATATATGTATGTGTATGTATTAAGAATAATTTATTGGGCATAATTTATTGTATAAAATTATTATTTTATGAAAGAAAAAAAAATAATTTTTTTTTTTGCCGAAAACTGTTTTCGAAAAAAAAAACTGTTTTTTTTTATTGAATCCGTGGATGTTCAATGTTGCTTTTCAAATAGAGATCCGAACTTCCTAATTCTATAAGAAAGTAACCATATATATATTATTATATAATTACTATATATAATATATATATATATATAAAAAGCTTCTGGTCAATTATATATATATAGTAATGGTAAGCAACGTTTTCAATGGCAGGTAACGTTTTAGGATGCTTTACAAGATTATATATATATAGTAATCAATTATATTTAGTTATATATATATGTAATACTTCTAATCGGTTATTCAGGAAGGATCAACATTTTTTTTTCACCATTCGGTTAAATTGAATATTATAATATATAATATTCTAAATAATTTTATAATTAAAATAAATAGTTTATTTTAATCTTGAAATTGGATTTCATGCAACATAAAATTGCCCATTAAATGATACTCATATATATATGGAATGATTTTATTTATTGATACATATGGTGATATGTATGATAATAAATGTGATTGATTATGGACAATTGACCAATGTGATTGGATTTATTTTGGTTGGATGTTTGAATGAATTGGTTTTATTAAATGGGGTCTCAGCATTACCGCCTTTTCTCGGTTTTCTTCTTGATGTAAATTCTATCTCTCTCCTATGTACTTCCCTCGATCACGATCAAGGTTTCTGTTTAAATTAAATAGTTTATGTAATAGGACTAGTTAGAATTTTTCGAAGAACCGAAGATCAAGGAGCAAGGAGCGCTAAAAGACCCATTTGTAATGGAGCCCGGGTTTAAATGTAATAGTTATATTTAAATGTTTATTCTTTGCACCCTAGGGTTTGACCTTTTGGTTCACATGGTGGCTCTAGTGAATCAAACTAGAATAAAAGTCCATAATCAATCCGGGTAGAATATAGTATTCTATATGTGCATGCTAGTATTATATATATTATATATTATGCAAACATGCTTCACATGTTTAATAATATGACGCGTATTTTATATATATATTTGCATGCGCGCTAAACAAGATGAGACAAATAATAAAAAAAATCCCTCAAAGTTTTCTTTTATATTAAGTCTTAAGCGTTCAAAGATATTTAGAATATCGAACGTCGCCTTCTAGCATGATAAAATTAATAGAGTATTAAATATTTAATATGAGTTTGTTGTGTCACCACAAGGCAAGTATTAAGTATTTAAGATGTTAATTTATCACATTTGATGCTTATAAAGAAAATTGAACAATATTGTTTTGTTGTGTCACCACAAGGGCGATATTTTTCTTTTTTGAATATATGGAAGTGCTAGGTTGGACTTAACTTAGATAATTTTGATTCGGATGTGCCACCACTTGATCAAAATAATCTAAGAGGCAAAACATAAGGAGTTACATGTTGATGTAATTGACAAGGAGTTGTCTACCTATTTATTTATATATAGTTTGTTGTGTCACCACAAGGCTATATATATTTGAAATGGGATCCTTATTCTCACTAGCAAAAACTTTAATTAGATTTTGTCGAACTATATAAATGAGGGTAATATAGTTTGAAGAAAATAGTGGGAGATACCAATATAAAATAAGACCTAATTTATTTTGGTAATTAATTAAATGAATGTTTGCTAAAATATTGTCTTTTACATGCAGAATTTTGAAAATGTCACAGTCACTAATTTCACTGCGTAGCATACTTGATGCTAACAAACTGACTGGACCAAACTACACGGACTAGTTAAGGAATCTGAGAATTGTTCTCACTGCTGAAAAGATTTCTTATGTCCTAAATTCGCCCGTACCTGCAAAAGTTGCAGAGACAGCCTCTGAGGAAGAGATTGCTACTTTTAAACAGTGGCAAGATGATGCATCTATGGCTCAATGCATCATGCTCGCATCCATGAGTAACCGACTTGAACACAAGATGAAAAAACATGGATGCTCCTACTATGCTATCGCACCTTCGAGAGTTGTATGGTGAGCAAAGTAGGACCGCTAGATATGAAATATCTAAGGAGCTCTTCCGATCTCGGATGACCGAGGGCACTACCGCTTGAGACTCATGTCCTAAAGATGATCAATCTGATTGAGCGCTTGGGCAACTTGGGTTCAATCGTGGATGGGGAGTTGAGTCAAGATTTAGTCTTGCAGTCACTCCCGCACACCTTCTCACAATTTGTTGTGAATTTTCACATGAATAAGTTGGATGTCACCTTGCTCGAATTACTTAACATGTTGAAAATCATCGAAGGTCACTTCCCATCCAAGAAGAACCATGTCTTCTCGGTGGATGATTCTTCCAAGAAAAGGAAGAGGCCCAAGGTATCTTCTCAAAAGAAGAAATCCAAGAAGGCTAAGGAAAGGCGAAAGTGAACGATCAAAAGAAACCCGATCCAAATTAGCAAAGGAATTTGCTTCCATTGCAATAAGCCGGGTCATCGAAGAGGAACTGCAAGGATTATCTCGCAGAACAAAAGCAGAAGAAGCTTGGAGAAGCTTCGAATCCTAATCAAGGTTTGTTTATGATTGAAATTAATTTTTCTGAAAGTCAATCTTCTACTTGGGTATTGGATAACGGATGTGGTTCTCACATATGTAATAATATGTAGGGACTGGTCAGAAGTAGAAAGTTGAGCAAGGATGAAGTCGTCCTACGAGTGGGAAATGGAGCAAAGGTTGATGCATTAGTTGTAGGGACTTATTGTTTAAGACACGCCTACGTGCAAGTTCATCAATTTAAATAATTGTTATTTTGTTCCAAATATCATTAGAAATATTATTTCTATCTCTCGTATTGGATATGGATGGTTTTAATATTATAATAAAGAACAACAGCTTGTTCTATTTATAATGATAATGTTTTATATGGTGTTGGTAATTTACTTAAATGGACTTTACATACTTGACTTGCATGAAAATATATTTCAAATTGAACAAACTAAGAAAAGGAAAAGAGATGATGTTAATTATACCTTCATATGGCAATCAGAGACTCTACATATTAATGAAACAAGATTATCCAAGTTGCATAAAGATGGGCTCTTGAGCTATCTCGATTATGAATCATATCCAACCCGTGAATCTTGTCTCATGGGTAAAATGACTAAATCTCCTTTTAGTGGAAAAGGAGAAAGAGTTACAAAGTTGTTAGCGTTGGTACACACACATGATGTATGTGGACCTATGACAACGAATCGCACGAGGATGGTATTCTTATTTTATTACATTCACCGACGACCACTCAAGATTTGGATATGTGTATTTAATGAAATATAAATCAATCATTTGAAAAGTTCAAAGAGTTTAGAAGTGAAGTTGAGAAGCAAACCGGGTAAGAGTATTAAGATTCTTCGATCCGATCGAGGAGGAGAATACTTAAGTGGTGAGTTTCTCAATTGTCTCAAAGAAAATGGTATAATCTCACAACGGACTCCACCGTGGGACGCCACGGATGAATGGTGTATCTCGAAAGGAGAAATCGAACATTGTTGGACATGGTTCGATCTATGATGAGTTTTACCGACCTTCCAGCTTTCCTTCGGGGGATGCCCTAGAGTCTTTGCATACCCTACTTAACAAGGTACCTACAAAATCCGTCCCCAAGACCCCATATGAGTTATGGATAAGGAGGAAACCAAATCTTAAGCATGTTAAGACTTGGGGTTGTCCAGCTTATGTCAAAAAGTTTGAAAACGATAAGCTGCAAACTAGATCTGACAAATGTAGATTTGTGGGATATCCTAAATGTGACGCCCCCAAAATTAGGTATACGTCACCCATCTTGGGTCGCCACTTACATGGTACATAAATTCAAATACAAACTTAATTATACATCTGTCAGTGTAACATACGACAATACATAAACCGAGAGTTCTAATAGAATATTGTCATTTAGACAATATCCATACTCAAGGAGTCCTCATTACATTTATTGTCACACTATTTAATGTAATAGTGAGGACTACTAATGCTATCTTCTGGACCTTCACTCTTTTCTCGACTCGTCCCATTTATATTCTCATTTCCTCAAGAGAACAAAGGAAAGAAAGGGTGAGCTCAACTAGCCCAAGAAGAAATATTATGACTAAGATAATGCGTAATAAATTATCATTAGCCTTCAACAAAGTTAAACCGATAAAATATAATAGACAACCAGCTTTAATCTGCAGTGAATGTGCAATCCATTAAAAGAGTCAAGTAGAAAATAAAAGTCTACTATCTTTTATGATTTAAAAGGTTTTTCATCACTGTTATAGCTGAGACTCAGCTTTAATGAATAAACCACAATATCTAATCATCCCTGTACCACGGTTAAGGATTTTCATCAAATTATCAATGGTCATGACTATACCGAATCACCCCTAGTCATAATCATACCACAAACTATCCATCACTAAGATTTACGTGCCACCGAGGACTTTTGTCACATCATTTATATCAAGCCATGATTATACCGAATGAACCCTGGTCATAATCATACTAAGTTCATCTATGCACGTAAGCCAAAGATAACTTTCAACATAAAATAAACATGAGGATGATGACAATGATATAAGAATTCAATAAAACAAGTTCAAGAATTAATTTCTCTAGGATTTATTAACGTCCAAATTGTCAACAAGATATCGCTTTGTTTTGTAGAGTAAAATTCAAGAATGATCGTAAGAATATTTCCATGAAAATCTTATCGATGAAACGCAAATATCAAGGATATTCTACTAATTTCATGGAGTATAGAAGTCAAAGTTTTAACCAACCGGGAATAATAAAGAATGGAATAACAAAAGAAATCACCATGCACGCGGTGATTGCATGACAAAGTTATTCCAATGTAATAATAATAACGGAACCAGTCGTGAAATTCACAATCATGTGATGATCCAATGTAATAATAAATGCCAATAATAATAAACAATAGAACTAGGTCCTGTAAAAACACACGGATGCATGTGATATTCCAAATGTAATAATAAATGCGAATAATAAACAATGGAACCAGTCCTGTAAAACACACGATGTGATATTCCAATGTAATAATAAAGAATGGAATAATGTAAGAAGATCACCAAGTATAGGATTCCACAGATATACAAAGTTATTCCAATGTAATAAATAAGAATGGAATAATATAAGGATTTCACCAAGTATAGGGTATGCCACAGATATCAAAGTTATGTATAGGGTATGCCACTTTTACAAAGTTATTCCAATGTAATAATAATGAATGGAATAATGTAAGTTCTCTTCATGAATAAGAAAGAATAACACCCCTTATGGGTACAACAAATAATATCCCTTACCGTAAAAGACACCGGATATCAAAGTAGTGAAGTACCGTATCACTCTTCTTCTTTCTCTCTATATTTTCTCTCTATAGCTTCTCTCTATAATTTCTCTCTAGAGTTTCAAAGAATTCGTAAGAAAATAATGAAGGAATGAGCTTCTATTTAAAGGAAAATAGAATGCATTGTAATTAATCCATGAACGGTCCAGTTGATTTACTTTAATCTGATGGTTCATATTTAAAGCAAAATCTTTTAAATAAAATATCATATATTCTATTTATATAAAAACATTTTACTATGCAACACTATGCAACACTATGCAAAACAATCTGCAAAACACTATGCAACACTATGCATAATAAAATATAATATATTCTATTTATGAATAACATTAATAAAGTATTCATTTTATATAAAAGATGTTTCGCTTTTATTACGTTAATAATACGAATAAAACAAAACGTCATTATCACTATAATAATTCATATTATTAATCGGCAATAAATGGAATCAAACCGAGTGACTTCTCACATAAGCATCAATAATCAATACCGTGTGCTACTATGCAACCACACGATTCATCGTACTTTTTTACTACCGAGTAGTTCAACAAGATCCACGGTAAAAACTACCGCCGCCGTTATTTCAATAAAATATTTTTGTCGCTTTCTCAATCCGATAATAATAATTACATTGTGGGGTCCACCAATGATTGAGTCGTTGTATTTAATATTCCCTCTACTAAACCGAATATTCCCCACCAATCGAATATAATATAACCACTTGCATACTTTGCAAAATTTATAAATACTACCCACAACTATTATATTATCTCAAATTCACACCGTAATATTAAAAATTATTTCGACAAAATTTAAATCAGATTGATAAAATCTGGGGTCTCATAATCTCCCTCCTTATGGAATTTCCCTCGAAATTAGGGTACGACTGGTATGATAAGAGGTGAGGATACCTTGAATACCTTTATCGTTAAAAAAATATTAAATTCATCTTCGCAATCCCACCAAAGATATTCATTAACAATTCATCTTTTGCACTACTGAGCCCAAAGATATACAAATCAGAAAACCAATAATGCTTTGAGACGCAGCGACTTAATAGTATCACGACCACGAATTATCTATGCACCATCGGCCAAGGATATTCGTGTTTTCAATTACTGATCATGATTATACCGAATAATCCTTGGTCATAATCATACCAAGTCTATCAATGCACTACTACCAAAGATGACTTTTATCACATCCATGAATTAATATTTCATTCTTTGAGACTCACCAATAATTAATCCATATCATCGAATCATCCCCGCACTACGTGCCAAGGATATTCATTAGTATCACGACCACGAATTATCCATGCACTTGACCAAAGATAATCGTGTATTCATTAGTATCACGACCACAAATTATCCATGCACTACGGCCAAAGATAATCGTGTATTCATTAAGATCACGACCACAAATTATCCATGCACTACTACCAAAGATAATCGTGTATTCATTAGTATCACGACCACAAATTATCCATGCACTACTACCAAAGATAATCGTGTATTCATTAGTATCACGACCACAAATTATCCATGCACTATGGCCAAAGATAATCGTGTATTCATTAGTATCACGACCACAAATTATCCATGCACTACTACCAAAGATAATCGTGTATTCATTAGTATCACGACCACAAATTATCCATGCACTACTACCAAAGATAATCGTGTATTCATTAGTATCACGACCACGAATTATCCATGCACTACGACCAAAGATAATCGTGTATTCATTAGTATCACGACCACAAATTATCCATGCACTACTACCAAAGATAATCGTGTATTCATTAGTATCACGACCACAAATTATCCATGCACTACTACCAAAGATAATCGTGTATTCATTAGTATCACGACCACAAATTATCCATGCACTATGGCCAAAGATAATCGTGTATTCATTAGTATCACGACCACAAATTATCCATGCACTACTACCAAAGATAACCGTGTATTCATTAGTATCACGACCACAAATTATCCATGCACTACTACAAAGATAATCGTGTATTCATTAGTATCACGACCACAAATTATCCATGCACTACTGGCCAAAGATAATCGTGTTTTCAATTACGCTTATGATTATACCCAACAATCCTCAATCCTCATAATCATACCAAGTCCATCTATGCACCACAGTGCCACGTATGACTTTCAACATAATATAAACATGAGGATAATGATATATAGAATCAATCAAATGAGATAAAGGATAAATATTAAACATTTATAATATAATTTATCCAGATTCAAGAATATCCCCATGTTATCAATCACTTAATAATCTCATAATCTAATATCATTAATATTATAACAATATTTTAATCACTTCTTAAATTTATAAACAATTTATCTCAATTGTTTACGCTTTTACCATATAATGCATTTAATCATTCAAAATGCCATACTCATAAGATATCATCACCAATTATCAAATCCTCATAAAAAATATATGCATATACTCTATATAGGATTCTCTAGCCATAAAATCCTATTTTCAACTTTGTTACTTCACATAACATATTTAACTCATATGTTCAGTAATTAGACTATTTTCATGAAAATACCAAATCAGTCCCAAAAATATTTCTTTTCTGGGATTTAGCATAATATAGTCCCATAATGAAAATATATTTTTCTCGAATTTTTAAAATTCATTTACTATTTTTCAAAAATCAATTTCTAATTAATTCCTTAAGAAATTTGCTACCTCAAGTTTAACTCCAAAAATTTCCAAATCTTGGCAGGACCTTACACATGTTAATGTGAGCCTCCAGTTTAAATTTCATGGTCATCAAAGTTATAGAACTCCTGGTTATAGCGTTTTTTCGTTTTAAAAACCTAAATATTGAAATAGTCATAACTTGCTCATTTTAAGTCAGAATGAGCTCATTTTTTGACAGGAGGTACTTGATACCATATACCTTCATGCCCCAAAAGGCCAGAATTTTTCTCATAATTTAAGTTGCCGAAACAGCCCCTCTAAAATCATGGCAGCAGCTTTTTCGGTTTTTGCAGCTTTGCACTCCTTGCTAAAAATCAGTCCACACAAAAATCTACAACACCTTTTTCCAGTAATTCCACTTGGATTAGTTAGGTAACTCATAGATCTAACTCTAGGACTTGACCACATTCAAAAATTCAAAATATAATAGGAGATATGGTCAATTGAATTTCATGTTATGTTTTTCACCAAAATCTGATTTTCAACTCTTTGTGATTTCTAAGAAACTTTCATGTTTTCACATAATAACCAACATAACTCATCATAACACTTACTATTACTTCATATACCCATGATTTTCATTAGTCCAATGCTTTTATTATGACTTTCATCATAATCCTCGTAAATGCATCCTTTTAGTTGAAGAAATATTTGAGGGTTTAAGAAATGGGTTTTTGTATCTTTGGGGTCAATACAAAATTCGATTTCACGCTCTAGGGTAGGCTAGGAAGTCTTCAAGAATACGCCAAGAAATTTATTAATGATAGAAATATCATTCAAAATCATTACTCTCGTCCAAGACTTGAATAAGACGTCACATTAATACCAACCGTGACTTCTATCCCTTAACTCGATAGCACCTCACAATGATACCTATCAACTTGCCATCTTCAGTCACGACGTCGCCTATAGAAAGTCTGGCTTCAGTGCATTCCACACAAGGAAGTTAACAACGAAAGGATCGGGCTCTTTACTTATGGCTTGATATAACAGAGATTAACTTTAGGGTTTGGTTACTTTGAATTCAGATAACAGTTGGTTATGAATATAAAAGCTAACAACCTTACGAAAAGCATGATGAGTAGTTAACCAATTGATTCCTAAAATCACATCAAAGGCAAGTATTTTCAAAAAGATAAGATCGACAGTAATGTGAAAGTGTTTATTTGAATCAAATAAGATTTAAAAATAGTAAGCGAGAACGAAGGCTCCTACTAACGAAGTTTCAACCAATAAGTCAAAGTCTAACTTCTCCTGAGTCAAATTTAAACGTTGAACGCAAGCAAGAGAGATAAAATAATGGGTAGAACCTAGATATTATAAGGTATAGACTTCGCAATTTATAATTAACTAACCCGCGTACTAACTTCGTTCGGTTTAGTCGCTTTTGAGAAGTCATGAAAATGCACTTCCTAAAACCAACGACTTTGTTTTGTCCATATCCACCTTTGGTGCCACCGTCCCAAATAGACTTGACTTTGGTGCACAACAAAATTGAGCTAAATGACCTTCTCTTCTTGCAATTTCCACTTCTATTATCTTTGCCATGATTACCACCGAAGTGGTTACCATTCTTAGCATGATAATTTCCCCACGATGGTTATCATTGTTCGATAGCCGCTGCCACCAAAGATGATTATTATCGTATTGTTGGTTGTTACCTTTTGTTTGAGTCAAATCAACACTCTCATGTGCTTCATTGCTTATCTCAAAGATTTTCGGATGTCATTCTCAAACACCGCCACAAAACAAGGGTTAATTAACATATCACATATTATCCCTATACTCGACCGACCAATCAAATACCAAATAAACTTAGGTAGGTCATACTAGCGAAGGTATTCCCCCGCCTCCCCCTCCTAGTACTATTCTCACATCTTAGCCAGGATCATATCCCTAAGCTCGATACCAACCCGCGACGCCCCAAAAATTAGGTATACGTCACCCATCTTGGGTCACCACTTACATGGTACATAAATTCAAATACAAACTTAATTATACATCCGTCGTAAACATACGACAATACATAAACCGAGAGTTCTAATAGAATATTGTCATTTAGACAATATCCATACTCAAGGAGTCCTCATTACATTTATTGTCACACTATTTAATGTAATAGTGAGGACTACTAATGCTATCTTCTGACCATCACTCTTTTCCCCGACTCGTCCCAAATATATTCTCATTTCTCAAGAGAATAAAGAAAAGAAAGGGTGAGCTCAACTAGCCCAAGAAGAAATATTATGACTAAGATAATGCGTAATAAATTATCATTAGCCTTTAACAAAGGTGTTAAACCGATAAAATACAATAGACAACCGCTTTAATCAAGCAATGAATGTGCAATCCATTAAAAGAGTCAAGTAGAAAATAAAGTCTACTATCTTTTATGATTTAAAAGGTTTTTCATCAATTTTATAGCCGAGACTCACTTTTTTATGAATTAACCACAATATCTAATCATCCCCGCACTACGGCCAAGGATTTTCATCAAATTATCAATGGTCATGACTATACCGAATCACCCCTGGTCATAATCATACCATAAACTATCCATCACGGCATTACAGGCCACTGAGGACTTTTGTCACATCATTTATATCAAGCCATGATTATAGCGAATGAACCCTGGTCATAATCATACTAAGTTCATCTATGCACGTAAGCCAAAGATAACTTTCAACATAAAATAAACATGAGGATGATGACAATGATATAAGAATTCAATAAAACAAGTTCAAGAATTAATTTCTCTAGGATTTATTAACGTCCAAATTGTCAACAAGATACTGTGCTTTTGTAGAGTAAAATTCAAGAATGATCGTAAGAATATTTCCATGAAAAGATATCGATGAAACGCAAATATCAAGGATATTCTACTAATTTCATGGAGTATAGAAGTCAAAGTTTTAACCAACCGGGTATAATAAAGAATGGAATAACAAAAGAAATCACCATACATGCAGATTGCGATGTATATGTATTCCAATGTAATAATAATAATCTTAACCAGTGTCGTGAAATTCACACCGATGTGATGATCCAATGTAATAATAAATGTGAATAATAATAAACAATAGAACTAGGTCCTGTAAAACACACGCATGTGATATTCCAATGTAATAATAAATGCGAATAATAAACAATGGAACCAGTCCTGTAAAAAACACACGCATGTGATATTCCAATGTAATAATAAAAATGGAATAATGTAAGAAGATCACCAAGTATAGGGGATTCCGCACAGTATAAAGTTATTCCAATGTAATAAATAAGAATGGAATAATATAAGGATTTCACCAAGTATAGGGTATGCCACGATATACAAAGTTATGTATAGGGTATGCCACTTTTACAGTTATTCCAACAGATTAATAATGAATGGAATAATGTAAGTTCTCTTCATGAATAAGAAAGAATAACACTTCTTTACGGCACAACAAATAATATCCCTTACCGTAAAAGACACTAGATATCAAAGTAGTGAAGTACCGTGATACTCTTCTTCTTTCTCTCTATAGATTTTCTCTATATAGCTTCTCTCTATAATTTCTCTCTCTGAGTTTCAAAGAATTCGTAAGAAAATAATGAAGGAATGAGCTTCTATTTATAGGAAAATAGAATGCATAGTAATTAATCCATGAACGGTCCAGTATTGATTTACTTTAATCGATGGTCCATATTTAAAGAAAAATATTTTAAATAAAATATCATATATTCTATTTATATAAAAACATTTTACTATGCAACACTATGCAACACTTTGCAAAACACTATGCAAAACACTATGCAACACTATGCATAATAAAATATAATATATTCAATTTATAGAATAACTTTAATAAAGTATTCTCATTTTATATAAAAAGATGTTTCGCTTTATTACGTTAATAATACGAATAAAACAAAACGTCATTATCGCTATAATAATTCATATTATTAATCGACAATAATGGAATCAAACCGAGTGACTTCTCACATAAGCATCAATAATCAATACGATTGTGCTACTATGCAACCACACGACATCGTATTTTTACTACCGAAAGTAGTTCAACAAAGATCCACGGTAAAACTTCCGCCGTTATTTCAATAAAATATTTTTGTCGCTTTTCTCAATCCGATAATAATTTCATTGTGGGGTCCACCAATGATTGAGCCAGTTGTACGAATATTCCCTGCTAAACCTAATATTCCCACCCAATCGAATATAATATAACCACTTGATACTTTGCAAAATTTATAAATACTACCCACAACTATAATATTATCTCAAATTCACACCATAATATTAAAAATTATTTCGACAAAATTTAAATCTTTATTGATAAAATCTGGGGTCTCACACTAAAGAAACATCGGGTATTATTTCTATCATCCAACCGATCAAAAGGTGTTTGTCATGCGAAAACATGTTGCATAAACATGTTGCCTTCTTGGAAAAGGAGTTTATCCTTGAAGGGGTCGATGGGAGTAAGATATATCTCAAGAGGTTCAAGAACCACAAAATACTACGGATCAAAGTGAGGTACCTAACCAAGTAGAGATTCCTTCCATACCACACCCTATTCAGAACTCTGGAAGAGTACCAAAGATGCCAGACAGGTATGGACTTGTCATAGAAGATGATGATGAGGTACGATCATAGATGATGATGATCCATTGAATTACTTAACAAGCTATGAGTAGTAAAGACTCGAGAGAAGTGGCAAGAAGCCATGAAATCGAGATGGACTCCATGTATGAGAGAACCAAGTATGGACTTTGGTCTCACCACTTGAAGGCATTAAGCTTATTGGGTGTAAATGGGTCTTTAAAAGAAAGACTGGAGCGAGACGGCAAGGTAGAGACCTATAAGGCCCGATCGGGTTGCAAAAAGGTTTCAAACAAAGACAATGAGTTGACTATGACAAAACCTTCTCACCAAAGAGTAATGCTCAAGTCCATTCGGATTTTGCTTGCGATTGCAGCCTTACTATGACTACTAAATCTGGCGGATGGACGTGAAAACGGCCTTCCTCAATGGGAAACTTGAGGAGGATGTGTATATGACACAAACCGGAGGGATTTGTTTCAAAGGTTGGAACAAATCAAGTCTGTAAGCTACAACGATCCATTTATGGATTAAAGCAAGCTTCTCGTAGGTGGAACATCCGTTTTGATGAGACAATCAAAGAATTTGATTTTATCAAAAATGAGGATGAACCATGTGTGTAGAAGAAGGTTAGTGGGAGCGCTGTTTCATTCCTTGTATTATATGTTGATGATATATTACTGATAGGGAATGATATTCCTATGCTGCAATCAATTAAAATTTGGTTATCAAAACACTTCTCCATGAAGGACTTGGGAGAAACATCCTATATTTTGGGGATAAAGATCTATAGAGATAGATCTAATAGGATGCTTGGCTTGTCCCAAGGAACGTACATTGACTTGATGCTAAAAAGGTTTAGCATGGAAGATTCCAAAAGAGGTCTCATGCCGATGAGCCATGGAATACATCTCTCCAAGAAACAAGCCCCAAAAACACCTGAGGAGAGAAACCGTAAAAGTAAGATTCCTTATGCTTCAAAGAATAGGATCTATCATGTACTTGTATGATATGTACTAGACCGGATGTCGCTCATGCACTTAGTGTAACAAGCGATATCAATTGAATCCAGAGAAGAACACTTTGGAAGGCGGTGAAAAATATCCTAAAGTACTTAAGAAGAACTAAGGATGTATTTCTTGTCTACGGTGGTCCGAATTAAAACTAGAGGGCTTCACAGACTCAAGTTTTCAAACAGACCAAGATGACAATAACTCCTTTGGGGGTATGTGTTTACCTTAAACGGTGGTGTAGTGAGTTGAAAAGTTCCAAGCAAAGAAACGATTCTTGATTCAAAGGATGTGGCAGAGAGTACATAGTCGCAAGTGAAGTCGCAAAGAAGTCTGTTTGGATGAAGAAGTTCATTACCAAACTTGGTGTGGTTCCTAGCATTAAAGGACCAAAGCCTTTATTCTCGCGACAACACCGGAGTCATTATTGCGAAGATAAGGAACCCAGTGTCTCATCGAAATCCAAACACGTGTTCATGCGGCGATTTCATTTGATCGAGAGAGATCATTGAAAGAGGAGACGCCACCTCGGGCGTGTGGACTCTCAAGACAATATTGCGAGATCCATTTACTAAAGCGTTAACACAACAAAGAGCTTTGATCGTCACTTAGAGAAGATGGGTATGAGATACCACGACGATTGGCTTTAGTGCAAGTGGGAGATTGAAAGTATTATGCATACAAGCCAATCATGTATGATGATAAAGCATATATTTGTGTAATCAATCTTATTTATTTATTAATAAAAGAATTATTTATTAAAGGCATTTATTATCTACATGGTGCTGTTTTAATAATATGTGATAAACCCATAGTTTTAAGCAATGCTTTTAGAATCATGATGAGATCATGCTAATGAGATCTAAATTCTTAGATAGCTTAAAAATAAAATGTTCCCAATCAATGGATTACTAAAAAGGGGATTAATGAATCCGGATAGATTGGTACATACGTTGTTTGCTCATTGGATGAGGATGATTGATCTCATGATCATTTGTGTGGAGACACTAAAGCAAGTATGTAGGTGCTTATTAGAGAATAAGTTCACTGAACGTGACTCGCTAAGGAATACCTAATGGAGTTTTACTTACCTGTCAATAGGAATTCCTGTAGTGATAGTAATACAAATGATCCTTAGACTTGAGATCATCATAGTATCTTATATATAATGAATTACACTTTGACTTATTCCTTAAGACTCTTAGAGTATATCAAAGGGTATGCTTGGGTGTAATAAGTTATATATAAAGATAATGAATGATCAATAAAGAATCTACCACTTCTAGTAAAAAGGAGAAATGTCCTATGTGATTCGATAAATGACAACCCGGAATCCTTGGCGAGGTGGAATGAAATTAGAAAGTAGTTTCTAATTTGCATTCATTAGAGTTGTGCATTTAGGAATCGAAATACATAAAATTAAATAAAATAAGACTTGACAAAGAATTCTTCTATGTTTATATTTAATTGGGACATTGTATGGTGGAAGGATTGAATTGTCTGGTAACTATTTACTCAAAGGTTCTTTTATGATTAATGTTGAAATCTATATTATCTAGAAAGTCGTTGATCGCTAGGAAGGCTTATCCTATTGTAGAATAAATATTATTTATTTAAATAAATTATTTGTTTAATTTATTTATTTAAATGAGATTAGAATTGTTCTAATTGATTTATTCACAACCTTTAATATATGGAGAACCTAAAGGGTCACACCATAAAATGAAGAATAATTATTTAAGAAGTTAATGGCATAATTGTAATAATATAGTTAAGTATATTTAATTTAATCTATGGTGATAGAATAAATTAAATAGCTTAATATTTATTATTTAATATTTTAGAAATATTAAATACAAATTAATAAGAGGAGTCTTATTAATATTATTACAATTATTATTATTTTAATTTCTAAAAGGTTTAGGAATTAATTTAATATAAGTACTCTCATTTATTCCTAATTGGATTAGGAAGGAAAATTAGTTAAAGGAGTTTAATTAATTACCCCTAATAGGATTAGGGAGCCCATTTAATTAAAAGAGTTTAATTAAATAAATAATACCTTATTTTAATTAAAATAGGGTTACATGATATCTTTATAAGAGGAGTCTTATATCAGATATCTTATATACGTAATTCCTAGAGTTGGAGAGTATGCCTCCTTTTTCTATACAGATAGGAAAAACTAGGGTTTGAGCCAATACCCCTTCTTCTTGAAAATTCTTCTTCTTTGGTGGATCACCTCTAGAGGCCATACACTTGGGTGGCTTACATTGATCAAAGGAAGGAATCTACCCGGAGATTCAAGGAGATCGCGGAGAAGTAGGAGGTGAACTCGTACCTGAGGAAGCTCGTTTCTACAAGGGTATGATTTCATAATTTCTTATTCTTAGTTTAATTAATAATATGCATAAAGGATGATCCGGGTAATTGGTTTGTGAAAAAATTTTAAAATCTGATTTTATTTCGCTTCCGCTAATTTTTTAATTTGACTGCTACTTTGATTTTCACAAAACCCAACAATACCCCTTCAGTATCAAGTTGTTATCAAGAACACAGGAATTTGGTGATAACTCCAATACCAATATCCTAACAAATTTGGCTTGCACATCAGATCTGGTCAGTATTGCCAATCCCTAGTTGAAGCAACAGGGAGCCAGCAATCATCCCCAGCATGTTGGGCCACAAACTCGTACACATGCATCATACATTTGCATCATGTTGCTACCCTTAGCACTTTGACACCCCCAAATCCGGGTTACCTGACCCCCGAGTTTGGTGTTCACGATCCACAATATAATACCATTTAACTACCCATTCATATATATAAATAGGAATACAAAAGTCATTAACATAAGTTGTTAATACATACGTCCCAGGTCCACTAACCTTAACATTACAGAAATACCCCTTAGATATACAAAAAGGGTTTACAAACATAACATAATAATAAGTTTATTATAACTACTCCAACATTTTGCCTTTTTTCTTCACAGCACCTTCTGCAACTTCGTCCCCAGCTGAAAAGTTTTATTTAGCAAGGGTGAGCAACAAATTTGCCCCACAAGTTAAGATATACAATGAATGTATAAGTATCAGAATAATAAACTATCTATTTTGATAAAATGACACCAAAGTTCGGGGAACTTTGAATTAGCTGAACAATGCGTTAATCAATAACAAGGCTTCTCCCTTTCTATGCAACACAATAATTTGATAATGAAAGAGTACAACGCTTTCAAAGTTCTATGATATTCAAATAAATAAACAAGAATCAATTCTACGCAATAACAAAGTGGAATATTTTTCCAGATTTATGCTGAGTGATCTCACCAAATCTTTGAACTTATTTTCTCGGGTATCTATCAAAGATTTATTTTGATACATACCAGGAGTATCAGATAACCATAAAGATTAAATCATACCCTCTGCCAAGAGTACTTAGAGTAAAGCAACTCCTTGTACCTATATTATGCATAATACTTAATAATAACTTGATGGTCGAATATACGACCTAAAATGTTCCCTTTATATAAAAGGTTGTTCTTCTCAGTCTTTGAATCAAAATTTGATTTAACAACGAAATACTGTGATTTCAAATTCTACTTACTTATCGATCTAGCCAAAATAATTGGCATCGATCTATCAATAACAATTGAATTCTTTTCTCGAATTTATCAAGTTCTAACAAATGTTCGTCTAGCCAGAAAAATTAGCTAAGACATTTCTCAACATAATTTGACAATAAACAGGAATTATCTGTAATGTCAATTCTATCTTCTACGAATATGAATATCCAACAACAGTTATTCTACAAATGTATATTCTCCGAATTAGTAATTCAATTTGAATTATTAATCATGCACTAACTGCGAATAATCAACAATAAATTCCCTGGACATGGTATAATTAACAATAATTAACCATTATAATAATTGAATGAATATAACTTCGAGGTTGAGTTAGGAAACTTGCCTTCCGCGTTGATTACGACTACACAATATAATTAATCATGCGTTAAGTAAGACCTATATTCAACAATATCGGTCTCATAATTAAAGACAATCATTTATAACACATAACAACATTGTATTTTACACAATCAAACTTCTCTAGGCACATTACCACATATAGCATATTAGTTTTTATAACCTATATAAACACTTATCAAGTCTAACTATTTCTTAGATGCAGTTGGACTTGGTCCATTCTCGATTATTACGGTCACCTATCCGATAATTAACACATTGATTGTCAATTAAACTTGGTCTCTAAGCTTTCAATATTATTTTAGATAAGTTAAATATCATTTATAATATTTTTTTAAAGCTTTTAATAATTTATAAATAATTATTATAATTTATAATAATTTTTCAAACACTTAAATCATTTTAAATGATTTAATTATCAAATAATCTTATCATTATTAATATTTAATAATATAAAAATATTAATAACATATTTGTCAAAATATTAAAGTTATTATTAATAACTTAAAATATTTTTAAATCATTAATATTCTACTTAAATGATTTTTAAAGTAATTAAAATTATTTTTAAATCATCACCATTAATATTTAAATATTAATGAAATTATCATCAAAATATTAAAATTAATTAATTATCACTTAAAATATTTTAAATTCATTTCTCTCATTTTTAAATGATTTTTAAATCAATAATATCATTTTAATTCATTTATTTAATATAATAATTAAATAAATCTAATATCATTAATATTAATTTATTAATGAGAATTCTCCAAAAATATTGAAAATTATATTTTATAATTCAAAATATTTTCTAATATTTTATTCTTATTTAAAATGATTTTAAATCCATAAAATCATTTTTTAACTTATTTATTTAATTTAATAATTAAATAAATCTAATATCATTAATATTAAATTATTAATGAAAATTCTCCAAAAATATTAAAAGTCACATTTTATAACTCAAAATATTTTTAAATACATTATTCTTATTTAAAATGATTTTTCATAATATTAAATCATTTTTCTCTAATTTATTTAATACACTAATTAAATAAATTAAATACTTTTTAATATTTAAATAATTATAAATATTAAAGAAAAATATTCCAATTAATTAAAAATTATTTTCATAATTTAAAATAATTTTTTAAAACCATTTTGGTAATTTTTATAATTTATTTACTATTTTTAAATAATTTTCGAAATTTCGAAAATTAAATAAATTGAAAACCGTCCCTAATGTCCTTTAGCGACACTTTCTTTCGTGGTCATATCATATGTGTTCTTGGCCTCAAGAACAACAGCAAAGGTAATTGTTCGAGGTCCTCTGTTTTGACCGGCCAATAACTCTTTTTTATTAATAGGGTTCTGGATTAACTAAAACTTTCATCTTGTAGTGATTTTGTAACCTTACAATTATAACTAACAATAGAACCAAAAATCAATAAACCTTAAAGATTCAAGCCACCAAAAAGTCTTTGTCGGGATGCACTGGGTTTTACGGTAAACCCGAAACCCAGCGATTCTGGTGGTCACTTTCCAAATAATTAATTATTTAGGTGTTACGTTAATCCAATGATCAATATTATGGTTCACAGAATGTATTATACATAACATTGAACAACAAGATAACAAGATCGCGATCAAAAAACAAAAATCATAGGTTATGACACGGTCGAAACCTTGTCGAAAAAATTGTGTTCTTACGCTTTACGGTTTTCCGAAAAATTGCCTTTGAATGACCAACTAGCGTAGTTTGACCATCCATTACAACATATCATTTGTTTGTTGATTATGACATCTAAAGTCGATGGATATATAGACAAACTAACACGATACAACATAGTTACAACAACAACAACATATCATTAAAATCCTCGACAGATCAAGAGAGTTAAAAAAACTGTCGGAATGAACTTTCTAACTTTCGGGTTACCCAGAATTTTAGTTGATCGTCAACTTCGGTCGAACGTGGTTTGACCGTTAATATTTCACGATCTATACATCGATGGTTGTAATACCACTTGAAGAATAAAGCCCTCATACCGGACTACCAATCCAAAACATCGAACAAGAAAAATCAAAAATATACACGGATCATGGCTCGACATTAGCTTGTGCAGACCACAAATCGTGTTCTTGGCACGTTTTGAAAAACTCAATTTTAAAGCATTTTGATGTTATGGATCTATGTTATATCAACATAGATCATCATTAAACATCATCTAACAAAGATCTAAACACATAAACACAAATTTTTCTTAGCCACTTGGATCAAAATCAAAAATAGGTTTTATACCTTCTTGTTCCAATTCTTGATCTATGCTCTCCAATATGTTATTGTTTTATCTAGAAAATTTTAATGAGATTTTTACTTGATAAATTTAGAGCTTCTAGAGAGAGAGAAAAGGAGTTGGTGAGAGCAAAATAGAAAAATGGCAAGTTTTATGATTTTCTCTCTCCCAAATCTATATATATTGTGATATGTTGCTATGGTACGATCACTTGGCCACAATTTCTTTGCTGATTTTTTTGTAAAAATGTCAATGGAGTTGGTGAACCACTAAAGCTTTAGCCATTTCTACAAGTAATATAATAAAAGTCCCATAAAGGGCAATTTTGTCATTTGCAAATTCATTTTAATGGCATTCTTGGAATTTATACAAACCCTTAGGGTTTAGGGTTTGGGTTAGGGTTTAGGGTTTGAACCCTTTAGGTTTGCAATTTAATATCCAAAATTTTTGAATTTCGGTTTTCAAAATAGAAAATTAATATTCTAAAATTATAATTAGGATTCAATAATTATATTAGTATTTCCTAATCATAAAATTCAATATTGCTAATTAGGATTAATATTCCTAATTAAAATTGCTTAATTTAGCAATTAGGGTCAAAATGGTCATTAGGGTTTATAACCCACAAATTAGGGTTTTAATTAGAGAAATAAATTTTCTAAATTACAATTAGGGTTTGTAAAATAGAAATTAAAATAACTAAAATATAATTAGGGTTTTCTAATCATATTAAAGTTTAATACACACATTAGGCTTGCCAATTAGGATTTTGGTTTCCTAATTTAGGGTTTAGGATTCCCGAATTCAAAATTAGGGTTTCCTGGCGTACAATTAGGGTTTTCAACTATACAATTAATTTTCTAAATATGAGATTAGGGTTTCTAATCCCTTATTAGGGTTTATTAATTTTAAACCTTATCCGATCAATTATTGATCAAAATTTCTATACAGTACATATACATTCTCATCAATATAATTATTTTAAATTATATTTTCTATTGAATCCCTATTCGGCAATTAGGGTTAGGGTTTCTAAAGCTTGTTAAGCACAACTCTACTCTAAATTTATTAGTCAATACACAAATTGACTTTCTCGAGACTCGTATCACAGATACTTATCACAAAATTGATAATTAATTTTAATATTAATAAAAAAAAATTTATTCGCAAATTTTTGATTATTTGAAATCCCAGGTTATCACATTCACCCCTCCTTAAAAGGATTCCGTCCTCGGAATCACCGCTTTCTTATTCTCTACAATCTTGTAAAGTTGTATCATTAATTCATTTTTATCACCACAATATTAATTTTGGTTTCAAATTCTAACCTGTGACTTGAATCTATAAAAGAAAACAGTTCACAGAATTATCTAACTCATATTATTAGCGTAATGAAATCATTACTGCTTTGCCACCCTCTGAGTTGCCACTTCATCATGCTTGCCAAATCGTATGTTAAATGTATGGGCCGTTGGTCTTCCCTGGTTTGTGCGAGTCCTCGAGTTGCCAAGTTCCGCCTTTGGGTCCTTTGTTTGCCACTTTCCTTTTTCGCATTCTTCTTCTGACGATTCAACCAAATGATCGATCGATCCGCATCCAAAGCAACCTTGAATTTTCTTGATTTGGGGGCGATTGGGTGACATATGCCCTCTTGTCCATGATTATAACAAACTCCCTTCTTCTTCGAGCAAACTCCAAAGCATGGTTTTTCCCACAATTCGCACATGGCTCCCTTCCTTTCCTATTATCTTCTCATCTTTATTACCCGATTGGGTATTCTCACTCCACTTTCTCTTATTTGGATTACTACCACCACTACTTCCTCCGTCATTTGGTCTTCTTCTTCTTCTCTGATGGAATCGAGATGCCTGACTTAACTCCCTCATTCAAAGATTAACGCCTTCTCCATCAAAGCCGCGAACGTGTTAATATGCAAATCAGCTACTTTTGTTGAATATCCCGGCTTCATCACGTTCTCGAATCTTCTCGCCTTTCTTGCTTCTGTGTCCACCTGATGAGGTGCAAATCTTGCAACTCGTTGAATTTGGCAGCGTATTCAGATACCGACATGTTCTCCTGCTTTAGTTCTAAGAATTTGACTTCCATTCTGGATTGCATACTTGGTGAGAAGTAGTTCTCAAAGAACAGTTCCTTGAATCTTGTCCATAACACCACCGTTGTACCATCTCTGGCCTGATTAGTCTCCCACCAGTAATTGGCTTCTCCTTTCATTAGATAATTTGCAAAAGCCGTCTTTTTCTCCTCCGCTACTCTGGCGATAACGAATGCTTTATCCATCTCCTTCACCCAAGTTTGGGCTTCAATAGGATCTATGGTTCCCTTGAATTTCGGCGGTCCCACTGCTTTAAAGTCCTTGAAATTAGCCAATCTATCAGCTGGCTGATTCCTCGCTCTTCCTCTTGCAGCCGGAGCTCTATTCTCCATAGCTTCGGCTATCATATTTGTAAAATTTTGCATTGGGTCAACTTGACCTCCTTCATTATTCACTGACTGTTCTTCTCGTTGGTTTCGATTCTGTCGTCTAGGCGGCATAATCTGATTTAAATAAAAATCTTATATTAATTCTCACATAATCGCATATTTATTGGAATAACACATAGTACATTTAGTACTTCACATATTACTATCCTTTTTAAATCATATCAGGGATTAACAACACACTTTACACAAAAAAAGTTGTTATTCTCCATTCACACACTAGTTATTACGATTCATCAAACTTACCACACTTATGAGTTTAGAACTTGCCACAATTATATGAGTGTATGAACTTATCCTAGTCGGACCTTTGGCGTCCATTCATTTGAGGGTTCGAAACATTTCATATAATTATGAGTTATTAACTTACCATAAGTATGAGTTTTAAGAACACACAAATTAATCTTAATCTTATATTCATATAGAAAATAAGGATTTCATTCCTACAAACATATATATATATATATATATATATATATATATATATTTACATATGCTTAAACATCGTTCTCGATATTACAACACTTAATATCATACACTTCTACCAAAAGATACTATTACATATATCTAAGTTGTCTACCGACCACTCCCTTCACCAATCTTCTTCTTGTTGGGACACTTGTTGAATCCGTGACCCATCTGCCCACATGAAAAACACTTCCTCAAATTTGGCTTAGGACAATGCAGAGAAATATGTCCTTCCTGCTTGCAGTTGAAGCACACATTCTTCCACATCATGCATTCTCCCGCGTGAGTCTTCCCACACTTGCTACAGAGCTTGCTTCTTCTTCGGGTTTGACTTTTCTGAATTAGGGCTATCGTTGTCCCTCTTCCTCTTTTTCTTGTCTTTCTGCTGCTTGATCGTCCCTTCAGACGATCCACCACCTTCCGCCTTCATTCTGTCCACCTGCGCCTTGAGTTCGTTCCTTTCTTCAGTCATTTCGCGTAACGCTCGTTCTGTCTTCCATAGCTGCTCCAAGATAAACGCCTTACTCCGGAGTTCTTGAACTTCTACAACTAGTTGATCTTGTTCTTCAACTTTAGTCTTATTCTTTAACTCTACCTTAGCTGGCTCAGACTCTGCCTCCTCATCTCCACTGAGATACATCTCGGGATAATCATCATGATCACTCCCGAGATTAACTATAGGTTCATCTTTTCCCACCTCTTCAACTAATTCGCTTTGCGCTGGCACCTCGGCTATTGGCACTGGTGCAACAGCCGCTAGCATCTCCGCATTCATTTCATCTTTTCCAGACATCCTACAATCAGTCTAAATGACTTGATTAATACTTTTCCAGTATGAACTTCTCACACAATGTGTGTACACTTATCTCACTATTGACGTACTTCGGCAATCTCTCACTTAGAACTCTAAATGAGTTTTCTCTATCTCGTGTATAGTTATAATCCTAGGGTTTTTCCCCCACCCCACTTAAGGTTTATAACCTACGGCTCTTCTACTAACTGGTGACACCTTGGTCACTCTGACTTTGATACCAACTCCATGACACCCCAAATCCGGGTTACACGACCCAGTTTGGTGTTCACGATCCACAATATAATACCATTTAACTACCCATTCATATATATAAATAGGAATACAAAAGTCATTGACATAAGTTGTTAATACATAAGTCCTAGGTCCACTAACCTTAACATTACAGAAATACCCCTTAGATATACAAAAAGGGTTTACAAACATAACATAATAATAAGTTTATTATAACTACTCCAACATTTTTCCTTTTTTCTTCTTTGACACCTTCTCGCAACTTCGTCCTAGTAATGAAAAGTTTTATTTAGCAGCAGGGTGAGCAACAAATTTGCCCCATAAGTTAAGATATACAATAAATGTATAAGTATCGAATAATAAACTATCTATTTTGATAGAATGACACCAAAGTTCGGGAACTTTGAATTAGTGACAACAATCGTTAATCAATAACAAGTCTTCTCCTTTCTATGCAACACAATAATTTGATAATGAAAGAGTACAACGCTTTCAAAGTTCTACGATATTCAAATGAATAAACAAGAATCAATTCTACGCAATAATTAACAAAGTGGAATATTTTTCCAGATTTATGCTGAGTGATCTCACCAGATCTTTGAACTTATTTTCTCGGGTATCTATCAAAGATTTACTTTGATACATACCGAGAGTATCGAATAACCATAAAGATTAAATCATACCCCTCTGCAAGTACTTAGAGTGATCGACCAACCTCCTTGTACCTATATTATGCATAATACTTAACGATGTGCGATAATGGTTGAATATCGACCTAAAATGTTCCTTTATATAAAAGGTTGTTCTTCTCGGTCTCGAAATCAAAATTTTGATTTAACAACGAAATCTCGTGATTTTCAAATTCTATTTACTTATCGATCTAGCCCAAATAATTGGCATCGATCTATCAATAACAATTGAATTCTTTTCTTGAATTTATCAAGTTCTAACAAATGTTAAATACAGCGAATAATTAGCTAAGACATTTCTCAACATAATTTGACAATAAAAGCGAGGAATTATCATCTTGTCGATTCTATCTTCTACTGAATATGAATATCCAACAACGGTTATTCTACAAATGTATATTCTCGAATTAGTAATTCAATTTGAATTATTAATCATGCACTAACTGCGAATAATCAACAATAAATTCCACGGACATGGTATAATTAGCAATAATTAACCATTATAATAATTGAATGAATATAACTTCGAGGTTGAGTTAGGAAACTTGCCTTTCAAGCGTTGATTACATTACATAATATAATTAATGCGTTAAATAAGACCTATATTCAACAATGTCGGTCTCATAATTAGCACAATCATTTATAACACATAACACTGTATTTTACAGTCAAACTTCTCCTAGGCACATTACCACATAGCCACATTAGTGTTTATAACCTATATAAACACTTATCAAGTCTAACTATTTCGGTCTGGTTGGACTTCGGTCCATTCTCGGTGTTCTGGTCACCCTATCCGATAATTAGCACATTGATTGTCAATTAAACTTGGTCTCTAAGCTTCAATATTATTTTAGATAAGTTAAATATCGTTTATAATATTTTTTTAGAAGCTTTTAATAATTTATAAATAATTATTATAATTTATAATAATTTTTCAAACACTTAAATCATTTTTAAATGATTTAATTATCAAATAATCTTATCATTATTAATATTTAATAATATAAAAATATTAATAACATATTTGTCAAAATATTAAAGTTATTATTAATAACTTAAAATATTTTTAAATCATTAATATTCTACTTAAATGATTTTTAAAGTAATTAAAATCATTTTAAATCATCACCATTAATATTTAAATATTAATGAAATTATCATCAAAATATTAAAAGTAATTAATTATCACTTAAAATATTTTTAATTCATTTCTCTCATTTTTAAATGATTTTTAAATCAATAATATCATTTTTTAATTCATTTATTTAATATAATAATTAAATAAATCTAATATCATTAATATTAATTTATTAATGAGAATTCTCCAAAAATATTAAAAATTATATTTTATAATTCAAAATATTTTCTAACATTTTTCTTCTTGATTTTTAAATCCATAAAATCATTTTAACTTATTTATTTAATTTAATAATTAAATAAATCTAATATCATTAATATTAAATTATTAATGAAAATTCTCCAAAATATTAAAAGTCACATTTTATAACTCAAAATATTTTTAAATACATTATTCTTATTTAAAATGATTTTTCATAATATTAAATCATTTTTCTCTAATTTATTTAATACACTAATTAAATAAATTAAATAATTTTAATATTTAAATAATTATAAATATTAAAGAAAAATATTCCAATTGGTCAGAAATTATTTTTCATAATTTAAAATAATTTTTAAAACCATTTTTGGTAATTTTTATAATTTATTTTCTATTTTTAAATAATTTTCGGAATTTCAGAAATTAAATAAATTGAAAACCGTCGCTAATGGCCTTTAGCGACACTTTACTGTGGTCATAGGTGTTCTTGGCCTCAAGAACACTGACAAGGTAGTGTTCGAGGTCCTCTGTTTGACCGTCAATAACTCTTTGATTAATAGGGTTCTGGGTTAACTAAAACTTTCATCTTGTAGTGATTTTGTAACACTACAATTATAACTAACAATCGGAACCAAAAATCAATAAACCTTAAAGATTCAAGCCACCAAAGTTGCTGTCAGGATGCACCTGGGTTTTCTGGGTAAACCCAGAAACCCAGCAGTTACAGGTGGTCACTTTCCAGCCTAATTATTTAGGTGTTCTGTTAATCCAATGATCAATATTATGGTTCTAGAATGTATTATACATAACATTGAACAACAAGATAACAAGATCGCAGTCCAAAAACAACAAAATCATAGGTTATGACACGGTCAAACCTTGTCAGCAAAATTGTGAAACCGTTTCTGGGTTTTCCCAGAAATTGCCTTCGTGACCAACTAGCATAGTTTGACTGTCCATTACAACATATCTGTTTGTTGATTATGACATCTAGAGTCATGAATCTATAGACAAACTAACACGCTACAACATGGTTACAACAACAACAACTTATCATTAAAAACCTGACAGGTCAAGAGAGTTAAAAGTCTTGTCAGACGAACTTTCTAACTTTCTGGGCTGCCCAGAATTTGACTGGTCAACTTCGGTCAACGTGGTTTGACCGTTAATATTTCACGATCTATACATCTGATGGTTGTAATACCACTTGCAGAATAAAGCCCTCATACCAGACTACCAATCCAAAACATCGAACAAGAAAAATCAAAAACAGACACGGATCTGTGGCTCCTGACATTAGCTTGTCAGACCACAAATCGTGTTCTTGACAGTTTTAGAAAAACTCAATTTTAAAGCATTTTGATGCTATGGATCTATGTTATATCAACATAGATCATCATTAAACATCATCTAACAAAGATCTAAACACATAAACACAAAATTTTTCTTAGCCACTTGGATCAAAAATCAAAAATAGGTTTATACCTTCTTGTTCCAATTCTTGATCTATGCTCTCCAATATGTTATTGTTTGATCTAGGGCTGCTAATGAGACTGATTTACTTGATAAATTCAGAGCTTCTAGAGAGAGAGGGAGTTGGTGAGAGCAAAATAGAAAAATGGCAAGTTTTATGATTTTTCTCTCTCCCAAATCTATATATATTGTGATATGTTGCTATGGCTGATCACTTGTACGAATTTGCTGCAGATTTTTGAGTAAAAATGTCAATGGAGTTGGTGAACCACTAAAGCTTTAGCCATTTCTACAAGTAATATAATAAAAGTCCCATAAAGGGCAATTTTGTCATTTGCAAATTGATTTTAATGGCATTCTTGGAATTTACACAAACCCTTAGGGTTTAGGGTTTGGGTTAGGGTTTAGGGTTTGAACCCTTTAGGTTTGCAATTTAATATCCAAAATTTTTGAATTTCGGTTTTCAAAATAAAAAATTAATATTCTAAAATTATAATTAGGATTCAATAATTATATTAGTATTTCCTAATCATAAAATTCAATATTGCTAATTAGGATTAATATTCTTAATTAAAATTGTTTAATTTAGCAATTAGGGTCAAAATGGTCATTAGGGTTTATAACCCACAAATTAGGGTTTTAATTAGAGAAATAAATTTTCTAAATTACAATTAGGGTTTGTTAAATAGAAATTAAAATAACTAAAATATAATTAGGGTTTTCTAATCATATTAAAGTTTAATACACACATTAGGCTTGCCAATTAGGATTTTGGTTTCTTAATTTAGGGTTTAGGATTGCCGAATTCAAAATTAGGGTTTCCTGGCGTACAATTAGGGTTTTCAACTGTACAATTAATTTTCTAAATCTGAGATTAGGGTTTCTAATCCCTTATTAGGGTTTATTAATTTTAAACTTTATACGATCAATTATTGATCAAAATTTCTATACAGTACATATACATTCTCATCAATATAATTATTTTAAATTATATTTTTTTACTGAATCCCTATCCGGCAATTAGGGTTAGGGTTTCTAAAGCTTGTTAAGCACAACTCTACTCTAAATTTATTATTCAATACACAAATTGACTTTCTCGAGACTCGTATCACAGATACTTGTCACAAAATTGATAATGCCATATTCGTGAATAGTGCCGTATACGTGAATAGTGCCGTATACTACATGTACACATCCAATGTACATGTTGTTGTCGTATACTACACATTCTTGGACAAAAAGGAGAAAAACAAACTACACATCCTACACATTCTTGGACAAAAAGGAGAAAATTTCATTTTTCGGAGAATAGTCTCAGATTAAATGAATAGTGCAGTATCGTGAATAAGAATCTCACACCAAAAGATAGAAATTCCATAAGAAAAATTATCATGCTTCGTGAATAGTACTCGTGAATAGTAACTCATGAATAGTAACCCCGACATGAAAAGTTCCAAATTTGATAAAAAGTTCCAACCAATATTTCGGCATAATGATATTGAAGAAATAATATCACTTACTGAAGAAAATAACATCCCTTACCTCAAAAAGACATGATTGATTTGGAATCTTCGGATATTGTCTTTGAAGGAACTTGCACCATATAGCAACACTCAAAGTTTCAAAATACTCACAAGAATACGCTCGATAATATATAGAGAGAAAGAGAGAAAGCTTATGTTTCTGGTGTAATTTTCAATTCTAACTTAGCCCTCTATTTATAGGAAAATGTTAGCACGCCGAAGCAGACTTGACCTGCAACTTGATGGCTTTACCTGCTACTATTGCCACCCACCACATTTGAAATAAAATTCAGCACATTTCTTCACCAACCACAAGTGGGGCCCACTCAATTCTAGAATTTTCCACCAAAATGCTAAATTCGGATACTTCAACAATTTCTGAACCAGTCACCTCTTAAAATTCATAACAAATCATACATTCATTTTTAACGGTTCAAAATTTGTGGACATATACTCAACTTATATATGTATAACATATCCAAAAATTACAACGATCCAACGGTCGGATTAAAAATTATAACTCACGCAATATATCTCAAAAACACTGGTTTAATTTTTAATACCTCCATTCCGACAAAAATACTGATAAAACACCTCAACATTAACTCCTTCATTAATAACCACATAAATAAATCCATAATTTATATCCACATAAAATAAATATTTCCTTATCATATGAATCAATAATTAATTATTCAGAAATAATATTACAGAATCACATTTATGACAACCAGGCTGTTCCCAGGAAAGAGGGGGCTTTCCGATAAGAATTTCTCCTTACTGGCTCGCAATTAAGAGACCAAACCTCTCCTTGATAGAACTTTCTAGACATTGCTAATAATGCTATCTAATAATATTATTCAAATAATATGAATTATTGATCTGATAATGGAGATACTGTGCAGTGACAATTATTGAACAACAATAATATAAAATATCAACGCATCAATTATTGAATCAATAAAATAAAATATTGAACAGTAACTACTGTGACAATTATTGAGTAGTGCCTTCTTACGTAAGGATCAATAATTCATCAATATCACATGCACATCTGGTATTATTCTTGTGCAACCACGCCAGACATCATATTTTAACCACCGTGTATTCAAAGGTGTTAATTCAGTAACAATTACGCCGTTATTTGTAAAAACTCAAACTTTGTCATTTTCTTCATCCGACAGTTATCCGTTATGGGGCCCACAAATGGCTGCGCCGTCGTACGAATATTCCCCGATAGAAAGAATATTCCACGACCAAACGAATATTCCCCGACACAATGAATATTTTATAACCACTTGTTATTTTGCAAAATTTGCACATTTCACCCATAACCAAAGTATTATATCAAATTAACTCCATATTATTTCAAGATAATAAATAGAGAAAATTAAAATTTATTTATAATAAGTTGGGGTCTTACAAATGTAGTACTACAACTCTAAATCCATTTCATGGCTAACAACCATTACATCCGCAAGATCTAAGCTACAGAAACTTCTGACAACACTGTTCTTCATTTTCTTGGTTTTCCAGAAAATGAAGAACAGACGAGGTGCTAGGTTTAGATCTTAATAGTTTTCAGTATGGGCTTTAATTTTATGTTCTGATGGTTCATTCTTGTAGTATAAATGTTAAAGAACAATCATAAAACATTATGTCAGTCAAATATCAACAGATCTAATAGATCATTGCTAGTCAAACCTTGCAAGAAAATTTTTCTTATGAAGATTTGGGTTTTTCCAGAAATGCAAGAAAACGACGGTCAACCCTACTTTGACCAGCAATAGTTTTGATTCCAGGTAGTATATATGTGTTATAGAGGAATGATCATGTAGTATATATATATATCAGTCTACTGATCAAATACAAAAACATTGCCAAATCACGTACCAGTAACAAGATCAGAGGCCATCAAAATCTTGTCAGAAATTCTGGGAAACTGGGGATTTTTTGGACTGCCCAGAAAGCAGTTCCCGTGAACGGTCAACGGGTTTTGACCATATATAACTGCTAATCTACACATGATTTGAACCTGTTTCCAGTTCCAGATTATAGTCCACATGATATACTACAGATCTATAACTTAAAACAACACTAACACTTAACAGATAAAGATCTATGGCCTCTGACATATTGTTGTCAGACCATTTTTTTCAACTTTTCCAGATTTCTAAAAATGCTTGATTCGTGCATCTAATAGACACCCTAATACACAACTTTAACAAACCAATTCCAACATACAACATCAAATCAAAAGATTTCTAGGATTAGGGTTTATACCTTTAAAACTTTGATTCTAGGAGCTGATCTTGATGATCTGATATTGGAAGGCTAAGAGATGATATGTGCTTAACTTATCTCACTCTAAATTCCTGAAATTCTAGAGAGAGGGGGTCTTGGTTGATATGATAAATAAAGTAAGAGATTTTCTCTTACCTTTTAATTTCTAAGCTTTGATGCAATGTATAAGGATGTTATAAGGACTGATTGCTGAGATTTGCATCACATGCTAGGGCTAGGGTTGGTTCACCAACTCACCTTAGGTCTAGATCTATACTCCAACTATTAAAGAATACAAAAAGGGCACAAAAGTCATTTCCATGCAAATTTTATTCTAGAATTGTCATTTGATGAAACCCTTAGGGTTTAGGGTTTAGAACATTTAGGGTTTAAGGTTTGGAACCATTAGGGTTTAGGGTTTGAACCCTTAGGTTTTAAAAATAATTTCTAAAATTTCCAAATTAGGTTTTCAAAATAGAAAATTAATATTTCTAAATTATAATTAGAATTTTCTAATTATATTAAAATTTCTTAATCATAAATTAAATCTTGCTAATTAGGATTAATATATCCTAATTAAAATTGATAATTAAGTAAGTAGGGTCAAAATCACGGATTAGGGTTTACAACCAAAAAATTAGGGTTTCTAATGGAAAAATAATTTTCTAATTTAGAAATTAGATTTTATAATTAGATTATGATTTTCTAATTACTTATAACTTTAAAATTAGGATTAATATTTCCTAATTAACATTAAAATTATTTAACTAACACTTAGGTTTTTCCCGAATTTTAAATTAGGGTTTCTTATCCCGAAAATAGGGTTTCAAATTTTAAAATTAGGGTTTCTAACCAATTTGTTAAGATTAACCCTAATTAATCTTATAATTATTTACACTTACGGCATTAGGTTCGCAATTTAGGGTTTCATGCACCGAATAAGGGTTTTGGATTCCCGGAACTGAAATTAAGGTTTCCAGAACCGGTTTCTAGGGTTTCTTATTAATCGCTAGGGTTTTCTAACCGAACGTTGACGTTCTTAATATATACTTAGGGTTTGTCACAGATACCATTTATCTGATCAACCCTTGACCCTTAACCACATATTGTACACATATACACCCATACATACAAAACATACTTATTCCCTTAATCTTGAATAATTCACCTAAATCCTTCACATAATTTTGAAATCCTCAAAATTCAATCTTAAAAATATCAAACGCATACACTTATTTTCTGTCTAGGTTCTAATTTTGAACCTTAAATCAATTAATTAAAATTTTAAAATTTTTCTAAATTCTCGAGTTGTCACAACCCTGGCATGAAAAGTGTCCTGAATATCCGAGTGAATAATATTTGAGTGAATAGTAAACGGGTGAATAGTAATCCATGAATAGTAACTCGTGAATAGTACCCTGACACAAAAAGTTCCCCGAATACTCGAGTGAATAATATTCTAGTGAATAGTAACCGGGTGAATATAACAAGTGAATAGTACCCCGGGTGAAAATATTGATATTTAATAAGAAAGTTCAGATCAATATTCCAATGAAACGATACAGGATGAAGCGCAAAACTCAAGAATATTCCACTAATTTCAAGGATTATAAAAGCAATACTTACCATAATAAGTTTAGATTTAAGAATATGAAAAGAAATAACATACTGAAATCAAGAATGGATTTTCACCATAATACTAGTGCGTAGTCCGTGTAGAGCAGTTATTCCGATATATTAAAGGATGAATACGAAAAATAGTATTCCTTATGAATTCTAAAAAAATAATACCCTTACGAATACAACAAATAATATCCCTTACGAATACAACAAATAATATCCCTTACGAATACAACAAATAATATCCCTTACCTTAGTAGAAGACCGGATACTGCAATAGTGAAGTAGTAGAATTCTCTTCTTCTTTCTCTCTATAGTTTCTCTCTCTATAGCTTCTCTTGTGAATCTCAGTGAATTGGTGAGAATGAAAGAAGAATTAAGCTTCTATTTATAGGAGAATGGACTAAATAGTAACTGATTCACGAATTGCCCAGATTGATTTACTATTAGAACGGACGGTCCATATTGATTACTATTAAAACCACAATCGACGGTCCAGATTGATTTACTTTTAAAACCACCACCGACGGTCTAGATTAATTTACTTTTAAAACCACCACCGACGATCTAGATTGATTTACTTTTAAAAACACCATCGACGGTCCAGATTGATTTACTTTTAAAACCACCATCGACGGTCCAGATTGATTTACTATTAAAACCACCATCGACGGTTCATATTTATTTACTATTAAAACCACTATCGACAGTCCATATTGATTTACTATTAAAACTACCATCGACGGTCCAGATTGATTAACTATTAAAACCACCACCAATGGTCCAGATTGATTTAACTTATTAAACTTAAGTACCCCTAAAGTTTTCCAAGTTTGCATTATTCCCCTCTAACTTTTGTAAATCACTTATCTTCAATAAAAACATTCTTTAATACTCCAACAATTATTAATCATTAATATTATAACTCACAATATTTAACAACCAGATCATTCCAAGGAAAGAGGGGGCTTTTCGATAAGGATTTCTCCCTATTGGCGCACAATTAGGTGACCAAACCTCTCATCGACAGGACTTTCTAGACATCATCAATATTGCAAATAATAATATGAATAACTTTGTCGTCTCAATTATTAATTTAATAATATAAAATATTATGCAGATGATACTGTGACAATAATTTAATCAAATAACGTGAGATACTATGCAGCAATTACTGTAACAATAATTGAGTAAACTGAGTGGCTTCTTACGTAAGCATCAATAATCAATACCATGAGCTACTATGCAACCACGCGTATTACTGTATTTTTACCACCGGGTATCTCAACAGTTTAACGGTAAAACTTTCGCCGTTATTTTTATAAAAAGATATTTATGTCGTTTTCTAACTACGACATTACTTCCGTTGTGGGATCCACCAATGATTATACCATCGTATGAATATTCCCTGACAAAAAGAATATTCTCCGACATAACGAATATTTTATATCAACTTGCTTACTTTGCAAAATTTTCAAATATCACCCTTAACTTTAACCTTTTAACAATTTAACCATTTATTAAATAGAATAATAATTATCAGAAAATTGAATACTTTCATTTCGTAAAATTCGGGGTCTTACAATTCCCATTAAAATAAATATGTCCTTATCATATAAATCAATAATTAATTATTCATAAATAATATTACAAAATCACACTTATGACAACCAGGTCGTTCCTAGGAAAGAGGGGGCTTCTCGATAAGGATTTCTCCTTACTGGCGCGCAATTAGATGACCAACCCCCTTTCCTAGACAGAAGTTCCTTAGACATTGCCAATAATGTTATCATAAGTATTATTCAAATAATATGAATTATTGATCTGATAATGGAAATACCGTGAAGTGACAATTATTGAAACAACAATAATATAAAATATCCACGTAGCAATTATTGAATCAATAAAATAAAATATTAAACAATAATTACTGTAACAATTATTGAGTAGTGCCTTATTACGTAAGAATCAATAATTTAAAATATTGTGCAATACCGTGTGCTACTGTGCAATCACGCATATTACTGTATTTTAACCCCAGGTATTCCAACAGTGTTAACAGTCACAATTACACCGTTATTTATAAAAAATCATACTTGTCATTTTCTTCATCCGACTGTTTTTCGTTATGGGGCCCACAAATGGTTTACTGGTCGCATTTAATATTCCCCGAAAAAGAAAGAATATTCCACGACCAAACGAATACTCTCCCAAACAACAATGAATATTTTATAACCACTTGCTTAATTTGCAAAATTTGCACATTTCACCCATAACCAAAGTATTATATCAAATTAACACCTTATTATTCACAATAATAATTAGAGAAAATTCGATTTTATTCATTAAAAGTTGGGGTCTTACAACCTCCTCTCCTTATGAAATTTTGTCCTCAAAATTGACGTACGTACCCGGTATTTCGAAGAATTGAGAATACCTTGCTTTCATTTCAGATTCTATCTCCCCGGTAATCATGATTTCTCCATTGTTCATCTCCTGTATTTTAGATATCATTCTAGAATATGGCTTCAAAGCAAAGTTTAATTGACATATCACAACTGGTCAACTTAAGTAAAAAAATTTAGCTTAGGTTGGACACACACTAGTGAAGGATATTACTCGTCTCTCCCCTCCTAGTTCTATTCCCTAATCTCCGCCAGAGACCATATCCCTAAGCTCTGATACCAACTGTGACTTCCACCCAACCCATTCCGAGTCGCCAAATACATGGTACAGAAAATAACTACAACTTTATTATTACAAATGTCGTAAAAAATACAACAACACATATGCTGTGAGTTTTGATACAAATAGATATCAACTGTGACTCTCATTACAACCTTGGATAGCACGTCATAAAGGCACCTTACATAAAGGTACAGTCAATAACTGTTTTAGAAATTAAAATCCTTGGAAAATGCTCAAGGAAACCTTCGTACATGGGAGGCTATGCATCTAAGTTATAATAAATATCATATGACTGGATAATTATCCTTGGTTGATATGACAACCCAAAAATTTATAAAATCTCGAATGATTAGAATAAAGGTTAAAGAATACAACCTAGAAGAGAATTTGAGAATTTATTTAAAATTTTCAAGTAAAACCTAGATGGTTTGTTATTCGAATGAGAATAAAGAAATATGAGTTACAAAATTTCAAAACCCTAGAAATGAATTAATATGTACTTGAAGAAATATCGAGTATAAGGTATTACGATACCTGTAAATTCTATATGAACTGAATAGTCTAATAAATGTTATATAAGTACATATGGAAATTTTATTAAGGAGGTAAGATTTCACATGAAGAGATGTTATAAGGTTAAACGAAGATGAGTATATGTATAGAAATATATATATACTTAGTAAGGTGCTATATATATTTTAGCAAGAGGAATGATGAATTAAGTTAATGATATAAGGATCAAGATAAAACTATGTTAGTAATTAACATAACTTGAGCGTTGGCCTTGACGGGCAAATAAGAATTTGAATAAGTATAAAGTCGTTAGTTAATACGATTAGCAATAAGAAGGGAGTAATTTAAAACTCAAAAATTTGAGTTAGAGATAGAATTTTGAAGCATGGATTTGCTTCTAAGTGTCGGAACATCAAGTTTAGTCAGAATGGACAGTAAACACAAAATGTGTAAAGGTTGACTTTTGGTCAAAGTCAATAGTTGACTTTTTATGGAGAAAAGTCAAAATTAGTGTGAGAAGTGAAATATGTTATGATTATGTGAATTATAGATATGATTAAATAAATATACATTATATAATGTGAATACATTTATTTTGTATATAAAAGTGAATTAAGAATTAAGTTATGTAACCTAATATATATATTAGGTGTGATTATTAAATAACCTAAATGGATATTGTTATTTAGTGGTCCTAATATTTTATTTATATACTAGTGACCTAATCTAAGAGAATTGTGGAGCATGTCACAATTTATTTAATTATGTGTGAGTAATTGCATATGAATAATATATGTTTGTTTTTATTTGTTTGTTATAAAACAAATAAGAGAAGCTAAGGTAACCTAATTATAAATTAGGAATAAAAGTTGAATAACTTAATGGTTATGATACGGGAGAATATTAGTATATAAAATATATACTAATTCTAAGAGATTTATTTTATACATCTCGGTTAATTAATTTTATAAATGAATTATAACAAGTCTAATTGGGTTAAGAAAATAAATGTGCATGTGTGACAACCCAAAAACAGGTCCATTCCACCCAACCTATTCTGAGTCGCCAAATACATGGTACAGAAAACAACTACAACTTTATTACAACAATTATCGTGCAAAATACAACAACATATATGCTGTGAGTTTTGATACAAATATATACCAACTGTGACTCACATCCCAACCTTGGATAGCACGTCAGCATAACATCTTGTATGATAGTGGCAAAACACCCTTCCAACATTGGGTTCGCCTCACCCTATTTGATTCCCCAAATATGACTACTAAATGATGACCACCGTTCTATTCCCTTGTTACCCCTGCTCGACCCAGCTACACTCTTATTACCTGAAAGGAATTGTGAAGCAAAAGGGTGAGCACAACTAACCCAATAAAGAATATCATGACTAAAGATAATTAAATTATCAATAACATTCATCAGTAATAAATCAGAGATTTAGAACATATGGTAGATGATAAAACTTTTCAACCATAGTTGCAGCGGAACGAGCAATCCATTAGAAGAGTCAAATAGACCATAAAATCTATTATCTTCTCCATGTTAAAAGTCCACCAACAATGTTTTATCCCTGTAACATCAATCAACAATTCCTGTCCACAATCACATGTATAACTCATAATCGTAATTGTAGTTCTAAATTCCTTTTCTCATCCAGGACAAAGATAATTTTCATCACCTGAAACATCAAAGATCATGGTTATACCAAATCACAGTTCATGTTCATAATCATACTAATAAATTTATCTTTGCACTACGGGCCAAAGATATTCATCAACAAGTCATCTTTGCACTACAGGCCAAAGATATTCAACAACAGGTCATCTTTGCATTACGAGCCAAAGATATTCATCAACAAATCATCTTTGCACTACAGGCCAAAGATATTAAACAACAAGTCATCTTTGCATTACGAGCCAAAGATATTAATATCTCAAAGAAATATATAATTATTTTAGAATTTATATAAACCATAATTATAACCATGTTGATTAATTCACCTTTGCACTTAAGCTAAAAATATTCAATTTTAAATTCAATGGTCATGATCATACCAGTCAATGATTCAACTTTGCACTACTGGCCAAAGAGAACCCATAGTCATGATCATACCAATAATCTACCCATCTTTACACTCAAGTCAAAGGGAAATTCCATGACCAGCGTTATAAAAATGTTATATATGATAATAAAAATAATATGATCAACAACCTATTAATTTCAAGAGTAAGATTCATAAATCAACGATAATTTGGTCAGAAAAAGAAACCAACTTTGTCGTGAATAGTACCCGTGAATAGTAACTCGTGAATAGTAACTCATGAATAGTAACTCATGAATAGTACTCAAAATATTCATACATAGTACTGCAGATATCGTAAATAATGTCATATACGTAAATAGTGCCATATACATTAATAGTGCCGTATACGTGAATAGTGCCATATACGTGAATAGTAATCCCGACTCAAAAAGGTAAAAATTCTACAATAAAATCCATACCAATATTTCAGTATAATGATATTGAAAAGATAACATCATTATGAAGAATATAGCAACCCTTAATATCTCTTACTATCCCTTACCTAAAAAGAGCATCACTTCTGATTGGATATCAGATATGACGCTGAAGGAAACTTGCACTGATGAATAGCAACTCACCAAGTATCTAAATACTCACAAAATACACTCGATAATCTAGAGAGAAAAAGAGAGAAAACTTATGAATTTTGGTGTGATTTTCAATTCTAACTTAGCTCTCTATTTATAGGAAAATGTTAGCACGCCGAAGAAGACTTGACCTGCTACCTGATGGCTTTACCTGCTACTATTCCACCCACCAAAAATCAGCTATATTCCCCAACAACCAAAAGTGGGGCCCACCCATTTCTAGAATTTTCCACCAAAATCATTTATAAACCTAATTTCCTAATCACCGCTTTCTTTAAAATTCATAACAAATCATTCGCTCATTTTAATTGTTCAAAATTTGTAAACATATACTTAACTTATATATGTATAACATATCCAAAAATCACAACGATCTAACGGTCGATTAAAATTATAACTCACACAATATTACTCAAAGAACACCGATTTGATCTTTTAATACCTCCAATCCGACAAAATACTGATAAAATACCTCAACATTAATTCCTTCATTTATAACCACATAAATAAATCCATCATTTATATCCACATCAAATAAATATTTCATTATCATATAAATAAATAATTAATTATTCACAAATAATATTACAAAATCACAATAATGACAACCAGTCAGTTCCCAGGAAAGAGGGGCTTTCCGATAAGGATTTCTCCTTACAAGCGCGCAATTAGGTGACCAAACCTCTCCTTGACAGAACTTTCTAGACATTGCCAATAATGCTATCTAATAATATTATTCAAATAATATGAGTAGTGCCTTCTCACGTAAGAATTAATAATTGAATACTGCGTAATATGCACTTTGTGCTTGACAACGCGTATTACTTTACTTTACCAACCGGGTATTCCAACAGTGTTAACGATAACAACTATCTTAGTTATTTATTAAAACTTAAATTTGTCATTTTCTTCATCGACGCTTATTCTCATTATGAGGCCCACAAATGGTCATACTGGTCGCATTTAATATTCCCCGACAGAAAGAATATTCCACGACTAAACGAATATTCCCCGACAACAATGAATATTTTATAACCACTTGCGTATTTTGAAAAATTTGCATATTTCACCCATAACCAAAGCATTATATCAAATTAACACCTTATTATTCACAATAATAAATAGAGGAAATTCGATTTTATTCATTAAAAAGTTGGGGTCTTACAACCTCCTCTCCTTATGAAATTTCGTCCCCAAAATTTACGTACCTGGTATTTCAAAGAGTTGAGAATACCTTTCTTTCATTTCAGACTCCATCTTCCCTGTCATCATGATTTCTCCATTGCTCATCTCCTGTATTTCAGATATCATTCTAGAATACAGCTTCAAAACAGTGGTTAATTGAACAAATTAACATATCACATAATATCCCGATATTATGACTGACCAACAAATAAGCTTAGGAAGGACACACTAGCGAAGGATTTACTCATCTCTCCCCTCCTAGTTCTATTCCCCAATCTCTGCCAGAGACCATATACCTAAGCTCTGATACCAAATGTGACTCATGTCCCAACCGTGGACAGCACCTCACAGTGGTACTTATCAGTTTGCCACCGCAGAACGACATCCCCTACGGAGAGTCTGGCTTCGGTGCATCCCATACAAGGAAGTCACCAGCGAGAGGCTCAGGACTCTTTACTTATAGCTCTAATACCAAATGTGACAACCCCAAAACAGGTCCATTCTACCCAACCTATTCTGAGTCGCCAAATACATGGTACAGAAAACAACTACAACTTTATTACAACAATTGTCGTGCAAAATACAACAACACATATGCTGTGAGTTTTGATACAAATATATACCAACTGTGACTCCCATCCCAACCTTGGATAGCACGTCAGCATGACATCTTGTATGATAGTGGCAAAACACCCTTCCAACGTTGGGTTCGCCTCACCCTATTTGATTCCCCAAATATGACTACTAAATGATGACCACCGTTCTATTCCCCTGTTACCCCCGCTCGACCCAGCTACACTCTTATTACTTGAAAGGAATTGTGAAGCAAAAGGGTGAGCACAACTAACCCAGTAAAGAATATCATGACTAAAGATAATTAAACTATCAATAGCATTCATCAGTAATAAATCAGAGATTTAGAACATATGGTAGATGATAAAACTTTTCAACCATAGTTACAGCGGAACGAGCAATCTATTAGAAGAGTCAAATAGACCATAAAATCTATTATCTTCTCCATGTTAAAAGTCCACCAACAATGTTTTATCCCTGTAATATCAATCAACAATTCCTGTCCACAATCACATGTATAACTCATAATCGTAATTGTAGTTCTAAATTCCTTTTCTCATCCAGGACAAAGATAATTTTCATCACCTGAAACATCAAAGATCATGGTTATACCAAATCACGCTTCATGTTCATAATCATACTAATAAATTTATCTTTGCACAACGGGCCAAAGATATTCATCAACAAGTCATCTTTGCACTACAGGCCAAAGATATTCAACAACAGGTCATCTTTGCATTACGAGCCAAAGATATTCATCAATAAATCATCTTTGCACTACAGGCCAAAGATATTCAACAACAAGTCATCTTTGCATTACGAGCCAAAGATATTAATATCTCAAAGAAATACATAATTATTTCAGAATTTATATAAACCATAATTATAACCATGTTGATCAATTCACCTTTGCACTTAAGCTAAAAATATTGAATTGTAAATTCAATGGTCATGATCATACCAGTCAACGATTTAACTTTGCACTACTGGCCAAATAGAACCCATAGTCATGATCATACCAATAATCTACCCATCTTTACACTCAAGTCAAAGAGAAATTCCATCACCAGGGTTATAAAAATGTTATATATGATAATAAAAACAATATGATCAACAACCTATTAATTTCAAGAGTAAGATTCATAAATCAACGATAATTTGGTCAGAAAAAGAAACCAACTTTGTCGTGAATAGTACCCGTATATAGTAACTCGTGAATAGTAACTCATGAATAGTAACTCGTGAATAGTAACTCGTGAATAGTACTCAAATATTAAATACATAAAATCAGTATCGTAAATAATGTCATATACATAAATAGTGCCATATACATGAATAGTGCCGTATACGTGAATAGTGACGTATACGTGAATAGTAATCCAGACTCAAAAAGGCAAAAATTCCACAATAAAATCTATACCAATATTTCAGTATAATGATATTGAAAGGATAACATCATTATGAAGAATATAGCATCCCTTAATATCCCTTACTATCCCTTACCTCAAAAAAGCATCACTTCTGACTGGATATCGGATATGACGCTGAAGGAAACTTGCACTGATGAATAATAACTCACCATGTATCTAAATACTCATAAAATACACTTGATAATCTAGAGAGAAAAAGAGAGAAAACTTATGAATTCTGGTGTGATTTTCAATTCTAACTTAGCTCTTTATTTATAAGAAAATGTTAGCACGCCGAAGCAGACTTGACCTGCTACCTGATGGCTTTACCTACTACTATTCCACCCACCAAAAATCAGCCATCTTCCCCAACAACCAAAAGTGGGGCCCACCCATTTCTAGAATTTTCCACCAAAATCATTTATAAACCTAATTTCCTAATCAGTCGCTTCTTAAAATTCATAACAAATCATTCGTTCATTTTTAACGGTTCAAAATTTGTAAACATATACTTAACTTATATATGTATAACATATCCAAAAATCACAACGATCTAACGGTCAGATTAAAAATTATAACTCACACAATATTACTCAAGAACACTGATTTGATCTTTTAATACCTCCAATCTGACAAAATACTGATAAAATACCTCAACATTAATTCCTTCATTTATAACCACATAAATAAATCCATCATTTATATCCACATCAAATAAATATTTCATTATCATATAAATCAATAATTAATTATTTACAAATAATATTACAGAATCACAATAATGACAACCAGTCAGTTCCCAGGAAAGAGGGGCTTTCCGATAAGGATTTCTCCTTACAAGCGCGCAATTAGGTGACCAAACCTCTCCTTGACAGAACTTTCTAGACATTGCCAATAATGCTATCTAATTATATTATTCAAATAATATGAGTAGTGCCTTCTCACGTAAGAATCAATAATTGAATACCGTGTGCTACTGTGCAACAACGCGTATTACTTTACTTTATCAACCGGGTATTCCAACAGTGTTAACGGTAACAACTACGCCGTTATTTATAAAAACTCAAATTTGTCATTTTTCTTCATCCAAGCTTATTCTACATATGGGGCCCATAAATGGTCGCTGTCAGTCGTCGAATATTCCATGACTAAACGAATATTCCCCGACAACAATGAATATTTTATAACCACTTGCGTATTTTGAAAAATTTGCATATTTCACCCATAACCAAAGCATTATATCAAATTAACACCTTATTATTCACAATAATAAATAGAGGAAATTCGATTTTATTCATTAAAAAGTTGGGGTCTTACAGCTTGAGTAAGGAATTATGTTATAATTGAGGAAATGAAAACCCTAATTAAATACTTAGGGAATGAGAATATTAATAGTATTGGACCTAATTTATTTTCATGGCCCAAGAAATTAATTTAGAATCCTAAAAGAATTAAAAGAATAGGAGCCCAAACTTGGAACCCAATTGAAGAAAGGGCACTTTGGACATTATGTATACTAGATATTACATTAAACTAAAGCAAGACTTGGAGAAGAAATAGCCACTTGGCCGGATATAAAGAGGAAGGAAAAATAAGGGGCATGTGATATAATCATTTTCCTTACCAACTCTTAACAACTCCTTCCATGTGTCATTTTTTTATTTATCCAACATCTTTGTGCAAGCTTACAAGTAATCTCTTGGTAAGTAAGAAAGAGAGAGAATGAGTGGGAGCAATTGAAGGCCACATGGCCGGATGACTTATGGAAGAGAAAAGGAGGAGGAATGAGATAGTGTAATATATCTATATGTAATCTATCCTATTTTGTTTCTCTTTCATCTCTTTTATTTTTCTAACCAAATGAACCAAATAGAGAGAGAGAGAGAGAGAGAGAGAGAGAGAGAGAGAGAGAGAGAGAGAGAGAGAGAGGGAAGTTTCTTCAAATTCTCCTAGGAGGAGAGTTTTCTTCAAATTCTCCTAACTCCATAGCCATCCATGGAAGAAGAAGAAGAAGAAGAGCAAAGGTATAAATACCTTTTGTTATGTAATTTTTGATAATTATAAATCAAATCTTAAATTTATGTTTCTAAACTCAAAAACCATGTATATACATGTTAATGAGTGTTTCATGTTTAGATTTACCCATATTGAGTGTTATTTTAGTTGGAAATCAAAAGTAAAGAAAAGTGATTTTGTAGTTTATAAACCATAAAATTTCTATGTACTTTGGATTTTCACCGTTTTTGATCTACACCTTCTTTTTGCGATCCGTCAAAGAGAGGTACTAGATATGTAAGTTAAATACTAAACCCAAGTGGTAGCACTCAAAAATGTTAAGTACACAAGTCGTAGTAACTGTTTTAGCAAAAACAGTTTTGTGTATTTTGAGAAAAATAGACTGTTTATGAATAGTCAAAGCCAGGGGTAGTTTTGTCATTTTTCTGGCATTCAAAAATTCTGGAAACTTTTGGGAGGATAATATGATAAGTTTTCTAACATCTCCAAGTGGAATCACTGAAAAAGGAGTTGTAGATTTCCGTATAGAATATTTTTTACAAAACACAAAAAACTGCAAAACGCCATTTAGCTTCTACCCAAACTTTTAAAAGGACATGTTCGGCCACTTAATTTGTGAGAAAAATTCCGGCCTTTTGGAACATGAAAATTTATGGTATAAAGTACCTCCTGTCCAAAAATGAGCTCATTCCGACTTAAAATGACCAAGTTATGACCATTTCAATTTTTTGTGATTTTCGGACGAAAATTGCTATAACTGGAGTTCTATAACTCCGATGGTCACGAAATTTAAATTGTAGGCTCACGTTAACACGTATAAGATTGTGCCAAGAGATGGGAATTTCTGGAGTTAAGCACGAGGTAGCTAATTTCTTAAGGAATTAACTAAAAATGATTTTTGAAAAATACTAAAGGAAGTTGGAAAATTATAGAAAAATACTATTTGTGTATGAAATATATGTATATATGCATGGCCAAAAGATAGAAAAATAATAAGTTAATTTGGTATTTTTGTTAATGAGATATGGAATCCAGCTTGCTGGATTGGAAAATCTGATGAATCCAGCTTGCTGGATTGAAAAGAAGCTTACTGAATTGAAGGATTTAGAATCCAGGTTGCTGGATTGATGGATTAGTGAATTCAGGCTTGCTAGATTGCAATCTAGTTATTAGATTTAGAATCCAGTTAGCTGGATTGCAGTCTAGGTTGCTGGATTTGGAATCCAGTTTGCTAGATTTAGAATCCAGGTTGCTAGATTAGTATTTAACTTATTAGATGTTAAAGAATAACTTATAAATGAAAAAGCGAGCATTAAATCATAATGGATATGATAAAGTGATTAAAGAATTATCAAATGATGATAATAATGCTAATGTTTTAAGGTGTTATCTAATATTTAATTATGTGATTAAGTGTTAGATAATTGATTCATAAAGTGAGTGTATTATGATACAAAGTATGGGATGCTGATTAAAAGACCAATCTTATTAATGATAGGTCTTACAAAAAGAAGTTAACTTAAATTGTGTAGCAGTAGTTAACAAATCAGGTAAGTTTCCTTAACTCAAACTTGAGTTGTATATTTAAAGTATGTTGGTGAATAATTATTGTTGATTATTCACATCTATACTGATTTTTGATTCGCACATAGAGCATGTTGCATATGTTCATCAGGTATGAAAGGCTGATCACCTTCATTGCCATAAGGTTCAGTTAAATTGTTTATGGTCATTGTTGACCTTTAAACATTATTGATTCAGTCATGTAATTATTGAAACTTGATTCATGTTATTTCACAATTATTATATTGTTGAAAACTTGAAAGCTTATTCATTCTTTTCAATCATGATATATCCTCAAATAAATTTAAACTTGCTGGGCAAATTTGATGCTCACCCTTGCTATATCATGATAAAAATTTTCAGATTAAGTTGAAAGCTCGAGTAAAGACAGAAGCAAAGACAAAGTGCAAGATTAAATTATATTGCAGTTAGATCTATTAAATTTTCTGACGAAAATAACATTGTAAACCTTTAAGATATTGAAGGTATGTAATAAGTTAAGGTTGTAGACCTTGGGGTTTATGTTGTAAAAGTTTAATGTATAAACAATTTGTGTTTATATCTTCAGCAATAGTTATAGAAATGTACCTGAACTGAGGTAAAAAGTACCCGGATTTGGGGATGTTACAATTGACCCAATAGACCCCAAAGAAAAATGAAAAGATTGCTATCATGTTCTTTCCAATGGCGAGTCTTCTCTTGACATATAATTATCTCCATTGTCTCTAATTGAGAATTATATTTCATCCAAACTCCAAGATTATATAGGTAGTTCTCATAGATATACTCAGCAAGTGGATGTGCACAACCCTGTCTTATGATAACACGAAGTCGTAGGTCATTAGACATCTTGTATGATAGTGGCAAAAAACCCTTCCAAAGTTGAGTTTTCCTCACCCTATTCGATTCACTAAAATCAACGGTTAAATGACGTATAAAATACGACACACTTATCTCAAATTCTTAATAAAATTATTTTCATACTATTTAGGGAGAACCTCAATAGCTATAGACCACTGTTTTATTCCCCTGTTACCCCCGCTCGACCCAGCTACACTCTTATTACCTGAAAGGAATTGTGAAACAAAAAGGTGAGCACAACTAGCCCAGTAAAGAATATCATGATGAAAGATAATTAAATTATCAATAACATTCTTCAGTAATAAATCAGAGATTTAGAACATATAGTAGATAATAAAACTTTTCAACCATAGTTGCAGCGGAACGAGCAATCCATTAGAAGAGTCAAATAGACCATAAGGTCTATTATCTTCTCCATGTTAAAAGTCCACCAACAATGTTTTATCCATGTAACATCAATCAACAGTTTTTGTCTACAATCACGTGTATAACTCATAATCATAATTGTAGTTTTAAATTCATTTTCTCATCCAGGACGAAGATAATTTTTATCATCTGTCTTTACCTGAAATGTAAGACCCCAACTTTTATGAATAAAGAATAATTTTCTCGAAATATATTTTTGAATATGATGGTGTGGATTTGATATAATGTTATAGTTGTGGGTAATATTTATAAATTTTGCAAAGTAATCAAGTGGTTATATAATATTCGATTGGTCGGGGAATATTTATTTTAACGAGGGAATATTAAATGCGACGACCTATAATCATTAGTGGACCCCACAATGGAAGTATTGTCGTAGTTAAAAAATGACAGAATTATCTTTTTATAAAAATAACGATGAAAGTGTTACCGTTAAACTGTTTAACTACCCGGTAGTAAAAAATACGATGTCTGGCGTGGTTGCATAGTAAGCACACGGTATTGATTATTAATGCTTACGTGAGAAGTCACTCGGTCCTTATACTCAATTATTGCTACGATAATTCTTTGCATCATATCTCTCATATTATTGATTCAATTATTGTCACGATTATCATCGCATAATATTTATTATTATTAAATCAATAATTGAGACAACAAAGTTATTCATATTATTATTTGCAATATTGATGATGTCTAGAAGTTACACGAGGAGAGGTTTGGTCACCTAATTGCGCGCCAATAAGAAAAAATCCTTATCGGAAAGCCCCCTCTTTCTTGGGAACGACCTGGTTGTTAAATATTGTGAGTTATAATATTAATGATGAATAAGTTCGTGTTGATTAAAGATGAAATTGATAGTTCCATTGTGTTGGGATTATTAGTGTTAGTGGAAATCGACATTTATTTCGATAATAATTGATGTCTGGAGGTTATATTGACCAATTGGGTAATTAATCGAATAAATAAGTAATTAATTGCTATTATTTCACATGCTTATAACTATTTGTTCACATGTGTGTACTATTGATTCACATTCATGTACTATTAGGGGAGGTGGTGCAAGATGGATAATACTTGCATGACTAAATTAAAAATGGAGGTATAGATGAAGGTACTATATTGTAATTAGTTTTTTCACATGATTATAATATTAAGTCACATGAATGAACTATTGATTCACATTATTTACTATTAGGGGAGGTGGTGCAAGTTTGATAATACTTGCAGGACTGAATTAAAAATGAAAAAAAGAGGAAGGTATTATACTGTAATATTTCGACCCCCAAAACGTGCAATTGTCGAAACTATATTTTCCTATAAGTAGAAGCTCATTCTTCTTTCATTCTCACCAATTCACTAAGTCTCACAAGAACAATTATTATAGAGAGAAATTATAGAGAGAAAGAAGAAGAAAAGGCTGCTACCTCACTATTTCAGTATCCAGTTTCTTCTAAGATAAGGGGTATTATTTCTTTCGTATTAATGAAGAGAGTTATTTTCTTTCAATATTCATATGGGTTGTTATTCCATTCTTTATTATTCTGTTGGAATAACCTGTCTGTACGGTCTATCGCATGCCTGGTGAATTCTACTGTTATTCCATTCTTTATTATTCTGTTGGAATAACCTGTCTATGCGGTCTATCGCATGCTTGGTGAATTCTTATGTTATTACATTCTTTATTATTTTGTTGGAATAACCTGTCTATGTGGATTATCGCATGCGTGGTGAATGATCCTTCGTATTCATTCCTTATTAAATCGTGGAAATGATCTGTCTACGTGGATTACCGCATGGCGGGCAAAAATCCATTTGCAGTTTCATATATTCTAGTATACTCAATTGGTTAAAGTTTTGGCTTTTATACTCCATGAAATTAGTGGAATATCCTTGATATTTGCGCTTCATCTAGTATCTTTTCATGAAAATATTCTTTTGAGCATTCTTGAATTGTACTCCACAAAACAGTATCATGTTGACAATTTGGACGTTATTGATTTTTGGATAAATTAAATTATAAATCTTTAAAATTTATCCTTGAACTTGTTTTATTGAATTCTTATATCATTTTCATCATCCTCATGTTTATAATATGTTGAAAGTCATATGTGGCCTGTAGTGCATAGATGGACTTGGTATGATTATGACCAGGGATTATTCGGTATAATCATGACCGTAATGTTACAAATGATGTGGTGAAAGTCCTCATTAGCTGTAGTGCATTGATGGACAGTTGTTGGCATGATCATGACCATTGATGAATACACGAATATCCTCGGCCCATAGTGTATGAATAAGTTGTGGTCATGATACTAATGAATATCCTTGGCTGTAGTGCAGGGATGATGTGGTTTATTTATTAAGCTGAGTCTCAACGATAAAAGTGATGAAAAACCTTTTAAATCATAGAAGATAATAGATTTTATTCTCTACTTGACTCTTCTAATGGATTGCTTGTTCCGCTGCAGTTACACTTGATGGTTGTTATATTTTATCAGTTTAACATTGTTAAAGGCTAACGATAAATTATTCTGAATTATCTTAGTCATAATATTTCTTACTAGGCTAGTTGAGCTCACCCTTTCTTTCACTGTTCTCTCCAGGAAATGAGAATATAGCTGGGACGAGTCGGAGAACGGATTGACAGTCCAGATGGTTGTTTTAGTAGTCCTCACTATTCTATAAAATAGTGTGAAGATAAATGTAATGAGGACTCCATTGAGTGTGGATATTGTCTAGATGATAATATTCTTATTAAAACTCTAAGATTATGTTTTGTCGTATTTTACACAACTGTTGTATAATTAAGTTGTATTTGAATTTTGTACCATGTATTTGGTGACTCAAGATGGGTGATGTATACCTATTGTGGGGGCGTCACAGTTGGTATCAAAGCTTAGGGATATGATCCCTGGCTAAGATGTGAGACTAGAACTAGGAGGGGGGAGACGGGGAATTCCTTCGCTAGTATGACCTACCTAAGTTTATTTGGTATTTTATTGGTCGGTCAGAGTATCGGGATAATATGTTGTATGTCAATTAACCTTTGTTTTGTGGCAGTATTTGAAAATGACATCTGAGAATGTTGAGAATAGTAATGGAGCACAGGAGACCGTTGAGTCTGCATAGATCAATAATCAGGATAATGTTCATCAGGAAGGCGACAATCCTCATGCAAACAACAACACTGACCAAATGATGAACGATGGAATGTTCAGAGGCTTTTATCTGATTTCATGTAACATCGGTGAGAGCGGCTCTGTCCAAAATATAGGTGGAAACACTTGAAACTCTCGAACGGTCACCGCTAAGCAGCCTCGAGGCTGGGACCACCGAGAGTTAATTAGAGAGCCAAAACCACTTAAAAAGCGGAGCGTGGATAAAGTAGATCACAAAGATATTTGATTTTTGGGATGCTCACGAGGAGCAAAAGGTTCCTTTGCCACCTTTATATTGCAGAGGAGGGCGATTCTTTGGTGGGAATCGGTAAAAGCGTACTCAACTTGCCGCCTTGAAGATGTATTGGGAGAAGTTCCAAGAACTATTCAACGACAAGTACTTTCCCAAAAGTATTCGTCACATGAAAGAGGTAGAGTTCATCAAGTTGGAGCAGAACAATATGACCGTGTCACAGTACGAAGCTAAGTTTGTCAAGTTTCCTAGTTTGCGTCTCACTTGGTTGATAATGAGGAGAGAATAACGCGGATGTTTCTAAGAGGTTTGAAACCCGAGATACGTCAATATCTAATTTCTCATAAACTGTGTTTGTATTCAGATGTTGTAAATAGGGCTCAGTTATTGGAGCACGATAACGAGTCAACCCAACCAAGAGAAAGCAACCGATAAAATGATAATACCAGTGGTGGCAGTCATAGAAGCGGTGACAACAAACGTGGAGGGAATCAACATGCCAGAAATTGTAACCACTTAGATGGTAATCATGGCCAAGACAATAAGAATGGACATTTCAAGAAGAGGAGATTAAACAATGATGGAAAGACGTTAGCACCAACACCCGTTGTTAAGGAAGGAGAACGACCACCTATCATATACTTCAAATGTGGAGGGGAGGGACACATCAGTCCAAACTATGCGCAACAGTCCAAAACGTGTTACAATTGTGGAAGAGAAGGTCACCTTGCCCGATTTTGTCATGCACCGAAGTCAAGTCTAGCTGGGATGGAGGCATTAAAGGCCGTCCCAGACAAGATAAAATCGGTAGTTCAAGGGAGAGCGTTTGTCGTAACCTCCCAAAAAGCGAGGAATCCGAACGAGGTGATCACGGGTAAACTAATCATAAACTCTAGCGAAGTCTATACCTTATTTAATACCGGTTCTACCCATTCTTCTATTTCTCCTACTTGCGCTCAACGTTTAAATTTGACTCTGGAGAAATTAGACTTTGACTTATCGGTTGAAACTCCATTGGGAGAAACCTTCATTACATCCACTGCTTATAAGTCTTGTTTGATTCAAATCGGTAACTGCACGTTACCTGTCGATCTTGTCTCCTTAAAAATACTTGCATTTGACGTGATTCTAGGGATTAATTGGTTAATTACTCATCATGCTAAAATTGATTATTTTCGTAAGGTTGTTAGCTTTCATTGTTCTCTTTAGGAAATGAGAATATAGCTGGGACAAGTCGGGAAACGGATTGACGGTCCAGATGGTTGTTTTAGTAGTCCTCACTATTCTATAAAATAGTGTGACAATAAATGTAATGAGGACTCCATTGAGTGTGTATATTGTCTAGATGACAATATTCTTATTAAAAATCTTAGATTATGTTTTGTCGTATATTACACGACTGTTGTATACTTAAGTTGTATTTGAATTTTGTACCATGTATTTGGCGACTCAAGATGGGTGATGTATACCTATTTATGGGGCGTCACATGAAACATCAAAGAGCATGGATATACCAAATCACAGTTCCTATTCATAATCATACTAATAAATTCATCTTTGCACTACGGGCCAAAGATATTCATCAACAGTTCATCTTTGCACTACAGGCCAAAGATATTCAGCAACAGGACATCTTTGCACTACGAGCCAAAGATATTCATCAATAGTTCATCTTTGCACTACATACCAAAGATATTCAATAATAGGTCATCTTTGCACTACGGGCCAAAGATATTCAACAACAGGTCATCTTTGCACTATGTGCCAAATATATTAATATTTCAAAAAAATATATAATAATTTCAGAATTTATATAAAAAATAATTATAACCATGTTGATCAATTCACATTTGCACTTAAACTAAAAATAATCGTTTATAAATTGAATGGTCATGATCATACCAGTCAACAATTCATCTTTGCACTACTGGCCAAAGATATTAATATCTCACAGAAATATATAATCATTTCAGAATTTATATAAACAATAATTATAACCATGTTGATTAATTCACCTTTGCACTTAAACTTAAAATAATCGTTTATAAATTCAATGGTCATGATCATACCAGTCAACAATTCATCTTTGTACTACTGGCCAAAGTGAACCCATATTTACGATCATAACAATAATCTACCCATCTTTACACTCAAGTGAAAGAGAAATTCCACCACTAGGGTTATAAAAATGTTATATATGATAATAAAAATAATATGATCAAAACATGGATTTAATTTCAAGAGTAATATTCATAAATCAACGATAATTTGGTCAGAAAAAGAAACCAAGTTTGTCGTGAATAGTACCCCATGAATAGTAACTCGTGAATAGTAACTCATGAATAGTAACTCGTGAATAATACTCCGTATTCGTACATAGTACTGTATACGTAAATAATGTAATATACGTAAATAGTGCCATATACATGAATAGTGCCGTATACGTGAATAGTAACCCCATCACGAAAAGGTAAAAATTTCACAATAAAATTCATATCAATATTTCGGTATAATGATATCAAAAGAAATAATATCATTTACGAAGAAAATAACATCCCTTACTATCCCTTACCTCAAAAGAATAGTACTTCTGGCTGGAATTTCGGATGTAATGCCGAAGGAAACTTGCACTGAATATAAACTCTCAAAGTATCTAAATACTCACAAAATACACTCGATAATATAGAGAGAGAAAGCTTATGATTCTGGTATGATTTTCAATTCTAACTAAGCACTCTATTTATAGGAAAATGCTAGAATGCCAAAGGATACTAAATTAATAAAATATTAATAAAAGTTTTTTCTACGCACACCTCTTTGAATAAAACTCAGCCAGCACAAGTGGGGCCCACCAAAAAGCAGCCAACTTCCATAACAACAAAAAGTGGAGCCCACCCATATTTTTAATAAAAATATTTATTTCTGAAACTTCAATAATTCATAATAAATAGCCCTTTTATAAGAAAAATTCGACTCTCATGTCTATTCCATAGGAAATTTAATTCTCTACAACTTTGTAGAAGAAATTTTTCCAAATTCCGCCTTTAACATAGAGAGAAAGGCTTACCGAAATTTCTGCTACAACGATTTCTGAATCAGTCACCTCTTAAACCTCATAACAAATCATATATTAATCTTTAACGGTTCAAAATATGTGGACATATACTCAACTTATATATGTATAACATATCCAAAAATTACAATGATCCAACGGTCGGATTATAACTCATGGAATATAACTTAAGAACACTGATTTTTTGGACTGTGAGTTCTCTGAACTAGTTTCATTCAAACAGTCACCACGAAATATCCACAAAGAAATTTTGGGTGATTCAAATTTTTGCATTTAGCTTACTTCCAGGGCTTTCTTTTGATATATGGCTCATCTCCTAACTCATTATACACAAAGAGTTATGAATTTTACAAAATTAAGTAATAAACTAATTTTTTTAAAATTTCCAAATTTTGTCCTTCTTTTTGATTTCTAGATTTCTCTCATTTGATTCATGCACCGTGAATTTAGTGTAAAAATATCACCATTATTATATTATTTTATAACCACATTAAACATTTATAATGTAATATAATAATATATTTGAATAAATTATTTTATCAGAAAAGATAAAATATTAATTTTTAACAATTGTCACTTTTCTAAAAATTTCTCCATTTATATCCCCATTAAAACAAATATTTCCTTATCATATAAATCAATAATTAATTATTCATAAATAATATTACAGAATCACACTTATGACAATCAGGTCGTTCCTAGGAATGATGGGGCTTTCCGATAAGGATTTCTCCTTACTGGCGCGTAATTAGATGACCAAACTCCTTTCTTAGACAAAACTTCCTTAGACATTGCCAATAATGTTATCATAAGTATTATTCAAAAAATATGAATTATTGATCTGATAATGGAAATACTGTGCAGTGACAATTATTGAAACAACAATAATATAAAATATCCACGTAGCAATTATTGAATCAATAAAATAAAATATTGAGCAATAATTCTTTGTAACAATTATTGAGTTGTGCCTTCTTACGTAAGAATCAATAATTCAAAATACTGTACAATACCGTGTGCTACTGTGCAATCATGCGTATTACTATATTTTAATCCCAGGTATTCCAACACTGTTAACGGTAATAATTACGTCGTTATTTATAAAAACTCATACTTGTCGTTTTCTTCATCCGATTTGTTTTTTTCAGTTATGGGGCCCATAAATATACTGGCTTGTAAATGCGAATATTCCCAAAGCGAGAAGAATATTCCACGACCAAACGAATACTCCCAAACAACAATGAATATTTTATAACCACTTGCTTATTTTGCAAAATTTGCACATTTCATCCATAACCAAAGTATTATATCAAATTAACACCTTATTATTCACAATAATAATTAGAGAAAATTCTATTTTATTCATTAAAAGTTGGGGTCTTACAACAAGTATAAAGATTGAGTTCCTTACTCAATCAACATGCTTTACTCAATCAACGTAGTCATAAATTGACTTTAATATTTCATACTATATATAACACATCATACTCTTTGCAATAAAGATTTAAAACAGTTAATCATCAAGTTCACGTAGCAAATAGGAACTGAAAGACTTGCCTTGATCGTTGTTTACCAATAACAGTTTAACAACTTACAACTAACTGCACTTCACGTGCCCTACACAATTATATAATCATTTACATTAACTATTAGTCACATAGCAACACATAGTAGTTGTAATGTAAAATTTACTCTACTTCTCATAACCCTTCCTATTAATCAATACACAATGTTCAATTTGATTGTGTTAACTTTTGACTTATATCTCACTATACTTCTTCTTAGTCACACTGGAAGTTCATTCAAATGTTTAAGTCTTGCTAGGACTACTTATTGGTTTTATATTAACCCCATATCATATCTTATAATATTAATTTCATTTGACTTAAAACACTTTTTACATTCATTAACACTTGTTACGGCGTTTCGACGTTCATTCATCACACGCCCCATTTGTCTCTCTTGTGTATGCTTAGTATGCTTATACAACTTCTCTAATATATCATTTATTAATGTTAAGCATCATTATGCTTCATAATATTCATGTTTTATAACTTATAACAACATCTTTTATCGTCAGAAGCACTACACTTGCATACGTGCATGCCCGACGCCCTCCGATTGTCCCCGAAAACACAACAATCCTAAATAATACAATTTTGACCCCTTCTAACAACCTCAAATTAAACAACTTAAAGCATGAAAGTTGAAGGCCTATTTGTCCTTGTTCTGAATCATCTTGAAGCGCCTTAATCGAAGTTTGTATGAAACAGTTGTGGATATTTTACTAAAACTAGTCAAAAGAGTCACACCTGACACACTATGGGCGCGGCCGCGCCCATTTCCTTCACAAATCGAGCACGCCTGTGCCATCTAGCGGCCTTGACTCTGGCGCCCCTCTGGGAAGTCTTGATGTGCTCGATTTCACCCAGATTATAGTTTTTGCGATGTTTTTACTTCAAATCTTCATAACTTTTTCATTTTAAGTCAGAATTAGTTGGTTTTCGATTCTATGAACTAGTGAAACACTGAACTACTCATCTATAGAATAATTTTAATATTTCAAAACCTTTAACAAATCAATTTAAGGGTTCTAATTCACTGTTCGTGCTATACTTTCATGTTTTAAACATGTTTAGCGAATTCATTCACTCGAATTCGTTTCTTAACCAAATTGATTTATTCAACTTATGCTCTTTTCTTTTTTCAACGTACTAACATATTCTAGACTCAATTTATAGTTTAGTTTACAAACTTACTACCAATGTTTGTACTTTCATAAGCCATATACATAACCATATACAATATAAACGATTTTCTTTCTTTTTGAACATAATTAGCACACTAAGTCCTTGTCTAGATGCTAATTCTAACACCACAAATACTTACAAACTCAATAATTCAGTTTGTATAACTATAATTCATCAAACATGCAATTTACAGAAACTTTTGAAATTGAAGAACATGAACTCTTTTTTATAAACGTACAACTCAAGGTTGAGAGGTTATACCTTCAATTTCTTGGAGATAATCCTTGATAAAACACAATGAATTGCCTTGGAATCACATAAATTCTCTTTCAAGTTTTCTCAAACTCTCTCAAACTTCTCTGTAAACTCTCTCTTCTCTCTTCTTCTTAGGCTTAGGCCAAACCCTTTTCACGTAAAACTAAAACAGACGCCAACATAAAAAAATAAAACTGACGTATAATAATAAGGCTACTAAATATTTATCAATTATTTTTATTTTAAATTTAAAAGCCATAAGGCATTGTTTGGCAAAACACTTTAAAAAAATAAAGACTTAATATTTCTTAAGCCTAGTTTGGTAAATCCATTTAAAACTCTTTTAATTTACTTCAATAAATCATTTATACTATAGTTTATTGTCCCACACTATTTACTTGGATTTTCATATCCAATCTTAATTAAATAAACAAAACTAATTACCACAAAATTATAATTTTCATTATAGTTTTACTTAATACATTAAAATATCACTTTAATTACTAAATTAAATTAAAACAATATTCTAGGAAACTATATAATCCTTAACAACTCTATAATTTAGTTATTAAGTTAAATTAGAGTATTTTCTCATAAATTTAATTCATCACTCTTTTATCTTTATTAAGTTAATTTCTATAACTCATGAATTATTTACTTACTAATAAATAATTCAACAAATATCTACTAAACAACAAACACATTAATTAAAAATATTTATTTAATTCAATAAATATTTGAAATTATAAATAAAATTTGAGATTGTTACATTCTTCCTACCTTATAAGGATTCCGTCCTCGGAATCACCGAAACCCTACCTTCCTCAGGTTTTCATCAAATCTCTTTGTTAAATAACTTCAACACATTACCTTAATATAATTTTTATATTTTCTACTACATTCATTTCTTCAACAAATTCTAGGTTTTTATTTCATAACTTTCACTTGAACTCAATTATATTTTGAGTATTATATATTCTTTAACCCATTCATTTCTTTTTCTAAGGATCGTTATCATAAACACTCGGGATATTACATTCACCCATTCTTCTAAGAATTTCGTCCTCGAAATTTTATTTATTAATCTTCATTCATTCAATCTATCAAAATAGATTTTACGTTAATACTTTATTCATTCATTGGGTTCTATAACCATTTTTTTCCACAAAGATCTTTCTACAATTATTAAACTTTTCTATTAAACATTTTACATTATTCTTTGATAACTCATCTCCTTCTCATTTCAAAATTTCTTTTCTCACTTATTCAATAAATTCATCATTCAGTGTCGCACTCTACGACTTACTTCTTTCTAAGAAATATCATCCTTACCACATTCGCCATTTAGAATAACAAGAATCTTCCACAATTGCTCAATAATTGGGAAGCAGTATGAATAACTCAGGAATTTAAAAGATTCTAAATCATGCCGAGGGGTCATAAGACCTTGAACTACGTCCACGGTTTTAGGTACTCTTTCAACTTAATCCTTAACAGTCATTAGACTATAGGGACTCCGTCTTTAGTGTTAAGCCCTTAGCATGATATGTATTGTGCACAAACATCTAAACGCATCGCGTAAAAATAATTCCCCCGTAATAGGGTTGTTCTTCTCAGTTTTTAGAGATGTAATTGAGGGTCACAAAACCACGAACTATGTCCACAATTATAAGTAATCTTCTAACTTTAACCTTAACAGTAATACTGTAGGGACTCCCCGTACTTAGGGTGATCAGCCCTTTGTACCATGTATTATGCACAAATATCTAATCACATCCGCGTACTCCCCTATAAAAGGGCTGTTCATCTCAGCTTTTCAACATCTGAATCCGCACCAAAACAAATTGGTTTGGCATAACTTCTCAAGAAACGCATGAATTTCTTGAACATATTTCAATATTCGTCTAGCTGAATCAAATAGCATAGACTTCTACAACAATTCGAACGACAATCAAAATATATATATATATATATATATATTCTCATATCTTAAAGAAATCTCAAAAAATCTTTTTATGGTGTCATGATTATGACGTTATCACACTACATCTCACCATAATGGGCTGACGATCATACGATCACATCCAACACCAGGTTCCATTGCATTGATGACTCCATCTTTTATCATATCACCTTATACATATAGTTAAAATATATTTTAAAAATTTAAAAATTATTTTTTTATCTAGCCGAAACAAATAGCATAGACACGCGAATAATAGCACTATTTTAAAAATTCTTTGGTTCACTAGTGTGATCCAACATTTTTCAAAAAACAAAAGTACAACCATCGGCACGCAGTCAATAAATCTCGAAAGTCTAGCATAGCTAGTAAAATTAGAATATCTAATTTTCTCCATCAATTTTTATCTTTACTCCATTACCTCATTACTAACTAATTCTTTTTTATTTCTAGCACCACCAATATAGTAAATATTCTTGTATTTCCACTTACAATCTTTCTATACCCCCATTATAGTTCATCAAGCTTACTACACATTGGAAGTTCAGGAACTTGCCACAATAATATGAGTTTAAAAACTAATCCTAGTCAGACCATACGTGTGACGCCCCCAAATCCGGGTATCTCCCAACCCGACATATGGTGCTACACGATACTACAATTCATACAGTCATTCCATTGAGATAACAACAAAAATGAGTGTACTTACTATATTCTTATTACAATAGTAATAAATCCTTTCCCAGTTAATCATCAAGTTCACGTAGCAAATAAGAACTGAAAGACTTGCCTTGATCGTTGTTTACCAATAACAATTTAAAAAGCTTACAGCTAACTACACTTCACGTGCCATACACAATTATATAATCATTCACATTAACTATTAGTCATATAGCAACACATAGTAGTTGTAATGTAAACTTTACTCTACTTCTCATAACCCTTCCTATTAATCAATACACAATGTTCAATTTGATTGTGTTAACTTTCGACTTATATCTCACTATACTTCTTCTTAGTCATACTGAAAGTTCATTCAAATGTTTAAGTCTTGCTAGGACTACTTATTGGTTTTTATATTAACCCCATATCATATCTTATAATATTCATTTCGTTTGACTTAAAACACTTTTTACATTCATTAACACTTGTCACGACGTTTCGACATTCATTCGTCACACGGCCGATTTGTCTGTCTTGTGTGTGCTTAGTATGCTTATATAACTTATCTAATATATCATTTATTAATGTTAAAAATTATTATGCTTCATAATATTCATGTTTTATAACTTAGAACAACATCTTTTATCGTTTGAAGCACTACACTTGCATACGTGCATGCCCGACGCCCTTCGATTGTCCTCGAAAACATAACAATCCTAAAGAATACCATTTTGACCCCTGCTAACAACCTCAAATTAAAAAACTTAAAAAATGGAAGTTGTAGGTCTATTCGTCCTCGTTCTGGATCATATTGAATTTCCTTAATCGGAGTTTTTATGAAAAGGTTGTGGCTATTTTACTAAAACAGGTCAAAAACAGTCACACCTGACACACTATGGGCGCGACTGCGCCCATTTCCTTCAGAAATCCAGTGTACCCGCCATCATCTAGCGATACTTAGGCTGCGTGCAAGACTTGGGAAGCCTTGATTGCGCTAAACCATACGCCTGCATTACGCTTTTATGATGTTTTTTACTTCAAATCTTCATAACTCCTTCATTTTAAGTCAGAATTAGTTAGTTTTTGATTCTATGAACTAGTGAAACACTGAACTACTCATCTACAGATTAATTTTATCATTTCAAAAACTTTAACAAATCAATTTAAGGGTTCCAATTCTCTATTCGTGCTATACTTTCATGTTTTAAACATGTTTAGCGAATTCATTCACTCGAATTTGTTTCTTAACCAAATTTATTCATTCAACTTGCGTTCTTTTCATTTTTCAACGTACTAACATATTCAAGACTCAATTTACAGTTTAGTTTACAAACTAACTACCAAGTTTTGTACTTTCACAAGCCATATACATAACCATATACATTGTAAACGATTTTCTTTCTTTTTGAACATAATTAGCACACTAATTCCTTGTCTAGATGCTAATTCTAACATCACAAATACTTACAAACTCAATAATTCAGTTTGTATAACTACAATGCATTAAATATGCAATTTATAGAAAATTTTGAAAGTGAAGAACATGAACTCTTTTTTATAAACATACAACTCAAGGTTGAGAGGTTATACCTTGAATTTCTTGGAGATAATCCTTGATAAAATACAGTGAATTGCCTTTGAATCACATAAATTCTCTTTCAAGTTTTTTCAAACTCTCTAAAACTTCTCTATAAACTCTCTCTTCTCTCTTCTTCTTAGGCTTAGGCCAAACCCTTTTCACGTAAAACTAAAACAAACGCTAACATTAAAAAAATAAAGTGACGTATAATAATAAGGCTACTAAATACTTATAAGTTATTTTTACTTAAAATTTAAAAGCCATAAGGCCTTATTTGGCAAAACACTTTAAAAAATAAAGACTTAATATTCCTTAAGCCTAGTTTGGTAAATTCATTTAAAACTATATTAATTTACTTTAATAAATCATTTATACTATAGTTTATTGTCCCACACTATTTACTTGGATTTTCATATCCAATCTTAATTAAATAAACAAAACTAATTACCACAAAATTATAATTTTCATTATAATTTTACTTAATAAATTAACATATCACTTTAATTACTAAATTAAATTATAATCACATTCTAGAAACTATATAATCCTTAACAACTCTATAATTTAGTTATTAAGTTAAATTAGAGTATTATCTCATAAATTTAATTCATCAATCTTTATCTTAATTAAGTTATATTCTATAACTCATTAATTATTTACTTACTAATAAATAATCCAATAAATATCTACTAAACAACAAACACATCAATTAAAAATATTTATTTAATTCAATAAATATTTGAAATTATAAATAAAATTATGGATTGTTACAGCATGTCTAAACTGCCCTCAAAAGATCTAGTTGCAGGCTTACCCAAGTTCAGCTTCGTCAAAGAAAGGCCGTGCAATGCCTGTCAGCTTGGAAAGCAGACTAAAAGCTCATTTAAGAGCAAAACTGCCAACTCAATTGACAAGCCTCTGCAACTGCTTCACATGGATCTATTTGGGCCAATTCCAACAACAAGCCTTGGAGGGAAGATATACTCACTAGTCATAATGGATGATTACACCAGATTCACATGGGTGTTCTTTCTAAACTCAAAAGATGAAACGAACTCCCAACTAATCAATATGTTCAGACTAGTGATGAATGAGAAAGGGGAGAAAATCAAGGCTATATGGAGTGATCATTAAAGAGAATTCGACTTCTCTGAGATGGATCAGTTCTTGAGAGAAAGAACAGAACGTTGGTAGAGGCTGGAAGAACTCTACTAGCAGCATCCCATCTACCTGAATACTTCTTGGCAGAAGCTGTCAACACTGCATGCTAGACTCAAAACAGATCGCTGATACACTCTACGATAAAGAAAACTCCCTACGAACTGTGGAAATAAAGAAAACCAAACGTCAGCTACTTCCATGTATTCGACTGTGTATGCTACAATTCTCAATAATGGGAAGCAATATCTAACAAAGTTCCAAACCAAGTCAGACGAAGGAATCTTTCTTGGATATGCCACAAACAGTAAAACCTATAAAGTGTTCAATAAGAAAACACTGAGTGTAGAAGTCTCGATTCACATCATCTTTGATGAAACAGACTTGCACAAAACAGTGTCTCAAGACATTACAAACAACAGTTCAGACACTATGAACGAGGTCGTCGAGCTCAACACCAAGATCGTAGTTCCAGACAATGAAGTCGTTGAGCAAGGAAATGAGATCGTAGAGAGGTCTACGTAAGACAACGAACCTCCACATCAAGAAGTAGAAATTGATCTTGAAGGTCTAAGACAAGAAGGCATCAGGAGAGATGTTCCCATAGGAAATAGATGGGCAAGAGATCACACACAAGACTTAATCATTGGAAACCCAAATTCAAGAGTCAAACCAAGCGCCGCACCCAAAATGAGTGTTTCTATCTGAGCTTTCTATCACAAATGGAACCCAAGAAGATAGAAGATGATATGGAAGACTCCAACTAGATAGAAGCCATGCAGGAAGAACTAAATCAGTTTGAAAGAAGCAAAGTATGGAGATTAGTTCCAATACCAAAGAGTCATCCTGAAATTTAAATAGATACACTTAGAAGGGGGGGTTGAATAAGTGTAGGCACAAACTATGTTCAATTTTTGTTTTTAATGCAGCAAGCTGGATTACCAAGTTAGGATATTATTGAGTTAGCTGATTTTACTAATGCAGGCAACTGGATAGAAAAGCAAAATAGACTCACAGAAAGAAATCCCACAAACACCAGAATTTTTACGTGGTTCAACTACTACCCTCTAGAATAGTAGTCTAGTCCACGTCCAATACCAACTAGTATTGGAGACTCACTTTTATTAAACTCTTCCAATTACAATACAAGTTCCAATAATCTGAACACTTGTGTTCCCTGTGCACCTATGCACACTTAAGCACCTATGCTTTCTTTATACTTGATTGTAAGAAATCAGCAATTCAAGACTTATATGTAATATTGATTGAGATAGGAGATGAAAAATACACACTAGAGGTCTAATGATCAAGCAATATATTACTCACCAAATTAAGGCTCTAGTATGAAATGATATGCAAGATGAATGTTTAGCAGCAACAACTATGTTAATCAATGTCTATCTCAATGAAAAACAATCTTGTAGCTTGTAAGCTTATCAGTTTCTGTGTATGTTTTTCGTGTCTGTATTTGTTAAAGAGCTCAATTTATATAGACGTCTCCCAAATAGTTCCATTAATAACATTTTGCATGAATCTTAATCTCCTTCGTGAATCATGATATACTTAATTTGTTTTCCATCACAAAGATTCTGAGATATCATGCTATCAGTAACTTTTGGCTAAATGATTTCTATTTACAGATTTCTACGGTCCAATTTCTAAAAAGTCGGAAGTCAACTTCTAGGATTACCATAAATATTCGCTGGCATGTTTCCATATTACTAAGCATTCATTGGACAGTTAGATTTGGCCAATTGGATTTCTCAAATCATGACCCATGATTTCTGCAGAGTCTATTGATACACGCACCTTAATTAATTTCCTAGAATTAAGATGCTTAATTTATGAGTATGATCTGTGCAGCGTGAATTAATAGTAGAATCTATAATGTCATTGATTTATGCTTACCTTTTATACCTGTTGGCCGGTGTCCATATCTAACCATATATTTTCGCCCAAGTGAATCACTAGAATTATGGGGCAAGATTTATGGAGCATGATTACTACTATCTAATTTGTGGAAAATTATTCAATCAACTCGTTTCCTTAGTCAGTTTGCATGATTTAAGATATGTCAAGTTGATGGTATGATATTTACTAAAATCAATGGGATACCGGTCCATGTATATTTGTGCAAGTGACTTAGCACGTGGTACCAAGTGTGAGAATGCAATTATGTAATGCATATGTTATAGAGCCTTATTTTGGAAAGTAATAAATGCTAAGATCTTATATATATTCCTAGGACTCAAATTTGCTTTTCTTTCTTCAAGGATATCTTGGCTTTGTAATTTCTTCCTTGACGTTTTCTGAATTTCCATATCTTTCCCTGAAATAATATAGCATCAATTAGAAATAATCGAGTCATCATCAAAACATGGAGTGTGACATAAGTCAACATTCTCCCCCTTTTTGATGATGACAATACAATAAATATAGCTCCCCCTAAGATTATGCACTTCAGGAGAGTTATGGCTCCCCCTTAGTTCATGCATACCTTGTACTGCATATGTGTAGTATTTTTATCAACCCTGCAAGTACTGGTTAGGCCTTAACATGTTAAGTAGAAAAGACAGTAATGAAACACATCCATCATCCATCAAATAATAAGTTTAAACAAATAGTCTTAACAGCACAATAAAAATTTAAACCATAGTCTTAATCAAAACAATTGTCTTTGGGGGGGCAGGGGGAAGGTTTTAAACCAGAAGTCTTCTCCCCCTTTGGCATCCATCAAAAAAGAAAAGGAAACTAAGCGGCGTCCTCCTCAAGGTTGACATGATTGGCCTCGCGAGCTGTGAAGTAGGGGCGGTGAAGGCGGCGGTGCATGATCTCTTCCAGGGACATGGTATTGGCAAAGCGGGGTGGTAGAGCAATGAAGGTGGGAGGAGGTAATGGCAGGTCCAGAAAGTCGCCTTGATATTCGGCCATCCAATTGCATTGGGGCCATTCGGGTATGCGCGCTTGGACTTTGTCTGCTTGCAATTCCTCACTCAGGTCATTCATGCGTCGCTCGGTGAACCGGCCCAGAGTCCTAACTTGGTTGCTGATGAACTTGAGTTCTGTGCTCAGCTGACAGGAATTGCGATTCATCTTGCGTTGGAGAGCTTAAACCATTTCCCTAGTGTGCAGCTTGAAACCAGCTTGGAGGTCAATAAATTTATCTTCAATATTGCGAAACATGGCCTGGAGATCATTACACCGAATTGGCAGTTTGCCTTTTTCAAGGACCGAGAGACGGAGTTGGATGTCTTTGACATCAGAAGTGATTTGGGCCTGGACATTTTTTGGAGTGTTTAACGCAATGGATCATGTGTTTTAGCATCATGAGGGAAAAGTTAAAAGGCTGGCCAATCATTATTAACGCCACGAGGACTAAATCTTGATACGTGAAGTCTGCTCCACCACCGAGACGGGGGAGGAGATTGTAGCGTAAGAGTTTGTGAAGGACAATGGCAAGGGGGGACACTTCGATAGTTTTTGGAAGAGTGACAGAGGAGAATGTTGGGTCATCCAACACCATGCGAAGCTGGACTAAGGAGACAAGGGAGTAGAGATTGGTCCTTTGAGAGTAAAAGGGTAGTCACCGGTGTAAGGAATGGACAGAATACTACCTAAGTCCATGGCTGTAAAAAATAGAGATTTCCCTTTCACAAAGGAGGTGTAGCAATCACCATTGTTCTCAAGATTTGTATAAAACTGCTGGACTAATTTTGGATAAGCGATCGAAGGAGGAGTGCTTAAAGAGGATAGACCACATGACTCAAAAAGGCGGTGCAGGGGTGAGTTTTGATAGTAAAACATGTCTATTGATTTTTTATAGACAAAGGTTTTGTGACATATGGATGACTTAAACCTAAGTTCAAAGTTGTGACCTCTAAAAAAATCATCAAGGATATCATGCAGTGGGACAGGGAGAGGGTTTACCGTCAGAGGAGGAGAGCTATGGGACGGATCCTTGATTATTCTTCGTTTAGTGACCGTGGAGGTCCCAATCGGTGGAGGAGAAGGTAGACTAGCCTCCCGTTCAAATTTGAGAGGAGTCGCTTGAGATGGTTTGGACCGATGGCTGCTTCCTTTTCAGGCGTCGAGAAGTAGTGGGATGAAGGGGTTGCGACGGTAGAGATATCTCATCCTATGAGTCGTCATGTATTTGTCTGGTTCGTCGTGTTTTCATCTTTGCGGTTAGGGTTAGGGAGACGGGAAAGAATGTGATGAGGTAGACGGCGAAGAGAGGGATAGCTTGAATTAGTAAAGTAGAGTTTTACCTTTTAAAAGACTTGTGTTACCGAGATTTGGGAAGTCATGGTGCTGTGTCTTGGGAATGAAGATCTTGGGCAGATTCAATGAACGTCATTATGGCCTATAGATATGCCGTGATTGTCTACTTTCCTTAACTCATGCAGATTGTGTTTATATCAGACACATCCCTAGTTCTCTTCTTAATGTACAGAACCGGTCTTCTCCTAAAGGTTTTGTAAAGATATCTGCTAATTGATGTTCAGTAGGAATGAATATTAATCTTATTAAACCTTTGGACACATTGTCTCTAAGAAAATGGTGATGTACTTCTATGTGTTTTGTGCGGGAATGTAGTACTAGATTTTTTGAAATATCTATGGTACTGGTATTATCACAGTATATGGGCACACTTTCATAAGTAATATCAAAGTCACACAATGTTTGACGCATCCATAAGATTTGGGAACAACAACTTCCTGCTGCTAAGTATTCCCCCTCTGTAGTGGATAGAAGCGGTGACGTACATTTCTTTCTTGCTATGCCATGAGATAAGACTTTGGCCCAAAAATGTACATGCACCGCTTGTGCATTTTCTATCTATTTAACAGCCTGCATAGTCAGCATCTGAATAGTCCATTAGATCAAAATTATCGCATGTTGGGTAGAACAATCCTAAATTTGTCGTACCACTCACATATTTAAAAATTCTTTTAACAGCCTGTAAGTGAGATTCTTTGGGTTTGGCCTGAAACTGAGCACATAAACAGACAATGTACATTATATCAGGTCTAAAAGCAGTTAGATAAAGTAAGGATCCAATCATACCTCTGTATTTTGTTACCTCTACGTCCGTACCTTTCTCATCTGCTGTGAGTTTTATTGATGTACTCATTGGTGCTGACTTTGTGTTTGAATTGTCAAATCCGAATCTCTTTAGTAACTCTTTTGTATACTTGATTTGATGAATGAATATCCCTTCATGATTTTGCTTAATTTGAAGGCCCAGAAAGTAGTTGAGTTCTCCCATAAAACTCATGTCAAATTCCTTACGCATACATTTGGAAAACCACTCACAAAGGGAATTATTAGTAGCACCAAATATTATATCATCTACATATATTTTCTGATAATAATATCTTTACTTTCACGTTTAATAAAAAGTGTGGTCGATTTTACCTCGTATGAACCCATTTGATAAGAGAAACTTACTTAATCTTTCGTACCAAGCCCTTGGGGCTTGTTTGAGTCCATAGAGTACCTTCTTAAGTTTGTATACGTAATGTGGGAACTTGTCATGCTCAAATCCAGGTGGCTGTTTTACATATACTTCTTCATTTATGTGTCCGTTGAGAAAAGCACTTTTGACGTCCATTTGGTGTAGCTTGAACTTTCTGAAATAGGCGAATGCTAGTAGGATACGAATAGACTCCAAGCGAGCTACTGGAGCAAATGTTTCTTCGTAGTCTATTCCTTCTTGTTGATTGTATCCTTGAGCAACTAATCTCGCTTTGTTTCTCGTAATTGTTCTTTCAAGCTTGTTTTTGAATACCCATTTAGTTCCGATAATGGACACATCTTTTGGAGCAGGCATCAATTCCTATACTTGACATCTTTCAAATTGTTGAAGCTCTTCTTGCATAGCTAAAAGCCAGCTCTCATCGAGTATGGCTTCTTTGGCGTTCTTTGGCTCAATTTGGGATATGAATGTTGTGAAAGCACACTTGTTTTGAGCTTTTCTTCTTGTTATAACTCTGTCGTTTATGTTTCCAATAATGTTCTCAGGTGGATGGTTTTTGATATATCTTGCTGACTTTGGAAGTTGAATATCATGTATGACTTCTTCAGTAGATTTAGAATTGTGGTCTTGTTGTTCATTCATTTCAGCTGGCTGGATATGCTCCTGATTCTCATATTCAGCTTGCTGGATAGAGTCTAGGTCCTGCTGCTCTTCTATTTCCTCTTCCTGGATTGATTCCATGATCTTGTTGTTTTGCTTTATCTGGTAGGCTGGATTGGTAGCAGTTTCTAATTCTCCTGCATCTTCTTTTTTTTTCTTTTGGAATATCATGGTTAGATTCGTTAAATTTAATGTGTATAGATTCTTCGATACACATCTTTTACACATTATAAATCCGATATGCTCTACTATTTTGTGAGTGGCCAATGAATATTCCTGTATATGATCTAGCATCAAACTTGCCTAAATTTCCATTAGTGTTAAGAATAAAGCATTTAGATCCAAACACTTTGAAATAACTTATGTTAGGAAGCCGATTATTTAACAATTCATATGGTGTTTTTAGAATAATTGGACGAATTAATACTCTATTTAGCAAATAACATGCTGTGTTCACAGCTTCGGCCCAAAATTTCTTAGGAAGTTTGCTTTCTTGAATTAGAGTTCTAATTTGTTTCTTGCGATTGTTCGATTCTTCCTTTCTACCACTCCATTTTGTTGTGGAGTTCTAGGTCTTTGAAAATTCATGGGATATTCCTTTTGAATACAAAATGTGATAAAGTCTTTTTTGAAATTGATTACACCATGGTCACTTCTGATTCTAATAAGATTAAGACTATATTTGGTCTCCAAATTTTTAATCAGTTTTTCAAACTCTTTAAATGCCTCATCTTTTGTTCTAAGGAATAATACCCATGTATATCTAGAGAAATCGTCGACTATTACAAAAGCATAAAATTTTCCATTTAGACTAGCATGCCTTTTAGGTCCAAATAAATCGAGGTGAAGCAATTATAAGGGAGAAGAAGTTGATACCATGTTTTTAGCTGTGAATGACGTTCTTACTTGTTTTCCAAGTTGACAAGGTTCGCAGATACCTTTCTTTTCAAAATTCATTTTGGGTAATACTCTTACTAGGTTCTTTGTTGACAACTTCTTGATTAGATCCATATGAACATGTCCCATCCTTCGATGCCATAGATTTGCTTCATCTTGAATGGTTGCAAGGCATAACTCTTCTTCCTGTTTCTCAAAATCAAGAGTATATATATTCCCTTCCCTTTGGGCAACTAGAGCAGCTTTGTTAGTACAATGTGAAATTGTACATTTATCTTTTTCAAACTTTACTTGATGACCATTATCCATTAATTGACTAACACTTATAAGATTGAATTCTAGACCATTAACAAGATGAACATTATTAATGTTGACCTTACCATTACCGATTTTACCTTTCCCAATTATTTTGCATGATCGATTATCACCGAATGTAACAGTTCCATGTTTCTTGTTGACATTTAGTTTCACGAACTTAGATTTGTCACCCGTCATATGGCTTGAACATCCGCTATTAAGGATCTACTTTTGAGACGATACTTTGGCTTTAAGGCAAACCTGTATGAGAGAGATACAATTTATATTTTTGGTACCCATATCTTTTTGGGTCCACTTGTGTTAGTTGACATCAAATCACTTTTCTTAATCCATACGGTTTTACTTAAACTTTTCTTTCTTGAGCAGTTTATCTCTAGATGTCCTTTAATGCCACATTTTTTGCAAGACATAAAAGGTGTGCAGTAATTTAATTTGAATGATGATTTAGATTTTATCATTTCAACTTCTTTCCTATGAGTTGGACTGTAGCCTATGCCTTGTTTATTGTAACTGGGTCTTTGTTTTCCTAGCATAACATTTAAGTTTTCTTCCCCATGAACGAATTTAGCTAGAGAGGTTTTTAAAGACTCTATTTCCTTTTGTAGGTTATTAGTTGGAGGAGTTTTATTACTAGATTCATCGCCAAAAGCATCAATGCACACATCTCTCATCTCTATCTCCTTTTTTAATTTTTCAACTTCATTATTTAGATGTTTAACCTTGTTGAACAATATTTTATTGAAATTTTCTAAATAATCATTTTTTGCTGATAAAATCTTTTCCTCATTCGTGTGTGTAGATTTTTCAAAATCTTTCTTTTCATCTATGAGTGCTTCCACTTCGCTCATTAGTGTGTTTACTAGATCTTTTAAGTACAAGTTTTTTTTCTTTTAATTTTTCATTTTCTTGTTTCAAAGTAATACTATCAGAAAGAGGTACCTTACTAGATTCACCTTCAATTCCCATAAAGCATATTTGTGCTAGTTCATCGTTTGCATCTATTTCCACTTCGGATTCTTCATCATCACTCCATGTTAGAAATGCTTTGTGCTTTTTGAACTCCTTGTTTCCTTGCTTTCCGTTGTTTTTGAGTTGGAAGCAATCCTTTTTGAAATGACCTGGTCGTCCACACTCGAAACATGTTTCCTCGGTTGGCTTTGGTTTGTATCTGTTTGTGTTGAAAGTATTTTTCCGTAGATTCTTCCTTTGAAGTAGCCCCTTAAGTCTCCTTGACATCATGGCTATTTCATCATCCGAGTTATTTTTGAGTTCTTCTTCAATTCCTGCATTTAGAGCTAACACTTTCTTTCGAGGAACTTCTTCCTCGTCATCATATATTTTCAATTGATGTTCATATTCTTCTAGTTCACCAAAGAGAGTTAAGTATCCATAGAAGAAATATTGAGGGAATCTTGAAGAGTGGTAATTTTAGATGCAAACCTTTTGGGCATGGCCCGAAGTAGCTTACGATTGATTTCGCTTTGTGGGATTGTCTTGTCAAGTAGCTTTAAGGAATTTAACAGTACTAGAAATCGTGCTTGGGCCATTTTGATCGTTTCCTCTTTTTCCAGTTTGAACAATTCGTAGTCATGCATGAGCATACTTAGCTTGACTTCTCATACTTTAGATGTTCCTTTATGACTTACAACTAAGGTGTCCCAAATCTCTTTTGATGTGTTACATGATAACACTTTATCTATTTTGGATTGCACCATGCCGCTGAGGAGAGTGTTCATTGCCTTTGAATCATATGACACCATGTAAGTTTCAGTTGAGTCCATCTCGAGTAGAGTTTTTGTAGTACCATCACCTTTCCTTGGGATTACCGGTCCATTCTCTACCACCCACCATTCCCATGGGTTTCGTTTTAGATAGATCCTCATCCGAAATTTCCAGAAGTTATAGTTTTCAGTTCCAAAGAGTAGTGGAGGTCGGTTTGTTGATTGTCCCTTGTGATGAGCGCTTCCAAGTTGTGCCATGTCAGAATCTTTCCCTACAAGTCACCTTTAAGACCAAGATAAGTAGAGCCAAGCTCTGATACCAAATGAAATTTAAATAGATACACTTAGAAAGGGGGGTTGAATAAGTGTAGGCACAAACTATGTTCAATTTTTGTTTTTAATGCAGCAAGCTGGATTACCAAGTTAGGATATTATTGAGTTAGTTGATTTTACTAATGCAGGCAGTTGGATAGAAAAGAAAAATAGACTCACAGAAAGCAATCACACCAACACCGGAATTTTTACGTGGTTCAACTACTACCCTCTAGAATAGTAGTCTAGTCCACGTCCAATACCAATTAGTATTGGAGACTCACTTTTATTAAACTCTTCCAATTACAATACAAGTTCCAATAATCTGAACACTTGTGTTCCCTGTGCACCTATGCACACTTAAGCACCTATGCTTTCTTTATACTTGATTGTAAGAAATCAGCAATTCAAGACATATTTATATGTAATATTGACTGAGATAGGAGATGAAAAATGCACACTAGAGGTCTAATGATCAAGTAATATATTACTCACCAACTTAAGGCTCTAGTATGAAATGATATGCAAGATGAATGTTTATCGGAATATTTTAGCAGCAGCAACTCTGTTAATCAATGTCTATCTCAATGAAAAACAATCTTGTAGCTTGTAAGCTTATCAGTTTCTATGTATGTTTTTCGTGTCTGTATTTGTTAAAGAGCTCAGTTTATATAGACGTCTCCCAAATAGTTCCGTTGCTAACATTTTGCATGAATCTTAATCTCCTTCGTGAATCATGATATACTTAATTTGTTTTCCATCATAGAGATTCTGAGATATCATGCTATCAGTAAGTTTTGGCTAAATGATTTCTATTTGCAGATTTCTACGGTCCAATTTCTAAAATGCCGGAAGTCAACTTCTAGGATTACCATAAATATTCGCTGGCATGTTTCCATATTACCGGGCATTCATTGGACCGTTAGATTTGGCCAATTAGATTTCTCAAATCATGACCCATGATTTCTGCAGAGTCTGTTGATACACGCACCTTAATTAATTTCCTAGAATTAGGATGCTTAATTTATGAGCATGATCTGTGCAGCGTGAATTAATAGTAGAATCTATAATGTCATTGATTTATGCTTACCTTTTATACCTGCTGGCCGGTGTCCATATCTAACCATATATTTTCACCCAAGTAAATCACTAGAATTATGGGGCAAGATTTATGGAGCATGATTACTGCTATCTAATTTGTGGAAAATTATTCAATCAACTCGTTTCCTTAGTCAGTTTTCATGATTTAAGATATGTCAAGTTGATGGTATGATATTTACTAAAATCAATGGGATACTAGCCCATGTATATTAGTGCAAGTGACTTAGCACGTGGTACCAAGTGTGAGAATGCAATTATGTAATGCACATGTTCTAGAGCCTTATTTTGGAAAGTAATAAATGCTAAGATCTTACATATATTCCTAGGACTCAAATTTGCTTTTCTTTCTTCAAGGATGCCTTGGCTTTGTAATTTCTTCCTTGACGTTTTCTGAAGTTCCATATCTTTCCCTGAAATAATATAGCATCAATTAGAAATAATCGAGTCATCATCAAAACATGGAGTGTCACATAAGTCAACACATCCTGTTATTAGGACTAAGTGGGTCTTCAGAATTAAGATGGATGAAGATGGAGTAATAACCAGGAATAAGGAAAGACTAGTGGCCAAGGGTTACTCTTAAGAAGAAGGCATTGACTATGATGAGACCTTTGCACCTGTTGCCAGATTAGAAGCCATCAAAATATACCTTGCCTTTGCTACTCACATGAAATTCAAAGTCTTCCAGATGGATGTCTAAAGTGCTTTCCTGAATGGTGAATTTCAAGAAGAAGTATATGTAGAGCAACCTCCAGGTTTCATCAATCCATCTCTCTCTAATTATGTCTATAGATTAGACAAAGCCTTATATAGTCTTAAACAAGCACCTAGAGCATGGTATGAAACATTAACAAACTTTCTTATTGAAAATGGGTTCACTAGAGGTAGAGTAGATACCAAATTATTTCTTAGAAAACATAAAGACAAAATCTTATTAGTTCAAATATATGTTGATGACATTATCTTTGGCTCTACTGATGAAAAATTATGTAAGAGATTTGCCAAGCTTATGCAGAGCAAGTTCGAAATGAGCATGATGGGTGAGCTAAACTTCTTTCTTGGATTGCAAGTAAAGTAGATGGATGAAGGAATCTTCATAAACCAAGCCAAGTACATTAAAGACTTACTTAAAAAGTATGGCATGGAATCAGCCTCTCCCATGAAAACCCCAATTGCTCCAGCAACCAAGATTAACAAAGATGAAAAAGGTAAAAGTATTGATATAACGCAATACAGATGTATGATAGGCTCTCTTCTATATCTAACTGCCAGTAGACCAGACATAATGTTTGCAAAATGCACATGTGCTAGATTTTAAGCTAATCCTAAGGAATCATATTTAACTGCTGTAAAAAGGATTTTCAGGTACCTCAAAGGCACACCTCACTTGGGGCTTTGATATCCCAAGGAGTCCTCTTTTGAACTAACATGATATACAGATGCTGATTTTGCAGGCTGCAAAATGGATAGAAAAAGCACTAGTGGCACCTGTCAGCTACTGGGAAACAGACTTGTGTCCTGGTTTAGCAAGAAGAAAAACTCAGTATCTACATCAACAGTAGAAGCTGAATACATTGCTGCTGGCAGCTGTTGTGTTCAAATCTTATGGATGAAAAATCAATTAGCACACTATGGGTTTGATTTCAAATCTATACCTGTTCATTGTGATAACATAAGTGCCATGGCAATAACACACAATCATGTCATGCATTTTAGGACTAAACATATAGAAATAAGGTATCATTTCATTAGGGATCACGCGCAAAATGGAAACATATCTTTACAATATATCCCTACTAAAAATCAACTTGCTGATGTCTTTACAAAGCCTCTAGATGAATCCAGATTTAATAAATTAATAAGTGAGCTAGGCATGCTAAATTTACAACCATAAAATCTATGCTCTAGTTTGTGCTAACCATGCAAATATAAAGGCTATGTTTGAAATCGTAGGCATTACCAAAGGAAGTCCACGATCGTAGAGTTGCAGTGATAGGAAAGACCACGATCGTAGAGCTCCATCAACAGAATAAAGAATCATCCTGTGATAACAAAGTTTCAACAAATCAAAGCAATCTCTCTGTCAAGTGCCTCAGGAACAAACCTAACCCTTACTTCATTCTATGAGGTTGGCCCTTCCTGAGCTACCTTAACTCGAGAGAAATGCTAATTTAAAAGTTCATCACAAGGACCAGAGCAGACTCAAGAATGGACTCAACGATCGCAGTGCTGACTCAACGATCATAAAGACTACCTTAACGAACATAGTGCTACCTCGACGATCGTAGTCCTCCCAAGGAATACACTAGCTCAGGAGGAGCTAAGGGCAATTCAGTACATTCCACTTCAGTTAAAATCATGGAGCCAAGCAGAACATGACACATGCCCCACTAAGCAAATGGAGAGGAGGGAAGCTACAAATACAGTTTGAAAATATCTTTTTGAAATCACAAGTTCAAAAAGCTTATTCCTCTCTCTTCCTCTCTCTCTCTACCAGTAGAAACCCTAGCTTTCAAAATTGCTCAACCATCCTCAGTGCAAAGAAACTAATGGCGGCTTCAAATGTTATCACTGGTTACCGACTCTTTTTTGATGAGTTCAAGATAGCTGATCCCAAATTTCATAAAACTTTCTATGATAAAGAAAGCTGGTCTTAAAGAAGCTCTGGGTACAAGCACATGGATATACCCTAAGCTCATAAAAGAGTTCTACAGAAATGGAACGTTTGAGAATGATTTCATCACCACAAGGGTCAAGGACGTGGAAATTAAACTCAAAGCTGAGGATATAAACCTAGCTATAGGTTTCAAATCTAAAGGACTTCCATTCATAAAGGGCATCAATTTTCATGAAGGTTTAAAGAAGATGCATCACAAGAAGTTTCTGACTATCAGAGGGTACAAAAAGAAAGAGTTCCCCCAAAGGTATGAATTTTTGGCTGACATTGTTGGGAAATGCATATGCTGCAAGAGCTCTAGCCATGACTCTGTGAACGAAGTGCAGCTTAAGCTCATGACAGCAATCAGTTGTGGGATTCAACTCAACAATGGAGCCCTACTCAACGACTGGATTAGGAAATGCATACTTAGTTCAAAGAATTCAAAGAGCTTTGTAAAGATGCTCTACGGGCGATTTATAAGCATCATCCTACAGTCAATATTGGGAGATAAGATCGGGGATGATGAAGGAGAATCCATCAATCCAAACAGAAGAATGACCCAGTAGCTGTTTGAGAACTGCAAAAGAAATCCAGCAGAAAATGTCAAGATGATGTCTGAGTCCAGTGGAAGAACTGATGATGCAAAGGAGTCCGAAATTCTAGGAAACATTTCAATTGTAAAGGAGACTGAAGAAAAAGAAGAAGAAATCAACAAGAAAGAACCCATTTCTTTAATCAGAAAAAACAAGGGTAAAAGAAAAATGAAGGCTCCAATGGAAGAAGAACCTCAAGGGTCAACTACTGATGTACCTCAAGAGTGTTCTGGCACTGAAACTCTGAGGAACTTGAAAAGGAAAGAACAGCAGTCTAAGGAAGATGAAGACAGAGCTACCATCTCTCAGCTGCTTAAGAAGAAAAAATGCAGTCACAAGTCAAAGAAGCCCTTTGTCTCTTCGATCGTAGAGTCTCTACCGATCATAGAGACTAGATTGGACACCACTCCTGAAGAATTTGTTGCAACAACTTCTCAGGCTGATCAACCATTCAGAGGTGAAGCTGAAGAAAGTGTTGAGGCTGTGGCTCAGCCTAGGAAGCTAAGAAGAGAACTGGTCAAGAAGTACATCTTTGTCAATGAAGGAGTTCTAAAAGAAAAGACAGAAAGATAGCTGCTGAGAAAGGATTACCCGAAGCTGAGAAGGGGCTATCCGAAGCAAGTCAGAATAACACAGCTCAAGTTGAGGGGGAGCTGTGACACCCCCAAAATTAGGTATACATCACCCATCTTGGGTCGCCACTTACATGGTACAGAATTTAAATACAACTTACTAACATAAGCGTAGGTATACAATACGACATAAACTCGAGTTTAAATACAAATATCATCTACTAGATATTATACAAACTCAAAAAGGAGTCCTCATTACAATTATTATCACACTATTTCACGAAATAGTGAGGACTACTAATGCTATCTTCGGACCATCACTCGTTTCCCCAGACTCGTCCCAAATTTATATTCTCATTTCACAAGAGAACAAGTGAAAGAAAAAGGGTGAGCTCAACTAGCCCGGTAAGAAATATTATGACTAAGATAATGCGAATAAATTATCAATAGTCTTCAACAATGTTAAACCGATAAAATACAATAGACAACCGGTTTAATCTGCAAATGGAATATGCAATCCATTAAAAGAGTCAAGTAGAAAATAAAGTCTACTATCTTTTAGGTTTTAAAAGGTTTTTCATCATTTGTTATAAATTTGAGACTCACTTTAATAAATATTCCACATCATCGAATCACCCACACTTTTCTACGCCAAGGATATTCTTTAGTATCACGACCATAATTATTCATGCACTACGGGCCAAGAATATTTGTGTATTCATTAATGGTCATGATCATGCCAACAATCATCCAACAATGCACTACTACTACTCGAGAGGATTTTTACCACATCATTTGTAACATTACGGTCCATGATTACAAGAATAGTCTCTCGGTCATAATCATACCAAGTCCATCTATGCACTACAGCCACGTATGACTTTTTAAAAAAATATAAACATGAGGATGATGACAATGATATAAGAATTCAATAAAACAAGTTCAAGAATTATTTTATCCGGAATTATTAACGCCCAAATTATCAATATGATATCTTTGTTTTGTAGAGTAAAATTCAAGAATGATCGGAAGAATATTTTCATGAAAGATCTTTGGATGAAACGCAAATATCAAGGATATTCCACTAATTTCATGGAGTATAGAAGTCAAAGTTTTAACCAACTGGGTATAAAAAGAATGGAATAACAAAAGAAATCACCACGCATGCGATAGAAGACCGCATTGCAACGAAGTTATTCCAATGTAATAATAAATAACGGAACGAATGTCGTGAAATTCACAACGCATGGATGTTCCAAAATAATAATAAAGATGGAACGGATCCGGTGTAAAACACGATAGGATATTCCAACAGAATAATAAAAAGGCGGAACCAGTCGGGTGTAAAACACATGCATGATGGGATGTTCAATGAGAATAATAAAGATTTTAACCAGTCCTGTAAAACACATGAGCGAGGATGTTCCAAGAATAATAAAGACGGAACCGTGTCCCGTGTAAAACACACGACATGGATGTTCCAACGAGAATCATAGAAGAATGTCACCAAGTATAGGGTAAACTGCGTATACAGTTATTCCAATGTAATAATAAGCAATGGAATAACAATAGTTCTCTTCATGAATAAGAAAGAATAACACCCTTACATTTGGTAGAAGATTGAATCTTTACGGCAGATGTAGTAACAAAAATACTCTTCTTCTTTCTCTCTTATTCTCTCTATATTTTCTCTCTCTATAGCTTGAATGAATTCGTGAAAAATAATGATGCCCTAGGCCTCTATTTATAGAAGATTTCTAGCTTAGCACCTGCCGTGTGAAAAGGCAAGTGGCTTGACGACTGGTTTGATGCCTGTAATGTGAAACGATAAGTGGTTCGACGCCTGTAATGTGAAACGACAAGTGGTTCGACGTCTGGTAAAGGTAATTACTATTAACGAAGGTAAATACTATTGACGAATGTAAATACTATTCACAAGGGTAATTACTATTGACGAATGTAAATACTATTCACAAGGGTAATTACTATTGACGAAGGTAATTACTATTGACGAAGAGACTCTTAGATGATGACATATGAGCCCCCCATAAAATAATCAAACTTACCACAAATCATTTTTTTTTTTCATCAACACATATTTAATCTTTCAACAATTATTAATCATTTATAACTTGTCGTCTCAATTATTGATTTAATACTATAACATATTATACGTATGATAATCGTGACAATAATTGAATCAATAATATAAGAGATATGATCGCGACAATTCTTCGAGCAGCAATTGAGCATAGGTGAGTGACTTCTCACGTAAGCATCAATAATCAATACCGTGTGCTACTATGCAACTACGCCAGATTCATCGTATTTTTTTACCACCGGGTAGTTCAATGCAGCTTTTAACGGTAACACCTCCTCCGTAGTTATTTTATAAAATATTTTTGTCGCTTTTCTAAATCCGAATAATAATTACATTAATGGATCCACCAATGATTGAGCCATTATGACGAATATTCCTAACAAAAGAATATTCCCAGAAATGACGAATATTTTATAACAACTTGCATACTTTGAAAAATTTATAAATATTACCCACAACTATAACATTATATCAAATTTATTCCATAATATTCAAAAATAATATTTATAGAAAAATTCATCTTTATTTATAAAATATGGGGTCTTACAACCTCCCATTCTTATGAAATTTCACCCTCGAAATTAGGGTACGTACCTGGTATATCGAAGAGGTAAGGATACCTTGATTTCATTTCAGATTCTAACTCCCAAGTCATTTCCTCAACATCGTGGTTCCTCCACAAAACTTTGACTTGAGGTATAACCTTGGAGCGTAGAATATGTTCCTTCTTATCCAAAATTTGAACAGGAACCTCTTCATACGTCAAATCTTCCGCTATTTCGTCCTGTTCTAACTCAATAATATGGTTCGGGTCTTTCACATATTTACATAACATAGATATGTGAAAACGTTATGAACACGAGACATATTTGGCGGTAAAGCGAGTCTATAGGCCACAGTTCCTACTCGATCGAGGATTAAAAATGGACCGATGAATCGAGGATTAAGTTTTCCTCTCTTTCCAAATCTTGTAACTCCTTTCCATGGAGCAACTCTTAACAACACATGATCTCCTATATCGAATTCCACGTCCTTTCGATGAAGATCAGCATAACTTTTGTCGATTTTGTGAGGTTTTTATACGTTGTTGGATCGTTTGAATCTTTTCCGTAGTCATACGTACCAACTCCGGTCCCAACAACGTTGCTTCACCCACCTCATCCCAGCATACTGGAGAACGACACTTTCTTCCATACAACGCTTCGAATGGAGCCATGCCAATACTTGCTTGATAACTGTTGTTGTAGGAAAACTCCACCAATAGTAAGAACTTGTCCCAACTCCCCTTGAAATCAAGGACACAGAGTCTTAATAGATCTTTAAGAGTTTGAATAGTCCTCTCCATTCGCTCGTCCGTCCGAGGATGATATCTTAAAGCTAAATCGTATGTCTGCGCCATAGCTTTTTGCAAACTAACCCAAAATCGTGAAGTGAATCTTGGGTCTCGATCGAAAACTATGGATACCAAAGATACCATGCGATCTTATAATCTCGTTTATGTACATACGAGCAAGACGTTCAAGTGTATAAGTTTCTCGTGTCGGTAAGAAATGAGCGGACTTGGTCAATCTATCAACAATGACCCAAATCGCATCAATGCCTTGAGAAGCGTTAGGAAGACCGAACGAAATCCATGGTAATGTGCTCCCACTTCTATTCGGAATTTCAAGTGGTTGCAATGGACCTTTTGGTACTTGATGCTCCGCTTTAACTCGTTGACAAGTTAGACACCTTGAGATAAACAAATCTCTCTCTTCATATTGCTCCACCAAAATGTATGATTTAATATCATGATACATTTGGTACTCCCAGATGGATTACAAATGGTGTGTTGTGCGCCTCCATCAAGATATTATACTTTAAATCGAAATCGTTAGGAACACAAAATCCGGAGTTGACTCAAGTATTCCTTCTTCATCGATTCTTGCTTCCAAGATAGCACCTTCTTGCACTTTTTTCCTCATACGCATCACCTCCAGTCCGTAGCTTGGCTTGGCGACTTTAACTTTATCGATTAAAGTCGGTTCTACTCGTATACTCGCTATCATCACATGCGTCCACAGAGTCTTTAACTCTCTATCTCCATCCTTTGCAAGTCACACAAAATGGGCCTTTCGTTGACAACATCGCACTTCGTGCTTGCATATGATTTTCTACACAATGCGTCGGCCTACCACGTTAAACTTTTCGGGATGGTATTGGATGGTATGATCATAATCTTTCAGCAGTTCTAGCCAACGTGGTTGTCGCGTATTGAGTTCTTTTTGAGTGAAGAAATATTTGAGGCTTTTTATGATCCGTAAAGATCTCCACTTTCTCCCCATACAAGTAATGCCTCCAAATTTTAAGTGCAAAGACAACGGTACCGCTAACTCTAGATCATGAGTAGGATAATTCCTCTCATATTCTTTGAGTTATCACGAGGCATAGGCTATTACTTTTCCATGTTGCATGAGAACACATCCCAACCCTTTGCCCAAGCATCACTATAGATTACAAATCCCTCCGAGCAGGATGGTATTGTCGAGCAGTCTTTGAAATAAGTCTCCTCTTGAGTTCTTGAAAACTCTTCTCACATTCTTCGCTCCAACCGAACTTTATATCTTTCCGAGTCAATTTGAGTCGATGGAATAGCGATTCGAGAAAATCCTTCCACGAATCTCCGATAATAACCAAATAAACCGAGAAAGCTACGTGCCGGTCCATCGATTTAGGTTGTTCCCGACTTTGAATAGCTTCAATCTTTCTTTGGGTCAATGATATTCCATGACTTGATACCACGTGCCCAAGGAATGCTACTTCTTCAAGCGAACTCGCATTTCTTCAACTTGGCATAAAGCTTATATTCACGAAGCTTTTGGAGTGTCGACCTCAAGTGTTGCTCATGATCTTCACGGCTTTTGGAATAAATAAGGATGTCATCAATAAAGACGACCACAAAGTGATCTAAATATTCCTTGAATACTCGGTTCATCATATCCATGAAGGCGGCGGGAGCATTAGTCAATCCAAAGGACATGACTAGGAATTCATAATGCCCGTCTTCGGAGTTCGAAAGCCGCCTTTGGAATGTCGTGATTCTAATCTTCAATTGGTGATATCCTAACGAAGATCAATCTTTGAAAAGAATTTGGCTCCTTGCAATCGGGTCAAAACAGTCATCAATACGTGGCAATGGATACCTATTTTTGATGGTGACGTGATTCAACTCCCGATAATCAATACAAAGTCGCATACTCCCATCTTTCTTCTTCACGAATAGAACAGAGCACCCCGAGGAGAAGTACTAGGACGAATAAAGCCAATGTCTAACAATTCCTGCGGTTGGGTCTTTAACTCCTCGAAGTTCAATAGAGCCATTCGATATGGGGCTTTGGAAATAGGTTTTGTCTGGGGTTCAAGGTCGATACAAAATTCAATTTCACGCTCTGGGTAGGCCGTGAAGTTCTTGAGGGAATACGTTAGGAAATTTATTAACAATAGGAATATCGTTTAAAACGGCGTATTTTTATTTAAATCATGACATGAGCTAAGAAAGCTTGACATCCGCTTTTTCAATAAACGAATAGCTTTATGGCTTGAGATGACCGTGATTGATTTTAATGGTTTGGTCGTTTGAATTCGCATAATAGGTTGATTAGGAATATGAAAGCTAACAACCTAACGAAAACAATCAATTTTTGCATGATAAGTAGTTAACCAATCAATCCCTAGAATCACGTCAAATGCAAGTATTTTTAATGAAATAAGATCGACAGGTAATGTGAGGGTATCGATTTGAACCAAACAAGACTTATAAACAGTGGATGTAATGAAGGTTTCTCCCAACGGAGTTTCCACAGATAAGTCAAAGTCTAATTTCTCCGGAGTCAAATTTAATCGATGAGCGCAAGTAGGAGAAATAAAAGAATGGGTAGAACCGGTATCAAATAAAGTATAGACTTCATTAGAGTTTATGATAAGCTTACACGTGATGACCTCATTCGGTTCCTTGCTCTTTGGGAAGTCACAACAAACGCTCTCCTCAGACCACTCTGGGTTTTGAATTTTCCGGGATGGCCTTTGGTGCCTCCATCCTAGCTGAATTTGTCTTGATGAACGATAAAATTGAGCTAAGTGACCTTCTCTTCCACAATTATAACATGCTTTGACCGCATGACGCAGATTTGATCGATGTGTCCCTCTCCTCCGCATTTGAAGCATATGATAGGTGGTCTTTCTCCTTCCTTAACAATGGGTCTTTGGTCTTTGACGTCTTTCCACCATTGTTGAATCTCCGTTTCTTGAAATGTCCATTCTTATTGTTTTGGCCTCGATTACCACCAAAGTGGTTACCATATCCGCTGTTGATTCCCTCCACGCTTGTTGTCACCGCTCATGACTACTCTCACCGGGTATTATAATTTTTGCTTTGCTCTCTTTTTAGTTGTGTTGACTCATTATCGCGTTCCACTAATCGAGCCCTATTTACAACATCCTAATACAAACACGGTTTATGAGAAATAAGATGTTGACGTATCTCCCGCTTCAAACCTCTAAAAACATTCGCGCCATTCTCTTCATTATCCACCAGTGGGACGAACCGTGATAACTCCGCAAATTTTGCCTCGTATTACGACACGGTCCATATTGTTTTGTTCCAACTTGATAACTTCAAAGACAAAGAAAGTTGAGTACGTTTTACCGATTCCCACCAATGAATCCTCTCTGCGCAACATAAAAGGCGGCAAGGGAACCTTTTGCTCCTCGAGCATCCCAAGACATCAAATATCTTGGTAATCTACTTTATCCATGCTTCCGCCAGAAGTGGTTTTGGCTCTCCCTTAAACTCCGGTGGTCCCAGCTCCTTGAATTGTTTAGCGGTGACCGCAAGAGAGTTTTCCGTGTTTCCACCTACGTTTTGGACAGGAGTCGCTCTCGCCTGCTGTTACATAAATTGCATAAAGCCTCTGAACATTTGATCATTCATCATTTGGTCGGTGTTGTTGTTCTTTCGTGAGGATTGTCGCCTTCGATGCACATTATCCTGATTATTGATATGTGGTGAATCAATAATCGCCTGCGCTCCATTGCTATTCTCAACATTCTCAGATGTCATTTTCAGATACTGCCACAAAACAAAAGGTTAATTGACATGTAACAAATTATCCCTATCTTGACCAACCAATAAAATAGCACATAAACTTAGGTAGGTCATAATGAAATGAAGGTATTCCCGCTATCCCTCCTAGTACTATTCTCACATCTTAGCCAGGATCATATCCTAAGCTCGATACCAATCGTGACACCCCCAAAATTAGGTATACATCACCCATCTTGGGTCGCCACTTACATGGTACGTAATTTAAATACAACTTACTAACATAACTGTGTGTATGCAATACGACATAAACCGTGAGTTTAAATACAAATATCATCTACTAGATATTATACAAACTCAAAAGGAGTCCTCATTACAATTATTATCACACTATTTCACGTAATAGTGAGGACTACTAATGCTATCTTCGTGACCATCACTCGTTTCCCACTGGCTAAGTCGGCTATATTCTCATTTCACAAGAGAATAAAGAAAGAAAGGGTGAGCTCAACTAGCCCAAGAAGAAATATTATGACTAAGATAATGCGTAATAAATTATCAATAGTCTTCAACAATGTTAAACCGATAAAATACAATAGACAACCGGTTTAATCTGCGTGAATATCTGATCCATTAAAAGAGTCAAGTAGAAAATAAAGTCTACTATCTTTTAGGTTTTAAAAGGTTTTTCATCATCAAGTATAGTTGAGACTCAAACTTTAATAAATATTCCACATCATCGAATCACCCCGCTTCTCTGACCAAGGATATTCTTTAGTATCACGACCACAATTATTCATGCACTACGGGCCAAGAATATTTGTGTATTCATTAATGGTCATGATCATGCCAACAACTCATCCATCAATGAACTACTACCAACGAGAGGATTTTACCACATCATTTGTAACATTACGGTGTATGATTACAATCAATAGTCTCTCGGTCATAATCATACCAAGTCCATCTATGCACTACTGAGCCACGTATGACTTTAAAAAAATATAAACATGAGGATGATGACAATGATATAAGAATTCAATAAAACAAGTTTAAGAATTATTTTATCCAGGAATTATTAACATCCAAATTATCAATATGATACTATTTTGTAGAGTAAAATTCAAGAATTAATTTGTCCAAGAACTACTAATGTCCAAATTGTCAACGTGATACTGCTTTGTAGAGTAAAATTCAAGAAGGATCAGAAGAATATTTTCATGAAAAGATACTGGATGAAACGCAAATATCAAGGATATTCCACTAATTTCATGGAGTATAGAAGTCAAAGTTTTAACCAACTGGGTATAATAAAGAATGGAATAACAAAAGAAATCACCATGCATGCGATAGATCGCACTTGCAAGCGGAGTTATTCCAATGTAATAATAAATAACGGAACCGTGTCGTGTGAAATTCACACCGGCGGGATGTTCCAATGAGAATAATAAAGATGGAACCAGATCCGGTGTAAAACACATAGATAGGATATTCCAATGTAATAATAAAGATTTTAACCAGTCCTGTAAAACACACGACGTGATGTTCCAACGAATAATAAAGATTTTAACCAGTCCGGTGTAAAACACACGACATGATGTTCCAACAGAAATAATAAAGATTTTAACCAGTCCTGTAAAACACATGACATGGATGTTCCAATGTAATCATAGAAGAATGTCACCAAGTATAGGGTAAACCACAGATACTGAAGTTATTCCAATGAATAATAAGCAATGGAATAACAACAGTTCTCTTCTTCATGAATAAGAAAGAATAACACCCCTTACATTTGGTAGAAGATTGAATCTGCAGCGGCGGTGTAGTAACAAAATACTCTTCTTCTTTCTCTCTTATTCTCTCTATATTTTCTCTCTCTATAGCTTGAATGAATTAAGTGAAAATAATGAAGCCCTAGGCCTCTATTTATAGAAGATTTCTAGCTTAAGACCGCTTAGTGTGAAAAGGCAAGTGGCTTGACGACTGGTTTGACGCCTGTAATGTGAAACGACAAGTGGTTCGACGCCTGTAATGTGAAACGACAAGTGGTTCGACGTCTGGTAAAGGTAATTACTATTAACGAAGGTAAATACTATTGACGAATGTAAATACTATTCACAAGGGTAATTACTATTGACGAAGGTAAATACTATTCACAAGGGTAATTACTATTGACGAAGGTAATTACTATTGACGAAGGTAAATACTATTCACAAGGGTAATTACTATTGACGAAGGTAATTACTATTGACGAAGAGACTCTTAGATGATGACATATGAGCCCCCCATAAAATAATCAAACTTACCACAAATCATTTTTTTCATCAACACATATTTAATCTTTCAACAATTATTAATCATTTATAACTTGTCGTCTCAATTATTGATTTAATACTATAACATATTATACATATAATCTTTGTGACAATAATTGAATCAATAATATAAGAGATATGATCGCGCAATTATCAGATAGCAATAATTGAGCATAGTGAGTGACTTCTCACGTAAGCATCAATAATCAATACTGTGTGCTACTATGCAACTACGCCAGACATCGCATTCTTTGTACTTTTACCACCGGGTAGTTCAACAGGTTTTAACGGTAACACCTCCGTAGTTATTTTTATAAAATGATTTGGTCGTTTTCTCAATCCGACAATAATTACATTGTGGGGTCCACCAATGATTGAGCCATTGTATTTAATATTCCCTAACAAAAAGAATATTCCCCGACCAAACGAATATTTTATAACAACTTGCATACTTTGCAAAATTTATAAATATTACCCACAACTATAACATTATATCAAATTTATTCCATAATATTCAAAAATAATATTTATAGAAAAATTCATCTTTATTTATAAAAGATGGGGTCTTACAGGAGCTGCTTGAAGTTCTTACTTTAGAGAATGCTACAGTTGAAGGGGAGCTTTTTGAAATGTAAATGAATGATCAAGTTGAGGGGGAGCCTCATGAAGTCCCTATGTCAGAAGAAGTTGTACCTGAGGAGGAACTGCCAATAGATCATCATGAATCTCTCTCAGTCCCTCAAGAGATTCTAGCTTTAGAAACTGCAGAAATGGAAAGAAGTGAAGCTATGGAGGATGAGAGAACAGAAGAGCAAGGAAGTCAAGTGGAGGTAATTGATGTAGTGGAATCTTCACAAGAAGACAGAGAAGAAGTAAAGGATGATGAAGTTGAGATTATAGCTGTGGGCTGTAATGGTTATACGAGAGCCAACTATAATCAACTGTTCTCCTATCTACCTATGATGCCCTTTCACAAAGCCCAAATTCTCAACTCCTGGGATCACATGTTTTGGACCTTCAAAACCTATCCAGCAATCTCAGTGCTAGCTCATAGATTCCTAGGCAACCTCAACTTTGCCCTCAAGCTGATAACCAATGGCCCTTCTTCAGAAAATGGGCATGAGATACAAACTATTCCCATCTCTTTCAGGGTTAATCACTATCCACCATCATTTTTCAACCAATTCTATGAATTACCAAGATGGTTGGAAGTGATTCTTCATCCACGCAATCAATTCCCAGTTACAGAATCCCAACATTCTTTAATTAATGAACCAAATGTGCCCAACTTTATTTTGATACAATCTCCTATCATCTCCCCCTCTATGATTATTGAGCCACATTCAATCGTAGAGTCACCTGCACAAATTGTTGAGTAACCTGTTAAGATCGTAGACTCAATCCCTTTTGAAGCTCAACCTCACACACCTGCCCCTCCATTAGACATACCATCTTCCTCAACCAACGACTATTTCAGTCTTGATCTTGCTCTCTACCAAATGCAAGGTTAACATTCAAGAGCCTCTCCTCCAAACAGTCCGCAACTCCTTGAGCTCATATCAGATCTACCAACCAAAACGGAGTTGTCAGAAGCAACTGAGAAAGTGACCAAGGACATACAAGAAGATCTTGAAGTTCACTCCGAACTTGTTCACATGAGGCTGACTCATTTGATTGATGTTGCCAATACTCTCCAAAGAAACCTAAGTTCTGACCTGACAAAGAAGCTTAGGGAGATATTAAAAGAGATGATCCAGAGTATCAATGAAAGGGATCAAATCCACTTTCTAGCTCCTAAGAAGCACAATGATGCTGTTCTTATTTTACAAAATACTTAAGAATCCCAAAATCAACTTCTGATGGACAATCTCACGAGTCTAAAGACCCAAATGAAAGAATTCCAAGCATTCTCCATAGGTCAAATGAAATAAACAGAAAATGTCTTGGACATTCTGCAAAGGAGAGAAGCTCGTACTGACTCTCTGATCCAGGAAAATTGTGCATATATAGTTCAATCCAAGACTCAACTCCACGAACTCGTATAAGGCATGACTCGCCTATCTGAAGATATTCAAACCCTTGATCCTGACATAAAGGGGGATTATAAAGGGGAAGGATGAGACAAAGGAAAAGGAAAAGGAGGCAAATGAAAAGGTATAATTTCTCACTTCTCAAGTGATCCCACAAGTTCTCCTGCAAGACAGTCTCGCCATCAGACTCCACGACCTGAACAACAACAAATTCGCATGGCACAACCACTAAGGAGTCAAAGGCCTTCTCCAAGCTCACAAGAAGTGACCACCACTGGTCTAAGAATGCCAATTGGAGATCCTGTATTCAAGAATAGACACGATCATTCGCCAAGGCTAAGTCAAAGTGAGATGGAAGATATATCATGGAGAGATGAAGTCAGCAAGAGAAGAAGAGCTTAAGAATATGAAAATCCTCCAAGGAACAAAAGGTAAAAGAAATAGAGATAAGTTGAAACTCAATTCTTATTGATGTAACTAAGCTTAATTGTAATATCTGTCTTTATAAACATTAATAAATTCATGCTTATTCTCTAGAGATTTTAGTTGCTCACTTAAACACTAAGTCATATTTACTTTCAAGCAACTGCATCTAGAAATTAATAATCATGGCACAAATCTCCATGGTTATGTCAACATCAAATAGGGGGAGATTGTTGGGAGATTGCATATTTAAATTTGATGTTGAAAGTAAATATTCATGATTATATGTGACACCCCCAAACTGGGCACTTCAATCCCACATATTTGGTGTTTACTGTCCAATTAAATCATAAATAACTACCCATATCCAAAGGATAAAATTAAACTCAAAAGTTTAAACAATCAATCTCCCATTAAAGGGTTACATAATCTAAAATAAATCCCAGGTCATCTAACCTTTATTATAATCACCAATAGAAAATTAAAACATGATCATAATTACATCTATTACATAAGCTTCATAAATAAAAGGTAAATTAAACGTTGTCATCTAATCAAGCACTTTGTCCCTGCCCTTGCTTGTAGAAAGCTCTTCAAACTTCTTAACTTCAACTGTATTGTTTTGTGCCAGAGTAAGCAAACAATTGCCCACAAGAAGGATAATATACAATAACATTTTATGAATGACAATTACTGAGCTTTCAATGTTAAAGTATTCTTACCAGAACAATAAACTTTAATTCAACAACTATGCTTTCAAAGGAATAATGAACGTTAAGTTAACAATAGATATCAACATCAAAGAATACACTGAGGGTCACAAGACCACGAACTATACTCTAGGTTTCAAGTATTTCTACTTTAACAATTAATAGTCTAAAAGACTATAATCATCATTTATGTCCTAGGTTAACATGTGTTTCTACTATAACCTTTAACAGTCTAAACGACTATATAAACCATCATCCCGTACTCCAGGTGATCAACCATTTGTACATTGTATTGCGCAAACATTTTAACGCTATTGCCTAGTTCTAAAATAATCCCCTAATATAGGGTTGTTCATCTCAGCTTAGATTATCAGGTTCCGAACCAAATAAAGTTTGGTTGGGAATTAGCTTCAAAGGAATTCTAGATCTTTAGAATGCTCATCAACCAAGTACTGGTTGAATCAGATAGAGACCAATAACTATTCAAGAGTTTGATTTTAATATTTTCATGAACAAGATATATCGATGAATCAATAAGAGCTAGAGTACTAACCTTTTATAAATTGAACAAATGTTATCATCGACAACATGCTTTCAAAATTTGTGTGAGTACATATGCAAACAAAAAGAAGTTTGGTTTTGGTTGACTTCAAGGGTAATTTAGAGTTTAGAACATTCATCAACTAAGGATTAGTTGAATTAGTAAAGAATCGCTAGGCAACTTAGAGTTCGGTACAATAATGTAAGATAGTACAATGATATTGGAGAACAAAGATCAAACAACAGTTATTAGTAGCTGAATAAACACATTTCTTACAACAACATTACAGACTTTGAATAACCAAAGTAGTCTCGTTTGGAATAAATAAAGATTAATTAACTTGCTCAATAGTAAATAAGGGTTAAAGAACTTGCATAATAATATACTGATACCCAAGAGATTAAAAATAGAGAATTTGCATAAGTATAACATAACAATGAAAAGTAACCTTGCTGAATAATAAATTAGCAAAGGTTAGGGAACTTGCCTCTTGCGTAAGTTATACAATTACAATTCACGTACTCCAATATCCTACACATTTTAGTGCAATCACAATATCTATTAGACATGTTAACATCCACTTCCAACATAACACCCATTTCTAGCCAAACTTGTTAATTTAGTACAAGTCTTATGCTACTAGATAAATATCAGAAACTTCAAGTGTTAACCTTCACAACACTTGTTTACTATTCATTATATACACTAAGTTCTAACATATCACACTCATAGCTTATAATTCATTTTACAAAGTTGAAATTATCAATGACATAACACGGTACAGAATGAACCTCTTTGATACATGTTTGACACCTTAACACAACCTTAGACCAAGTTATAGTGGTATCCCAGTGCGCATCAAGATGAGCGTAAGCCATCGCCTCGAGATAAGTGTATGGCAATAACAAAGTTACATTAATACAAGCAATAGTAGCTTTTGCACTAAATCAAGCAATTGCAACAATTGCTGGTGATGCATATTGCAGGCGTAGACTACTATGAACAAAGAGAGTTTAATTTTAGCCCAACAAACATAAATTTCACCCACAAAATAGTGAAATTAACACACAATTGATATAGAACTATTACAAACATGTTTCCTCAAATATTCATCAATATAGAAGAATTTAACAACTATTTTAACTAATTTAATTCCTCATATTCCATGTTTTCATACAAAAACACCTTTTTTACATTCTTTACAAAAATCATCACTGTGATTACAATTGTACACCGAATCACTTCGTTCAAACTACGTTATCCTCGTTTCTTAATGAACTAGCATAATCAAGCCTTAATTCACAGATTAACATACAAATTGACCAACGAATTTTGTACTTTCATAAGCCACATGAAAAATATTCACTGTAAACACTTTCTTCCTTTTTAACCGTAATTAACACCACAAATTCTTATCTAATGCAAACTCTAACATCATAAACATGTATAATCACAATTACCAATTATATATATCAACAATTCGAAAAGATGAAATTCACATAATATAGAATTTTATGCCGTAAACTCATATATACATTTACCTATATATATAATATGGAGATTATGGAAAATTACCTTCAATTAGCTTGTAATCCTTGCTAAAATCGCTGGAAATCGCTTGAAACTTTTAGGTTTTCTCTCAATTCTCTCTCATCTTCTCTCCCAATTCTCTCTGAACTCTCAAGCTTAGCTAATAACCACTGATATGCATAATAATACAAAAAAACGCGATATATATGCCTTAATAATATACTAATTAAATATATCGGATTCTAATAAATATATTAATATTTTTATTTGTTTTATTTTATTTATAATTCAAAATCAAAATTTTAAAATCCCAAAAGCCATAAGGTTCCATTTGGCAAAACCCTTTAAAATTAAAGACTTAATATTTTAAGCCTTGTTTGGCAAAAACTAAATTAAACTCCTTTAATTTTTTTAATAATCAATTTAGTTTATAATTTATAATCACACATTATTTATTTGGATTTCCATATCTACATTAATCAAATAAATTAATTATACATACTATATTTTAAATAAATATTCCACTTAAACAAATATCACAAAATTATATTCTCATTAAAATTTTATTTAATAATTTAACATACCATCTTAATTTATTAAATCAAAACAACAATATAAGACCTCATGTTATCTTACAACTCTCTAACTATAAATTAAATTAATTTAGAATATTATCTAATAAATTTAATTCATAAATATTTATTCACAAAAATCACATATTAATTTAATTTAAGAAATATTTTAAATTACAAAATAACAACTTCATCAATAATCATCAATAAAATATTTATTTAATTTAATAAATATTTTAAACTACAAATAAAATCTTGGATTGTTACATCCTTCCCTCCTTACAAGGATTATGTCCCCAGAATCACAACTCAAATAATCAAATCGTCACACTCTTCCCTCCTTAAAAAGATTCTGTCCCCGGAATCGAAGACACGAATTAAACAAATAACTCAAGGTAATTCTTTCTCATTACATCCTCGAGGTCCCACGTAGCCTCTTCGATATTGTCGTACTTGATCACATGATTACAGTCGAGTTGGTTCGATCATCTCACCGAAACATGGAAAACATTACGAATGCGCTCTAACTATAGAGATAAGGCTACCTCAAAACCATATTTCAACTTCATCAACGCTTCCTATACTATAACCATTTTATACCCAATATAGTTCATCAAACTTACCACACTTTGGAAATCCAGGAACTTTCCATTAACATATGAGTTTAGGAACTTATCCTAGTCAGACCATAGGCGTCCATTCGCTGAGGGGTTCAAAATATACCATATTCTTTAGTTTTAAGAACCGAACCTAATTTTAATATCATCTATGTTAATCTAAAAAAACCCTCTAACTATCAAATATGTACATAAGAAAAGAATCATCTTTCCACCACATATACATTGATAGCGCAATACCGATATTCTAATGATTATCAATGTGATAAACCAAGTATATGCACAAAACCTCTGCCCACACTAATATTTGTATGACTTAGTCACCATATGAGTCCTCAGTTGAAAACCCACCTAACATTACCTTACTCTTAAATTATTTTAACTTACCCATAACTAGCTCAATGCGGATTCCTCGTATGACATTATCAAAAACTTTTCGTGCGCTTAGCACACCTTTTGATGTTTGGATTTCCTTTTAGTTTGGCGATCAATTTGCAAATGATATGACATACCTATTTCTAATTACGTTCCACACGTTCTTGCAAACCTTTTTGAAAATTCAATGTAAATTGTGAATCTCGGTTCGACACAATTGACACAGAAACATCGTGTCTTGAAATAATTTTATTAAGACATAACTTCACACACTGCTCGATATGTAATATGTTAACTTTGACATACCAAAAATATATCACCATATCTTGCCACCAATAGTAATATCGAAGGCGAAATATAATTTCGTGCTTCCTAGTTGATTCAATATGTAAATTTTATGCAAAACTTCCTTTTAAATTCCTGGCATTAGCGAAACCTAGTTTCTTCCTTCTACTTTTAACTATCCTTCATTATCGATTTTGAATTGACACTTCCTTCATCTGAATAGTCTTCCTTAACTCTATCCAACAAAGCTATACTATTTTTCATCTAAAAAACTTCTCCTCTTCCTTTTCATATATCTTACCTCCTACCACCACTTAGTCATTTCTATTATGAACCCATTTTACACAGTTAACAAAAATAACTACTACTTTTTTTTCTTTATCTCACACTACTACTCAAAAATAACATCTTTAAATCCTCAGGGCAATCACTAATACCTCTACCCTGAATCGTGAGTCGAATACCCTTTACATAAAAATTTTAACTGACGCGATGCGTAAGAAATGACCCTGTCGTTCTACCTAAACACACCGCCTAATACTTTGTATGATTCGTCACTATACAACACAAAGTTTTCTGTACTATTTGGTAGAGACAACATAGGTGCCATACTAAATTCTTCTTCAATTCTTGAAAATTCACTCTATAATTTTCTGCCCATATAAATTCCACTGATTTCCTCGTCAATTTAGCTAACTAAGTAACTATCTTGATCTTCACATAACCCACATATTATTTTCTTAATAACTTCTTGTCTTACAACATCGATAAATAACTCTACCGTACAGACGTCTTGCAACTAAAAGAATAAAATACTACCTTTGACTTCCTAAGAGTCTTAAGGTTTAAACGATTTCTATGACAATGACTTATCACCACATGGTTTAATATGTGGCCTTTACTACAACACAAAATTTCTACACACCAACGTAAAAGGAATCATTATTCACACTTTTTATATTTAGGGAATAGTCTAACTCTTCCCGAAGCGAATCTAGTTTCTAAATGAATTCATCGGCATAAATTAACAAGTGGCAGTTAAATTAAATAACAAGCATCCGTATAGATAACTGATCAGAACCATACCTTGCATTGCGTTCTGGATCTTCATGTTGGTTGCTTGTTCAGTTGGTCATCGACTTAGGCGTGAGTGAATCTATAATAACCATTTTACACGCCCTTTTCTTCCACTTGCTTTTTTCCTATCGCTTTCTTTGGGCAACCTCGAGCCAAGTGCTCCTTCGATCCACACGTGAAGCGTGCTCCTTCCTGGTCTTGAACATTTTAGTGCAATGTGGCCCTTCAAGCCACAATTAAAGCACACCCTTTTTCCCCTCAAACAAACACCTACATGTTTCTTTTCGCAGTTGCTACACGCCTCCACCTTCTTCTTTTTCTTCCCTTGCTAATTTTCAGCGTTAATATTATTGTCCCACTTTCTTTTACAAGCGTTATCGGTATGACTATCACCCACCTTATCATCTTCAATCTTCTTTCCCCTCTGCTCTTGATTTTATGCCAACAGACACCTTCCCCATCTACATCAATCGCTTCTTCTAACCTCGTTGTAAACGAATTTTGGTTGGAACATCGAGATTTGATTATACATCCGAGATTCAGCTTGATTTGCCGTTCTCCCACCAAAGAAATTCACCAATTGTGGCACTGGATTTGCGTTAGCTTCCCTGTCGTATGCATTTTCCTTGGGGTTCTGTTGACGCTATTGTCTTCTTCTAGGCGACATCTTACTATTTAAAACTTGAACTATTAGATCATCGTTCATCCACACATTAACATTTTCAAACTTATCTTAACCACTTATAGATAACACATAATATATCTTAATAAACAATGATAATACTTATTTATTTATTATACAACACATAACAAAATAACCTCACTGCTATTTATATTATTTTTCCCGAAATAATAAAATTCTAGGATCACTTCATCACATCCCACTGTTTCATTCAAAAGTTAGGATTTACATTTTATTAATTTTCATCGTGATTTATATAATCTTAATGTTTTCTTTGCAATCTACAAGAACATTCCACATTGTAAAACTTCATTGCGCTCTTCCATCATTCGATTGGCTTTCTTCAACTTGTCTTCAACACGATCTATCGCTTAGCGTCTTGACCCATTCGCCTTCAAATTTATCGCATGCTTTCCAATACGAACCATACTCAGACTATACGAACTTCTCAGGCTCCCAATCCTTATCATCGATCTTCAATTATTCTGACAACAAAGTTTTAAATAACTGCTACAACTTGATATGTATAATACTCGCTACTCCTAAGTACTCCCGAGAACATAAGTCATTAACACATAAGCACATAAAGTCTTTTATCATTGTATCTTCAATGAATTTCCTTAATTCACCCCTTAGATCTCGATGAGAGTTTATCACCTCTATGTTCTCGATCTCCTAGAAGGTTATAGCCTAAGGTCTCCCCACCTAAGGTTCATAACCTAAAGCTTTGATACCAACTTGTGACACCCCCAAATCTGGGTATTTCAATCCCACAGATTTGGTGTTCACTGTCTAATTAAATCATAACTAACTACCCATATCCAAAGGATAAAACTAAACTTACAAGTTTAAACAATCAATCTCCCATTAAAGGGTTACATAATCTAAAATAAATCCCAGGTCATCTAACCTTTATTACAATCATCAACGGAAAATTAAAACATGATCATAATTACATCTATTACATAAGCTTAATAAATAAAAGGTAAATTAAACGTTGTCGTCTAATCAAGCACTTTGTCCCTGCCCTTGCTTGTAGAAAGCTCTTCAAACTTCTTAACTTCATATGCATTGTTTTGTGCAAGAGTGAGCAAACAATTGCCCACAATAAGGATAATATACAATAACATTTTATGAATGACAATTACTAAGCTTTCAATGGTAAAGTATTCTTACCAGAACAATAAACTTTAATTCAACAACTATGATTTCAAAGGAATAATGAACGTAAGTTAACAATAGATATCAACATCAAAGAATACACTAAGGGTCATAAGACCACGAACTATACTCTAGGTTTCAAGTATTTCTACTTTAACATTTAATAGTCTAAAAGACTATAATCATCATCTATGTCCTAGGTTAACAGGTGTTTCTACTATAATCTTTAACAGTTTAAACGACTATATGGACCATCATCCCGTACTCCAGGTGATCAGCCCTTTGTACTATGTCTTGCGCAAACATTTTAACCCTATTGCGTAGTTCTAAAATAATCCCCTAATATAGGGTTGTTCATCTCAGCTTAGATTATCAGGTTCCGAACCAAATGAAGTTTGGTTGGGAATTAGCTTCAAAGGAATTCTAGATCTTTAGAATGCTCATCAACCAAGTACTGGTTGAATCAGATAGAGACCAATAACTATTCAAGAGTTTGATTATAATATTTTCATGAACGAGGTATATCGATGAATCAATAAGAGCTAGAGTACTAACAGTTTCTAAATTGAACAAATGTTATCATCGACAACATGCTTTAAAAATTTGTGTGAGTACATATACAAATTAAAGGAAGTTTGGTTTGGGTTGACTTCAAGGGTAATTTAGAGTTTAGAACATTTATCAACTAAGGATTAGTTGAATTAGTAAAGAATCGCTAGGCAGCTTAGAGTTTGGTACAATAATGTAAGATAATATAATGACATTGGAGAACGAAGATCAAACAACAATTATTAGTAGCTGAAAAAACACATTTCTTACAACAACATTACATACTTTGAATAACCGAAGTAGTCTCGTTTGAAATAAATAAATATTAATTAGCTTGTTCAATAGTAAATGAGGGTTAAAGTGAAAGTAGTATGCACACAAGCCAATCATATTTGATGATAAAGCATATACTTTGTAACAATCTTATTCATTTATTAATAAAAAGTATTAATTTATTAAAGACTTTTAATTATCTACATGATCTTTGTTTTATAATATGTGATAAACCCATAGTTTTAAGCAAAGCTTTTAGAATAATGATGATGATCATTCTAATGAGATCTAAATTCTTAAAAGCTTAAAACTAAAATAGTTCCCAATCATTGGATTACTTGAATTGGGGATTAGTGAATCCGGATAGATTGGTACATACGTTGCTTTTCTGCTCATTGGATGAGGATGATTGATCAAATGATCATTTGTGTGGAGACACTAAAGCAAGTATGTAGGTGCTTATTAGAGAATAAGTTCATTGAACGTGGCTCGCTAAGGAATACCTAATGGAGTTTTATTTGCTCATCAATAGGAATTCTGTAGTGATAGTAGTACAAGTGATCCTTGGACTTGAGATCATCATAGTATCTTGTGTATGATGAGTTATACTTTGACTTATTCCTTAAGACCCTTAGGGTATATCAAAGGGTATGCTTGGGTATAATAAGTTGTACATGAAGATAATGTATGATCAATAAAGAATCTACCACTTCTAATAAAAGAAGAGAAATGTCCTATGTGATTCGATAAATGACAACCCAAAGAGTCCTTGGCGAAGCGAGAATGAAATTAGAAAGGAGTTTCTAATTTGCATTATTTGAGTTGTGCATTTAAGGATCGAAATACATATAATTAAATAAAATAAGACTTGACAAGAATTCCATATCTTATATTTAATTGGGACATTGTATGGTGGAAGGATTGAATTATACGGTAAACTATTTACTCAAAGGTTCTTTAATGATTAATGTTGAAATCTATATTATCCGGAAAGTCGTTGATCGCTAGGGAGGCTTATCCCTATTGTAGAATAAATATTATTTATTTAAATAAATTAATTGTTTAATTTATTTATTTAAATAAGATTAGAATTGTTTTAATTGATTTATTCACAACCTATTTAATATGGAGAACCTAAAGGGTCACACCATAAAAGGAAGAATAATTATTTAAGAAGTTAATGGCATAATCGTAATAATATATAGTTATGTATATTTAATTTAATCTATGGTGATAGAATAAATTAAATAGCTTAATGTTTATTATTTAATATTTTAGAAATATTAAATATAAATTAATAAGAGGAGTCTTATTAATATTATTACAATTATTATTATTTTAATTTCTAAAAGAGTTTAGGAATTAATTTAATATAAGTATTCTCATTTATTCCTAATTGGATTAGGAAGGAAAATTAGTTAAAGGAGTTTAATTAATTATCCCTAATAAGATTAGGGAGCTTAATTAATTAAAGGAATTTAATTAATTAAAAACCCAATTCCTTAATTGTTAAGATGAGTTGCCCACATCTATAAATAAGAGGAGTCTTATTATGGGTGTTAGGGGTTGTTGACTTTTACAACGACATAATTCCAATTTGTTGGAGAGTACCCTTTTCTATAGAGATAGAAAACTAGGGTTTGAGCCAAATAACCTTCTTCTTGAATTTTCTTATTCCTTGGTGGATCACCTCTAGAGGCCAAACATATGGGTGGCTAACGTTGATCAAAGGAAGGAACCAAACCCGGTGGATTCAAGTTGAACGCGAAAGGATTTGGAGGTGAACTTGTACCTGAGGAAGCTCGATCTTCAAGGGTATGATTTTATTCTTTATCTTTTCGTTTAATTAATAATTATGCATAAAGGGTGATCCGGGTATATGGTTTGTAAATTTTAAACTATGATTTTTACACGCTTTGCATTATTTTGCAATTTGATTGCGCACATGAATATTACAAACCTAACAGTGGCATCAGAGCCAAACCTTTATGTAAATTATTAATTGTTTTAATTTGATATGTATATTGATATGTGTTTAGAACAATTTAATTGGGCATAATTTTATTGTATAAAATTAATTATAAAAAAAAAATCAAAAAAAAAAAAAAAAGAATCCGATCATGAAACCAACAAAAGTTTTCGGCAGAAGCTTGAATTATTTCAAGGAAGGCACGGATTTCAAGGGTTTAATGTATCAAATGTTAACATTTGATTTCCATGGATTATATATATATATATATATATATATATATATATATATATATATATATATATATTATATATATATATGTTAACATGTTATTTATATATATATATATATACTGATTTCGTATTATATATATATGATATATATATATCAGTACCTTTTGAATAATATGAAATATATAATATATGATATATTATATATATATCAAGACTATATATATATATATATATATATATATATATATATATATTATTCTTAATTATTATATAATTAAAATAAAAATTTATTTTAATTTTAAAATAAAAGGTTTATTTTAATATTAAAATATAAAGTTTATTTTAATTTCAAATTAAATTTCATGCTAACTAATTAGAGTTGGAATTGGATTCCATGATAACTAATTGGAGTTGAAATTGGATTCTATTTTTCCTTAAATAAAGGAGTTTATTTAAATATGAAATAAGATTTCATATTATTCAAAATAAAGGAGTTTATTTGTGAATAGAAAAGAGAATCCTAATTTCCTTAAATAAAGGAGTTTATTTAAATATAAAATATGATTTTATATTATTCAAAATAAAGGAGTTTATTTGTGAATGGAAAAGAAAATCCAATCCGTGTTTCCTTTAATAATTTTTTTTATATGGAATTGGATTCCATAATTAATTAAAATAAAGGAGTTTATTTTGATTAAAGATTTTGATTAAAATAAAATAGTTTATTTTATTCAAAATTGGATAAATTAAAATAAAATAGTTTTATTTTGATTTAAATTTGGATTAAAATAAAGGAGTTTATTTTGATTCAAAAATTAGATTTTATACTAACTAAATTTGCCCATTAAATGATATCAATATATATATTAAATGTTTTTTATTCATAAGATGAATGTTATTTATTGATGTATATGGTGATGTGTATGATAATAAATGGGATTGATTAAGGACTATTGACCAATGCGATTGGATTTTATTTTAGTTAGATGCATGAATGTATGGGTTTTATTAAATGGGGTCTGCGTACCTCGTCTTTTCTAATTTTTCTTAATGTAAATTCTAACTCCCTCCTATGTACTTCCCTTTGACTGCTGATCAAGGTTTCTATTTATTTTAAATAGTTTTGTAATAGGAATAGTTAGAATTATTTTGAAGAATTGGAGATCAAGGGGCAAGGAACGCTTGAAGACCCGTTTGTAATGGAGCCCGGGTTTAAATGTAATAGTTATATTTAAATATTAATTCTTGCACCCCTAGGGTTTGACCTTTTGGTTCACTTGGTGGCTCTAGTGAACCAAACTAGAATAAAAGTCCATAATCAATCCGGTAGAATATAGTATTCTATATGTGCATGCTTATACTATATATATTATATATTATGCAAACATGCTTCACATGTTAATTAATATGACGCGTATTTTATATATATATATGTGCATGCGCGCTAAACAAGATGAGACAAATTAATAACAAATCCTCTCAATTTTATATTAAGTCCTAAGCGTTCAAAGATATTTGGAATATCGAACGTCGCCTTCTAGCATGATAAAATTAATAGAGTATTAAATATTTAATATGAGTTTGTTGTGTCACCACAAGGCAAGTATTAAGTATTTAAGATGTTAATTTATCACATTTGATGCTTATAAAGAAAATTGAACAATATTGTTTTGTTGTGTCACCACAAGGATGCTATTTTTCTTTTTGAATATATGGAGTGCTAGGTCGGACTTAACTTGGATAATTTTGATTCTGATGTGCCACCACTTGATCAAAATAATCTAAGAGGCAAAATACAAGGAGTTGCATAGTTGATGTAATTGACAAAAGTTGTCTACCTATTTATTTATATATAGTTTGTTGTGTGTCACCACAAGGCTATATACATTTGAAATGAGATCCTTATTCTCACTAGCAAATCTTTAATTAGATATTGCGAACTATATAAGTGAGGGTAATATAGTTTGAAGAAAATAGTGGAGATACCAATTTAAAACAAGACCTAAATTATTTTGGTAATTAATAAAAGAATGTATGTTAAAATGTTGTTAATTACAAATTCATTTACAGATTTTTACAATGTCTAAATTACTATCACTACTGAAACATATTAGATGTTATTTAATCTGATAGTATTAAACGGATTGGTTAAGGAATTTGAGAATAGTTCCCATAAATGAAAAAGCTATCTTATGTCCTTAATACGCCTATCCTCAAGAATGGTTGCGCATAATGCCTCTGAGGAAGACATTGCTACTTTTAGAAAGTGGCAAGATGATGCACAATTGGCTCAATGCATCATGCTCAAGATCTATGATGTAATTGAGCTTCAAATCGGCGATGAAACTATGGATGCTCCTACTATATTCCCGCACATCAAGTAGTTGATGGTGAGGAAAGTAGGGGTGATAGATATCGAGATATCTAAAGAGCTCTTCCGATCTAGAATGGCCAATGGCACTATAAGATGCATAAAAAAAAGTTCTTAACATAATCAATTTGATTGATCAATTAGGACAACGAGTTTTGTCATGGATGGAGAGTTGAGCCAAGATTTGATCTTGCACTCACACCCGGACTCCTTTCACAATTGTTGTGAATTTTTCATATGAACAAGCTAGATATCAGCTTCGCTAATTTGCTTAACATGTTGAAAAATGATGAGAGTCACTTTCCAACCAAGAAAGACCAAGTCTTACTGGTAGGGGCCAAAGGATCTTCTGAAAAGAAGAACGATTCAAAGAAGGTATATAGAAAGGCATAAACAAAGGATAATAAGAACAAAACTGATACGGATAGCAAAGGAGTTTGCTTCCACCGCAATAAGCCCGGACACCGGAAAGAAATCTGCGAAAGCATCTTGCGAGAGGCTAACCAAAGAAGCTTAGTGAAGTTTCTACATAATACGCTTTTGTTCATGATTGAAATAAATTTTTCTTTAAGTCAAGGTTCTACTTGGGTATTGGATACCGACTTTGGTTATCATAAATATAGATTTATGAAGGACCAAGGTAAGTAGAAAGCTAAACAAATATAAGTAATCCTATGTGTGGAAAATGAAGCAAAGGTTGTTTGATTAGCCATTGAAACTTATAGTTTAGCAATTCCTACTAAAAAATCTATTAAGTCAATAAGTTGTTATTGTATTCCAGCTTCTTGTTAAAAATATTATTTCTATTTTATTGTTGGACAATGAAATCTTTGGTATTATAATTAAGAACAATTGTTGTTCTATTTATAATAATAATGTTTTGTATAGAACTGGAATATTACTTAATAAATTTTGTATACTTGACTTACATGAAAATAATTTTGCAAATTGAACAAACTAGTGTAAGAAAAAGGAGATGATCATTCAAAGAGTTGAATGTGTGTATTTGCTGAAATACAATTGTGAATTATTTGAAAGGTTCAAAGAATTCAGAAATGAAACAAATTGGCAAAGTATTAAGATTCTTTGATTAGATCAAGGAATAAATACTTGTGCAATAAGTTTCTAGATCATCTCAAATGGTTTTCTCATAATGGACGCCTCCTGATACACAATAATTGATTGATGTATCTGAAAGGAAAAATCGCACCTTGTTGGACATGGTGCGGTCCATAATGATTTTACCGACATTCCAGTATCCTTCTGGGATAATGTCCTAGAAATGGCTGCATATCTACGAAAATGGTAACCTCAAAATCCATTTAAGACTCCATAAAAGTTATGGACAGGGAGGATTCCTAATCTTAAGTATGTTAAGATAAGGGGTTGTCCAACTTATGTGAAAAGGTTTCAAAAGATAAGCTTGGGACAAGATTTGACAAGTGTAGATTTATGGGACATCCTAAAGTTAGTTTAGGGTATATGCTCTATAATCCTACTTAGCAAAAGGTGTTTGTTACGAAACACGCTGCCTTCTAAGATAAAGGTGTTTATCATTGAAGGGGCTAGTGGAGGATAATAGATCTTGAAGAGTTCAAGAACCACAAAACACTATAAGTCAAATAAGAGGAACTCAGTAGATAGACTGTTGCACTACCACAACCGAATCGTAAGTCCGGAATAGTGCAAGAAGATACCTAGGAGGTATGGATTCATCATGGATGATGATGATAAGGTGCGCATCATAGAAGATGATGATCCAGAGTTACATTCGATGAGGTAAGACTTCTAGTGTGTACAAAGGGTCGATGGGGGCGTCGTGACATTCCTAATATTATATGTTGATATACTACGGATAAAGAATGACATACTAATGCTACAATCAAGAATGATAAAGTTGTTCAAACATTCCTCCATGAATGGTTTGGGGCGCGCGTATCTTAATTGGGGATAAAATCTATATAGATAGATACAAGAGGATGCTCGACTTAACCCAAGGAACGTATATTCATTTGATGCTAAAGTCGTTTAGCATGGCAAACTCCAAGAGATGTCCCATGTTGATGAGCTATGGAGTGTATCTCTCTTAATAGTCCCCAAAGACTCCAAAAGAGAGATCACATGAGTAACTATCATGTATGCAATGAAATATACGAGACCTGATGTTGATCAGTCATATTATAGAGAAGTTCACTATGAGTCAATGAAAAATATCTTAAAATGCTTAACCGGCACTAAGGATGTGATCATATTCATGGTGGGTCTTAATTAAAACTAGAGGGCTTAATGACTCAAGTTTTTCGACGCACCAAGATTTACGAAAAATCCACTTTAAGGTAAAGGGTTATCTTGAGCGAACAAAGTGCGTTGAATTGAAAAGGTTCCAAACAAAGAAAGAGTTCTTTGGTTTAGTGATAAAGACAAAGTATATAGCTATAAATGAAACTATAAGTTGATTGTTTGGATTAAAAGTTCATTACAGAACTAGGAATAGTTCCTAAGTCTCATCTTGGATCTAAACATGTGTTGTGGCACTTTCATTTGATTATTAGAATCATTGAAAGATGGGAAATCACTATAAAGATAGTGGACTCTCATGAACAACATTACATATCCATTAACTAAAGCTTATCCAACAGCAAGATAGTCGTCACTTAGAGAAGAAGAGTATTAGATACCATGACGATTGGCTTTAGTACAAGTGGGAGATTGAAAGTAGTATGCACACAAGCCAATCATATTTGATGATAAAGCATATACTTTGTAACAATCTTATTCATTTATTAATAAAAAGTATTAATTTATTAAAGGCTTTTAATTATCTACATGATGCTGTTTTATAATATGTGATAAACCCATAGTTTTAAGCAAAGCTTTTAGAATAATGATGATGATCATTCTAATGAGATCTAAATTCTTAGAAAGCTTAAAACTAAAATAGTTCCCAATCATTGGATTACTGAATTGGGGATTAGTGAATCCGGATAGATTGGTACATACGTTGCTTGCTCATTGGATGAGGATGATTGATCTCATGATCATTTGTGTGGAGACACTAAAGCAAGTATGTAGGTGCTTATTAGAGAATAAGTTCACTGAACGTGGCTCGCTAAGGAATACCTAATGGAGTTTTATTTGCCTGTCAATAGGAATTCCTGTAGTGATAGTAGTACAAGTGATCCTTGGACTTGAGATCATCATAGTATCTTGTGTATGATGAGTTATACTTTGACTTATTCCTTAAGACCCTTAGGGTATATCAAAGGGTATGCTTGGGTATAATAAGTTGTACATGGAGATAATGTATGATCAATAAAGAATCTACCACTTCTAATAAAAGAAGAGAAATGTCCTATGTGATTCGATAAATGACAACCCAAAGAGTCCTTGGCAAAGGCGAATGAAATTAGAAAGGAGTTTCTAATTTGCATTATTTGAGTTGTGCATTTAAGGATCGAAATACATATAATTAAATAAAATAAGACTTGACATAATTCCATGTCTTATATTTAATCGGGACATTGTATGATGGAATGATTGAATTATCGGTAACTATTTACTCAAAGGTTCTTTAATGATTAATGTTGAAATCTATATTATCCGGAAAGTCGTTGATCGCTAGGGAGGCTTATCCCTATTGTAGAATAAATATTATTTATTTAAATAAATTAATTATTTAATTTATTTATTTAAATAAAATTAGAATTGTTCTAATTGATTTATTCAACCTGTTTAATATGGAGAACCTAAAGGGTCACACCATAAAAGGAAGAATAATTATTTAAGAAGTTAATGGCATAATCGTAATATATGTTATGTATATTTAATTTAATCTATGGTGATAGAATAAATTAAATAGCTTAATGTTTATTATTTAATATTTTAGAAATATTAAATATAAATTAATAAGAGGAGTCTTATTAATATTATTACAATTATTATTATTTTAATTTCAAAAAAGTTTAGGAATTAATTTAATATAAGTACTTCATTTATTCCTAATTGGATTAGGAAGGAAAATTAGTTAAAGGAGTTTAATTAATTATCCCTAATAAGATTAGGGAGCTTAATTAATTAAAGGAATTTATTTAATTAAAAACTCAATTCCTTAATTGTTAAGATGGGTTGCCCACATCTATAAATAAGAGGAGTCTTATTATGGGTGTTAGGGGTTGTTGACTTTTACAACGACATAATTCCAATTTGTTGGAGAGTACCCTTTTCTATAGAGATAGAAAACTAGGGTTTGAGCCAAATAACCTTCTTCTTGAATTTTCTTCTTCCTTGGTGGATTACCTCTAGAGGCCAAACATATGGGTGGCTAACGTTGATCAAAGGAAGGAACCAAACCCGGTGGATTCAAGTTGAACGCGAAAGGATTTGGAGGTGAACTTGTACCTGAGGAAGCTCAATCTTCAAGGGTATGATTTTATTCTTTATCTTTTCGTTTAATTAATAATTATGCATAAAGGGTGATCCGGGTATATGGTTTGTAAATTTTTAAACTCTGATTTTTACACGCTTCCGCATTATTTTACATTTTGATTGCACGCATGAATATTACAAACCTAACATAAAGAACTTGCATAACAATAAACTGGTCAACAAGAGATTAGAAATAGAGTATTTGCATAAGTATAACATAACAGTGAAAATTAACCTTGCTGAATAATAAAGTAACAAAGGTTAGGGAACTTGCCTCTTTCGTAAGTTATATAATTACAATTCACGTACTCCAATATCCTACACATTTTAATGCAATCACAATATCTATTAGACACGTTAACATCCACTTCCAACATAACACCCATTTTAACTAAACTTGTTAATTTAGTACAAGTCTTATACTACTAGATAAATATCAGAATCTTCAAGTGTTAACCTTCACAACACTTGTTTATTATTCATTATATACACTAAGTTCTAACATATCACACTCATAGCTTATAAATCATTTTATACAGTTGAAATTATCAATGACATGACACGGTAGAGAATGAACCTCTTTGATACATGTTTGACACCTTAACATAACCTTAGGCCAAGTTATAGTGGTATCCTGTGTCTGCGAAGAGAGGCGAAGCCAACGCCTCATATCGATTAGTATGGCAGCAAATTGCTACTGGTGCACGTGACAGAGGCAGAGACGGCTATGAATAGTAGCCGACTTTAGCCCAACAAACACGAATTTTACCAACAAAACAGTGAAATTAACATATACAATTGATATAGAACTATTACAAACATGTTTCATCACATATTCATCAATATAGAACAATTTAACAACCATTTTAACTAATTTAATTCCTCAAATTCCATGTTTTTATACAAAAATACCATTCTTAACATTCTTTACAAAAATCATCACTGTGATTATAATTCTACAACGAATCACTTCGTTCAAACTACGTTATCCTCGTTTCTTAATGAACTAGTATAATCAAGCCTTAATTCATAGATTAATATACAAACTGACCAATGAATTTTGTACTTTCATGAGCCATATGAAAAATATTCAATGTAAACACTTTCTTCCTTTTTATCCGTAATTAGCATCACAAATTCTTATCTAATGCAAACTCTAACATCATAAACATTTATAATCACAATTACGAATTATATATATCAACAATTCGAAAAGATGAAATTCAAAGAACATAGAATTTTATGCCGTAAACTCATATATACATATACCTATATATATAATATGAAGATTATGGAAAATTACCTTCAATTAGCTTGTAATCCTTGCTAAAATCGCTGGAAATCGCTTGAAACTCTTAGGTTTTCTCTCAATTCTCTCTCATCATCTCTCCCAATTCTCTCTGAACTCTCAAGCTTAGCCAATAACCACTGATATGCGTAATAATAAAAAAAACTGATATAGCCATAATAGGCATACTAAATAGTATCGGTTACAAGCTAATAAACGTAATATTTTATTTGTTTTATTTTATTTATAATTCAAAAATCAAGAATCCCAAAAGCCATAAGGTTCCGTTTGGCAAAACCCTTTAAAATTAAAGACTTAATATTTTAAGCCTTGTTTGGCAAAACTAAATTAAATGCCTTTAATTTATTTTAATAATCAATTTAGTTTATAATTTATATTCACACATTATTTATTTAGATTTCTATATCCACATTATTCAAATAAATTAATTATACATACTATATTTTAAATAAATATTCCACTTAAACAAATATCACAAAATTATATTCTCATTAAAATTTTATTTAATAATTTAACATACCATCTTAATTTATTAAATCAAAACAACAATATAACATCTCATGATATCTTACAAATCTCTAACTATAAATTAATTTAGAATATTATCTAATAAATTTAATTCATAAATATTTACTAACAAAATCACATATTCATTTAATTTAAGAAATATTTTAAATTACAAAACAACAACTTCATCAATAATCATCAATAAAATATTTATTTAATTTAATAAATATTTTAAATTACAAATAAAATCTTGGATTATTACATTATATGTAAAGTTCTTCAAGGAATAAATGTACAAGGACTTAGTGGTAAATCAAATTTGTTAGATTGATCTAAACTTTTAATGTTTATCATTATGTAAATGAATGTATAGATGAAGAGATCAAAGCTATTAGGTTGATCTATGTCTTCAGATGTAATAGATAGGCTTCAACAGAAGTGTAGTCTATCAACCTGATCAAGAGATTACAGAAGCTAAGGCAAAATCGTAAAGCATTGAGAATCGTAGTGTGCCAGCCTTGAAGGGCCTCTCCTGAAATCGTAGAGTGGTCCAAATGTTTGCCGAGCCAACTCAGAGATCGTAGTGTGCTCTCGAAAATGTAGAGTCTGCAAGACAAGCAAGTGAAGATCGTAGTTTTCTCATTTGCCAGTATCAGATCAAGCACCAAGGTGACAAGACACCACGATTAGAATCGTAGAGCATCATCTTTCTGTATCAGAAGCATCGAGCCTTGCCCATTTGTTTAAGAATAAATCCCAACAAATATGGAATGGATTATAAACGTTGAAGTCCTCGGCAGCCCCAATGATACAACAGTCATCCTTAGTATACAACAAAAAAACGTATTGAAGAAGCTAAGGAAAGTACTATGGGTCAGCAAAAAACACCTTTTCAGGAGTTAGGTGAGATAACAGTCTGTTGTGTCAGTGGGCCAGACTACTAATAAGAAGATGTGCAGAAAGTCTCCATCAAAGCTCAGAAATGTCAAATGCATTTAATGTTTCAACGTATGTCTTCAACATATACATTTCAAAGGCATCATATATACAAAACATCAGCAGATGAAAGATTGAAGCAAGCATTGAACAAGAACGCTGAAGAACACTCAACGCTCAACTCTACGATCTGAAAAGAGAAAGCTTGCTCAGCTACTCAATTCTTTCGAACAAGAGCTTAACGACAACTGAGTAGCACCATTCAAGAACTCATCAACTACTATGAAGTGAAGTAAGAAGTTCCAAGTCAGAAGGACTTGAAGAGTTCTAAGTGAACTGTGAAGAACCAAGTCTGCTAGACTTAAAGAGTTCAAAAGTGAACTGAGAAGTGCCAAGACTGCTGGTCTTGAAGGAATCTGTGAGATTCAGAAAGTGTAAAGATATCCTTAATGGATTTCCTACTTGAGGAGTAGAAGAGTGGACTAGGAGCTTTAAGTGCTCTGAACCACTTAAAACACGGTGTCTTTTACATTATTGCTATAACTGGCATAACTGCTATAACTACTTATCACTCTTATTAATTCACTATATCTTAAAGGGAGAACAAACAAATCTTAATTCCGCTGTGTTTAAATCATTATCAAAATTAACAAAGTATTTCGAAAAGAATTTAAAATATCTATTCAACCCCCCTTCTAGATAACTATTATGCCTCTGGGAACTCACAATTGGTATCAGAGTAGGTTTTATCAAATAGTCTACAAAACTTAAATAGATCCAATGGCACATCTGATAAGCGAATCAAAGACAGGAGGAGGCAGCAAGCCACCTATGTGCAATAAAGATAAATTAACCAACTAGAAAGTTCGTATGCAAGCATACATGGATTCAATAGAGAAAGATCTATTTGAAACTATTTAGAATGGGCCCTGCGTTTCTACATAATTAAGATTAAGGTCAAAGAAGAATGGACAGACAACAAAAAGAAAGTTGTTCACCTCGATAAAAAGGCCAAGAATGTGACAAACGAGATTTTGTAATTTAAATTGAATATTTATTGAATAAAATAAATATTTTCGATGATTTAATTATTGGATTAAATAATTAATTGATGAAATTGTGGTAGATTAATTTAGTTATATGTGTTATATTTATTAAATTAATGTGGGGAATTTTTATTTTTCAAATTATGTATTTATGCGAGCTTATTGAATTAAATGAAATATTTAATAAGCATAATGTTATTTTAATTAATTTAATAATTAATTAGAGATTTAATAATTTGACATAATTAATAAATGAGAAATTTAATTTTTATGACTATGTGAATTAATGAGAAATTATTATATTTTATTTTTTTTAAATTAAATTAAATAATTGATTTATTATGTAATTGGGTGTGACATGATTAAAACTATATTATAAGAGGTTAATTAAATTAAATAAGATTGAGCCTATTATTGCTAGCCAAACGAGGCCCTAAGAGAAGTTAAGAGCAGTTAACCCATGAATGGGGTTAACTGACCACCACACTGCAAATTACAAAGCGCATTAGTCAGTTTTAATATATTACGTATGTTATTTTTGAAACAAAAGCCTAAGAATTAAGAAATTTTAGAGATATTTTTAGAGAGAGTTTAGAGGAAATTGTGGTATTGGATAATCAGAGCAGTTGCTTTTAGGTAATATCTTCTTCCCCAAACTTCAAATTACGTCGTTTATATTTTTATGAAAAATGGCTTCAAGTCTCTGTAATTGAAAAAGAGTAATGATTATGTGATTGTATATGATAATATGTTATCATAACATGTTACCTACCATAATTGTATGTTTTCAAAGCATTAAATCCATACAAATATATAGTAATTGGATTATTTTTAAAGTTATAGAGTATAAAAGTGTATATATGGCCATATGGCCCTTACGTACAAATTTAATACGTTAATCATATGTTGTATCATAAATTTTATTCTTGTATATAATTATGTATGTTAAAATGAAGAAGATAAACTTTGAATGGGCATATTCGGTGTTATAACAAACCCGTAATGCCAACTTTTCTGTTTCATGTTTAATATTTTCAAAATCACCAAGACCACTGAAATTACATGAATTGATTCAAGTAATTGTATGTTTTAACATGTTAAAATCATGCTAGGAAGGTTGAACAATGATTATGTGTATATTATAATGTCTGGGTTTGTTTAATTCATATATGAATAAAGAAATCGATAGATTTTGGGCTGTTTTGTGTGTTCTTCGCGAACTGCAGAATCTGGGTCTGCGTCGTAGCGCGGCCGCGCCGCTCCAAAGAACGAATGGACATGCATGCGCCACTTTAATGAACAAATGGAGCGCGCCCGCGCCGATGTAAAGAAAAAATGTGGCGCGCCCACACCCTACCTGCAGAACTTCAGAAAATTTTCTAAGTGTTCAAGTTTTGAAAATGTGTTTGTAAAACCTAATGTAATGAACTTGAAGACATGTCAATCATATAATAATATGTTATTTAACTTACGTTATGTGATTAATTAATAAGACTTAAAAGTCCAATAACATATTCAAAGACCTATATGGAATTCGATAGGTATATCGAACTATTGATTAATGGGTATTGTGAATGTATTGATATGTATGAATTAATAAAGAACGTTAATTAATCGTAGCTTGTGGAAGAGGCAAGTTTTCTAACCCTACTTGTTATTGTTATGCAAATTTATAAACCTTACTTCTTTATATTGAGCAAATTCTAGATTCATATTCTATATCGAGCAAGTTCTTGTTAATTATATTAAAGGTTATTAATCTTTTCAAAGTATGATTTCTATTAGACAATACTTATTCCATTGTATACCTCTTGAGCTTATTATTCAATTTGAATATAAATTATTGTCGAACCTTGTAATACTAGCGAACCCTTAATGATTAGACTAGTCCAAAGTTGATGAACGCTCTAAATTTTAGAACCCTTGTTGAATTTATCAAAACCAAACTTCCTTTGGTGCGGACTCTAATGTCAAACTGAGATGAACAACCCTGTATAGGAGATTACTTATGCTTTATTGTTAAGATATTGTGCACAATATGGTACTAAAAGCTGATTCCCCTAAGTACGAGTAGAAGAGTCCATAGTCTTATGGTTGTTAAAGGTTTCAAGTATAATCCTTGATAACCTAGGACATAGTTCAAGGTCTTATATGACCCTCAAAAGTTCTTTTGATTATTGTTATTCATTATTTAATCAAAATTTGAGTTTCTTATTCCAGAAGTCTTTGATTCACTTGCATGTTATTATATTGTTGTTACATTATTATACTTGTTGGCAATCGTGCTCACTCTTGTGTAATAATAACATTGTAGTAAAGAACGAAAGGTCCGACCAGCCTTTTACTAGCAAAGGCAATGGCAAGATTAACAAGTGATGAGGACTTGTTACTTATGTGTTTATGTATTTATGGTTCAGACTTATGTCAAAGTTATCTAAGACTATTATTTGTTTATGTTTCCGCATTTGAGAATTAAGGTTAGTATGACCTGGGATTGATGTATTTATTTTAGATGATGTAACTCTTTAAGGAGATGATTTTTTTCCTATCTATTTATGTTTTCAATTATTATGGGTAGATAGACATATGATGTTTGTATAGTGAACACCAAATCATGTGGGAATTGAAGTACCCGGATTGAGTTGTGATTCTGAGGACAAAATCCTTTTAAGGGGGGAAAGATGTGACGAACGAGATTTTGTAATTTAAATTGAATATTTATTGAATTAAATAAATATTTTTGATGATTTAATTATTGGATTAAATAATTAATTGATGAAATTGTGGTAGATTAATTTAATTATATGTGTTATATTTATTAAATTAATGTGGAGAATTTTTATATTTCAAATTATGTATTTATGCGAGCTTATTGAATTAAATGAAATATTTAATAAGCATAATGTTATTTTAATTAATTTAATAATTAATTAGAGATTTAATAATTTGACATAATTAATAAATGAGAAATTTAATTTTTATGACTATGTGAATTAATGAGAAATTATTATATTTTATTTTATTTAAATTAAATAAAATAATTGATTTATTATGTAATTGGGTGTGACATGATTAAAACTATATTATAAGAGGTTAATTAAATTAAATAATATTGAGTCTATTATTGCTAGCCAAACGAGGCCCTAAGAGAAGTTAAGAGCAGTTAACCCATGAATGGGGTTAACTGACCACCATACTGCCAATTACAAAGCACATTAGTCAGTTTTAATATACTACGTATGTTATTTTTGAAACAAAAGCCTAAGAATTCAGAGAATTTAGAGAGATTTTTAGAGAGAGTTTAGAGGAAATTGTGATATTGGATAATTAGAGAAGTTGATTTAAGGTAATATCTTCTTCCCCAAACTTCAATTTACGTTGTTTATATTTTTATGAAAAATGGCTTCAAGTCTCTGTAATTGAAAAAGAGTAATGATTATGTGATTGTATATGATAATATGTTATCATAACATGTTACTTACCATCTTTGTATGTTTTCAAAGCATTAAATCCATACAAATATATAGTAATTGGATTATTTTTAAAGTTATAGAGTATAAAAGTGTATATATGGCCATATGGCCCTTACGTACAAATTTAATACGTTAATCATATGTTGTATTATAAATTTTATACTTGTATATAATTATGTATGTTAAAACGAAGAAAATAAACTTTGAATGGGCAGATTCGGTGTTATAACAAACCCGTAATGCCAATTTTTCTGTTTTATGTTCAATATTTTCAAAATCACCAAGAACACTGAAATTACATGAATTGATTCAAGTAATTGTATGTTTTAACATGTTAAAATTATGCTAAGAAGGTTGAACAATGATTATGTGTATATTATAATGTCTGGGTATGTTTAAATTCATGTATGAATAAAGAAATCGGTAGATTTTGGGCTGTTCTGTGTGTTCTTCGTGAACTGCAGAATCTGGGTCTGCGTCGTAGCACGGCTGCGCCACTTGAAAAAATGAATGGAGCGCGCCCGCACCACTTTAATGAACAAATGGAGCGCATACCGCCGTAAATGCAGCCGGTAGCCAGTAACATATACAGCCGATCTGAAGAACAAATGTAAGCTACGCCTTGACTGCGCAGAACTTCAAAAATTTCTCTACATGTTCATGTTTTGAAAATGTGTTTGTAAAACCTAATGTAATGAACTTGAAGACATATCAAGCATATAATAATATGTTAGTTAACTTACGTTATGTGATTAATTAATAAGACTTAAAAGTCCAATAACATATTCAAAGACCAATGTGGGTTTCGATAGGTATATCGAACTATTTATTAATGGGTATTGTAACAATCCAAGATTTTTTGTAATTTAAAATATTTATTAAATTAAATAAATATTTTATTAACGAAATTGTTGTTTTATAATTTAAAATATTTCTTAAATTAAATGAATATGTGATTTTTGTTAGTAAATATTTATAAATTATATTTATTAGATAATATTCTAACTTAAGTTAACTTATAGTTATTATGTTGTAAGATAACATGAGATGTTATATTGTTGTTGTGATGTGATATATTAAGATTGTATGTTAAATTATTAAATATAATTATAGTGATAATATAATTTTGTGGTATTTGGTTAAGTGGAATATTTATTTAAAATATAGTATGTATAATTATTTATTTGATTAATGTTGGATATGAAAATCCAAATAAATAATATGTGATTATAAGTTATAAACTAAGTTGTTTATTAAAACAAATTAAAGGAGTTTAATTTAATTTTTACCAAACAGGGCTTAAATATATATTAAGTCTTTAATTTTAAAGAGTTTTTGCCAAACAAAGCCTTATAGCTTTTGAATTTTAAAATTTTATTATAATAAATAAAATAAATAAAATAATAAATAATAATAATATATATTATAATTGATAACTTATTATTCTAATTATTATAATGTCGGTTTCAGATGTTTGGGTGCGTACGTTGGGTTAAGTTATTATGCGTAAAAATCATTTGGCCTAAGTCTACCGAGGAAGAAGAGAAGAGAATTACAGAGAACTTGAGAGAGAATTGAGAGAGATTGAGAGAAAACCTAAGCAATTTCAGTGTTTAGTAAGGGATTATCAAGTAAATTGAAGGCATGTTCTATAACTTTAAAATTATATATGTATATGTAAGAATACGGCATAATTTATGTGTTCTGCGAATCCAAAATTTTAAGTTGATGATTATACAACTGAGTACTTGTAGTTGTATGTGTTTATGATGTTAGAGTATGTAGTTAGGCATGAATTGGTATGTTAATTTCAGTTAAAAGGAAGGAAAAGTAATCATAGCATATATTTTTCATATGGTTTGTGAAAGTACAAAACTCGATGGTCAATTTGTATGATAATTTGTAAATTGAAGCTTGATTATGTTAGTTCATTAAGAAACGAGCATAACGTAATTGGAATGAAGTGATTTGGCCAAGTATTGAATTCACAGTGATGATTTTTAGAATGAATATCAAAAATTGAGTTTTTGTATGAAAATATGAATTTTGAGAATTTAAAATAGTTTTAGTTGATGAAAAATTGTTTTAATAGGTCGAAAATGTTAACAAACATGTTTACAATGGTTTTGTATCAATTATATATGTTGATATTACTGTCTATTGGGTAAAATTTGTGTTTGTTGGGCTAAAGCTCTGCCATCGCTCATTTGTTGTTTCAAGTTTCAAATAGACATTCCCGCCAAGCAATTGCTGCCCAAAGGCTAAGGCAAAAATGGCTCACCAAGCCGGTCCCAAGCTTGTGTATGGCGCAGCTGTGCCATACCCTGTCCTGAGACAATGAGGTCTGCTGCTGCTGCAGACTTTGTAACACCACTATAACTTGGTCTAAGGTTATGTTAATGTGTCAAATGTGCAACGACAAGGTTAAAACAACATAATGTTATGTGGTTAGTGATTCTAAAGTTATAAGAAGTTAGTAAACTATGAAAATGACATGTTGTGAGTTATTGAGAATGAGGATTAGTAAATAAGTATTATGAAGGTTAACACTTGAAATTTCTGATATTTATCTAGTAGCATAAGACTTGTACTAAATTAACAAGTTTAGCTATAATGGGTGTTATTTTGGAAGTGGATGTTAACATGTCTAATAGATATTGTGACTACACTAAAATGTGTTAGTGAGTTACAGTTTTGTGGTATGTGGTTTATTTATATGGTTAGACCTTAAACTAAAGGTTATAACTTAACTAAGATGAGAAATAAATCTATGAGGTTAATGTATGTAGCTAATGGATGTGATATTCCTAATGGGATGTGTAGGATATTGGAGTACGTGAATTATAATTGTATAGCTTACACAAGAGGCAAGTTCCCTAACCTTTTCTACTTTATTATTCAGCAAGGTTACTTTTCACTGTTATGTTATACTCATGCAAATTCTCTATCTCTAATCTCTTGTTTAACAATTTATTGTCATGCGAGTTCTTTACCCTCATTTAATTTTTGAACAAGTTAGTTAATCTTTATTTCTTTATTTCAAACGAGATTACCTTGTTTATTCAAAGTCAGTAATGTCGTTTATTCAGTTACTAATAACTGTTGTTTGATCTTCGTTCTCCAATATCATTGTACTATCTTACATTATTGTACCGAACTCTAAGTTGTCTAGCGATTCTTTACCAATTCAACTAATCCTTAGTTGATGAATGTTCTAAACTCTAAATTTCTCTTGAAGTCAACCCAAACCAAACTTCCTTTGGTTTGCATATGTACTCACACAAATTTTGAAAGCATGTTGTCGATGGTAACATTTGTTCAATTTAGAAACTGTTAATACTCTAGTTCTTATTGATTCATCGATATACCATGTTCATAAAAATATTATAATCAAACTCTTAAATAGTTATTTGTTTCTATCTGATTCAACCAGTACTTAGTTGATGAGCATTCTAAAGATCTAGAAATCCTTGAAAGCTAATTCCCAACCAAACTTCATTTGGTTCGGAACCTGATGATCTAAGTTGAGATGAACAACCCTATTATTACGGCATTATTTTAGAAATACGCAATAACATTAAAATGTTTGCGCAATACATAGTACAAAGGGCTGATCACCTGGAGTATGGAATGATGGTCCATATAGTCGTTTAGACTGTTAAAAGTTACAGTAGAAACAGCTGTTAACTTAGGAAGAAGATGATGATTATAGTCTTTTAGACTGTTAAAGGTTAAAGTAGAAATACTTGAAACCTAGAGTATAGTTCGTGGTCTTATGACCCTCAGTGTATTCTTTGATGTTGATATCTATTGTTAATTTAATGTTCATTATTTCTTTGAACTCATAGTTGTTGAATTAAATTTAATTGTTCCGGTAAGAATACTTTACCATTGAAAACTCAGTGAATTATCATTCATAAACCATTATTGTATAATATCCTTCTTGTGGGCAATTGTTTGCTCACTTTTGTACAAAACAATGCAGATGAAGTTAAGAAGTTTGAAGAGCTTTCTTCAAGCAAGGGCAATGACAAAGTGCTTGATTAGACTAAGATGTTTAGTTTACCTTTTATTTATGAAGTTTATGTAATAGATTTGATTATAGCTATGTTTCAATTTTCCGCTGATGATTATAATAAAGGTTAGATGACCTAGGATTTATTTTAGATTATGTAACCCTTTAATGGGAGATTGATTGTTTAAGCTTTTGAGTTTAATTTTATCCTTTGGATATGGGTAGTTAGTTATGATTTAATTGGACAGTGAACACCAAATCTGTGGGATTGAAATGCCCGGATTTAAGGGTGTCACAAGTTGGTATCAAAGCTTTAGGTTATGAATCTTAGGTGGGAAAACCTTAGGCTATAACCTTCCAGGAGATCGAGAACATAGAGGTGATAAACTCTTATCGAGTTCTAAGGAATGAATTAAGAAAATTCATTGAAGATAAAATGATAAAAGACTTTATGTGCTTATATGTTAATGACTTATGTGCTCGTGAGTACATAGGAGTAGCATGTATTATACGTATCAAGTTTTGGGGATGTTAAAAACTTCGTTGTCAGAGTGACTGACGAAGGATGATAAGGATTTGGAGCCTTAGAAGTTGTATAGTCTGAGTATGGTTGGTATTGGGAAAGCCATACCCGTTGATTTCTGTTGTAGACCTTGGGTATAGGCTTGAGTTTGAACGAGAGGATAAAGTTGGGGTGATAAAGGTGAAGGATGAGAACGAGGAGGGGGAATTCCTCCAATGAGGTGCGTGGTCATAACATTGAGTTATAAAAGAAGGTCGAGGAATTAGAAGGTCTAGCCGTAAAGCACCAAGCCACATTAGCACAAGAAGATGCCGCGACTCAAGACCTTACTGCACCATTTGCAGATGTAGAGCAGATATTAGCTCAGTCAGAACGGTCAGAATATTAAAGAGGATAGTTATTAATTGGGAATGAGACTGCGCAGGAATGACTGGGGAAAGAAGTCAGCAAAGCGTGCGAGAGCTGAAGACGCATGGGTGAAGGCTTCTAAATGCATAGATCGTGTTGAATACAAGTCAAAGAGTGCCAAGCGAATGATGAAATATAGAATTTAATCTTCCAATCTCCTGACGATTCGTATCATGGAGCAAGAGCGCAATGAAGTTGTACAACGTGGAATGTTCTTTTAGATTGCAAGAAAAATAATAAGATGATATATAAATTATAATGAAAATTAATAGATGTGGATCCTAACTTTCTATTATATAATACTTATTCCATTGTATATCTCTTGAGCTTATAATTCAATTTGAATATAAATTATTGTTGAACCTTGTAAGACTAGCAAACCCTTAATGATTCGACGAGTCCATAGTTGATGAACGTTCTAAATTTCAGAACCCTTGTTGAATTTATCCAAACCAAACTTCCTTTGGTGCGGACTCTAATGTCAAACTGAGATGAACAACCCTGTATAGGGGATTACTTATGCTTTAGCATTAAGATCTCAGCTGCACATGATGGTACTAAGGGTGATCCCCCTAAGTACGAGTTGAAGAGTCCATAGTCTTATGACTGTTAAAGGTTTCAAGTATAACCCTTGATAACCTAGGACATAGTTCAAGGTCTTATGACCCTCAAAAGTTCTTTTAATTATTGTTATTCATTCTTGATTCAAAAGTTAAGTTTCTTATTCCAGAAGTCTTTGATTCATTCGCATGTTATTATATTATTGTTACATTATTATACTTGTGGGCAATCGTGTTCACTCTTGCATAATAATAACATTGCAGTTAGAACGAAAGGTCCGACGAGCCTTCTACTAGCAAAGGCAAGGGCAAGATTAACAAGTGATGATGACTTGTTACTTATGTGTTTATGTATTTATGGTTCAGACTTATGTCAAAGTTGTGTAAAACTATTATTTGTTTATGTTTCCGCATTTGAGAATTAAGATTAGTATGACCTGGGATTGATGTATTTATTTCAGATGATGTAACTCTTTAAGGAGATGATTTATTTCTATCTATTTATATTTTCAATTATTATGGGTAGATAGACATATGATGTTTGTATAGTGAACACCAAATCATGTGGGAATTGAAGTACCCGGATTGAGTCGTGATTCTGAGGACAAAATCCTTTTAAGGGGGGAAAGATGTGACGAACGAGATTTTGTAATTTAAATTGAATATTTATTGAATTAAATAAATATTTTTGATGATTTAATTATTGGATTAAATAATTAATTGATGAAATTGTGGTAGATTAATTTAATTATATGTGTTATATTTATTAAATTAATGTGGAGAATTTTATTTTTCAAATTATGTATTTATGCGAGCTTATTGAATTAAATAAAATATTTAATAAGCATAATGTTATTTTAATTAATTTAATAATAAATTAGAGATTTAATAATTTGACATAATTAATAAATGAGAAATTTAATTTTTATGACTATTTGAATTAATGAGAAATTATTATATTATATTTTATTTAAATTAAATAAGGTAATTGATTTATTATGTAATTGGGTGTGACATGATTAAAACTATATTATAAGAGATTAATTAAATTAAATAAGATTGAGCCTATTATTGCTAGCTTAACGAGGCCCTAATAGAAGTTAGGAGCAGTTAACCCATGAATGGGGTTAACTGACCACCACACTGCCAGTTACAAAGCGCATTAGTCAGTTTTAATATATTACGTATGTTATTTTTGAAACAAAAGCCTGAGAGTTAAGAGAATTCAGAGAGATTTTTAGAGAGAGTTTGGAGGAAATTGTGATATTGGATAATCAGATAAGTTGCTTTAAGGTAATATCTTATTCCGAAAACTTCAAAATACGTTGTTTATATTTTTATGAAAAATGGATTCAAGTCTCTGTAATTGAAAAAGAGTAATGATTATGTGATTGTATATGATAATATGTTATCATAACATGTTACATGTAAGACCCCAACTTTTTATAAATGAAATTAGATTTTCTCTATTTATTATTTTGAAATAGTAATGGTTGATTTGATTAATGTGGTTAGTTATGGGTAAAATCGCAAATGTTTTAAATAAGCAAGTGGTTATAAAATATGCATTGTTGTCGGAGAATATTTGTTTGGTCGTGGAATATTCTTCCTGTCGGGGAATATTTGTACGACGGTTCAGTCTTTTGTGGGCCCTATAACGAAAAGCGACTGGATGAAGAAAACGACAAGTATAAGTTGTTTATAAATAACGGCGTAGTTGTTATCGTTAATACTGTTGTAATACCCGGTGGTTAAAACACAATGTCTACGCGTTGTTGCATGCAATGGGACACGATGTTGCACCAATTATTGATTCTTACGTGAAGAAGGCACTACTCAATAATTGTTACACAGAATTACTTGCTCAATATTTTATTTTATTGATTCAATAATTGCTACGTTTATATTTTATATTATTGTTGTTTCAATAATTGTCACTACACAGTATTTTTCATTATCAAATCAATAATTCATATTATTTGAATAATATTATTAGATAGCATGACTGACAATGTCTAGAAAGTTCTGTCTAAGGAGAGGTTTGGTCACCTAATTGCGCGCAAGTAAGGAGAAATCCTTATTGGAAAGCCCCCTCTTTCTTGGAAAAGGTCTGGTTGTCATTATTGTGATTCTGTAATATTATATGTGAATAATTAATTAATTATTTATATGATAAGGAAAATATTCATTTTATGTGGATATAGATGGAGAAAATATTTTAAAGTGACAATTGTTGAAAATTGATATTTTGTCTTTTCTGATAAAATAATTTATTTAAATATATTATTATATTATAATAATATAATAATGGTGATATTTTACAATGAATGTGGGATATATGAATAAATGAGGAGGAAGAGTATTTGTGTTATTAAAAATACTAAAAACATGTTTTTCATGTTTGTGGACCCCATTTCTTGACTGAAATTTGATTATAGCATGTAAAATCGTCCGTATATGGATTTCAGTCAATTTCTGTTTGGAATTTGGAAAAACTTAAACTTACAAAGTTGTAGAGAATTGAATTTACTATACAAGGAAATAAGATCCTAATTTTTCTGATAAGAGGACTATTTATTATGAATTATTGAAGTTCCAGAATAATTGATTTTTGAAGTTTTAATTAATTTTTTTAAGAAAAACGTTTTTAACAAGTTGGTGGGCCCCACTTATGTGGTTAATGTGCTGAAATTGGATTGTCAAAGTGGGCGTAGGAAATTTATATAAATATGTTAATATTTTATTAAATTTTCTGCTTTGGTGTTCTAAGCATTTTCTTATAAATAGGGTGCTTAGGTTATAATTGAAAATCACACCAGAAACAAAAGATTTCTCTCTATAATATCGAACGTATTTTTTTTGAGTATTTTGGTACTTTGAGTGTTGCTATACGGTGCTAGTTCCTTCAACACTATATCCAATATTCTAGTCAGAAATACTGTCTTTTTGAGGTAAGAGATGTTATTTTTTTTATAAATGATATTATTTCTTTCAATATCATTATACCAAAGTATTGGTAAGATTTTTCTTGTGAAATTCTTATCTTTTTATGTAGGGGTTACTATTCATGAGTTACTATTCACGAGTACTATTCACGAAGCATGATGATTTTTCTTGTGGAATTTCTATCTTTTACTGTCGGAGTTACTATTCACGTATACGGCACTATTCACTAATACGACACTATTCACAGAAAAATTAAATTTTCTTTTCTGTGTCCAAGATTGTCTGTCATGGTTCCTATCTTTGATTGGATCCATGTTTTGGTCTTCATTCTTGAATTTTACTCCATTATGGTTATTTATGAAGTATTTTTGAACTTGGATTGTTTAAAGTATGAATCCTTAATATTTGTTCTTTTGTTTCACTGGATTCATTTTCTTTAAAATATTTTTCATCATCCTCAGTCCTAAATGATGATATAACTGAATATCTTTGGCATGTAGTGCAAAGATGAATGATTTTCTGATGAATATCTTTGGCCGTAGTGCAAAGTTGAACAGGTGTTTAGATGAACATGACCAACTGATGAATATCTTTGGCCTATAGTGCATAGATGAATATTTGATTCCAGATATATATATTGATTGATGTTACAGGGATAAAATATTGACGATGAACTTTTGAATTCATATATAGAAGATAGTGGATTTCATTCTCTACTTAACTCTTCTAATGAATTATTATTTCCGCTGCGAATATTGATTTAAAACTGGTTGTCTATTGTATTCTATTAGATTTTTCCCTGTTGAGGACTAACGATAATTTGTTATATATTATCTTAGTCATAATGTTCTTTACTAGGCTAGTTGAGCTCACCCTTTTCTTTTTTGTTCCATTTTTCTTCTCAGGAGACGAGAATGTAGCGAGTACTAGTCGGGGTGTGGAATGATGGTTCTAGAATTTGTTTTAGTAGTCCTCACTATTTTGTAAAATAGTGTATCAATAATTGTAATGAGGACTTATTTGAGTGTGGATATTGTCTAAATGACAATATTTGTATTTAAACTCACAGATTATGTGTTGTCGTATTTTGCACGACAATTGTATTAATAAAGTCGTTGTTGTTTCTGTACCATGTATTTGCCGACTCAGAATGGGTGTTGTATACCTATTTTGGGGGCGTCACAATTGGTATCAGAGCTTAGGGATATGGTCTCTAGCGGAGATCGGGGAATAGTACTAGGAGGGGAGAGACGAGTAATCCTTCGCTAGTGTGTCATATCTAAAGCTTATTTGTTGGTTGGTTAGAATATAGGGATATTATGTGATATGTTAATTTCTTTAATTAACCCTTGTTTTATAGAAGTATTTGAATATGGCAACTGAGAATGTTAATAGTGGAGTAAATGAGACCGTGGAGACACCTTACTCACCAATGAGGAGAACGTGCAACAGGCCGAGCAATGTTCCTCCTGTAAACAATACCACTGAGTAGACGATGAACGACAGGATGTTTAGGAGCTTTTTACAGTTCATGCAAAACCAGATGAGGGAGACTCGTGTACAAAATACGGGTGGAAATGATGATAAGAACGCTACCATTGTCACAAACCAAGCGATTCAAAGAGTTGGGACCACTAGAATTTATTGGAAAGCCAGATCCGATCAAGGCAGAGATGTGGGTTAAACAAATTACCAAGATATTCGATGTGTTGGGATGCACAGAGGAACATAAGGTTCCATTCGCCACCTTTATGTTCTATGGCGAGGCAGACAACTGGTGGGAGTCTGTGAAGCATACTCAGCCTGCCGCACTCAGCATGTCTTGGGAAACATTTCAAAAACTTTTCAATGACAAGTACTTTCCTGAAAGTATTCACCATATGAAGGAGGTAGAGTTTATTAGATTAGAACAAAACAACATGATGGTGTCCCAGTACGAGGCGAAGTTCACATAGTTATCCAGGTTTACACCTCATTTGGTAGAGAATGAGGAACGAATGACGAGGATATTTCTGAGAGGTTTAAAACCCGAGATCCAACAATATCTTATCTCTCATAAATTTTCTTTATATTAAGATGTTGTCAATATGGCTCAATTATTAGAGCGAGATAACGAGTACGTTCAACCGAGGGACCACAACCAGGGTCATATCAGTGGCAGCAGTGATCGGAGCAATGGAAACAAGCGGGGAGGAAAACATTCGGACAAAAGCGGTAACCACTCTGGTGGTAATGGTGACCATGAAAATAGAAGAAGCGAATCGGGGGGTGATTTTAAAAAGAGGAGATTCAACAAAGAAAACTTGAAGACGTCAACACCAGCAGCAACTGGTTTTAAGGGAGGAGAACGACCACCGGTCGTATGCTATAAATATGGAAAAGAGGGACAGATCAGCCCAAACTGTCCACAACAGTTCAAGGTATGCTATAATTGTGGAAAGGAATGACATATCGCTTGAGATTGTACTGTAGCGAAACCAAGTCCAGCGGGGAAGGTGACTCGAAGGCTGTCCCAGAAAAGTCAAAGTCAACGGTTCCTGGAAGATCGTTTGTCGTGACTAGTCAAAGTGCGAGGAACCCAAACGAGGTGATTACGGGTAAGCTAATCATAAACTCTTACGAAGTTTATACCTTATTAGATACCAGTTCTACCCATTCTTTTATCTCTTCTTCTTGTGCTCAACGTTTAAACTTGACTCCGGATGTCAAGCTTTCTTAGCCCATGTCACAGACTTGAACAAAAACACGTCAGATTTGAATAATATTTCTGTTGTTAGAGAATTTCCTGACGTATTTCCTGAAGAACTTCCTGGTCTACCCCCAGAACGAGAAGTTGAATTTTTTATTGACCTTGAACCTGGTACAAATCCCATTTCTAAAACCCCATATCAAATAGCTCCTATTGAACTTCAGGAGTTAAAGGTCCAACTAAAGGAGTTGTTGGACATCGGTTTCATTCGTCCTAGTACATCTCCTTGGGGTGCTCCTGTTTTATTTGTAAAGAAGAAAGACGGGAGTATGCGACTTTGTATTGACTATCGATAATTGAACCATGTCACCATCAAGAATAGGTATCCGCTACCTCGTATTGATGACCTGTTTGACCAGTTACAAGGAGCACAATTCTTTTTAAGGATCGATCCTTGTTTTGGATATCATCAGCTGAAGGTTAGAACTGAGGATATTCCATAGACTACTTTCAGAACTCGGTACGGGCATTATGAATTCTTAGTCATGTCTTTTGGATTGACTAATGCTCCTACTGCTTTCATGGATATGATGAACCGTGTGTTCAAATAATATTTGGATCAGTTTGTTGTTGTCTTTATTGATGACATCCTCATCTATTCCAAAAGTCGTGAAGATCATGAAGCGCCATTTGAAGTCGATAATATGCAAAGGCTTCGTGATAACAAGCTATATGCCAAGCTGAAGAAATGCGAGTTCTGGCTTGAGGAAGTAGCATTCCTTGGGCACGTGGTGTCAAAACATGGAGTATCTGTTGACCCAACAAAAATTGAAGCAATACAAAGTTGGGAGCAACCGAAGTCGGTAACCGAAGTACGTAGCTTTCTGGGCTTAGCTGGTTATTATCGGAGATTCGTGGAAGGATTTTCTAGAATCGCTACTCCGTTAACTCAACTGACTCGTAAAGATACAAAATTCGTATGGAGCGAGGAATGCGAGAAGAGTTTCCAAGAACTTAAGAGGAGACTCATTTCAACACCTGTTCTGACAATATCGTTTGGTTCAGATGGATTTGTTATCTACAGCGATGCTTTGGGCAAAGGGTTAGGATGTGTTCTCATGCAACATGGGAAAATCATAGCCTATGCCTCGCGATAACTTAAAGAATATGAGAGGAATTATCCTACTCATGATCTAGAGTTGGCAGCAGTCGTTTTTGCGTTGAAGATATGGAGACACTACATGTATGGGGAGAAAGTGGAGATCTACACAGATCATAAAATCCTAAAATATTTCTTCACCCAAAAAGAGCTCAATATGCGGCAACGATGTTGGCTCGAGTTATTGAAAGACTACGACCATACCATTCAATACCATCCTGGAAAAGCGAACGTGGTAGCTGACGCATTAAGTAGAAGATCTTATGCGGGAACGAGTGCGATGTTGTCAACACAAAGGCCCATTTTGTGTGATTTATAAAAGTTGAAGATAGAATTCAAGACTCCGGGGACCCATGCGATGATGTCAAGTATACGCATAGAACCAACTTTAATCGATAAAGTTAAAGTTGCTCAAGCTACAGATCCGGAGCTGATGCGTATGAAGAAGAAAGTACAAGAAGGTACTATTCCAGAAGCAAGAATCGATGAAGAAGGAATACTTCGAGTCCATTCCAGACTTTGTGTTCCTAACGATTCTGACTTGAAACATAGAATCATGATGGAGGCACACAACACACTGTTTGCAATCCATCCTGGGAGTACCAAAATGTATCATGATCTTCGACATATATTTTGGTGGAACAATATGAAGAGAGAGATCGCGAAGTTTATCTCGAGGTGTTTAACTTGTCAACGTGTAAAGGTGGAGCATCAAGTGCCAAGGGGTCCATTGCAACCACTTGAGATTCCAAAATGGAAGTGGGAACACATTACTATGGATTTCGTTATGGGTCTTCCCAAGGTTTCTCAAGGCATAGATGCGATTTGGGTTATTATTGACAGATTAACCAAGTTTGCCCATTTCTTGCCTATACGGGAGACTTATTCCCTTAAACATATTGCTAGTATGTACGTAAATGAGATTGTGAGATTGCATGGCATGCCAGTATCCATAGTTTCGGATCCTAACCCAAGATTCACTTCACAATTTTGGATTAGCTTGCAAAAAGCTATGGGCACGGATTTACGATTTAGTTCGGTATACCATCCTCAAATGGACGGACAATCAAAGAGGACTATTCAAACTCTTGAAGATCTATTAAGACTTTGTGTCGTAGATTTCAAAGGGAGTTGGGATAAGTATCTACCATTGGTAGAATTCTCCTATAACAAAAGTTATCAGGCAAGTATAGGTGTGGCTCCATTTGAAGCATTGTATGGATGAAAGTGTTGCTCTCCAATATACTGGGATGAGGTGGGAGAAGCCGCTGTTGGGACTAGAGTTGGTACGAATGACTACAGAGAAGATCCAACGATTCGACAACGTATACAAATGGCACATGATCGACAAAAGTGTTATGCGGATCTTCATCGAAAGGACGTAGAATTTGATATTGGGGATCATGTATTGTTACGTATTTCTCCATGGAATGGAGTTACAAGATTCGAGAAGAGAGGAAAGCTTAATCCACGATTTATTGGTCCATTTTAGATTCTTGATCGAGTAGGAAATGTGGCCTATAGACTCGCGTTACCTCCAAGTATGTCTCGTGTTCATAACATTTTTCACATATCTGTACTTCGTAAATATGTGAAGCACCCGAACCACATTATTGAGTTAGAACTAGACGAGATAGCCGAAGATTTAATGTACGAGGAGGTACCTGTTAAGATCTTGGATATGAAAGAGCATGTCCTACGCACCAAGTTTATACCATAAGTTAAGGTTTTTGGGGAGGAACCATGCTATTGAAGAAATGACCTGCTAGTTGGAATCAGAAATGAAAAAGAGGTATCCTCACCTTTTTGAAACACTAGGTACGTACATTAATTTCGAGGACGAAATTTCATAAGAAGGGAAGGTTGTAAGACCCCAACTTTTTATAAATGAAATTAAATTTCCTCTATATATTATTTTGAAATAGTAATGGTTGATTTGATTAATGTGGTTAGTTATGGGTAAAATACGCAAATATTTTAAATAAGCAAGTGGTTATAAAATATTCATTGTTGTCGGAGAATATTCGTTTGGTAGTGGAATATTCTTCCTGTCGGGGAATATTTGTACGACGGCGCAGTCTTTTGTGGGCCCCATAACAAAAAATGATTGGATGAAGAAAACGACAAGTATAAGTTGTTTATAAATAACAGGCGTAGTTATTCTGAATTAATCTTGTTGGAATACTGGTGGTTAAAACACGATAATATGTGTTGTTGCGAGTTGGCTGCAGTATTGCACCAATTATTGATTCTTACGTAAGAATGCATTACTCAATAATTGTTACAGTAATTACTGTTTAATATTTTATTTTATTGATTCAATAATTGCTACATTGATATTTTATATTATTGTTGTTTCAATAATTGTAACTACACAATATTTTCCATTATCAAATCAATAATTCATATTATTTGAATAATATTATTAGATAGCATTACTGGAAATGTCTAAAAAGTTCTGTCTAAGGAGAGGTTTGGTCACCTAATTGCGTGCTAGTAAAGAGAAATCCTTATTGGAAAGCCCCCTCTTTTATGGAAACGGTCTGGTTGTCATTATTGTGCTTCTGTAATATTATTTGTGAATAATTAATTATTGATTTATATAATAAGGAAAATATTCATTTTATGTGGATATAGATGGAGAATTTTTTTTAAAGTGACAATTGTTGAAAATTGATATTTTGTCTTTTTTGATAAAATAATTCATTTAAATATATTATTATATTATAATAATATAATAATGGTGATATTTTACAATGAATGTGGGATATATGAATAAATGAGGAGGAAGAGTATTTTTGTTATTAAAAATACTAAAAACATGTTTTTCGTGTTTGTGGACCCCATTTCTTGACTGAAATTTGATTATAGCTTGTAAAATCGTCCGTATGTGGATTTCAGTCAATTTCTGTTTGGAATTTGGAAAAACTTAAACTTACAAAGTTGTAGAGAATTGAATTTCCTATAGAAGGACATAAGACTCGATTTTTTTTGATAAGAGGACTATTTATTATGAATTATTAAAGTTCTAGAATAATTGATTTTTGAAGTTTTAATTAATTATTTTAAGAAAAATGTTTTTAACAAGTTGGTGGGCCCCACTTTTGTGGTTAATGTGCTGAAATTGGATTGTCAAAGTGGGCGTAGGAAATTTATATAAATATATTAATATTTTATTAAATTTTCTGCTTTGGTGTTCTAAGTATTTTCCTATAAATAGAGTGCTTAGGTTGTAATTGAAAATCACACCAGAAACTAAAGATTTCTCTCTCTATAATATCGAACGTATTTTTTTTGAGTATTTTGGTACTTTGAGTGTTGCTATACGGTGCTAGTTCCTTCAACACTATATCCAGTATTCCAGTCAGAAATACTGTCTTTTTGAGGTAAGTGATGTAATTTTTTTATAAATGATATTATTTCTTTCAATATCATTATACCGAAGTATTGGTAAGATTTTTCTTGTGAAATTCTTATCTTTTTATGTCGGGGTAATTATTCATGAGTTACTATTCACGAGTACTATTCACGAAGCATGATAATTTTTCTTGTGGAATTTCTATCTTTTAGTGTCGGAGTTACTATTCACGTATATGGCACTATTCACGAATACGACACTATTCACAGGAAAATTAAATTTTCTTTTCTTTGTCCAAGATTGTCTGTCATGGTTCCTATCTTTGATTGGATCCATGTTTTGGTCTTCATTCTTGAATTTTACTCCACTATGGTTATTTATGAAATATTTTTGAACATGGATTGTTTAAAGCACGAATCCTTAATATTTGTTCTTTTGTTTCACTGGATTCATTTTCTTTAAAATATTTTTTCATCATCCTCAGTCCTAAATGATGATATAACTGAATATCTTTGGCATGTAGTGCAAAGATGAATGATTTTCTGATGAATATCTTTGGCCGTAGTGCAAAGATGAATATTTGATTCCAGATATATATATTGATTGATGTTACAGGGATAAAATATTGACGATGAACTTTTAAATTCATATATAGAAGATAGTGAATTTCATTCTCTACTTAACTCTTCTAGTGAATTATTATTTTCGCTGCGAATATTGATTTAAAACTGGTTGTCTATTGTATTCTATTAGATTTTTCCCTGTTGAGGACTAACGATAATTTGTTCTATATTATCTTAGTCATAATGTTCTTTACTAGGCTAGTTGAGCTCACCCTTTTTCTTTTTGTTCCATTTTTCTTCTCAGGAGGGGAGAATGTAGCGAGTACTAGTCGGGGTGTGGAATGATGGTTCTAGAAGTTGGTTTAGTAGTCCTCACAATTTTGTAAAATAGTGTATCAATAATTGTATTGAGGACTTATTTGAGTGTGGATATTGTCTAGATGACAATATTTGTATTTAAACTTACAGATTATGTGTTGTCGTATTTTGCACGACAATTGTATTAATAAAGTTGTTGTTTCTGTACTATGTATTTGGCAACTCGGAATGGGTGTTGTATACCTATTTTGGGGGCGTCACATTACCTACCATCTTTGTATGTTTTCAAAGCATTAAATCCATACAAATATATAGTAATTGGATTATTTTTAAAGTTACATAGTATAAAAGTGTATATATGGCCATATGGCCCTTACGTACAAATTTAATACGTTAATCATATGTTGTATTATAAATTTTATACTTGTATATATTTATGTATGTTAAAACGAAGAAAATAAACTTTGAATGGGCAGATTCGGTGTTATAACAAACCCGTAATGCCAATTTTTCTATTTCATGTTCAATATTTTCAAAATCACCAAGAACACTGAAATGACATGAATTCATTTAAGTAATTGTATGTTTTAACATGTTAAAATCATGCTAGGAAGGCTGAACAATGATTATGTGTATATTATAATATTTGGGTATGTTAAATTCATGTATGAATAAATAAATCGGTAGATTTTGGGCTGTTCTGTGTGTTCTTCACGAACTGCAGAATCTGGGTCTGCGTCGTAGTAAGGCCGCGCCACTCTAAAAAATGAATGGAGTGAGCCCGCGCCACTTTAATGAACAAATGGAACAGCGCCAAGATCAAGTATGCGTGCCTACCGCCATCTGAAAGAACAAATGTAAAGCCAAGACATCCTACCTGCAGAACTTCAGAAATTTTTCTAAATATTCAAGTTTTGAAAATGTGTTTGTAAAACCTAATGTAATGAACTTGAAGACATGTCAAGCATATAATAATATGTTAGTTAACTTACGTTATGTGATTAATTAATAAGACTTAAAAGTCCAATAACATTTTCAAAGACCAATGTGGGATTCGGTAGGTATATCGAACTATTGATTAATGAGTATTGTGAATGTATTGATATGTAAGAATTAATAAAGAACGTGAATTAATCGTAGCTTATCCAAGAGCCAAGTTTCCTAACCCTACTTGTTATCGTTATTCAAATTTATAAACCTTACTTCTTTATATTGAGCAAATTATTGATTCATATTCTATATCGAGCAAGTTCTTGTTAATTATATTAAAGGTTATTAATCTTTTCAAAGTATGATTTCTATTATACAATACTTATTCCATTGTATATCTCTTGAGCTTATTATTCGATTTGAATATAAATTATTGTCGAACCTTGTAAGACTAGCGAACCCTTAATGATTCGACTAGTCCATAGTTTATGAACGTTCTAAATTTCAGAACCCTTGTTGAATTTATCCAAACCAAACTTCCTTTGGTGCGGACTCTGATGTCAAACTGAGATGAACAACCCTATATAGGGGATTACTTATGCTTTAGCGTTAAGATATTGTGAACAATATGATACTAATGGCTAATCCCCCTAAGTACGAGTAGAAGAGTCGATAGTCTTATGACTGTTAAAGGTTTTAAGTATAACTCTTGATAACCTAGGACATAGTTCAAGGTCTTATGACCCTCAAAAGTTCTTTTCATTATTGTCATTCATTCTTGATTCAAAAGTTGAGTTTCTTATTCCAGAAGGCTTTGATTCACTCTCATGTTATTATATTGTTGTTACATTATTATACTTGTGGGCAATCGTGCTCACTCTTGCGTAATAATAACATTGCAGTTAAGAACGAAAGGTCTGACGAGCCTTCTACTAGCAAAGGCAAGGGAAAGATTAACAAGTTATGAGGATTTGTTACTTATGTGCTTATGTATTTATGGTTCAGACATATGTCAAAGTTGTGTAAGACTATTATTTGTTTATGTTTCCGCATTTGAGAATTAAGGTTAGTATGACCTGGGATTGATGTATTTATTTCAGATGATGTAACTCTTTAAGGAGAGGATTTATTTCTATCTATTTATGTTTTCAATTATTATGGGTAGATAGACATATGATGTTTGTATAGTGAACACCAAATCATGTGAGAATTGAAGTACCTAGATTTTGGGGTGTCATAGGTTAGTATCAGAGCTGTAGGTTATGAACCTTAGGTGGGGGAAGAACCTTAGGTAGTAGCCTTATAGGAGATCGAGAACATAGTAGTGGTAAACTCTTATCGAGTTCTAAGAATTGAATTCCTTAATTCAATGAATATAATAAAAGACTTTATGTGCTTATGTGATAAATTTATGTGCTCGCTAGTACAGCTTAGTAACTAAAACTTCAAATTGTGTTGTCAGGATGTCGGATGTTGGAGGAGCTAGTCGAGCTGAGGAGGAGGAACCCCGAGACATTCATGTCGTCCGGGAGCAGTTGGTACAGAGAGAGCCATCTCCGTTGATCACTGTTGTTGGTCAGGAGCATGAGCCTGAGACTGATCTAGAGGAGGATCCTAAGGAAGAAGAGGAAGAAGATGAGTTCCCACCAATCTTTATCAATGCTGAGATGTATGACAAGCTATATGACCATAATGTAGAGTTACGTGACACTGTTCAGGAGCTGAATGAGCGGACGATTAATCAACAAATTACCATCGAGCAGAGGGATAGGGAGGTTGTGACTCTTCACACACATCTAGGAAATGTAGAGTGGGATTTGGTTCACGAGAAGGGTCAAACCGAGGAGAAGTCTGAGGAAATAGAGAAGTTGAAGAATGAACTGAAAGAGAGCTTAGCAAGGCTGACCATAGCAGAGGAGGCCTACGTAAGAGAATCACGTCTTGCTGATCTTGCTGAAGAGGATTATCGTGCGAAGAAGGCTAAGCTTAGGGAGACGTACTCTACAGTTCAAAATGAAATGGATGAGGCCCAGGATCAAGTTATGAGATACCCAATTCAGTTCGAAGGACTACCATCGTATATGCTAGATCGCAGGACGATGTCTCGCATTATGGAAGAAGAACGTAGCAAGGCTATTCAACGCCTTAGCAGGTAGTGATAGGAATAGTTTAATTATGTTCAAACCTATCTAGTATTTAATATGTAAATTCCGATGTGTTTATAAACAAAGGAATATTTTAATGTTTTAAATCTTGTAGATTCTTTATCTTAGGATAGTTGATGTAAATAGCAGTGATGCTATCGTAGTTTGTTAAAAACTTTAGATTAAATAAATATATCATGTTGTTTGAGAAAGTGTGTTAAGTGATTATGTTAAATTGTTTGAATTAAGTCTTAAATATTTAAAGAATTGGATAAAGATCTAATAAGCATATATTTTAACAGAAATATGCCACCGAGAAGAAGACAAAATCGTAAACCAGCTCAAGAAAAATCGACGAACAACAACAACGCCAATGCTAACCTCGTTCAGCAATTGGTGAACTTATTAGCTGGATCGATTCATAATCAACCCCAAGCTTCACCGAATACAACGTTCAAGGATTTCAAGGCGGTGGGACCGCCAGAGTTTAAAGGCTCCATGAACCCGATCGAGGCTCAAACTTGGGTTATAGAGATGGAAAATGTTTTTGATGTCGCCAGAGTCAAAGGGATCAGAAAACTGCCTACACAACGTTCATGCTGAAATTCGAATCTAGTTATTGCTGGCAAGAAAATAAGGTTCGTGGAGGAGAAGGTGTGATCACTTGGGAGAGGTTCAAGGAGATGTTTTTCGAGATGTATTTTCCGACCAACTCGTAGAACCAAATGGAGGTCCAATTTCTGGAGTTGAAACAGGGAAATATGTCTGTACCAGACTATGCGGCAAGATTCAATGAGTTAGCTAGGTTCACCACATATCAAGTGCACACGGATGAGAGAAAAGCAAGAAGGTTTGAACAAGGACTGAAGCTCTGGTTGTATAGTAAAGTGTCAATGTTTTAGTTGAAGACGTTCACTGGAGTACTAGAGAAAGCCATACTCGCTGAAAGTAGAAGCGATGCGGTAACCAAGTATAATCAGGATCAGAAGAAGAAGAAGAGTGAAAATGAAGGAATTAACAAGGCTAGTGGAAATAACACGAGATGTAGTAATAATCAGAAGAGAAGGTGGTCTGACAACTCATCAACTGGAAATCAGCAAGGAGGTCAGAAGAAGAGGATCGAAGCATGCCTGACCTACGAGAAAGCTCATTTGGGAGTGTGTATGAAGGGTAAACGAGTATGCTACAATTGTGGTCAGGAAAGCCATATAGCACCTAACTGTCCTAACCCAAAGAAGGGCGCCTGTTTTAGTTGCGGGTCAAAAGACCATTTGGCAAGAGACTGTCCTAAGAAAGAATCTGGAGGGGAAGGATCAAGAGGGAATAGAGGAAATAACAATGGAAGCACTCTGATTATCAAGGGACCAATCGCAACCAACAGACCGATCGCCAGGACATTGAACATGATAGTGCAGGATGTAGTGCAATCTCGTGATGTGGTGTCAGGTATCATTCCGATCAATAAAGTTAATGCTTATGTATTATTTGACTCGGGTGCTACTTGTTCATTTATATCCGATGACTTTGCTAAGAACTTAGAATTGCCTAATGATGAGTTAGAATACCCCATGAACATAAAAATTGAAAATAGAGAAATAATCCTTGTTAAGTACGTACATAAGAACTGTAGAGTGGATATTAAGGGTAATATTATGAACGTAGATCTTATCCCTATTCGACTTGGGGAATTTGACGTTATCTTGGGAATGGATTGGTTATTCAATTACGGGGCTGTAATTGATTTCCAGAAGAAGTGTATTAACCTTATGACTCTGTCAAAGGTTGTGTTCTATGGTAGCAAGTCGCCTAGACAAGCGAGTTGTCTGACGATGATGCAGGCTAGAAAGTTGTTAAGACAAGGCTGTGTAAGATATTTAGCTTACATAGTCGACAGTCGTAAATAGAATCCGAAAGTATAGGAGATACCAGTAGTGAGGGACTTCGCAGACAAATTTCCAAACGATTTGCTATGACTTCCGCCAGACGGAGAGGTTGAGTTCGTGATCGATTTGGCGCAAGGAACTACTCCAATTTCGAAGGCACCATACCGAATGACATTAGTAGAGATGAAAGAATTGATGGTACAACTACAAGAATTACTAGACAAGAAGTACATTCAACCGAGCGTATCGCCGTGGGGAGCGTCGGTGTTATTTGTGAAGAAGAAGGACGGGACGATGCGTCTCTGCATCGACTATAGAGAACTGAATAAGGTCACAATTAAGAATAGATATCCATTACCGAGGATTGACGACCTGTTTAATCAATTAAAGGGAGCGAGATACTTTTCAAAGATAGATTTGAGGAGTGGTTATCATCAACTGAAGGTGAGGCCAAAGGATGTATCGAAGACAACATTCAGAACACGATATGGTCACTACGAATTTTTGGTAATGTCGTTTGGTCTAACAAATGCTCCTGCAACATTTATGGGCTTAATGAATGGAGTGTTCAAGACGTTTTTTGGACAAATTCGTAGTGGTATTTATAGATGAAATTTTGGTATATTTGAAAACCAAGGAAGAACATGAAGATCATTTGAAGGTAACGTTAGAGGCATTGAGAAGAGAGAAGTTGTATGCCAAGTTTTTGATATGCGAATTTTGGATTGAGCGGGTACAATTTCTTGGACATGTGATTGATAAAGACGGAATTTCGATAGATCCATCCAAAGTCGAAGCTGTGATAAACTGGGATCAGCCGAGAACGCCGTCAGAATTATAAAGTTTTCTTGGATTGGCAGGATATTAAAGAAGATTCATTCAAGATTTTCCAAGATCGCAACTCCATTAACGAACTTGACTCAAAAAGCTGTAAAATTTGATTAGACGGAGAAGTGTGAGGAAAGCTTTTAAGAAATAAAGAAGAGGTTGAGTATAACACCTGTGTTATCTCTTCTGAATGATACAAGAAATTTTGTTGTTTATAGTGATGCGTCGCATAAAGGACTTGGCTGTGTGCTTATGCAAAATGTCAAAGTCATTGCGTATGCGTCATGACATTTAAAGGATTATGAGAAGGGGTATCCGACCCACGACTCGGAGTTAGCTGCAGTGGTTTTTGCTTTGAAGATCAGGAGACACTATCTCTATAGGGAGAAGTGAGAAATATATACAGGCCACAAGAGTCTGAATACATTTTTACACAGAAGGACTTGAATATGCGCCAAAGAAGGTGGTTGGAGTTAATTAAAGACTATGATTGTGAGATTTTATACCATCCGGGTAAGGCAAATGTGGTTGCCGACACCTTAAGTAGAAAGGGTCGAGAAAAATTGACGATGTTGACCGCTCAGAAGGAGCTAATTTTAGCCATGAAGAAGTTAGAACTGGAAGTGAAGTATCCTATAGAAATTGATGAGAAGCTGTTTCAGATGCAATCTGGTACAACCCTACTGGATAAAGTTAAGGATGCTCAACTTCAGGAAGAAGAATGTAAAAAGGTGAAAAAGAAGATATCCGAAGGAACCGAACCGAGATTCAAGATGGACAAGGAAGGAATACTGAGATTTGAGAGCAGAATTTGGGTACCACCAGTGCCAGACATTAAGGAAGAAATTTTGAGCGAGGCTCATAGTTCACGATATTCGATATACCCAGGTAGTACCAAAATGTACCAAGATCTTTGACAACATTTCTGGTGGTTGTGACGAACGAGATTTTTGTAATTTAATTTTAATATTTATTAAAGTAAATAAATATTTTCGATGATTTAATTATTAGATTAAATAATTAATTGATGCAATTGTGGTAGATTAATTTAATTATGTGTTATATTTATTAAATTAATGTGGAGAATTTTTATTCGATATATGTAATTATGTGAGCTTATTGTATTAAAAGAAATACTAAATAAGCCTAATGTATATTAATTAATTTAATTTTTAATTAGAGAGTTAATAATTTGACATTATTTATTAATAAGAAAATTAATTATGTGACTATGTGAATTTATGAGAAATTATTATATGTTATTTAATTAAATTAAATAAGATAATTGAATTATTGTGTAAGGGTGTTACATGATTTAAACTATATGATAAAAGAGTTATTAAATTAAATGAGAATAAGCCTTTTAAGGCTAGCCAAACATAGCACTAGTAGAGGTTGAGGGCAGTTAACCCATGATGGGTAACTGACCACAATGCGCCAGTTTATTTATTACGACATCTTCTTTTCTCTTATTATTTTACTAAGTCTAGAGAATACTCAAAGAGAGTTTGTCAGAGATAATTAAAGTATTGTGAAGAAAATTGTGAGTGTGTAATCAAACAAATACTTGTGAAAGGATCACCACTGATCATCTCTTCTAAATCTATACTCTAGGTAATTTCTCCAAACCAAATTCTGTTTTTACGTCATTGAGTTTTCATAGAAAAATGGCTTTCAAGTTTTACAGAAATCTCTCAGATTTGGGAAATGATATGATTATAAGTTTATAAATGTGTTAAATGTTATCAAATTGTATTTGATTATATATATTATGTAAACCATATCATCAGTTTCATGAAACACACATGTCGTATATGTTTTTCATAAATTACAGAGTTTGAGTTTTGGCCATACGGCCTTATACGTGATATTTTATGTGTTGATCATATATTATCCCTAAATTTTACACTAGTATATTATTATGCATGTTGATACGAAGAGACCAAAGTTTAAATGAACGGATTCGGTGTTATAACGAATCCGTAGTGACAATTTTCATGTTTTATTTTCAAAACCTTCAAGAACATCAAAGTCAGTGAAATTGCATGCTTTAATTCTGTAATTAAGTGTTTAATTTGGTTAAAGTCATTATATAAATGTTGGGTTATGTTTATGCATGAATTATATCATGTGGGTATGTCTAAATTCGTGTAGTAATAATTTAAATTGGAGTTTTTGGCTGTGTTCTGCAATTTTCGCGAATTGCGAGCGATTTACTGCCGTTTCTTAGCACGCCATTAAGTTTCCAATGTGCAGCAAGACCAGAATGTATCGATTACGTCGTGGCCTTACTCTCCGTAATGTTTATAAATGAAATTTTTGTAAAATGATTAAGTCTAGCAATGTGTTCGTAACTTAATTAATGAACATGTAAAAATGTTAGAAGTATGATGAGATGATAAAATAGATGTTTAACATGTAAATAACATAATTGCATGTGGATTGAATTATTGAATACATAATTAGCTTGTTATTCATGAAGTGTGAATTATGTGACAAATTGGTAATTTGACTAAGTATAGTCAATATTCAAATTAGGCAAAAGAATGAGTTTATGATGATTAGTTAAGTTATAATTAACTGGTATTGTGCATGTGAATGGTATGTAGGATTAAATTCAAAGAACGTGCTTAGTTAAAGTGTAATCTACGCACGAGGCAAGTTTCCTAACCCTACTTGTCATTATTGTTCAAGTTTATTATTTTCCTCGAGTAAATTATCATTACTATTATTCAAGTTCGAATTATTATATTAAAGATTGATTATCTTTTCAAAGTATGATTTTGTTATACAATAATCGTTCTATTGTATACTTTTTGAGATTATTATTCAATTTAAATATCATTATTGTTGAACCTTGTAAGACTAGCGAATCCTTATTGATTCAACTAGTCCATAGTTGATGAACGTTCTAAATTTCAGAACCCTTATTGAATTATCCAAACCAAACTTCCTTTAGTGCGGACTCGAATGTCAAATCGAGATGAACAACCTATGCAAAGGGATTTACTTATGCGTTAGCGTTAAGATATTGTGCATAGTATGGTACTAAGGGCTGATCCCCCTAAGTACGAGTAGAAGGTCCATAGTCTTATGACTGTTAAAGGTTTCAAGTATAACCCTTGATAACCTAGGACATAGTTCAAGGTCTTATGATCCTCAGAAATATTTTGATTCTTGTTATTTATTCTTGATTCAAAAGTTGAGCTTTTATTCAGATGTCTTTGATTCACTCGCATGTTATTATACTATTATTTCATTGTTATACTTATGGGCAATAGTGCTCACTCTTGCTTATTAATAACATTGCAGTTAAGAACGAAAGAATCGATGAACCTTCCACTAGTAAAGGCAAGGGCAAGGTTAACAAGTGATGAAGACTTGTTATTTTGATTAGATGATGTATTTATGCTTAAGACTTGAGTTAATGATGTTGTTTAAGACTTATTTGTTTATGATTGCGTACAAATGTTTAAGGTTAGTTTAACCTGGGATTGTATTATTATTCGGATGTTGTAACCCTTAAGGGGAAGATTTTATTTCTATCTATTGCATGGTTTGCATTTATTATGGGTAGATAGATAGATGATATTTGTACAGTGAACACCAAATCCCGTGGAATCGAAGTACCCGGATTTGGGGGTGTCACAGTGGTCAAATTTGAAACGAGATATTGCAGAGTGTGTTGCTAAGTGTTTGACATGTCAGAAAGTGAAAGCAGAACATCAAAGGCTGAGTGGATTGCTACGACCATTGGAAATCCCAGATTGGAAATGGGAACATATTATGATGGATTTCGTGGTTGGCCTTTCGACAACTCAGAAAGGCTATGACAAAGTATGGGTTATCGTTGACCGATTAACAAAATCCGAACATTTCCTTCCGATCAGAATCAAATTTAACTTAGACCAGTTGGCAAAATTATATGTGAAATAGATTGTTTCAAGACACGAAGTTCCGGTGTCAATTATCTCTAATAGGGATCCTTGCTTTACATCGAACTTCTAGAAATGACTACATGAATGCATGGGTACACAATTGAGAATGAGTACGTTATATCACCCTCAGACAGATGGAAAGAGCGAAAGAATGATTCAGACATTGGAGGATATGTTGAGATCGTGCATCATGGATTTTAAAGGAAATTGGGATGATCACTTACCGCTCGTTGAATTCAGTTATAACAACAGTTACCATAGTATTGGCATGCCACCTTACGAAGCGTTGTACGGTAGAAAGTGTAAAACTCCACTTTACTGGGATGAAGTTGGTGAAAGACAATTACTAGGTCCATAACTGGTACAACAGAAAGCAGAGATAGTCAAAGTGATCCGAACAAAACTCGTTTTCAAATTATGTATTTATGTGAGCTTATTGAATTAAATGAAATATTTAATAAGAATAATGTTATTTTAATTAATTTAATAATTAATTAGAGATTTAATAATTTGACATAATTAATAAATGAGAAATTTAATTTTTATGACTATGTGAATTAATGAGAAATTATTATATTTTATTTAAATTAAATTGAATAAGATAATTGATTTATTATGTAATTGGTGTGACATGATTAAAACTATTTTATAAGAGGTTAATTAAATTAAATAAGATTGAGCCTATTATTGCTAGCCAAATGAGGCCCTAAAAGAAGTTAGGAGCAGTTAACCCATGAATGGGATTAACTAACCACCACACTGCCAGTTACAAAGCGCATTAGTCAGTTTTAATATATTACATATGTTATTTTTGAAACAAAAGCCTAAGATTAAGAGAATTCAGAGAGATTTTTAGAGAGAGTTTAGAGGAAATTGTGATATTGGATAATCAGAGAAGTTGCTTTAAGGTAATATCTTCTTCCCAAAACTTCAAATTACGTTGTTTATATTTTTATGAAAAATGGCTTTAAGTCTCTATAATTGAAAAAGAGTAATGATTATTTGATTGTATATGATAATATGTTATCATAACATGCTACCTACCATCTTTGTATGTTTTCAAAGCATTAAATCCATACAAATATATAATAATTGGATTATTTTTAAAGTTACAGAGTATAAAAGTGTATATATGGCCATATGGCCCTTACGTACAAATTTAATACGTTAATAACATGTTGTATCATAAATTTTATACTTGTATATAATTATGTATGTTAAAACGAAGAAAATAAACTTTGAATGGGCAGATTCAGTGTTATAACAAACCCGTAATGCCAAATTTTCTGTTTCATGTTCAATATTTTCAAAATCACTAAGAACACTTAAATTACATGAATTAATTCAAGTAATTGTAGGTTTTAAATAGTTAAAATCATGTTAGGAAGGTTGAACAATGATTATGTGTATATTATTATGTCTAGGTATGTTTAAATTCATATATGAATAAAGAAATCAGTAGATTTTGGGTTGTTCTATGTGTTCTTCGCGAATTGCGGAATTTGGGTATGCGTTGTAGCGTGGCCGCGCCGCTCCAAAGAACAAATAGAGCGCGCTTGCGTCTCAAATCTGTGGCCTTTAACCAATCAAACACTCCGTGTAACTTTAATGAACAAATGGAGCGCTCCCGCGCCGATGCAAAGAACAAATGTAACACGCTCGCGCCCTACCTGCAGAACTTCAGAAAGTTTTCTAAGTGTTCAAGTTTTGAAAATGTGTTTGTAAAACCTAATGTAATGAACTTAAAGACATGTCAAGCATATAATAATATGTTAGTTAACTTACGTTATGTGATTAATTAATAAGACTTAAAATTCTAATAACATATTCAAAGACCAATGTGGGATTCAATATGTATATCGAACTATTGATTAATGGGTATTGTGAATGTATTGATATGTATGAATTAATAAAGAACGTGAATTATTCGTAGCTTGTGTAAGAGGCAAGTTTCCTAACCCTACTTGTTATCGTTATGCAAATTTATAAACCTTACTTCTTTATATTGAGAAAATTCTAGATTCATATTCTATATCGACCAAGTTTTTTTAATTATATTAAAGGTTATTAATCTTTTCAAAGTATGATTTCTATTATACAATACGTATTCCATTGTATACCTCTTGAGCTTATTATTCAATTTGAATATAAATTATTGTCGAACCTTGTAAGACTAGCAAACCCTTAATGATTCTACTAGTCCATAATTGATAAACGTTGTAAATTTTAGAACCCTTGTTGAATTTATCCAAACCAAACTTCCTTTGGTGCGAACTCTAATGTCAAACTGAGATGAACAACCTTGTATAGGGGATTACTTATGCTTTAGCGTTAAGATATTGTGCACAGTATGCTACTAAGAGCTGATCCCCCTAAGTACGAGTAGAAGAATTTATAGTCTTATGACTATTAAAGGTTTCAAGTATAACCCTTGATAACCTAGGACATACTTCAAGGTCTTATTATCCTCAAAAGTTCTTTTGATTATTGTTATTCATTCTTGATTCAAATGTTGAGTTCCTTATTCCAGAAGTCTTTGATTCACTCGCATGTTATTATATTGTTGTTACATTATTATACTTGTGGGCAATCGTGCTCACTCCTGCGTAATAATAACATTGCAGTTAAGAACGAAAGGTCCGACGAGCCTTCTACTAGCAAAGGCAAGGGAAAGATTAACAAGTGATGAGGACTTGTTACTTATGTGTTTATGTATTTATGGTTCAGACTTATGTCAAAGTTGTGTAAGACTATTATTTGTTTATGTTTTCGCATTTGAGAATTAAGGTTAGTATGACCTGGGATTGATGTATTTATTTCAGATGATGTAACTCCTTAAGGAGAGAATTTATTTCTATATATTTATGTTTTCAATTATTATGGGTAGATAGACATATGATGTTTTTATAGTGAACACCAATTCCTGTGGGAATTGAAGTACCCGAATTTAGGGGTGTCATAAAGAACATTTTGTTCCAATCTTTAGAATTTGATTTGTTCGAGAATGTGGTCAATAGCAAAATAGCAAATGAAGTATGGGAAGCATTGCTCATCATGTATGAAGGAGCAAAAGAAGTTAGAGAAAACAAGCAATCTCTCCTGACTCAGCAATATGAGATGTTTGCACACGTTCAAGGAGAAAATGTTACTTCCACCTACGAAAGATTCAATGTACTGCTCAACTCTCTCTGAGCCTATAGAAAGTTCTATCCAAATATAGATATAATCATAAAGTTCATGAGAGCTTTACCTAGCAAGTGGGATGCCAAAACCACTACCATCAGAGAATCAAAGAATCTCCATGAAATGACTATTCTATAGTTATATGGCAACCTTCTTACATATAAACTTGAGCTGACTCAACGAGCAGAAACTCTATCTGAAAGAAGAAAGAAGGATAAAGGGGTTGCTCTTAAAGAAATTGACAAAATCTCCAAAACCAATACTGAAAATGACTCTGACTATGATGAAGATGATGAGGACTTTGCAATGCTTGTGAAAAGACTCAGAAGGTTCATGCGTCAAGGCAGAATCAGCAAACCAAAGAAAGTCAACAACTACATCAGCTAGGAGCAGGTAAATGACCTATGCTAAAATTGCAAGAAGCCTGACCATTTCATTGCAAATTGCAAAAAACCTCTTAGAGAAGAACAGAAGAAGAAATCAAATTCAAAGAAGGAATTCAAAGGCAACAAAAGGCCTCAGAAGAAAGATAAAGGTCTTGTAGCTAGAAGATCGTAGAGTGACTCAGACACCGACTCAACTCCCGAATCCGGAGATGATGAAGATCCTCAAATGGAAAATCTTTGCTTGATGGCCAAGCATGCAAAGGATAAAAATAACTCTAACATTTATGAAGTAAGTATAGATGAGGTATTTGACTCTAACTCTCCTGATGTAGACATTAATGATTTAAGAACTGCAGTACATAGCATAACATCTGATCTGCATCAGTACATAAAATGGTTTAAAGTTCTGTCGAAAGATTATTCATTTCTTCAAAAGGAGAAAGAGAAAATTCAGGAAGAACTGGAAATAGCCCTTCTAAGTACTGACTCTCTCTCCAAGTTTGAATATGAGAATAATCTCTTAAAACAGTTCAATGAGCACAATGCACAAAGAGAGTCAAGTTTAAACTTTAAAATTAAGGAACTAGAAAGGACAATCTCTACATTGAATAAATCCTCTTCATCCATGGACTCCCTGATCTCCAGTCAGAGAAGTGCATCTGACAGAACATGTTTAGGCTTTGGAGAATCCACCTCAGAGCCATATGTGGAAAAGATAAAGGAAACTAGCACTAGTAATGCTTCGAGATTTAGTAAAAGCATTATATTTGTGAAATCCTCATAGAAGGAAGAACCAGTTCAACCCTGCTCTTTTGATCCAATCCATATTCCAAGGAATAAAGGATCCCATGCTGGCCGGGGTTTTAGAAAAGAGAAGAGTAACTTAGTCACTACTTTCCAACCTTGAAGGATCGTAGAGTCAAGTAAAATCAACTCCACGAACCAACTTGGAAGGAATAGTGGAGGTAAGCTTCACTCCTCACAAATCATGAAACACAAGGACACATGGAAAAGGGAGAACCAGTATAAAGGTAGGAATGTTGAGAATCCACATAAGTCCAAATGGAGGAAGAATCCATATACACACACAATCATGCATCATATAAGATATTTTGTGTGCAATAAGGTTGGTCATAAGGCTACAATATGCTATCATAATCCTATGTATGTGAGACCCAAAATCAAGCAGACTTGGGTTCCTAAGGGTACTAACAAAGTAGGACCCATGCAAGTTTGAGTACCAAAATGAAAGTTTAATATTACCACAGGAACAGATCTCCACGATCACAACCTGGTATCTGGACAGTTGATGCTCAAGGCACATGATTGGGAACAAAGCCCTTCTGTCTAACTACATAGAGAAAGAGGGTCATTTAGTCATCTTTGGAGACAATGGCTCTGGCAAGACAAGAGGATATGGCACAACTGGGAATGGTGCAGTGTCCTTCAGTAAAGTAGCCTATGTGGAAGAACTAAAACATAATCTTCTGAGCATAAGATAACTCTGCGATAAGGGTCATCAAGTCACATTCCTCAACAATCAATGTCAAGTCAGAGATCTGAAGACATCCGCTATAAAGCTGACCAGAACAAGAGAAGGAAATGTCTACACTGTAAATCTTGGTCAACTAAGCTCGGACGAGACGATATGCTTTCTTGCTAAAGCATCTGAAGAAATGAGTTGGCTATGGCATAGAAGACTGTCTCATCTCAACTTCAAAAGCATGTCTAAACTAGCCTCAAAAGATCTAGTTGAAGGCTTACCCAAGTTCAACTTCATCAAAGAAAAACCGTGCAATGCCTGTCAGCTTGGAAAGCAGACTAGAAGCTTATTTAAGAGCAAAACTGCCAACTCAATTGACAAGTCTCTGCAACTGCTTCACATGGATCTATTTGGGCCAATTCCAACAACAAGCCTTTGAGGGAAGATATACTCACTAGTCATAGTGGATGATTACACCAAATTGACATGGGTGTTCTTTCTAAACTCAAAAGATGAAATGAACTCCCAACTAATCAAGATATTCAGACTAGTGATGAATGAGAAAGGGGAGAAAATCAAGGCTATACGGAGTGATCATGGCAGAGAATTTGACTTCTCTGAGATGGACTAGTTCTGCACAGACAATGGCATCAGTCACAACTTCTCAGCTCCACAAACTCCTCAACCAAATGGAGTAGCTGAGAGAAAGAAAAGAACGTTGATAGAGGTTGGAAGAACTCTACTAGCAGCGGCCCATCTGCCTGAATACTTCTAGGCATAAGCTATCAACACTGCATGCTACATTCAGAACAGATCGATGATACACTCTACGATAAAGAAAACTCCCTACAAACTGTGGAAAGGAAGAAAACTAAACGTCAGCTATTTCCATGTATTCGATTGTGCATGCTACATTCTCAACAATGGAAAGCAGTATCTGACAAAGTTCCAACCTAACTTAGACGAAGGAATATTTCTTGGATATGCCATAAATAGTAGGCCTATAGAGTGTTCAACAAGAAAATGCTGAGTGTAGAAGTCTCGATTCACATCATCTTTGATGAAATAGATTTGGACAAAACAGTGTCTCAAGACATTACGAATGACAGTTCAGACACTACGAATGAGGTCGTCGAGCTCAACACCATGTTCTTAGTTCCAGACAATGAAATCGTTGAGCAAGGAAATGAGATCGTAGAGAGGTCTACGCAAGACAACGAACCTCCACATCAAGAAGTAGAAATTGATCTTGAAGGTCTTAGACAAGAAGGCATCAGGACAGATGTTCCAACAGGAAATAGATGGACAAGAGATCACACTCAAGACTTAATCATTGGAGACCCAAATACAAGAGTCAAAACAAGAGCCGCCACAAAAAATGAGTGTTTCTATCTGAGCTTTCTGTCATAAATGGAACCCAAGAAGAAAGAAGATGCTATAGAAGACTCTAGCTGGATAGAAGCCATGCAGAAAGAACTAAATCAGTTTGAAAGAAGAAAAGTATGGAGATTAGTTCCAAGACCAAAGAGTATCCTGTTATTGGGACCAAGTGGGTCTTCATAATTAAGATGGATGAAGATGGAGTAATAACTAGGAATAAGGCAAGACTAGTGGCCAAGGGGTACTCTCAGGAAGAAGGCATTGACTACGATGAGACCTTTGCACCTGTTGCCGGATTAGAAGCCATCAGAATATTCCTTGTCTTTACTGCTCACATGAAATTCAAAGTCTTCCAGATGGATGTCAAAAGTACATTCCTGAATGGTGAACTTCAAGAACAAGTATATGTAGAGCAACCTCCAGGTTTCATCAATCCATCTCTCTCTAATTATGTCTATAGATTATACAAAACCTTATATGGTCTTAAACAAGCACCTAGAGCATGGTATGAAATATTAACTAACTTTTTTTTTATTGAAAATAGGTTCACTAGAGGTACAGTAGATACCACATTATTTCTTAGAAAGTATAAAGATAAAATCTTATTAGTTCAAATATATGTTGATGACATTATCTTTGGCTCTACTGATGAAAAATTGTGTAAGAGATTTTCCAAGCTTATGCAGAGGAAGTTCGAAATGAGCATGATGGGTGAGCTGAACTTCTTTCCTGGATTGCAAGTAAAGCAGACGGACATAATGTTTGCAACATGCATATGTGCTAGATTTTAAGTTAATCCTAAGGAATCACATTTAACTACTGTAAAAAGGATTTTTAGGTACCTCAAAGACACACCTCACTTGGGGCTTTGGTATCCCAAGGAGTCCTCGTTTGAACTAACAGGATATACAGATGCTGATTTTGCAGGCAGCAAAATAGACAAAAAAAGCACTAGTGGCACTTGTCAGCTACTGGGAAACAGACTTGTGTCCTAGTTTAGCAAGAAGAAAAACGCAGTATCTACATCAACAACAGAAGCAGAATACATTGCTGCTGACAGCTGTTGTGCTCAAATCTTATGGATGAAAAATCATTCAGTAGACTATGGGTTTGATTACAAATCTATACATGTTCATTGTGATAACACAAGTGCCATAACAATAACACACAATCTTGTTATGTATTTTAGGACTAAGCATATAGAAATAAGGTATTATTTCATTAGGGATCATGTGCAAAATGGAACAATATCTTTACAATATATCCCTACTGAAAATCAACTTGCTGATGTCTTTACAAAGACTCTAGATGAATTCAGATTTAATAAATTAATAAGTGAGTTAGGCATGCTAACTTTACAACTATAAAATCTATGCTCTAGTTTATGCTAACCATGCAGATATAAAGGCTATGTTCAAAATCGTAGACATGACCAAAGGAAGTCCACGATTGTAGAGTTGCAGTGATATGAAAGACCACGATCGCAGAGCTCCATCAACAGAACAAAGAAGCATCCTGTGATAACAAAGTTTCAACAAATCAAAGCAATCTCCCTGTCAGGCGCCTCAAAAACAAACCTAATCCTTAATTCATTCTAAGAGGTTGGCCCTTCCTGAGCTACCTTAACTCGAGAGAAATGCTAAGTTAAAAGTTCATCACAAGTACCAGAGCAGACTCAGTAGTTGACTCAACGATCGCAGTGCAAACTCAACGATCAAAAAGAGTACCTCAACGAACAGAGTGCTACCTTAACGATCGTAGTCCTCCCAAGGAATACACTAGCTCAGGAGGAACTAAGGGCAATTTAGTATATTCCACTTCAGTTAAAATCATGGAGCCAAGCAGAACATGACACATACCCCACTAAGAAAATGGAGAGGAGGGAAGCTATAAATACAGTTTGAAAATATCTTTTTTGAAATCAGAAGTTCAAAAAGCTTATTTTTCTCTCTTCCTCTCTCTCTACCAGCAGAAACCCTAGCTTTCAAAATCGTTTAACCATCCTCAGTGCAAAGAAACCAATGGCGACTTCAAATGTCATCACTGGTTACTGACTCTGTTTTGATGAGTTCAAGATAGCTGATCCCAAATTTCACAAAACTTTATCTCTGATAAAGAATGTAACGCCCCAAAATCCGTTCTATCTTTACACCCGGATTCCGTACATCATGAGTACATCATTCATCCCACATACGTCATTATATACTGAAATATAACAACATACAATCTTAAATCCCAGGTTCTAAAAACCTTATAACCTCTTTCATTACAAATAACGATAATACATTATTTATTTCATCTTACAAGAGTGACTTTTATCCGCCACCAAGGATACATAACAGTTCATTAAACTAGTCTGTAGTTTAATTTCATCTTTCTACATTACAAGTCTTTATTTTATCTTCTCGCTCATTCACATTCCGAATGGCACTTCATCTGGATACCGTCAGCTTGATCTTTATGGGATCCTTAAGTTCTTCTAACATCGTTCGCTGAAAATGTTTTTCATTTAAAGCAAGTGTGAGCATTCAATTGCCTATCAAGTCATAACAGTTGAACAAACAACTTCAAGAATTCAAACATTCCTTTAGAACTTCGATAACCAAACAAAGGTTATGAAGTAGCTTGAATAATAGGAATAATCTCAATTCCTATCATTTTAAAACAATATTCACTTTCACTTTGAAATACTTTCATTCTTCTACCTTTTCCATACACATTCTGCCTGGCTAGAATCGTTAGCACAGACTTAACAATAAGGGATCATGTATAAACATAGCATTCTCTTATTGAACATTTTAATCACAGAATAGTTCATCTCATAGAAACACTGAAGTGTTCACATTGTGGCACAAGGCCTCATACATTCTACCACCTTGTACAACTATCACACATTCGAATATAGGCAGAACATCTCAAGTTCAACATCTGAGAAGTTTAAGAAACTAGCATTCATTTATAATATGAATGAAGTTAGGAAACTTGCCTTACGCACAACTACAGCTTACGCTGAACTGCTCATTCCAATCCCTATAAAATACATACACCAATTAGTCATATATTTGACTTACGCATTAGTTTGCATAACTTTACTTCTTAGGGTTCGTGTTCTTAGAACCTAAGTTTATGCGACCAACTTTCATTACTAGTTTACGGCTTCATGACATACAGAGATGTCTTACTCAAAACGTTCATCATATTTGATGATTTGCAATCTTATCTTCTTCTTATAACTTCTATAGGACTCAATACACATCACGTCTCTGCTAGTAGTCCATATAGTACTCTGAGTGGTTTCCTACAAACAACTAACAAATAAGTTTCCGTCTCATCTACACTGTCTTTCACAATGAGTTAGATCGGTTACCAGTTTCGTATATACCTTCGCTCTCTGAAGGAATTGTTTAGCCCAGCTCCTATATGTCAACCATCAAAAGTTACGACTGTACCACAACCTAACTTATCTTAACTTATCTGAACCATTAAACTATAACATTCGTTAAGTCAATTTCTTATTCCTTATGGATTTCTGGAAACTAAATGCCATACCTCGGAATTCATTCTTTATCGTCCAAGTCATACAGTCTTTTGTATACTTAGAGTGATCATTCAAGTTACTCATTAACTCGACTTCATTACCTTAATGTCATTGTCTTTAATTCAGTTCTTTACCATTCATGGTTTAATCATTGATCTTCATTATCTTACGGTCAAACCATAGACGGGGTGTAGGTTCTATCCGTTTAGTATTTTCGTATACTCAACCTTCACGTCGGTTAAAGTGTCTAACGCTTACATTTCATTCTAACATTCTCCATCTGAATCACTATCGGCTTCCATTAATCTTATTACCATTCGTTACGGCTTTCTTGATACCATTCGTATCTTACATAAAACTTTCGTTAATAATTACATAAACCCCATGTTCATTACTCTTTCTTAATGTTGAAGCCATACCGCTCGTTGTATACTAAGACTGATTGCAACTGCGTTACGTTTACGTTCATTACCTTCTTGGTCTTTTAATCTCTTTCGATCATTTCATTCAACCTGTACTAAAGGTTTAAATTAGTTGTTTAAGTGTTACATTCAATGAACTACACGTTCATTAGCTTTCGTTACACTTCTCCCAGGTTTTGAGCAGTTAAAAGCTCTTATTTGGCTTCTCTCTGAACCGGCGTTGCGACGCCACTCTCTTCTCTATCTCTCGCATCGCGGCGCGAGACTCCAGTGTCTAGCCCTCCAGTCAGGCACTAAAGTTCCAATCAACAAGGCATGGCTGGCGTCGCGGCACCAAGCCCTAACCCTAGAAAATTTCTCCAAGTGTTAAATCCAATTTGAGACGCTTACTTCCCGATCTCATAAACTCCTTCGTTCTAACTTGGAACGAGGTCATTCCAAAGCCATTCTCTTCCTTATCTTACGTACTTTAATACCCCTTAGACAGAACTTCGTTCTAAATCCATTAACATGCGATTCGATTGGCTTGATCTTCATCCTTCGTTCATTTTTATGTATTTAACATTCTTCGTTCGTTCGTCTGTAATTCGATCTTTCAAACTCGAAACTCATTCGTTCTTGAGTCCACGACTCACGTTTTCTACATTCTCTTACTTTCTTATGAAACCCTACACCTTCGGGTTCATTTACACACTTTCTAATTCTCATTTATCTTTTAAGAAATTTTCGCCATAACTTAGTTATAACTAAGTTTTAATCTGTTCTTCATGAATGTTTCTACTGTTCATAACCAAGCATTAAGCATATAACTTATACTCGATGGTTTTAAACTTGTCCATCAACAACAATTATCCTACGATGATTTTAAATTTGTCCATCAACAACGTTCTTCGTGTTCTTCGCGTGTTCTTCATTCGTTCTTCATTTTTAATCGATATTTTGGATTACGATTTCACTTTTACATGGAATTTGATGTTATAAAACACTATTCTTTACTAATTTCATCGAATCGTTAATGTGATTCACTCGGATCGTTCAAATTCATTACGAATCTTATACTTCCTTAAGAAATTTATAAACTAAACTTCTAATTTCTTATTTCTTCTTTTCTCATGATTTCAACCATATGAAATCATTCTTAACATCTATTACTCCTTATTCTCATTAATCTATGTTTTTAAACTATAAACTTAAAGAAAAACTATATAAAAGTTAGGTTTCGAATTACCTTCTTTCTTTAATCTCCTTCCGTCAGACAAAGTTTACCCACGAGCCAACTTTTCCTCTTCCTTTCCTCTTCTTCCTCCCATCCGAACCCTCTCTCTCTCTCTCAAGTGTTGGAGGATTTCAAAAATCCAAACAAATGAGCTTAAGGTTTCCTATTATAGATTATCAAGGCTAGGGGTATTTTTGTCATTTTGCCCCCAAATCACTATTCCCACCTCCTTAGTTAACCTCCTTACTATTCATGAAACTTCCCTTGGAAGTTTTGTGCTTCCGTCTTTCGGGTTTCGTTTGACAGTTTTAAAAACTGCGATTCTCGGAATCCAAATATTTTTGGATATTTCGTCTTTCCTTTACCGATTAACTTTTACGTATTCTTCGGATTATTCAAAAAACAGAAAAGTACTTTATGGTGTCAAGCGTTTTTCTTCACGTTTTCCCCTAACATAGCTAAACAAATGAAAAGTACATAACAGTACTTTTTCGTCATTTTTATTTTGTCCGATTTTTGCACGTTTTTCGAGAAAAACTTTGATCGGCTTACTTAACTTTTCACGATATATTATCATCAAATCTTTTGATGGAATGTCATTTCGACATACCAAACTCTCGAAAAGGCTTAGGTTATTGAAACCCTAACCCTTAGTGTTTCTTCAGGTGAATAATGTCTATTTCGTCTTTTTCCCCAAAAATATTTTATTCCCGAAATTTTTTTATTTTCGACTTGAAATTCTTACTCGTTTACTCCCCGAAAATAAAGAATTCTTTAAACTTAAATTTTGAACAATCCGAATTTCCGGGTTGTTACAAAGAAAGTTGTTCTTGAAGAAGCTCTAGGTAAAAGCACATGGATCTACCCTAAGTTAATGAAAGAGTTCTATAGAAATGGAACGTTTGAGAACGATGTCATCACCACAAGGGTTAAGGACGTGGAATTTAAACTCAAAGTTGAGGATATAAACCTAGCCCTAGGTTTCAAATCAAAAGGATTTCCATTCATAGAGGGTATCGATTTCATGAAGGTTTACAGAAGATGCATCACAAGAAGTTTTCGACTGTCAAAGGGTACAAAAAGAAAGAGTTCCCCCAAAGGTATGAATTTTTGGCTTACATTGTTGGGAAATGCATATGCTGCAAGAGCTCTGGCGATGACTCTATGAACGAAGTGCAGCTTAAGCTCATGACAACAATCAGTTGTGGGATTCAATTCAACTATGGAGCCCTACTCATCGACTAGATTGGGAAATGGATACTCAGTTCAAAGAAGTCAAAGAGCTCTGGAAAGATGCTCTGTGGGCGATTTATAAGCATCATCCTACACTCAGCATTGGGAGATAAGATTGGGGATGATGAAGGAGAATCCATCAATCCAAATAGAAGAATAACCCAACAGCTGTTTGAGAACTGGAAAAGAAATCCAACATAAAATGTCAGGATGATGTCTTAGTCCAGTAGAAGAACTGGTGATGCAAAGGAGTCCGGGATTCCAGGAAATATATCAGTTGTAAAGGAGACTGAAGAAGAAGAAGAAGAAGAAGAAATCAACAAGGAAGAACCCATTGCTTTAATTAGAAAAAGCAAGGGTAAAAGAAAAATGAAGGCTCCAATGGCAGAAGAGTCTCAAGGGTCAACTACTGATGTACCTCAAGAGTGTTCTGGCACTGAAACTCTGAGGAACTTGAAAAGGAAAGAACAACAGTCTGAGGAAGATGAAGACGAAGTCACAAGTCAAAGAAGCCCTTTGTCTTTTCGATCGTAGAGTCTCTACTGATCGTAGAGACCAGACTGGACACCACTCCCGGAGAAGATGCTGCAATGGCTTCTCAGGCGGATCAACCATTCAGAGCTGAAGCTGAAGAAAGTGTTGAGGCTGTGGCTGCCTGAAGTTCTTACTCTAGAGAATGCTCCAGCTGAGGGGGAGCTGTTTGAAATACAAATGAATGATCAAGTTGAGGGGGAGCCTCATGAAGTCCATATGTCAGAAGAAGCTGCACCTGAGGAGGAACTGCCAAGAGATCATCATGAATCTCCCTCAGTCCCTCAAGAGATTCTAGCTTCAGAAACTGCAGAAATGGAAAGAAGTGAAGCTATGGAGGATGAGAGAGCAAAAGAGCAAGGAAGTCAAGTGGAGGTACTGATGTAGTGGAATCTTCACAAGAAGATAGAGAAGAAGAAGATGATGATGAAGTTGAGATTATAGTTGTGGGCTGTGATGGTTATAAGAGAGCCAACTACAATCAAATGTTCTCTTATCTACCTATGATGCCCTTTCAAAGAGCCCAAATTCTCAACTCTTGGGATCACATGTTCTGGACCTTTAAAGCCTATCCAGCAATCTCAGTGCTAGCTGATGGATTCCCAGGCAACCTTAACTTTGCCTGCAAGCTGGGTCATCAAGGGCCCTTCTTCAGAAAATGGGCATTAGGTACAAACTATTCCAATCTCATTCTTGGTTAATCACTATCCACCATCATTTTTCAACCAATTCTATGAATTACCAAGATGGTTGGAAGTGATTCTTCATCCACTCAATCAATTCCTAGTTACAGAATCCCAACATTTTGTAATTGATGAACCAAATGTGCCCAACTTTTTTTTCATACAATCTCATATCATCTCTCCCTCTACGATTGTTGAGCCACATCCAATCGTAGAGTCACCTGCACAAATTATTGAGTCACCTGTTAAAATTGTAGACTCAATCGCTTTTAAAGCTCAACCTCACACACCTGCCCCTCCATTAGACATACCATCTTCCTCAACCAACGACTATTTTAGTCTTGATCTTGCTCTCTACCAAATGCAAGGTCAACATTTAAGAGCCTCTCCTCCAAATAGTCCGCAACTCCTTGAGCTCATATCAGATCTACCAACCAAAACGGAGTTGTCAGAAGAAACTAAAAAAGTGACCAAGGATATACAAGAAGATCTTGAAGTTCACTCCGAACTTGTTCACATGAGGCTGACTAATTTGATTGATGCTGCCAATACTCTCCCAAGCAACTTAAGTTCTGACCTGACAAAGAAGCCTAGGGAGATAATAAAAGAGATGATCCAGAGTATCAATGAAAGGGATCAAATCCACTTTATAGCTGCCAAGAAGCACATGGATGCTGTTCTTATTTTACAAAATACTCAAGAATCCCAAAATCAACTTTTGATGGACAATCTCACGAGTCTAAAGACCCAAATGAAAGAATTCCAAGAATTCTCCATGGGTCAAATGAAATAAATAGAAAATGTCTTGGACATTCTGCAAAGGAGAGAAGCTCGTACTGACTCTCTGATCAAGGAAAATCGTGCAGATATAGTTTAATGCAAGACTCAACTCCACGAACTCGTACAAAGCATGACTCATTTATCTGAAGATATTCGAACCCTTGATGCTGACATAAAGGGGGAGAGTAAAGGGGAAGGAGGCGACAAAGGAAAAGTCAAAGGAGGCAAAGGTAAAATTGCTCACTTCTCAAGTGATCCCACAAGTTCTCCTGCAAGACAGTCTCACCATTAGACTCCACGACCTGAATAACAACAAATTCTCATGGCACAACCACTAAGGAGTCAAAGGCCTTCTCCAAGCTCACAAGAAGTGGCCACCACTGGTTTAAGAATGCCAATTGGATATCCTTCATTCATGAATAGACACGATCATTCGCTAAGGCTAAGTCAAAGTGAGATGGAAGATATAATATGGAGAGATGAAGTCAGCAGGAGAAGAAGAGCTTAAGAATATGCAAATCCTCCAAGGAATAAAAGGCAAAAGAAATAGAGAAAGTGTAATAACCCGATATTTTTAATATAATTAAATAATAATTTTTGCATTTAAATTTTTTATATAAAGGTGGGATTATGTGCAAAGAAAAGTATATGTATTTATGTGATAAATAAAACTAAATTATTATATGAATAATTATAAAAAATTCTTTTAAGAATTATTGATCATTATAGATTATATTCTTATTATAAATTAATTTTGTAATAAAAATATTTATTATTTATTTTCCATGAAAATATGAATATTATATATATGATATGATTATAAGGATTATTGTGATATGTATTTTATTATATTAGTTAAGTTAATTATGTTAACTTAATTAATAATGGTATATATGAAAGTCATGTCGGATATGGATTCAAAACCCTAATTCTGGATTTTGAATAAGGAATGAGAACATTAATATAATATTATTTATATTTCAATGTTAAAAACATGTTTGATATGTGTGTAATGTTAATGTGTGGAACAATTATAGTAAAATAGTACAAAATCCTAGCATTACTGATAAACTATAAGTCAACTGTGACTGTAAGATTTGTTAAGTTATGTGTTATGTAGTTCATGACCATTAAGATATTTAATTTTAATTAGGTAAACCCTAATTAATATTTAGAAACCCTAATTACTAAATTAGAACCCTAATTATTAAGTTATAAACCCTAATTATTAATTTAGCAAGGTTAATGATAATTAGTAAAGTATGAAACCTAATTTACAAGTCCTAGGTGATTAGTAAATCAAATTTAATTAGGGAAACCTAATTTACATTTTTAGAAACTAAGATTCCCATTATAGCCCTAATTATAAAATCCTAGAACTTGGACTTATGGAACCTTAGGGTTAAACCCTAAGGGTTAGTGTGAGGGCCCCGAATCCGAGGTCCCGAATCACCGCGGATCCGGTTCGATCATCCTATCACTATTACAATATTTGCGGAAGATATAAACATAAATTGTTTATACAATAAACTTACACACTTTTCCCCAAAATCGAGTTACCTTAACTTATACACAATTCATAAACTATCTAACATATAACATTATTATCAAACTATACTATTACAAATCTAATCTCGCACATTAACTTTAAGCTGGAACTGTCTTTAACATTTCCTTGTATCCGACGCATTCATCTTAATCTGCAATATTTTATCATGATATAGCAAGGGTGAGCATGAAAGTTGCTCAGCAAGTTTAAGTTCAATAATATAACGATATATCATGATTGAAAGAATCTGAATAATAAGCTGGCTATAATTCAACAATATAATTGTGAACTATCATGAACAAACTTTTAACTGAACAAGTATATAACATGAACAAATATATCTGAACCAACTGGTAATGAAGGTGATCAGCCTTTCATACCTGACTTGTACATGCAATATGTACAGAGTACAATTCATGGCAACCAACAATGATTAACCATAAGCTTATCCGAATGAAACAACTCTTAGTAGAGTTAAGTAAAAACAAACTTGCCTGAACCGTCGATTATCGCTACACAATTTATAACGCTTTATCCGAAGACCTAATATTAGTAATATAAATCTCCAATATTAGAATAATATCATCACAATATAATACTATAATATATATATATATACATAGAATAACCTAAACACATAACACATAACTCTATCAGTCTATAACACACATAAGACTCGGTATCAAGTCAAACTATTTCAGTCTGACTTGAATCCAACAAAAATTCTAACGTCCCGACGGTCTAGTCGGACTTTTATCGAGTCTAAGTTCAATTAAACTCTCTCTAAACACTTAACAATTATCTCAGATAATTTTAATATCAGTCGAAATATTTTTCGTAAGCTCGTAATAATTTTTAAATAATTATTACTATTTATCTTGAATTTTCAATCATTAAAAAGCGTATTTAAATAAGTTAAATATCACTTAATTCTTTTATCATTAATATTTATTTATTATCAAATATTAATAAAATCATCATATAATATTATAATATATTTATAATATATCAAAGTATTTTAATACTTTAAAATCACCTTTATATGATTTTTAAACAATTAAATTCATTATTCGATAATTTATATTAATATTAAAATATTAATATTTTCATGGTAAAATATCAAAAGTTATATTTTATAACTTAAAATATTTTTATAACACTTCAATTATTTTTATATGATTTATAAATCATTAATTCTATTTTTCCATAATTTATTTAATATAGTTATTAAATAAACTAACTATCATTAATATTGATTAATTAATGAAATTCATTACAAAATTTTAAAAGTCACTAAAAATTACTTAAAATATTTTCTTTTACCATAATATTATTTTTTATGATTTTTCATGTATTAAAAATATTTTTACCATTTATATTCTAAAATATTAAATATTTATGAAATATATTCTAAATAATTAAAAACTATTTTTCAGACTTTAAAATAATTTTTCAGAATTTATTTTGTATTTTTAATAATTAAAAACCATTTTATCTATTTATTTAATTAAAATTATTAATTTCCGAAATTAAGTGTCGCTATAGGGGCCTTAGGTGACGAATCCGTCGCTAATGGTGTTCTTGGCCCTGTTCTTGAGCTGCCCAGAAAAACATGTTAGTGTGCAAGGGGGGTGGTTTGACCAGACATTAATCGATGCTCCTGATGTTTTCTTGGTTTTCTAAGGCATCAAGGTTGTAGTGTTGATGTAACCCTACAATAATCAACAAATTTCATAGCAATCAAACATCATAATCGAGCGATACAGTCTCTCAAATATCATGTTAGACCTGTTCTTCATTTTTGGGTTTTCTAGAAATGAAGAACAGTCCGAGTTGGCCACTTTGGATCAAAATAACTTTCATCACGAGCTTGATTAGTGTGTTGTAAAGGTTAATACTTATAGTAAAAATGTAAGAGAACAATTCTATAACATAATATCAGTAGATTATCAACACAATCACAAGATTCAGTCCGATCAAACTTGGGTCAAGAACTGTTCTTGAAGATTTTGGGTTTTCCCAGTTTTCTTCCCAGGCTGTTGGTCAACGATGGTTTGACCTAGAGTAATTTCGATCCTGATCCTGATATGTGTAATTTAAAGGCACGATCGGGTAGTCCCTATACTAGTCTACGATGTCAACACAATAACTTGGACGAAACACTTACACATAGCAAGATCTAGCGCCTGCAAAAAACCTTGTCGAGGTTCTCGAGATTTCCAGGTTGCCCAGAAAATCGAGTTTATCGAAACGATCAGCGAGGTTTGACAACTCATATCTCTCATTATAATCATGCTCTGGTCGTGTTTTCAGTTTCAGATCACAGTATACATGTCATAGAACATATTCATAACTTAAAATACAACAAACAATTAACAAACAATGATCTATAAGCCCTGACATTCGGCTGTCAGACCATGTTTTAGGGTTCATAGATCAGTTTTAAAAAACTCATTTTCATGCTTCTAAATGTTATGAATCTGGTATTTAACAACCCAGATGACATCTTAACACCCTCTAACACAACTTAAGACAACCAATCATAACATCTAACACAAGATCACATGATTTTTGAAATTTAGGGTTTATACCTCTTTAACCTTTGATCTTTGATTCTGATCCTTGGATCTTATATTGGTGAACTAAGAGGCTAACATGGCTTTGTATCTCACTATCTCTCAATCCCCATTCCCGAATTTTAGAGAGAGAGGGTCATGGGAGAAATTGTAAAACCCCAACTTTTTGAATAAAGATGAATTTTATATAAATATTATTTTTGAATATTATGGAGTGAAATTGATATAATGTTATAGTTGTGGGTAATATTTATAAATGTTGCAAAGTACACAAGTTGTTATAGAATATTCGATTGGTCGGGGAATATTCGTTTTAATAGGAATATTAAATAAACGACACAATCATTGGTGGACCCATAATTGGAATTATTGTTTGGATTGAGAAAAACGACAAAAATACTTTATGAAAATAACGGCGGAAGTTTTACTGTTTAATCGTTGAAACACCCGGTGTTAAAATGCGATGTCTGGCGTGGTTGCATAGTAGCAACACTAGATTAATTATTGATGCTTATGTGATAAGTCATTCATTTTGTTGGTATTATTAATGTAATAATACGAAATTTTTTTATATAAAATGTAATACTTTTATAAAGTTATTCTATAAATAGAATATATTATATTCTATTATGCATAGTGTTGCATAATTATACACATAGTGTTTTGCATAGTAAAATCTTTTTTATATAAAATGAATACTTTTATAAAGTTATCTGCTTTTATTAGACAATAATTAGAATATATTAAATATTTTATTTTGTATAGTGCCTGCATAGTGTTTGCATAGTAAAATCTTTTATAAAGTTATTCATTTTATTAGATTATAAATAGAATATATTATATTTTATTTAAAAGATTTTGCTTTAAATATGGACCGTCAGATTAAAGTAAATCAATCTGGACCGTTCATGAGTTAGTTACTATGCAGTCCATTTTTCTATAAATAGAAGCTCATTCCTTCATTATTTTCTTACGAATTCTCTGAAACTCTAGAGAGAAAGAAGAAAGTATTATGCTACTTCACTACTTATATATCCAGTACTCTTATTCTTAAGGTAGGGAATATTATTTGTTGTACTCGTAAGGGGTGTTATTCTTTTGTATTCATGAAGAGAACTTATGTTATTCCATTCTTTATTATTACTCGTTGTAATAACTCAGATACACTGGCTACCCTATACTTGATGACATTATTCTATTATTCCGTCTTTATTATTCATTGGAATATCCTCATGCATGCGTTTTCTGTGCGGACTGATTCCGCCTTTATTATTATTCTCATTTGGAATATCCTGTCATGCATTTTACGCCGGGACTGGTTCCGTCTTTATTATTATTACTCGTTAGAATATCATGTGCATATGCTTTTACGCCGCACTGATTCTCGCCCTTATTAGTATTCTCGTTGGAATAACTTTATCATGCAAAGTACCGCATACATGGTGATTTACATTGTTATTCCATTCTTTATTATTCGTTGGAACATCTTGTTTGCTAATTTCACCGACACGGTTCCGTTATTTAGTATTCTCGTTAGAATAACGCGCTTTATTCAAGTACAAAGATGCATGCGTGGTGATTTCTTTTGTTATTCCATTCTTTATTATACTCAGTTGGTTAATGTTTTGACTTCTATACTCCATGAAATTAGTGGAATATCCTTGATAATTGCGCTTCATCTAGTATCTTTTCATGGAAATATTCTTCTGAGCATTCTTGAATTTTACTCTACAAATTAGTATCATGTTGACAATTTGGACGTTATTGGTTCTTGGACAAATTAATTCTTGAACTTGTTTTTTTGAATTCTTATATCATTGTCATCATCCTCATATTTATATTTTTTTGAAAGTCATCTGTGGCCTGTAGTGCATAGATGGACTTGGTATGATTATGACCACGGACTATTCGGTGTAATCATGACCGTAATGTTACAAATGATATGGTAAAAGTCCTCATTGGCCCGTGGTGCATTGATGGACAGTTGTTGGCATGATCATGACCATTAATGAATACACAAATATTCTTAGCTCGTAGTGCATGGATAATTGTGGTTGTGATACTAAAGAATATCCTTGGTCGTAGTACAGGGGTGATTCGATGATGTGGATTATTTATTAAGCTGAGTCCCAGCGATAAAAGTGATGAAAAACCTTTTAAATCATAAAAGTTAGTAGATTTTATTCTCTACTTGACTCTTTTAATGGATTGCTTGTTCCTCTGCAGTTAAACTTGATGTTTGTTATATTGTATCAGTTTAACATTATTTAAGGCTAATGATAATTTATTCTGCTTTATCTTAGTCATAATATTTCTTCTTTGGGCTAGTTGAGCTCACCCTTTCTTTCACTGTTCTCTTCAGGAAATGAGAATATAAATTTGAACGAGTCGGGGAATGGAGTGATGGTTCCAGACGGTGCATTAGTAGTCCTCACTATTCTGTGAAATAGTGTGATAATAATTGTAATGAGGACTCCTTTTGAGTTTGTATACTCTCTAGTAGACAATATTTGTATTCAAACTCACAATTTATGTTTTGTCGTATTGTATACAATGCACGGTTGTATTATTAAGTTGTATTTGAATTACACCATGTATCCAAGCGACTCAAGATGGGTGATGTATACCTAATGTTGGCATCAAAGCTTAGGGATATGATCCCTGGTTAAGATGTGAGACTAGAACTAGGAGGGGAGAGACAGGGAATTCCTTTGCTAGTATGACCTACCTAAGTTTATTTGGTATTTAATTGGTCGGTCAAAGTATAAGGATAATATGTTATATGTTAATTAACCTTTGTTTTGTGGCAGTATCTAAAAATGACATCCGAGAATGTTGAGAATAGCAATGGAGCACAAGAGACCGTTGAGTCTCCACATATCAATAATCGTGGATATCATGCATCGTGAAGGAGACAATCCTCATGCAAACAACAACATGACTAAATGATGAATGATGGATTGTTCGGAGGCTTTATGCAATTCATGCAACATCAAAGCGTAGAGCGGCTCTCGTCCAAAATGTAGGTGGAAATCTGAAACTCGATTTGACCAGTCCAACGCTAAATGTTCAAGGAGCTGGGACCACCGGAGTTTATTGGAGAGCCAAAACCTCTTAAGGCGGAAGCATGGATAAAGCAGATCACCAAGATATTTGATGTCTTGGGATGCTCTGAGGAGCAAAAGGTTCCCTTCGCCACCTTCATATTGCATGAGAGGCAGATTACTGGTGGAAATCTATAAAACGTACCCAGCATGACGCACTCAAGATGTCTTGGGAGAAGTTCCAAGAGCTATTCAACGACAAGTACTTTCCCGAGAGTATTCGTCACATGAAAGAAGTGGAGTTTATCAAATTGGAACAAAATAATATGATCGTGTCGCAATACGAGGCTAAATTTACGGAGTTATCCCAGTTTGCATCCCATTTGGTCGATAATGAGGAGCGAATGACGCGAATGTTTTTAAGAGGTTTGAGACCGGAGATACGTCAATATCTTATTTCTCATAAACTGTGTTTGTACTCAGATGTTGTAAATAGGGCTCAGTTATTGGAGCGCGGTAACGAGTCAACGCAACCAAGAGAAAACAACCGGCAGCATGAAAATACTAGTGGTATCAGTCATCGAAATGGTGACAACAAACGTGGAGGGAATCAACATGCCAGAAATGGTAACCACTTCGGTGGTAATCATGGCCAAGATAGTAAAAATGGACATTTCAAGAAAAGGAGATTCAACAATAATGGAAGGACGCCAGCATCAGCACCCGTTGTTAAGGAAGGAGAATGACCACCTATCATATGCTTCAAATGCGGAGGGGAGGGACACATCAGTCCAAACTGCGCGATGCCGTCCAAAGCATGTTATAATTGTGGAAGAGAAGGTCACTTAGCCCGATTTTGTCGTTCATCAATGACAAGTTCAGCCAAGATGGAGGAACCAAAGGCCGTCCCAGAAAAGTCAAAGCAGGTAGTGCAAGGGAGAGCGTTTGTTGTGACCTCCCAGAAAGCAAGGAACCTGAATGAGGTCATCACGGATAAGCTTATCATAAACTCTAGCGAAGACTATACCTTATTTGATACCAGTTCTACCCATTCTTTTATTTCTCCTACTTGCGCTCAACGATTAAATTTGACTCCGGAGAAATTATACTTTGACTTATCTGTAGAAACTCCGTTGGGAGAAACCTTAATTACATCCACTGTTTATAAGTCTTGTTTGGTTCAAATCGGTACCCTCACATTACCTGTTGATCTTATTTCATTAAAAATACTTGCATTTGACGTAATTCTAGGGATTGATTGGTTAACTACTCATCATGCAAAAATTGATTGTTTTCGTAAGTTTGTTAGCTTTCATATTCCTAACTAATCTGTTATGCGAATTCAAGCCACCAAACCATTAAAATCAATCACTGTCTATAAAGCTATTCGTTTATTAAAAAATGGATGTCAAGCTTTCTTAGCTCATGTCACGGATCTAAACAAAAATACGTCAGTTTTGAATGATATTTCTATCCTTAATGAATTTCCGACGTATTCTCTGAAGAACTTCCTGCCTACCCCAGAGCGAAAATTAAATTTTGTATCGACCTTGAACCCAGACAAAACCCATTTCCAAAGCCCCATATCGAATGGCTCCTATTGAACTTCAAGAGTTAAAGACTCAATGCAGGAATTGTTAGACATTGGCTTTATTCGTCCCTAGTACTTCTCCTTGGGGTGCTCTGCTCTATTCGTGAAAAAGAAAGATGGCAGTATGCGACTTTGTATTGATTATCGGGAGTTGAATCATGTCACCATCAAAAATAGTTACCCATTGCCACGTATTGATGACCTGTTTGACCAGTTACAAGGTGGCAAATTATTTTCGAAGATTGATCTTCGTTCCGGATATCACCAATTGAAGATTAGAACCGATGACATTCCAAAGACGGCTTTCAGAACTCGGTACGGGCATTATGAATTCCTAGTCATGTCCTTCGGATTGACTAATGCTCCTGCTGCCTTCATGGATATGAAGAACCGAGTATACAAGGAATATTTGGATCACTTTGTTGTCGTCTTTATTGATGACATCCTTATATTTTACAAAACTCGTGAAGATCATGAGCAACACTTGAGGCTGATACTCCAAAAGCTTCGTGAATATAAGCTTTATGCCAAGTTGAAGAAATGCGAGTTTTGGCTTGAGGAAGTAGCATTCCTTGGGCACGTGGTATCAGGTCATGGAATATCTGTTGACCCAAAGAAAGATTGAAGCTATTCAAAGCCGAGCAACCTAAATCGATGGATCAAGTACGTAGCTTTCTCGGCTTAGCTGGTTATTATCGGAGATTCGTAGAAGGGTTTTCTTGGATCGCTACTCCACTAACACAGCTGACTCGGAAAGATACAAAGTTCGGTTGGAGCGACGAATTTGAGAAGAGTTTTCAAGAACTCAAAAGGAGACTCATTTCAGCACCTGTTCTGACAATACCATCTGGTTCGGAGGGATTTGTCATCAACAGTGATGCTTCGGGCAAAGGGTTAGGATGTGTTCTCATGCAACATGGGAAAGTCATAGCCTATGCCTCACGACAACTCAAAGAATACGAGAGGAATTATCCTACTCATGATCTAGAGTTGGCAGAAGTTGTTTTTGCACTAAAGATTTTGATTTGTATGGGAAGAAAGTGGAGATCTTTACAGATCATAAAAGCCTCAAATATTTCTTCACTCAAAAGGAACTCAACATGCAACAATGACGTTAGCTTGAACTATTGAAAGATTAGGATCATACCATCCAATACCATCCTGGAAAATCGAACGTGGTAGCTGATGCATTGAGTAGAAGATCATATGTGGGTACGAGTGCAATATTGACAACGCAAAGGCCCATTTTGTGTGACTTGCAAAGGATGGAAATAGAGTTAAAGACTCCAGGGACCCATGTGATGATGGTGAATATACGAGTAGAACCAACTTTAAATGATAAAGTTAAAGCTGCTCAAGCTACAGACCTGGAGCTGATGTGTATGAGGAAGAATGTGCAAGAAGGTGCTATGCCGGAAGCAAGAATCAATGGAGAAGGAATACTTCGAGTCAACTCCAGACTTTGTGTTCCTAACGACCCTGATTTAAAGTATAAAATCATGATGGAGGCGCATAACACACCGTTTGCAATCCATCCTGGGAGTACCAAAATGTATCATGATATTCGTCATACATTTTAGTGGAGTAATATGAAGAGAGAGATAGCGCTATTTATCTCAAGGTGTCTAACGTATCAACGAGTCAAGGCGAAGCATCAAGTACCAAAAGGTCCATTTCAACCGCTTGAAATTCCAGAATGGAAGTGGGAACACATTACCATAGATTTCGTTACCGGTCTTCCCAAAGTTTCTCAAGGCATAGATACGATTTGGGTCATTGTTGATAGATTGACCAAGTCTACTCATTTCTTACCGATACGAGAAACTTATGCACTTGAACGTCTTGCTAGTATGTACATAAACGAGGTTGTAAGATTGCATGGTATGCCAGTATCCATAGTTTTTAATCGAGACCCAAGATTCACTTCAAGATTTTGGGTTAGTTTGCAAAAAGGTGTGTCCTTGACTTCAAGGGAAGTTGGGACAAGTTCTTACCATTGGTGGAGTTTTCCTACAACAACAGTTATCAAGCAAGTATTGGCATGGCTCCATTCGAAGCGTTGTATGGAAGAAAGTGTCGTTCTCCAGTATGCTGGGATGAGGTGGGTGAAACAACGTTGTTGAGACCGGAGTTCTTACGTATGAATACGGAAAAGATTCAAACGATCCGACAACGTATAAAAACCTCACATGATCGACAAAAGAGTTATAACGATCTTCATCGAAAGGACGTGGAATTCGATATAGGAGATCATGTGTTGTTACGTGTTGCTCCATGGAAAGGAGTTACGAGATTTGGAAAGAGAGGAAAGCTCAATCCTCGATTCATCGACCCATTTTTAATCCTTGATCGAGTATGAACTGTGGCATATAGACTCGCTTTACCGCCAAGTATGTCTCGTGTTCATAACGTTTTTCACATATACATGTTACGTAAATATGTGGAAGACTCGAACCACATTATTGAGTTAGAACCAGACGAAATAGCGAAAGATTTGACGTATGAAGAGGTTCCTGTTCAAATCTTGGATACGAAGGAACATATTCTACGCTCCAAAGTTATACCTCAAGTCAAAGTTTTGTGGAGAAACCACGATGTTGAGAAAATGACTTGGGAGTTAGAATCTGAAATGAAATCAAGGTATCCTTACCTCTTCAACATACAAGGTACGTACCCTAATTTCGAGGGAGAAATTTCAGTAGCACATAGATATGACTATGTATGCTATTTTCCCTTGTATCTATAAGTTTTCAAGTGGTGATTCCGGGGACGGAATCCTTATAAGGGATGGTGGATGTAATAACCTAATATTTTTAATATAATTAAATAATAAATTTTGCATTAAAATTTTTTATATAAAGGCAGGATTATGTGCAAAGAAAAGTATATGTATTTATGTGATAAATAAAACTTATTTATTATATGAATAATTATAAATATATTCTTTTTAAGAATTATTGATCATTATAGATTATATTCTTATTATAAATTAATTTTGTAATAAAAATATTTATTATTTATTTTCCATGAAAATATGAATATTATATATATGATATGATTATAAGGATTATTATGATATGTATTTTATTATATTACTTAAGTTAATTATGTTAACTTAATTAATAATGGTATATATGAAAGTCATGTCGGATATGGATTCAAAACCCTAATTCTGGATTTTGAATAAGGAATGAGAATATTAATATAATATTATTTATATTTCAGTGTTAAAAACATGCCTGATATGTGTGTAATGTTAATGTGTGGAACAATTATAGTAGAACAGTACAAAACCCCAGCGTTACTGATAAACTATAAGTCAATTATGACTGTCAGATTTGTTAAGTTATGTGTTATGTAGTTAATTGTAAGACCCCAACTTATTATGAATAAAATCGAATTTCCTCTATTTATTATCTTGAAATAATAAGGAATTAATTTGATATAAAGCTCTAGTTATGGGTGAAATGTGCAAATTTTGCAAAATAAGCAAGTGGTTATAAAATAATCATTGTTGTCGGGGAATATTCGTTTGGTCGTGGAATATTCTTGTTGTCGGGGAATATTAAATGCGACAGACGCAAATCATTTATGGGTCCCATAATGTAAAAAAGCTTAATGAAGGAAAACGACAAAGTATGAGTTTTTATAAATAACGACGTAATTGTTACCGTTAACACTATTGGAATACCCGGTGGTTAAAATACGATGTACGCGTGGTTATTATACGTGAAAGATACGGTAGCACATAGTATTGTTGAATTCTTGATTATTCAATGCGTGCGAAGGCACTACTCAATAATTGATACGATGAATTCTTGTTCAATATTTTATCTTATTGATTCAATTATTGCTGCATTAATATTTTATATTATTGTTGTTTAAATAATTGTCACTGCACAGTATTTCCCATTATCAGATCAATAATTCATGTTATTTAATTAATATTATTAGACAGCATTATTAGCAATGTCTAGAAAGTTTTGTCAAGGAGAGGTTTGGTCAGCTAATTGCGCGCCAATAAGGAGAAATCCTTTTTGGAAAGCCCCCTCTTTCCTGGGAATGGCTTGGTTGTCATAATTATGGATATAAATGATGGATTTATTTATGTGGTTATAAATAAAGGAATTAATGCTGAGGTGTTTTATCAGTATTTTGTCGGAATGAAGGTATTAAAAATCATCCGTTTGTGGATTTCGAATATTTTCTGTTTGGAATTTGAAAAACTCAAAGCTACAAAGTTGTAGAGAATTCGATTTTGTGTGGAATGGACATAAAATTCGTATTTTTCTGATAAACGGGCTATTTTCTATGAATTACTGAAGTTTCAAAAAATAAAATGATTTTTATTAAATTATGGGTGGAACCCACTTTTTGGTTGGTGTTGAATGCACATAGAATCAAAAAAATTTCGTAATTGGTGGCTAGCTTGTTCAATTGATGCATGCGTAGAAGAAAGAATGAGAAATAATATTAATTTATTATTTTAGTCTCCTATGGCGTTCTAGCATTTTCCTATAAATAGACGCTTAGGTTAGAATTGAAAATCACACCAAAAATAAGTTTTTTTTTTCTCTCTAGATTATCGAGCGTATTTTTTTTAGTATTTTAATACTTTGAGAGTTGTTATTCAGTGCAAGTTTCTGTCAGCACTATATCTGAAATTCAGTCAGAAGTAAGGTTATTTTGAGGTGAGAGATGCTATTTTCTTCGTAAATGATATTATTTATTTCAATATCATTATGCCGAAATATTGGTCTGAACTTTTTATCAAATTTGGAACTTTTTGTGTCGGGGTTACTATTCACGTATACGACTCTATTCACGAATACGACACTAGTCACCGAAAAATGAAATTTTCTTCTTTTTGTCCAAGATGTCTATTATGGTTACTATCTTTGATTGTATCTATGTTTTGAACTTTATTTTGAATTCTACTTCACAATTGGTTATTATGAAGTATTATTGATCTTGGATAAATTGTTACACGAATCCCTAATATTTGTCCTTTTATCTCACTGGATTCGTTTTCTTTAAAATATTTTTCATCATCCTTAGTCCTAAATGATGATATTACTTGAATATCTTTGGCCCAGTAGTGCAAGATGAATGATTAACTGATGAATATCTTTGGCCCGTAGTGCAAAGATGAACAGGTGTTGAGATGAACATGACCAACTGGTGATACAAATGAATATCTTTGGCATGTAGTGCAAAGATGAATATTTGATTAAAGATGTATATTGATTGTTGTTACGGTGATAAAATATTGATGATAGACTTTTAAATCTTAGAAGATAGTAGAACTCATTCTCTACTTGACTCTTCTAATTGATTGTTGTTTCCGCTGCAGTTGTTGATCTAACACTTGTTGTCTATTATATTTTATCATATTTTTCCCTGTTAAAGACTAATGATAATTTGTTGTATATTATCTTAGTCATAATATTTTTTACTAGGCTAGTTGAGCTCACCCTTTTACTTTTTGTTCCATTTTTCTTCTCAGGAGGTGAGAACATAGCAGGATCTAGTCGGGGTATGGAGTGATGGTTCTAAAAAGATATTTTAGCAGTCCTCACTATTTCTATAAAAATAGTGTTTGTATAATTGCAATGAGGACTTATTTGAGTGTGGATATTGTCTAGAAGACAATATTTGTATTTAAACACACAAAGATGTGTCATTGTATTTTGCACGACAACATCACAATTGTATCATTAAAGTTGTAGTTTGCTTTCTGTACCATGTATTTGGCGACTCAGAATGGGGTGATGTATACCTATTTTGGGGGCGTCACAGTTGGTATCAAAGCTTAGGGATATGGTCTCTGGTGGAGATCGGGGAATAGAACTAGGAGGGGAGAGATGAGTAAATCCTTCTCTAGTGTGTCCTATCTAAGCTTATTTGTTGGTCATTATAATATAGGGATATTATGTGATATGTTAATTTGTTTAATTAACCCTTGTTTTATGGAAGTATTTAAGAATGGCTGCTGAGAATGTTAACAATGGAGTGTATGAGACTGTGGAACAACCTTTAGTTACAAACCAGGAGAACGTACAACATGAAGACAATATTCCTCCTGTAAACAACACTACCGAGCAAACGATGAATGATGGAATGTTTAGGAGCTTTCAGCAGATCATGCAAAAATCGAGATTTAGGGAGACTCGTGTACAAAATACGGTGGAAGTGATAGCAACGCTGCTGATGCATCACAATGACAAGCGATTCAAGGAGTTGGGACAACCGACCGAATTTATTGGAAAGCCGAATCCGATCAAGGCGAAAACGTGGGTCAAGCAAATTACCAACATATTCGATGTCTTGGGATGCACGGAGGAACAGAAGGTTCCATTTGCCACCTTTATGTTCCACGGTGAGGCAGACTACTGGTGGGAGTCTGTGAAGTGTACCCAGCCTGCCGTACTCAATATGTCTTGGAAACATTTCAGAAACTATTCAATGACAAGTACTTTCCTGAAAGTATTCGTCATCTGAAGGAGGTAGAGTTTATCAGACTGGAACAAAACAACATGATGGTGTCCCAGTACGAGGCGAAGTTTGCTGAGTTATCGAGGTTTGCACCTCATTTGGTAGAGAATGAGGAACGAATGACAAGGATGTTTCTGAGAGGTCTAAAACCCGAGATTCGTCAATACCTTATCTCTCATAAATTTTCTCTGTATTCAGATGTTGTCAAAAGGGCTCAATTATTAGAGCGAGATAATGAGTATGTTCAACCAAGGGAACACAACCAAGGTCATATATGAGACCCCAGATTTTATGAATAAATATTTACTTTTCTCGAAATATTTTTTAGTATTATGGTGTGGATTTGATATAATGTTATAGTTGTGGGTAATATTTATAAATTTTGCAAAGTATGCAAGTTGTCATATTATATTCGATTGGTCGGGGAATATTTGTTTTATCAAGGAATATTCGTGCAATGACACAATCATTCGTGGACCCCACAATGAAATTATTGTCGGAATGAGAAAACGACAAAAATATTTTATTAAAAATAACGGTGGAAGTTTTACCGTTAATAATGTTGAACTACTCGGTAGTAAAAGTACAGTAATACGTGTGGTTGCATAGTAGCACACAGTATTGATTATTGATGCTTATGTGATAAGTCACTCGGTTTTGTTTTATTGTTATTATTAATGTAATAAAATGTAATACTTTTATAAAGTTATTCTATAAATAGAATATATTATATTTTACTACGATAGTGTTGCATAGTGTTTGCATAAGTGTTATGCATAGTAAAATCTTTTTATATAAAACAAAATACTTTTATAAAGTTATTTTTTTTTATTAGACAATAATTAGAATATATTATATTTTATTATGCATAGTGTTTTACATAGTAAAATCTTTTATAAAGTTATTCGTTTTATTAGATTATAAATAGAATATATTATATTTTATTTAAAAGATTTTGCTTTAAATATGGATCATTAGATTAAAGTAAATCAATCTGGATCGCTCATGAGTTAGTTACTATGCAAAGACATTTTTCTATAAATAAAGCTCATTCCTTTCACTATTTTCTTACTTAATTCAATTGAAACTCTCTAGAGATAAACTATAGAGAGAAAGAAGAAAGTATTCGCTACTTCACTACTTATATATCCAAAGACTTTTCTTCTTAAGGTAAGGAATATTATTTGTTGTACTCATAAGGGGTATTCTTTCTTTCTTATTCATGAAGAGAACTTCATTTATTCCATTCTTTATTATTCATTGAATAACTCAGATACGCTGGATACCCTATACTTGGTGAAATTCTTCCATTATTTCAATCTTTATTATTACGTTAGAATATCATGTATCAGATGTTTTACTGTGGGACTGGTTCCGCTCTTTATTATTATTCTCGTTGAATATCTTGTCGCATGCGTTTTACTGTGGGACCGGTTTTTAAATCTTTATTGGTATTCTCATTGGAATAACTTTGCTTATCTGAAATCCGCAAGCATGGTGATTTCATATTATTCGTTCTTTATTATTACATTGGAATATCCTGCCGATTAACTTACGCATGGCCTGTTTCCGTTAATTATTATTCTATTAGAATAACCTGTCTATGTGAAGTACCGCATGCATGGTGATTTCTTTGTTATTCCATTCTTTATTATACTCAGTTGGTTAAAATTTTGACTTCTATACTCCATGAAATTAGTGGAATATCCTTGATAATTGCGCTTCATCCAGTATCTTTTCATGGAAATATTCTTCTGAGCATTCTTGAATTTTACTCTACAAAGCATTATCATGTTGATAATTTAGACGTTATCAGTTCCTAGATAAATTAATTCTTGAACTTGTTTTATTGAATTCTTATATCATTGTCATCATCCTCATGTTTATTTTTTTGAAAGTCATCTGTGGCCTGTAGTGCATAGATGGACTTGGTATGATTATGACCAGGGATTATTCGGTATAATCATAACCGTAATGTTACAAATGATGTAGAAAAAGTCCTCATTGGCCCGTAGTGCATTGATGGACAATTTTTGGTATGATTATGGCTATGGATTCTCTTTGGCCGTAGTGCAAAGATAAATTGTTTTATGGCATGATCAGGACCGTTAATGAAAACATTATTATCTTTAGCCGTAGTGCATGGATAATTCGTGGTCGTGATACTAAAGAATATCCTTGGCCTGTAGTGCGTGGATGATTTGATGATGTGGATTACTTATTAAGTTGAGTCTCAGCGATAAAAGTCATGAAAAACCTTTTAAATCATAGAAGAGAGTAGATTTTATTCTCTTCTTGACTCTTCTAATGGATTGCTTGTTCCGCTGCAGTTAAACTTGATAGTTATTATATTTTATCAGTTTAACACTGTTGAAGGCTAACGATAAATTATTCTGTATTATCTTAGTCATAATATTTCTTACTGGGCTAGTTGAGCTCACCCTTACTTTCACTGTTCTCTTCATGAAATGAGAATATAGCTGGAACAAGTCGGGGAATGGAGTGATGGTCCTAGATGGTGCATTAGTAGTCCTCACTATTCTGTGAAATAGTGTGATAATAATTGTAATGAGGACTCCTTTTGAGTTTGTATACTCTCTAGTAGACAATATTTGTATTCAAACTCACAGTTTATGTTTTGTCGTATTGTACACGACAATTTTATTATTAAGTTGTATTTGAATTCTGTACCATGTATCTGGCGACTCAAGATGGGTGATGTATACCTAATTTTGGGGGCGTCATAGTTGGTATCAAAGCTTAGGGATATGATCTCTGGCTAAGATGTGAGACTAGAACTAGGAGGGGAGAGACGGGAAATTCCTTCGCTAGTATGACCTACCTAAGTTTATATGATATTTAATTGGTCGGTCAGAGTATAGAGATAGTATGTGATATGTTAATTAACCCTTGTTTTGTGGCAGTATTTGAAAATGGCATCTGAAAATGTTGAGATAAGCAATGGAGCGCAGGAGACTGTTGATTCTCCACAGATCAATCATCAGGACAATGTGCAACAGGATGGTGATAATCCTCCTATAAACAACAACACTGATCAATTGACAAACGACGGTACGTTTAGGAGCTTTTTAGAATTCATGCAACATCAGGCGAAGAGAACTCCTGTTCATAATGCAGGAGGAAACAATGGCAACCCATGGTTGGTCACAGCTAAGTAATTCAAGGAGCTGGGACCACCGGAGTTTTTAGGAAAGCCAGAACCACTTAAGGCGGAGACGTGGTTAAAGTAGATCACCAAGATATTTGATGTCTTGGGATGCTCCGAGGAGCAAAAGGTTCCCTTTGCCACCTTTATGTTGCGTGAAGAGGCAGATCACTGGTGGGAATCTGTAAAATGTACCCAGCTTGACACACTCAATATGTTTTGGGAGAAGTTCCAAGAGCTGTTCAATGACAAGTACTTTCCCGAAAGCATTCTTCACATGAAGGAGGTGAAATTTATCAAGTTGGAGCAAAACAACATGACCGTGTCGCAATACAAAGCCAAGTTTGCCGAGTTGCCCCGATTTGCGTCCCACTTGGTTGATAATGAAGAGAGAATGACGCAGATGTTTTTAAAAGGTTTGAAACCTGAGATACGTCAATATCTTATCTCTCATAAACTGTGTTTGTATTCAGATGTTGTTAATAGGGCTCAGTTATTGGAGCGCGATAATGAGTCAACCAAACCAAAAGAGAGTAGCCGGCAAAATGATAATACCGGTGATAACAGTCATCAAAGTGGTGACAATAAGCATGGAGGGAATCAACATGCCAGAAATGGTAACCACTTCGGTGGTAATCATGGCCAAAATAATAAGAATGGGCATTTCAAGAAGAGAAGGTTCAACAATGACGTAAAGCCATCGGCACCAGCACCCGTTTCAAAGGAAGAAGAACGACCACCGGTCGTATTTTTCAAATGCGGACAGGAGGGACACATCCGTCCAAATCTGTGACGCTGTGAAATCCAAAACGTGTTTTAATTGCGGAAGAGAAGGTCACCTGGCTCGATTTTGTCATATGGTGAAGTCAATTCCAGCTGGGATAGTGATGCCAAAGGATGTCCCAGATAAGCCAAAGCCGGTAGTTTAAGAGAGAGAAATTTTTTTCTTCGTGACGAGGAACCTAAATAAAATTTTCACGGGTATATTAGTCATAAACTCTTGCGAAGTCTATACCGTGTTAGATACCGGTTCTACTTACTCTTTTATTGCACCTAGTTGTGTTCAATGTTTGAAGTTAACTCCGGAGAAGTTAGACTTTGATATATCTGTTGAAACTCAGTTGGGAGAAACCTTCGTTACATCCACTATTTATAAATCTTGTTTAATTCAAATTGTCACTTTCACGTTACCTGTCAATCTTATCTCTTTGAAAATACTTGCCTTTGATGCGATTTTAGTAATCGATTGGTTAACTACTCATCGTGCTTTTCGTAAGGTTATTAGTTTTTATATTCTTAACCAACCTATTATGCGAATTCAAGCAACCAAACAACTAAAGTCAATCATTGTCATATCAAGCCATAAGTAAAGAGCCCCGGTCCTTTCGTTGTTGACTTCCTTGAGTGGAATGCACCGCCGGACATTCTCGTGAGGGGACGCCGCGTGACTGACGATGGCTAGTTGATAGGTATCAATGTGACATACTATCCAAGTCATTGATGAAGGTCACAGCTTTGAATAATATTTCTATTTTTCCTGACGTATTCTTGAAGTCTTCTTAGCTTTACCCTAGAGCGTGAAAACGAATTTTGTATTGACCCCAGTACAAAACCCATTTCTAAAACCCTCAAATATTTCTTCAACTAAAACAAACGTATAATGTGCCAAAGACGTTGACTCGAGCTATTGAAGATTCCAATCGTACCATTCAATACCATTGTGGGAAAGCGAATGTGGTAACTGACGTGTTGAGTAGAAGATCAGATGAGTTTACGAGTGCGATGTTGTTAACACAAAGACCTATTTCGTATGACTTACAAATGATGAAGATAGAGTTAAAGACTCTAGGAACCCACGTGAAGATAACGAGTATACGAGTAGAATCGACTTTAATCGATAAAATTAAAGCCGCTTAAGCTACACACCCGGAGCTGATGAATGTGAAGAAGAAGGTTCAAGAGGGAGTTATTCTAGAAGCAAGAATCGACGAAGAGAGGAAATCTCAACCCTTGATTTAATTGGCCCATTTGAAATCCTCGATGAAGTAGGAACTGCAGGCTATAGACTCGCTTTTTACCGCCAAGTATGTCAAGCGTCTTGAAACATTTTTTATTACGTATCGATGTTACGTAAATATGTGGACGACTCGAACCACATTATTAAATTAGAACTAGACGAGATAGCAGAAGATTTAATGTATGAGGAGATACGTGCTAAAATCTTGGATAAGAAGGATCGTATTCAACACTCAAAGGTTATACCTCAAGAGTTAGAATTTGAAATGAAGTCGATGTATCCTCACCTCTTCGACATACCAGGTACGTACGTAAATTTTGAGGGCTAAATTTCATAAGGAGAGGAGATTGTGAGACCCCTGATTTAATGAATAAAGATTTAATTTTCTCGAAATATTTTTTTTATATTATGGTGTGGATTTAATATAATGTTATAGTTGTGGGTAGTATTTATAAATTTTGCAAAGTATGCAAGTTGTCATATTATATTCGATTGGTCGGGTAATATTTATTTTATTAGGGAATATTCGTGCAATAGTACAATCATTGGTGGACCCCGCAACAAAATTATTGTCGGAATGAGAAAACGATAAAAATATTTTATCAAAAATAACGGTGAAAGTTTTACCGTTAATAATGTTGAACTACTCGGTAGTAAAAGTAGAGTAATACGTGTGCTTGCATAGTAGAGTAGACACTTGTATTGATTATTGATGCTTATGTTATAAGTCACTCAGTTTTGTTTTATTGATATTATTAATGTAATAAAACAGAATACTTTTATAAAGTTATTCTATAAATAGAATATATTATATTTTATTATGCATAGTATTGCATAGTGTTTGTATAGTGTTTTGCATAGTAAAATCTTTTTATATAAAACAAAATACTTTTATAAAGTTATTTGTTTTATTAGACAATAATTAGAATATATTATATTTTATTATGCATAGTGTTTGCATAAGTGCTGCATATAGTGTTTGCATAGTAAAATCTTTTATACGATTATTCGTTTTATTAGATTATAAATAGAATATATTATATTTTATTTAAAAGATTTTTCTTTAAATATGGACCGTCGATTAAAGTAAATCAATCTGGACCGTTCATGAGTTAGTTACTATGCAGTCCATTTTTCTATAAATAGAAGCTCATTCCTTCATTATTTTCTTACGAATTCAATGAAACTCTAGAGAGATAAACTATAGAGAGAAAGAAGAAAGTATTCTGCTACTTCACTACTTATATATCCAAACTCTTTTCTTCTTAAGGTAGGGAATATTATTTGTTGTACTCATAAGGGGTATTCTTTATTTCTTATCCATGAAGAGAACTTCATTATTCCATTCTTTATTATTACATTGGAATAACTTTGTATCACGCTGGATACCCTATACTTGGTGAAATTCTTACATTATTTTATTCTTTATTATTCATTGGAATATCCTTTCATGCGCTTTTACTGCCGGGACTGGTTCCGCCTTTTATTATTATTACATTTGGAATATCTTGTCATGCGTTTTTTACTTTGGACTTGGTTTCGCTTTATTATTTTTCCGCTGGAATATCCTGCATCAGGCGCTTTTACGACGACCACGGTTCCGCTCTTTATTAGTATTCTCATTGGAATAACTTTGCTTATGCGGCAATCACCGCATGCATGGTGATTTCTGTTATTATTCCATTCTTTATTATTCTGTTAGAACATCCTGTCTGTGCTTTACGCATAACCTGGTTCCGTTAATTATTATTCTGTTGGAATAACTCGTCATCTGCAATCCGAATGCATGGTGATTTCTTTTGTTATTCCATTCTTTATTATACTCAGTTGGTTAAATTTTTAACTTCTATACTCCATGAAATTAGTGGAATATCCTTGATATTTGCACTTCATCCAGTATCTTTTCATGAAAATATTCTTCTAAGCATTCTTGAATTTCACTCTACAAAGAAGTATAATGTTGACAATGTGGACGTTATCAGTTCCTAGATAAATTAATTCTTGAACTTGTTTTATTGAATTCTTATATCATTATCATCATCCTAATGCTTATATTATGTTGAAAGTCATATGTGGCCTGTAGTGCATAGATGGACTTGGTATGATTATGACCAGGGATTATTCGATATAATCATAACCGTAATGTTACAAATAATGTGGAAAAAGTCCTCATTGGCCCGTAGTGCATTGATGGACAGTTTTTGGTATAATTATGGCTATGGATTCTCTTTGGCCATACTGCAAAGATGAATTGTTTTATGGCATGATCAGGACCGTTGATGAAAATATTATTATCTTTAGCCGTAGTATATGGATAATTTGTGGTCATGATACTAAAGAATATCCTTGGCCCGTAGTGCAGGGATGATTTGATGATGTTGATTATTTATTAAGCTGAGTCTCAGCGATAAAATTCATGAAAAACCCTTTAAATCATAGAAGATATTAGATTTTATTCTCTAATTGACTCTTCTAATGGATTGCTTGTTCCGCTGTAGTTAAACTTGATAGTTATTATATTTTATCAGTTTAACACTATTAAGGCTAACGATAAATTATTCTTGCATTATCTTAGTCATAATATTTCTTACTGAGCTAGTTGAGCTCACCCTTTCTTTCACCGTTTCTCTTCAGAAATGAGAATATAAATTTGAACGAGTCGTGGAATGGAGTGATGGTCCTAGATGGTGCATTAGTAGTCCTCACTATTCTATGAAATAGTGTGATAATAATTGTAATGAGGACTCCTTTTGAGTTTATATACTCTCTAGTAGACAATATTTGTATTCAAACTCACAGTTTATGTTTTGTCGTATTATACACGCATACCTGTATTATTAAGTTGTATTTGAATTTTGTACCATGTATCCATGACTCAAGATGGGTGATGTATACCTAATTTTGGTGGCGTCACATCATACCTCTAAGCGGGCATGGTCATCGTGAGCAATGAAAACCAAAGAGGAGGAAAACATTTGAACAAAAGTGGTAACCATTTTGGTGGTAATCGTGGCCGTGATAATAGAAGGAGCGAGTCGGGAGGAGATTTCAAAAAGAGAAGGTACAACAATGATAACGTGAAGACGTCAACACAAACATCAACTATTTCTAGGGGAGGAGAAGGAGCACCGATCGTTTGTTACAAATGCGGGAAAGAGGGACATATCAGCCCAAACTACCCACAACAATCCAAGGTATGTAATAACTGTGGAAAGGAGGGCCATATAGCTTGAGACTGTTTTGTAGCAAAACCAAGTTCAAAGAAGGATGGTAACTCCAAAGGTTCAATCAACCATCACATTAATCCGGATCATCGATCACTTTTGATGTATATAAATTTGCTCCAAAATTTTATTTTTTTGTAAGGTTGTGATTCGAAATGTTACGCCAAATTTTTTGTCGCGACTGATTAAATCAAATGAATCGCACGCGGTCACGATAAGTCCATGTCATTAAAGTCACATGTTAAAAGGTCGACGCGGCCAGCAGAGAAGCTGCTCATCACGATCAAACTAAATGAATTCAAGAACTAAATTTGCCTCAAAATTTTGGGCGACACGTAACACTAAGAGAAAAAAAAAAAGAAGGTGACCAAAAGAGAGAGAGGGAGAAAGGGGGGAGAAGAGAAGAGGAGGAGAAGAGAGCTGCTGCTCATTATTCTTCAAATTAGAGACTAATTGTAGAGGTAAGAGCTACTTTTTAAGTTCTTCTTCATTAATTTTTTTGTTGTTTGTTATTTTTGTTCGTTTTTCTCCAAATCAAGATGTTTGCTACTTAATTTGTGTTTTAAGAGTTAATTTATCGCAAAGAGTCGAATGAATGAATACGGCTATCATGCTTAAATTATATATTTTGGGTAATATGATTATGATTGGTTTATAAGTTTTGATTAGAGTAAAATTTATTCGGGTAATACGCAAAGATTTCTGCAATTTGATTTTGTTAATTTATGTCATTGGGTAACTTGATTAGTGATAGGATGGAGTTAGTATAAAATTTATATTTTGGGTAAATTGATTTGGGTAATAGGATGAATGTATTAGATCAGAGTTAGTATAAAATTTATATTTTGGGATTCTTTTTGTGCAATAGAGGTAGTAATAGCTATATTATTATAGAAGTCATGCATATGATATGTACTCGTGAATCCCATGTTTATGTTTCAGTAGTTTAACCAATTATATCGGTCATTGTGAAAAAAAATCATTTGTAGAGATCGAGAACTCGACATCGACATCATAATGTGAATCAAAACGTGAATAATTGCTCCCACTTAAAAATGATCGGGTTTCAAAGTTTACAAGTTTCCTCACATGTCGTGGATACCGCAAAACTCTTTTGTAGTAAATCTCTAGATTAAAACCGCTTATGGATAGTAATTTTTTTATGAGCATAGGATTCGATAAGTTCATAATTTCCATCCAATTCCTATGGTATCTCATATGGACTGCTGGTTTATGTCTTGTGTTCCTAGAAATGACCTTATATACACGCCGCGCGCATGTGGTTAGTCCATATTACAGTGAGACTCAAGAAATTTTTTTTATCGGTCGGGTTATTTGCTAACATTTATACTATTAACGAGCCTATCAGTGATCCACTAGAGCCTATTAAGGGATGTTAGAGCGATGGGTCGGGCTTGGGGTCATGAGGCCAACGACGAGGCTACGCCAAGCTTAGCTAAGCTCACAGTGGCCAAGCAAGCTTGGTTGTTAATCATATGCTTACAAGTATGCTCAAGTCATATGGTTACAAGTATGCTTAAGTCATATGCTTAGAAGTATGCTTAAATGTTAATCATATGCATGCTTACAAGTATGCTCAAGTTATATGGTTATAAGTATGCTCAAGTCATATGTTAACATTTATAATGTTGTCTCGTAGTATAGGTACCGTGGAATCATGGACCTCTATTCGCATCAGTAGTGATCAGCACGACGAAAGTCAAGTACCCGATATAGTGCTACAATTGAATTTAGAGTCGGGTTGCCAAGTGTTTTTGAGTACGCGATAGTCACCCGTAATGTATGAATGGTAAGTCGCAGACACGATGTCCATGTTTAAAGTGTAAAATGTAAATTATATGGATGAGACACGGTAAACTATCATTTACTTGTTTCTGGGTTCATGAGAAATTACGAAGAATGCTGGTAGGCACATGGGCAGAGAAGAGATGGTGGCATCACACAAGTACACAATTCGGGCAGTAGTACTCATCGTATGAATGAAATGGTCCATGATATCAGCAGGCCGATTTTTTGATTGGGAGCAAGGCAGAGAGCAAACCTATGAATTCTCGATGCCAAAGACTTTTTAAGTTGTTAGACGAGGGTAGCAAGCCATCAGGGTATGGGGTTGCACCAAACACACTACATCGTCTCGCAGTGGCGACATTACTTAACATCAAGGTCGATCACAACACGAGCCATGAGAAAGTGTTTTGAGTCGCTTCAAGGCAATTAAGAGTATGTTGCCCGACGGTGAGAAATTACCCGTAACTATTACTTTTGTAAGAAAATGGTGAAGAAGTCAGGTCTTGATACCAAAAGATCGATGCATGTCCCAACGATCGCATGTTGTTTTATAAGGAAAATGACAAGATGATAAGGTGCACGCTTTGCGCATGACTCTGCTTAGGCCTAATAAAGAGGGTGTGACTACAAAAAATCAAGTATACCGCTTAAGATTCTAAGGTATTTTCCAATAACACATCGACTAAAAAGATTGTACATGTCTTCAAGATCACCAACATACGAAGTCAGTACGCGAAATCTCCAAATAAAGATGGAGAACTAAATCATCCCGCAGATGGGCAAGGTGCTTGGAAAGATTTCAACTTAGCACATCCCGAATTTGCATTGAACCTAGAATGTGAGGCTTGGATTGTCCACCGATGGTTTCAACTGCGCTTAGCCACTCAAATTGCTCCGCACTATGTCAGCTCGCGATTGTTATCCGCATAACTTGCTTCCTCGATGTGTATGAAAATAAATGATACTTATTTCTTTCACTCAGATTCCCGGGTCCTAAGAGTCCCGGAAAGAACTTAGATGTTTACTTGAGACCTCTTATAGACGAAAGTTAAAGGTATCAGGGGAGGATGGAGTATGACTTGGATGTTGCAACGAAAACAAATTTCAACCTTAGGGGCCTAAGTTGTGGACTATAAGTGACTTCCCAAATTTATGGTATGTTAGCCGGATGGAGTACACACGAAGTTGGTTTGTCCGTATTGTATGGAGCATACAAAGTCGCTTAATCTATCAAAAGGTCGAAAGCCTTGTTGGTTTGATCACATCGCTTGCCTACTGGTAGATCACCCGCTTCAAGAAATAGAGAACACTTCGTGAAAGGGAAAGTAGATAATGATATGCCCGCACATGCGATTGTTTGAACGGAGATGCGAGATCGTGTGATGAGATTGCTTGCTATCCCATTTGGTAAGGTTGATGCGACAAACATAATCAATGGGTTCGGTGAATCTCATAACCGGGTTCGAGAAGCATCTTTTGGGAATCGCCTTATCGGGTCTACAAATTTGATTCGCTATAATCTAGATGTGATGCATATTGAGAAGAATGTGTTTGACAATGTGTTTAACACCGTGATGAATGTTACGGAAGACAAAAGATAACGATAAGGCACGCTTGGACATGAAAGATATTTGTAAGCGCCCGGATTAGAACTTTATGAATCTCCTAATGGTAAGATTGTCAAACCGCATGCAAGGTACACATCATTCCAAAAAGAAAGTCAAGATGTGTGCACATGGGTTAAGTCTCCAAAACTACCAGATGGATATGCGCCAAACATCGCAAGGTGTGTTACGGTGGAAATTGCAAGGATGAAGAGTCATGACCGCTATGTGTTCATGGAGAGACTCATGCCTATAAATTTCGGATCTACTTGATAAACCAATATGGGATGCTTTGACGGATCTTAGTCGCTTTCTTCAAAGACTTGTGTTCAAAATCATCGAATGAGAAGGACATGTTTGTACTTGAGAAGAACATCATAGAGATCACGTAAACCGGAAAAATATTCCCACCGGTTTTTTTTTGACTCCACGGAGCATTTGCAAATCCATCTTCCCTATGAAGCTCGTGGTCAGGGGTCCAGCTTAATATAGATGGATGTACCTTTCGAGAGGGTGATGGGAAACCTTAAGAGGAAGGTGAAGAATAGAGCTTATGTCGAGGGGTCGATATGCGAGGCATACAGCTTTTGATGAGATATCTACGCTTGTCTCGCATCATTTTCCTGATGAAGTCTCGACAAAGGCCAATCGAGTATCGAGACACATGATGGGGGGAAATGTTGAACTAAATGGTCTGGCTCTCTCAGATTTGGTCCCCTGGTCCGCTTTTTATGGAAAAGGGAAGCGATATTCCTCTCTCGAAAGCAAGAATTACATGCCGCATATACTTACATTCTTCTCAATCATGTGAGAGATCGATTTAATTTGTGAGGTACACATGTAAACTTGATATTTTATCTTTTAAGTTAAAAATTTATTCTAATATGTTAATGTTTATAACATGGTATAGATTGTACGATGACGAAGTTAAAAGTGAAGCACGCCGACATAACCGATAAAGATATTCAAATCAATCGATAAAAACTTTGCACTTCGCTAAAGGACAAAGTAAGTTCAATTTTTAAGACGAGTAGTATATATATATATATATATATATACTTCATATGTTAACTATGACTTCATTTAATAAGATGGAGTTTTTGTAGGCTTTGATCGAGGGATCAACGATTCCTATTAATGTACAAGTCCTAGCTATGGGACCGCATAAGGATCAAGTCACCGCAATGGTTACAAAATAAATGGTCAGAATTTCACACAAAGGCATACGGGCGCCAGAAAAGAACAACGAACTCGAGAGTGTGTCCAAGGAGATTGTTACAATGAGCTTGGTCGTGCCTTTTATGGGGAGTTGAGGAAATCGTAGAGTCACGTATAAGGGCACGACGGGGTCATATTCACTTGTTCAAGTGCCGCTGGTTTGATTCGTAAAAAGGATACGTGTCGATGCATATGGAATCGCCGATATCGACTTCCATAGTCTCACAGATCTAACAACGAACCGCTTGTTTTACCAACTCAAACAAAGACAAGTATACTACACTCCTAGTCCCGTTAGAAAAGGGATGTAATCGCCACAGATCGGGCAAGTCAGAATTTATACCCCGCCCGCAGTAGTCGTAGTAAATTAGTCGATGGGGAGATTTACCAAGAGCGTATGCTTCATAGTCGACTATAATAAATGTGGAGGACGACAATGAAGTAATCCAGCTAGATGGTGGAGATGAACCACATGAATTAGATCCCGAGTCAATACTTGTGTCGATGACATCGATATCGAGGAGGAAGAGTTATCGATCGAATCGACACGTAATCCGGGCGTATGATGGTTATGAATCAACACGATATACAAGATGATTCTCAATCGTATATCGACACTTGAACTCATGCAATGTATGTTTAGCAATACATGTTTTTATATCATTGTCATGTTTATGTACTAAACTATTTAAATGCAACTTTTGTTTATCATCATTTTATATTCATATATATACATGTTTATATCATCGCCATGTTTATCATCATATATACATATAATCAAATATGACTCCTAATAACATCTTGAAATTTGTAATATACAGATGGCTTCAAGCAAAAGCAAAAAGCGCCATTGGGTAGGGGGCCTAATAATGTGCCCAAGGCCCCTACTAATCCCGATGATCTGGATTCTTATTCAGATTCGCCTCCTCCTAATAAAGACGACGTCTCCGCATATATCATTTATATAAAAGCATTTAAGCATTTAATATATGCTAATTGATGTTGTATATTATAGTGATTTTTCGTATAATAAGATCGCTGGTGCATATCACAAATTGTGTTTTACAATCGCCTACACCGTGATTACGCATGAAGCACACCTATCGCCCACAAGGATGCCGCTTGGCGTAATTTCGTATATTTTTTTTAATTACGACAAATAATATTAATATAATATTCAAAGGATAATTATTTAGTAATGTTATTATTGTTTTTTTATTTGCGTAAACCAGATAGATGGGAGGACGCGCAGTTTCAAAGGATTCGCATATTATTCGCAAAAGTGCGCGGTCCGCACTCAAGGACAACTTGAATAAAGAACGACAAAAAAGCCATTCACAATGCCGAGATCGACCATCCGTGCCGTGGAGAGGATTATATGCACGAAAGCATAGCCTCGGTGGTGCACCCAAATTCATACGGGGCCGAGATGTGCCCAATGGAGAGCCGAGAGTCGGGTGAAAAGACGAAAGACCGCCACCACCAACAGAGCCTCCTCTGTGTATCCGATGGCTAAAAGGCTAAAGGAACATACAAGGGCGGCAGATTTCACAAATAAAAGATATCAACGCCGCCGCACGATTTACAAGTTTTAATATGTTTACAATCATGAATTGTAGAAAATATCCCATTTTTACTTAGTAATATCAGGTCCGCTTTGTGTATAGAGTCTCAGGCCTCAAGGTCACCCTATCCATCGGGTCGGATGTGTACGTACACCCGTGATGGTTCCGCCTCGAGGCTATCCAGATAGCGTAATAAGTTTTAACAACCCGATCTTGTTTATTAATACTTACAAAATATTATTTTTAACTATTTAAGTGTTAACATGATGATGACAGGATACTTATAAACGCTTATCGAATGAGCGCTATCCCAAGGCACTCCACGTCCGCCTATCGATCAAGAGTCAGGGGAGAGGGCGCTCACAGAAGAAGAACTACATTAAAGGTCAAGGACAACGACGACGCCCATCCTTCAAAGCTCAGCAAATTGCTACCCAACCTTCATAGCCATCGAAGTCATCCAAATTGTTCATACTCCTACCGACCGTGGAGAGCTATATGTCAAGATCGAAATCTTCAAAGATATCAAGGCACCGGGGCTCTTGATCCCGAGGAGTTAGTCAAGCAAGAGAAGCAGCAGCAGCAGCAGATGTTAAAGATGGGATGGCGATTTAGGTATAAAATCAATTTGTTGTATGTATTGTCGTAATATATACCAAAGATCAACATATTTATTATATTTGTAACTTGTTTTATTATTTTGTTAATTACAGTGGTGCATGATCAAGGAGGGATGACGCTGACATAACCTAACTACTACTTGTATATTCATTATTCGATGTTTGTATATATGTTACTTAAACAAGTTTTGAAATGTTATTATATTTATTCAAATCATATTGGTTTTAAAGGTTTATATACTAGTTCGTGTATGTGTTGGTGGACGATGGATGTTTATATTGTTTTCAGATGTTGTTTATCTTGGTGTGTATGTGTGTTGGGATAAAGCAGTAGAAAAAAGTATGTGTTTTTTGGGAATTCGCAAAAAAAGAAAAATCGTGGTCAGAATAACCATTTTTTTTATCATCATTCGCATCGTCACGTTATTAGCGACGCATCGACGACGATTTTATCACTATTATGCGAATTCAAGCAACCAAACAACTAAAGTCAATCATTGTCATATCAAGCCATAAGTAAAGAGCCCCGGTCCTTTCGTTGTTGACTTCCTTGAGTGGAATGCACCGAAGCCAGACATTCTGTAGGGGACGTCGTGACTGACGATGGCTAGTTGATAGGTATCAATGTGACATACTATCCAAGTCATTGATGAAGGTCACAGCTTTGAATAATATTTCTATTTTTCCTGACGTATTCTTGAAGTCTTCTTAGCCTACCCCTAGAGCGTGAAAACGAATTTTGTATTGACCCCAGTACAAAACCCATTTCTAAAACCCTCAAATATTTCTTCAACTAAAACAAACGTATAATGTGCCAAAGACGTTGACTCGAGCTATTGAAGATTCCAATCGTACCATTCAATACCATTGTGGGAAAGCGAATGTGGTAACTGACGTGTTGAGTAGAAGATCAGATGAGTTTACGAGTGCGATGTTGTTAACACAAAGACCTATTTCGTACGACTTACAAATGATGAAGATAGAGTTAAAGACTCTAGGAACCCACGTGAAGATAACGAGTATACGAGTAGAATCGACTTTAATCGATAAAATTAAAGCCGCTTAAGCTACACACCCGGAGCTGATGAATGTGAAGAAGAAGGTTCAAGAGGGAGTTATTCTAGAAGCAAGAATCGACGAAGAGAGGAAATCTCAACCCTTGATTTAATTGGCCCATTTGAAATCCTCGATGAAGTAGGAACTGTGGCCTATAGACTCGTTTTACCGCCAAGTATGTTGCGTCTTCAGAACATTTTTTTATTACGTATCGATGTTACGTAAATATGTGGACGACCCGAACCACATTATTAAATTAGAACTAGACGAGATAGCAGAAGATTTAATGTATGAGGAGATACGTGCTAAAATCTTGGATAAGAAGGATCGTATTCAACACTCAAAGGTTATACATCAAGAGTTAGAATTTGAAATGAAGTCGAGGTATCCTCACCTCTTCGACATACCAGGTACATACGTAAATTTTGAGGGCGAAATTTCATAAGGAGAGGAGATTGTGAGACCCCTGATTTAATGAATAAAGATTTAATTTTCTCGAAATATTTTTTTTATATTATGGTGTGGATTTAATATAATGTTATAGTTGTGGGTAGTATTTATAAATTTTGCAAAGTATGCAAGTTGTCATATTATATTCGATTGGTCGGGTAATATTTATTTTATTAGGGAATATTCGCAATAGTACAATCATTGGTGGACCCATGACAAAATTATTGTTTAATGAGAAAACGATAAAAATATTTTATCAAAAACAACGGTGAAAGTTTTACCGTTAATAATGTTGAACTACTCGGTAGTAAAAGTAGAGTAATACGTGTGCTTGCATAGTAGCACACGGTATTGATTATTGATGCTTATGTTATAAGTCACTCAGTTTTGTTTTATTGATATTATTAATGTAATAAAACAGAATACTTTTATAAAGTTATTCTATAAATAGAATATATTATATTTTATTATGTATAGTATTGCATAGTGTTTGTATAGTGTTTTGCATAGTAAAATCTTTTTATATAAAACAAAATACTTTTATAAAGTTATTTGTTTTATTAGACAATAATTAGAATATATTATATTTTATTATGCATAGTGTTTGCATAGTGCTGCGTAGTGTTTGCATAGTAAAATCTTTTATACAGCTTATTCGTTTTATTAGATTATAAATAGAATATATTATATTTTATTTAAAAGATTTTCTTTAAATATGGACCGTCGATTAAAGTAAATCAATCTGGACCGTTTCATGAGTTAGTTACTATGCAGGTCCATTTTTCTATAAATAAAGCTCATTCCTTCATTATTTTCTTACGAATTCAATTGAAACTCTGTAGATAAACTATAGAGAGAAAGAAGAAAGTATTCTGCTACTTCACTACTTATATATCCAGTACTCTTCTTCTTAAGGTAGGGAATATTATTTGTTGTACTCATAAGGGGTATTCTTTATTTCTTATCCATGAAGAGAACTTCTGTTATTCCATTCTTTATTATTCTGTTGGAATAACCTGTATACGCGGGATACCCTATACTTGGTGAAATTCTTATGTTATTTTATTCTTTATTATTCTGTTGGAATATCCTTTCAGGCATGCGTTTTCTGCCGGGACCGGTTCCGCTCTTTATTATTATTCATTTGGAATATCCATCACATGCGCTTTTCTGGCCGGACTTGGTTTAAATCTTTATTATTTTTCTCGTTGGAATATCCTCGCTCAGGCGCTTTTACGACGCACAGTTCCGCTTTATTAGTATTCGCTGGAATAACTTTGTTTATGCGGCATACCGCATGCATGGTGATTTCTGTTATTATTCCATTCTTTATTATTCTATTAGAACATCCCGTCTGCGTTTTTACGATAACTTTGGTTCCGTTAATTATTATTCATTGGAATAACTTTTATCATCACAATCTTAAATGCATGGTGATTTCTTTTGTTATTCCATTCTTTATTATACTCAGTTGGTTAAAGTTTTAACTTCTATACTCCATGAAATTAGTGGAATATCCTTGATATTTGTGCTTCATCTAGTATCTTTTTATGGAAATATTCTTCTGAGCATTCTTGAATTTTACTCTACAAAGCAGTATCATGTTGACAATTTGGACGTTATCAGTTCCTAGATAAATTAATTCTTGAACTTGTTTTATTGAATTCTTATATCATTGTCATCATCCTCATGTTTATTTTTTTGAAAGTCATCTGTGGCCTGTAGTGCATAGATGGACTTGGTATGATTATGACCAGGGATTATTCGATATAATCATAACCGTAATGTTACAAATAATGTGGAAAAAGTCCTCATTGGCCCGTAGTGCATTGATGGACAGTTTTTGGTATAATTATGGCTATGGATTCTCTTTGGCCATACTGCAAAGATGAATTGTTTTATGGCATGATCAGGACCGTTGATGAAAATATTATTATCTTTAGCCGTAGTATATGGATAATTTGTGGTCATGATACTAAAGAATATCCTTGGCCTATAGTGCAGGGATGATTTGATGATGTTGATTATTTATTAAGCTGAGTCTCAGCGATAAAATTCATGAAAAACCCTTTAAATCATAGAAGATATTAGATTTTATTCTCTAATTGACTCTTCTAATGGATTGCTTGTTCCGCTGTAGTTAAACTTGATAGTTATTATATTTTATCAGTTTAACACTATTGAAGGCTAACGATAAATTATTCTGCATTATCTTAGTCATAATATTTCTTACTGAGCTAGTTGAGCTCACCCTTTCTTTCACTGTTCTCTTCAGGAAATGAGAATATAGCTGGAACGAGTCAGGGAATGGAGTGATGGTCCTAGATGGTGCATTAGTAGTCCTCACTATTCTATGAAATAGTGTGATAATAATTGTAATGAGGACTCCTTTTGAGTTTATATACTCTCTAGTAGACAATATCTGTATTCAAACTCACAGTTTATGTTTTGTCGTATTATACACGACAGTTGTATTATTAAGTTGTATTTGAATTTTGTACCATGTATCTGGCGACTCAAGATGGGTGATGTATACCTAATTTTGGTGGCGTCACATCATACCGGTGGCAGCGGTCATCGGAGCAATGAAAACCAGCAGGGAGGAAAACATTTGAACAAAAGTGGTAACCATTTTGGTGGTAATCGTGGCCGTGATAATAGAAGGAGCGAGTCGGGAGGAGATTTCAAAAAGAGAAGGTACAACAATGATAACGTGAAGACGTCAACACAAACATCAACTATTTCTAGGGGAGGAGAAGGAGCACCGATCGTTTGTTACAAATGCGGGAAAGAGGGACATATCAGCCCAAACTACCCACAACAATCCAAGGTATGTTATAACTGTGGAAAGGAGGGCCATATAGCTTGAGATTGTTTTGTAGCAAAACCAAGTTCAGCAAGGATGGTAACTCCAAAGGCTATCCTGGATAAGTCGAAATCAGCGGTTCCTGGAAGAGCGTTTGTCGTGACTGGCCAAAATGCGAGAAACCCGAACGAGGTGATCACGGCTAAGCTTATCATAAACTCTTGCGAAGTTTAGACCTTACTAGATACCGGTTCTACACATTTTTTTATCTCCCCTACTTGTGCTCAACGTTTAAACTTGACTTCAGGGAAATTAGACTTTGATTTATCAGTGGAGACTCTGTTAGGAGAAACTTTCGTTACGTCCACTGTTTATAAATCTTTCTTAATCCAAGTTGGCACCATCACATTAACTATGGATCTTATCTCTTTAAAGATACTTACTTTTGATGTGATTTTAGGAATCGATTGATTAACTACTCATCATGCCAAAATTGATTATTTTTGTAAGGTTGTTAGTTTTCATATTCCTAACCAACCTGTCATACGAATTCAAACAACTAAACCACTAAAATCAGTCACTGTCATATCAAGCCATAAAGCTATTCGTTTATTAAAAAATGGATGTCAAGCTTCCTTAGCCCATGTTATGGATTTGAACAAAGACAAGTCAGATTTGAATAATATTTCTGTTGTTAGTGAATTTCCTGATGTATTTCCTGAAGAACTTCCCGGTCTACCCCTAGAACGTGATGTTAAATTATTTATTGACTTGAACCGGGTACAAAACCCATTTCTAAAACCCCAAATTGAATGGCTCCTATTGAACTTCAGGAGTTAAAAGTCCAACTACAGGAATTTTTAGACATCGGTTTCATTCGTCCTAGTACATCTCCCTGGGATGCTCCTGTTTTATTCGTAAAGAAGAAAGACGGGAGTATGCGACTTTGTATTGACTACCGAGAATTGAACCATGTCACCATCAAGAATAGGTATCCGCTACCTCGCATTGATGACCTATTTGACCAGTTGCAAGGAGCACAGTTCTTTTCAAAGATCGATCTTTGTTCTCGATATCATCAGCTGAAGATTAAAACTGAGGATATTCCAAAGACTGCCTTCGTAACTCCGATGCAGACGAATTATGAATTTTAGTCATGTCTTTTGGATTGACTAATGCTCCTATTTGCTTTCATGGATATGATGAACTGAGTATTCAAGGAATATTTGTATCAGTTCGTTGTTGTCTTTATTGATGACATCCTCATCTATTCCAAAAGTCGTGAAGATCATGAACACCATTTGAAGCTGATACTTGAAAGGCTTCGTGAAAACAAGCTATATGCCAAGCTGAAGAAATGTGAGTTACGGCTTGAGGAAGTAGCATTCCTTGGGCACGTGGTGTCAAAACATGGAGTATATGTTGACCTGGCGAAGATTGAAGCAATACAAAGTTGGGAGCAACCGAAGTCGGTGACCAAAGTGCGTAGCTTTCTGGGCTTAGCTGGTTATTATCGGAGATTCGTGGAAGGATTTTCTCGAATCGCTACTCCATTAACTAAGTTGACTCAGAAGGATGCAGAATTTGTATGGAGCGAAGAATACGAGAAAAGTTTCCAAGAGCTCAAGAGGAGACTCATTTTCGCACCTGTTCTGGCAATATGATCTTGTTCGGATGGATTTTTTATATGCAGCGATGCTTCAGGCAAAGGGTTAGGATGTGTTCTCATGCAACATGGGAAAGTCATAGCCTATGCCTCATGACAACTCAAAGAATATGAGAGGAATTATCATACTCATGATCTAGTGTTGGCAGTAGTCGTTTTCGCATTGAAAATCTGGAGACACTACCTGTATGGGGAGAAAGTGGAGATCTATACGGATCATAAAAGCCATAAATATTTCTTCACCCAAAAGGAACTTAACATGCTGCAATGACGTTGGCTTGAGCTGTTGAATGATTACGATCATACCATCCAATATCATCTTGGAAAAGTAAACGTGGTAGCTGACGCATTGAGTAGAAGATCATATGTGGGTATGAGTGCAATGTTGTTAACACAAAGGCCCATTTTGTATGACTTGTAAATGATGGAGATAGAGTTATATACTCCAAGTACCCATGTGATGATATCAAACATACGAGTAGAACCGACTTTAATCGATAAAGTTAAAGCTGCTCAAGCTATAGACATGGAGCTGAAGCGTATGAAGAAGAAAGTGCAAGAAGGTGTTATTCTAGAAGCAAGAATCGATGAAGAAGGAATACTTCGAGTTAACTCCAGACTTTGTGTTCCTAACGACTCTGACTTAAAGCATAGAATCATGATGGAGGCACACAACACACCGTTTCCAATCCATCCTGGGAGTACCAAAATGTTTCATGATATTCGACACACATTTTGGTGGAACAATATGAAGAGAGAGATCGCGGAGTTTACCTCGAGGTGTTTAACCTGTCAACGTGTAAAGGCAGAGCATCAAGTGCCAAAGGGTCCATTGCAACCACTTGAGATTTCAAAATGGAAGTTGGAACACATTACCATAGATTTCGTTACAGGTCTTCCCAAAGTTTTTCAAGGCATAGATGCGATTTGGGTTATTTTTGATAGATTAACCAAGTCTGCTCATTTCTTGCCAATACATGAGACTTATTCCTTTGAACGTCTTGCTCCTATGTACGTGAATGAGATTGTGAGATTGCATGGCATGCCAGTATCCATAGTTTCGGATCGTGACCCAAGATTCACTTCAAGATTTTGGGTTAGCTTGCAGAAAGCTATGGGCACGGATTTACGATTCAGTTCGGCATACCATCCTCAAACGGATGGACAATCAGAAATGACTATTCAAACCCTTGAAGATCTATTAAGACTCTGTGTTCTAGATTTCAAAGGAAGTTGGGATAAGTACTTGCCACTGGTGGAGTTCTCCTACAACAATAGTTATCAAACAAGTATAGGCATGGCTCCATTCGAGGCGTTGTATGGACGAAATTGTCGTTCTCCAGTATGTTGGGATGAGGTGGGAGAAACAACGTTGTTGGGACCAGAATTAGTACGCATGACTACAGAAAAGATCCAAATGATTCGACAACGTATTCAAACCTCACAAGATCGACAAAAGAGTTGTGTTGATCTTCATCGAAAGGACATGGAATTTAATATTGGAGATCATGTACTGTTACGTATTGCTCCATGGAAGGGAGTTACAAGATTTGGGAAGAGAGGAAAGCTCAATCCACGATTTGTTGGTCCATTTGAGATTCTTGACCGAATAGGAAATGTGGCCTATAGACTCGCATTACCTCCAAGTATGTCTTGTGTTCATAATGTTTTTCACATATCAATGCTTCGTAAATATGTGAAAGACCCGAACCATATTATTACGTTAGAACCAGACGAGAGATAGTCAAGATTTAACGTCTGAAAGAGGTACCTGTTAAGATCTTGGATAGGAAAGAGCATGTCCTACGCACCAAGGTTATACCAAAAGTTAAGATTTTGTGGAGAAACCATGCTATTGAGGAAATGACCTAGGAATTGGAATCGGAAATGAAAGCGAGATACCCTCACCTTTTCGAAATACCAGGTACGTACGTCAATTTTGAGGACGAAATTTCATAAGGAGGAGAGGTTGTAAGACCCCAACTTATTATGAATAAAATCGAATTTCCTCTATTTATTATCTTGAAATAAAAAGGAATTAATTTGATATAATGCTCTGGTTATGGGTGAAATGTGAAAATTTTGCAAAATAAGCAAGTGGTTATAAAATAATCATTTTATCGGGGAATATTCGTTTGGTCGTGGAATATTCTTGTTGTCGGGGAATATTCATACGACGACACAGTCATTTGTGGCCCCCATAATAGAATAACTGTCGGATTAAGGAAAATGACAAAGTATGAGTTTTTATAAATAACGGCGTAATTGTTACCGTTAACACTATTGGAATACCAGGTGGTTAAAATACAATAATACGCGTGGTTGCATAGTAACATACGGTATCACACAGTATTGTTGAATTATTGATTCGTACGTAAGAAGGCACTACTCAATAATTGTTACAGTAGTTGTTGTTCAATATTTTATTTTATTGATTCAATTATTGCTGTGTTGATATTTTATATTATTGTTGTTTAAATAATTGTCACTGCACAGTATTTCCCATTATCATATCAATAATTCATATTATTTAACTAATATTATTAGATAGCATTATTGGCAATGCCTAGAAAGTTCTGTCAAGGAGAGGTTTGGTCACCTAATTGCGCGCCAGTAAGGAGAAATCCTTATTGAAAAGCCCCATCTTTCCTAGGAACGGCCTGGTTGTCATAATTACGATTCTTTAATATTATTTATGAATAATTAATTAGTGATTTATAGGATAAGGAAATATTTATTTAATGTGGATATAAATGATGGATTTATTTATGTGGTCATAAATGAAGGAATTAATGCTAATGTGTTTTATCAGTATTTTTTTCGGAATGGAGGTATTAAAAATCATCCGTTTGTGGATTTCGGATATTTTCTGTTTGGAATTTAGAAAAACTCAAAGCTACAAAGTTGTAAAGAATTCAATTTCGTGTGAAATTGACATAAAATTCATAATTTTCAGATAAACGGGCTATTTTCTATGAATTACTGAAGTTTCGGAAAATAAAATGATTTTTATTAAATTATGGGTGGAACCCACTTTTTGGTTGTTGTTGAATGCAAATGGGCTGCTAAAAATTTTCAGAATTAGTGGCTAGCTTGTTCAATTGATGCATGCATAGAAGAAAGAATGAGAAATATTATTAACTTATTATTTTAGTCTCCTATGACGTTCTAGCATTTTCCTATAAATAGACGCTTAGGTTAGAATTGAAAATCACACCAGAAACAAGTTTTCTTTCTCTCTAGATTATCTAGCGTATTTTTGTGAGTATTTTGATACTTTGAGAGTTGCTACTCAGTGCAAGTTTCTGTCAGCACTATATCCGAAATTCAGTCAGAAGTACGATTATTTTGAGGTAAGGGATGTTATTTTCTTCGTAAATGATATTTTTTCTTTAAATATCATTATGCCGAAATATTAGTCAGAACTTTTTATCAAATTTGGAACTTTTTGTGTCGGGGTTACTATTCACGTATACGGCACTATTCACGTATATGGCACTATTCACGAATACGACACTATTTGTATTTAAACTCACAGTATATGTGTTGTCGGATTTTGCACGACAATTGTATCATTGAAGTTGTAGTTTGCTTTCTGTACCATGTATTTGGCAACTCAGAATAGGTGATGTATACCTATTTTGGGGGCGTCACATTAATGACCATTATTATATTTAATGTTAATTAGGTAAACCCTAATTAATATTTAGAAACCCTAATTACTAAGTTAGAACCCTAATTGCTAAGTTATAAACCCTAATTATTAATTTAGTAATGTTAATTATAATTAGTAAAGTATGAAACTTAATTTACAAGTCGTAGGTGATTAGTAAACCTAATTTAATTAGGGAACTCTAATTCACATTTTTAGAAACTAAGATTCCCATTTTAGCCCTAATTATAAAATCCTATAACTTGGACTTATGGAACCTTAGGGTTAAACCCTAAGGGTCAAACCCTAAGGGTTAGAATGAAATGCCAACTTTGCCACTAAAAGTAAAGACCAAATGACCAAATTGCCCTTTTGAATATTTTATTAAGGTGGAGTGTATATCTAGCACTAGTAAGTGGTTGGTGAGTACCTCTAACTAGCCATGTGGTCTAGTGATGAACTTTAATAATTCAAATCTGATAGTCATGATCAGCCCTAAACATTTCACCATATTATAAATAGAATTGGAGAGAGAAATCAATTTACAAGCTCATTTGTGCTCATATCCTCAACCAAAATTTTTTTTCTCTCTAAACCTACAAAAACCTTTAGTAAATCAGTCCCACAAACGAGCCCCACTAACATTTATAGCAGATCAGAAGCTCAAATTCTTGAATTTATCATAGAAAGGTATAAACCTAAACCAAATTTTCAATCTTGTATGCTATGTTAGATTTGATGTATGAATGTTTAAATATGTTATATAAGATGCGAATCAGTGATCTGGGTTGCTGAATAGTGGATCCATAAAATTTATATGCTCGAATCTATGTTTTTACAAAATTTGGGAAATTTTCAAAAGTGGTCTGACAACTGAATGTCAGACCACATAGATCTTTATTTGGTTATCATTTTTGTTGTTTAAATGTTTGAACATGTAGTATTCTAGAAGGACTTTGATCTGGACTTGAAATCATACTTAGATCATGTGTAAAGTTTGTGTTATTAATGGTCAAACCTCGTTGACCAAGCAGACCAACGAGTTTCTGGGTAACACAGAAACTCATTATCCAAGTCTGACAACGTTTTCAATTTCTTTGATCTGTAAGGTTTGTTGTTGGTTGTTGATGTTGTTGTATCCAGCTTGTAGCATGTAGTATTAACTCTATAACCATGCCTTTACATCACTCAAATCATAAATTGACTGAGAGTAGTGGTTGGTCAAATTAGCCAGGATGAGCACGAACTCGGTTTTCTGGGTAACCCAGAAAACTGATGAACGTTTTCTTTGACATGGTTTGACCGGGTTCTAGCTTCTGATTAAGGTGTTGTTTAACTGATGTTAGGATTGTTAGATGTACTCTGTCATGTGTACTACAAGTTAGACCCATTAGACCACCATATCATCAACCAGAACCCTAATATATTTAAGCCTCAAAGTGTACCCTCGAAGCTGACTGGGTTTCTGGGTAGCCCTGAAAACCCAGAAAGCTCTGACAGTGAGTTTGATGGCCCAGATCTTCATGCTACGATGTGTTATGACCTAGATTATGATTGATAATGGTAGTGTTACATACCTACTGCACGATCAATGTTTAAACAAACCCTGAAACACAATGAATTGAAATTTTGGAACGGTCAAAGGTAGCCCCTTGAACACTGCCTTGTCAGTGTTCTTGAGCTCAAGAACACCAACAGTGACAGAAAGTGTTGCTATAGCCTATAGCGACGGTTTTTATTATTTTAGTTATCTAATTTCCGGAAAATGATTAAAAATAGAAATAAATTCTAAAAATCATTTAAAAATAGTAAATAAATTCCAAAAATTATAAAATTAGTTTTAAAAATTATTTTAAGTCATGAAAATTAACTTTTAATAATTTGACATATTTTCCATAAATATTAGTAATTATTTGAATATTATTTATTTAATAAATGCACTAAATAAATTAATTAAGGATGATTTTATTATATTAAAAATCATTTTAAATGATAATAAGATATTTAATAATATTTTAAGTTATAAAATGTAACTTTCAATATTTTAAAGTAAATTTCATTAATTATTTAATATTGATGATATTAGATTTATTTAATAATTATATTAAATAAATAGATTAAAAATAATTTTATTGATTTAAAAATCATTTAAAAAGGATAGAAATGGTTTAAAAATATTTGAAGTAATTATATATGACGTTTAATATTTTATTGAATAATACATTAATATTTTAATATTAATTCAGTAATTGTTTTAAAATGATTTTAAATATTTTAAAAATCATTTAAGGGTAATATTAATACTTTAAAAATATTTTGAGTTATTATAAATAACTTTGATATTTTGGCAATGGTTGCATTAATATTTTAATATTATTTAAATATTAATGATAATAGAATTATCTAATATTTAAATCATTTGATAATGATTCTAGAGTTTGAAAAATCAAGATAAATTATAATAATTATTTAAAAATTATTATAAGGCATTTAAAATCAATGTTACTGGTATTTAAAATATCCAAGATAATATTGAACTTCATGATAGAGTTCTGAACTCGATAATTACCTGATAAAGTCGTCGGTACACCGAAATGTTACCGAAATTGATCCAAACCTATATAGTTTGACTGTATAAGTATTTGTTTGTGTCTTAATGACTAATATAACTATGTGACGATGTGATTAGGTTATGTGTTGACTGTAAATAACAGTACTATGTGTTATGATATGTTATTCTAATCAATAGAACAAATCTTATAAATGATAGGTTGTTGAATTAAAGATAAAACTAAGTTGTGTAAGCAGAATACGAAATAAGTTTCTTAATTCTTACTCTTTTATTTGAGTAAGTATTTAAACTATCCTTTACGTTGTGAAAGTATCCAAACCCTACTTTACTTTATGCAATGGACATGAGTAAGAAAGTTTTAGAATTATATTATTATTATGTCAGATTATTAACTCTATTGATATTGATTATGTACTCAAATATTCGTATTCATGCAAGTTCTCGAACTTTATTCGTACATTGTTTATCAGTACAATATTACTATTAGATTCAGATATATTTATTCTGTTCGTAAATTTCTATGATTGGTTATACAAGTGTCATTACTTGGATATCTTAATTGAAAGTCGTCTAAGCTATTTGTCTCGGCTAGACACAGATTTAAAATATCTTTGAATATGATAGAACCTTATTGTTACCCAACCGAATTGTGTTGGTTTGGATTCCCGACTAAGTATGAACATCCCAAACGTGGGAAAACATTTGTTCGCCTGAGGCGGATATGATGAACGAGAACATCGTTCTGGTATGTAGTCTTGATCAATACAGGGCATAACAGGTTGATCACCCCTCGTGCCTGTAAGTTATGATAGTTTACAGATGATGTTCTGCTTGACCTTTTTGAAAACTGAAAACTATATTCATAGTCTATCGTCTGCTCCCTATTTATAGTCAGTACGTAGTTTCAAAAATTTGAAATAAGATTTGCTATGTTGTTTAGTGTTACGTCCGTACTTCATAACTATTGCTTTGTTGTTGAAGAGTCGTTCAAAGAAAATATTTAATCCTTTCAGCTATTGTTTATTGATTGTTATTATTTGCTGGGCACTCAAATGCTTATTCTTGCTTAATTTAAATGTTTTCATCCATGTATGATTGACCTGAAGGTTCGGGCAATAACAAATGGAATTGAAAGCTAGCAGATTAAGTTTGTGTTATCTTATGTAATAGCTAGACTTAAATAAGATGATGATATTTATTATCTATATGTAATGAAATGTTTTAAAGGTCGCGTACCTGAGATTTAGACAACTCTGATATGTAAATTAAGTTTGATATTTATGAAATTATTATTATTATTCCGCTCAAAGAAATGGTATCGTGAAGCACTGAATTCGGGTTTCAAGTACCTGAATTTGGGGGCGTCACAGGTTGGTATCAGAGCTTTAAGGTTAGAAACCATAGGGGTGGGTTAGACCTTAGGCTATAACCTTAGGGCAGAGGGAAACGTTGAAAATACAAATAACTCGTATAGAGTTTTAAGGGAGATGAATTGAATAAATTCATCATAAATCAAAATAAAAATAACCTATACAAAACTATTACTTGTTGTGTGTATATATTATATACTAATCTAGATAAATTGTGAGTAAATGTCAGGATGAAAAGGATTAGGATACCCTCAGATCGTAAGAAATGAGTCAATCTCTGTAACCGAGCCAATGTCAAGGCCAATAGCTAGAATAGAGGCTCAAGTTGATGATAACCTTGATGAGGTGATCATTTTGGAAAATATAGTACCAGACCCAGAAATGGTGGAACTAACAGATAATGATTCGGACACCAAAGTTGGAGCTGATCAAGCATCAACCGAAGTGCAGAATTTGAGGAACAAGGTTTCTTCTCTGGAAAAGTTGTGAGAAATAGAAAAACTACTAAATAGTCAATTACGAAAGGCATTAATTGAAACGATGTAAGAACAAGATAAGCTTAAGATCCAAGTTGATCAGATGGGAGCCAAAAACAACATACCGTGTGCATCTCCGAGCAAGAAAGTGAAAAGAAAGATAAAAGACCGTATAATAGAAAATTGAAATAATAACCACGAGGACGCTAATAAAATAAAAAAGTGTACAAACTGTGACAAGAAACATGAGGGCGTATGCAAGAAAATGGAAAAAGATATGTTACATTTGCGGACATAAGGGACATATCTCTCATCATTGTCCCGACTTCAAGCTAGGTGCATGTTTTATTTGTGGGATGGAAGGTCATCGAGCGAAAGGTTGTCCAGGATCAGGAAAAGGCGTAGTATAAATACTATTTAAATGTGTGTTCTATGATAAGTATGTGTGTAATAGTATATTTCCAACTTTTGTAGCAGCGATTCCCGACTTTTGTGGTCACAAAGGGATATCGGATGTTTAAAACAGTATGTGATATGCTATATACTATGAAATAGTTGAATGAATATGAATTCATGTTTGGTTTATGAAACAAGTTTAAAATATTAAACTTATACGATAAGGTCTAGAATGTAAGTTAATAAAATATAGATTATGTTTTATTTAAACCAGATAATGCCGCCGAGATGTCAAACTCGGAACCAATGGGTAGAAGAATCTGTCAACAATGCTGGAGGACAACAACCAGACCTGATGCAAAATTTCACTAACATGGCAGCTCAAGCCATGCATAATAGAATGTCGTCCGCGGGAAATTAACCAGACAATCGATTTGCAAACTTAAAAAATTTTAAGGCCGTAGGACTGCCAGAATGTAGAGGTACCACTGACCCGATAGAAGCCCAAACCTGGGTTAAGGAAATAAGAAAAAACGTTTGTAGTCGCTAGGGTAGCTGAGGGGCAAAAGACAGCTTTTGCCACCTATATGATGAAAGGAGAGGCGAATTTCTGCTGTGATGCAAATCAAGTTAGGGCAGGAGAAGGAGTGATATCATGGACTAGGTTTAAGATGTTATTCTTTGAGAACTATTTCTCGTCTAGTGTGCAGGCTAGGATAGAGGTGAAGTTTTTGGAGTTGAAGTAGGAGAACATGACAGTTGTGTAGTATGCCGCAAAGTTCAATGAATTAGCTAGGTTTGCTCCGCATCAAGTTTATACGGAGGCAAGAAAGGCAAGGAGGTTTGAGCTGGGCTTAAAACCCTGGCTCTACAATAAGGTGGCGGTATTGCAGATAAATACTTTTACAGCACTTTTGGAGAAGGCTATCATAGCCGAAGGGGGAAGTGAGGCCATGAACCTTTACAATAAGGAGAAAAAGAACAAGGGTAGGGTTGAGGGAGCTGGGAAGGTAGAAGCAGGTAGTGGTAGTGGGAATGGAAAAAGAAAGTGGAACAATTTTGGAAATGTCCAAGTCAAACAGGAAGGTGTGAGGAAACAGGTTGTGCCATGTAAGAATTGTGGGAAGAATCATTCAGGTGAGTGTCTTAGTGGTAAGTTTGTGTGCTATAAGTGTGGGTAGGAGGGACATATCTCTCCTAACTGCCCTAATCCTAGGACGAACAATGGGTGCTTTATGTGTGGATCAACGAAACATAAGGTAAAGGACTGTCCAAAAAGGAGAAGGGATGTAGGAAGCGTGAATGCGGGGAGAGGCAACGGAACACTGGCGATAACGGGATACCGTAGCAGCTGGGGATGGAACTTCAGGTATTATTCGAATAAATTTTATTTCCTTTTATATGATTTTATTTTATTTTAGTTATAAAGAAATCTTTGAAAGAGAAATTTGAGTTCTGTTAGAAATCAAATTTCCTTATGATCATATAGACAAGTTTTATGTAAAATAGTTAAAGATCAATTCGATAAAATCTGATCGAGATCTACTTGAAATGACTATGTATGCTATTTTCCCTTGTATCTATAAGTTTTGATGCGGTGATTCCGGGGACGGAATCCTTATAAGGGAGGGTGGATGTAATAACCCAATATTTTTAATATAATTAAATAATAAATTTTGCATTTAAATTTTTTATATAAAGGTGGGATTATGTGCAAAGAAAAGTATATGTATTTATGGGATAAATAAAACTTATTTATTATATGAATAATTATAAATATATTCTTTTTAAGAATTATTAATCATTATAGATTAGATTCTTATTATAAATTAATTTTGTAATAAAAATATTTATTATTTATTTTCCATGAAAATATAAATATTATATATATGATATGATTATAAGGATTATTATGATATGTATTTTATTATACTAGTCAAGTTAATTATGTTAACTTAATTAATAATGGTATATATGAAAGTCACGTCGGATATGGATTCAAAACCCTAATTCTGGGTTTTAAATAAAGAATGAGAATATTAATATAATATTATTTATATTTCAGTGTTAAAAACATGCCTGATATGTGTGTAATATTAATGTGTGGAACAGTTATAGTAAAACAGTACAAAACCTTAGCGTTACAGATAAACTATAAGTCAACTATGACTGTAAGATTTGTTAAGTTATCTGTTATGTAGTTAATGACCGTTATTATATTTAATGTTAATTAGGTAAACCCTAATTAATATTTAGAAACCCTAATTACTAAGTTTGAACCCTAATTGCAAAGTTGTAAACCCTAATTATTAATTTAGCAAGGTTAATGATAATTAGTAAAGTATGAAACTTAATTTACAAGTCGTAGGTGATTAGTAAACCTAATTTAATTAGGGAACTCTAATTCACATTTTTAGAAACTAAGATTCCCATTTTAGTCCTAATTATAAAATCCTAGAACATGGACTTATAGAACCTTAGGGTTAAACCCTAAGGGTCAAACCCTAAGGGTTAGAATGAAATGCCAACTTTGCCACTAAAAGTAAAGACCAAATGACCAAATTGCCCTTTTGAATATTTTATTAAGGTGGAGTGTATATCTAGCCCTAGTAAGTGGTTGGTGAGCAACTCTAGCTAGCCATGTGGTCTAGTGATGAACTTTAATCATTCAAATCTGATAGTCATGATCAGCCCTAAACATTTCACCATATTATAAATAGAATTGGAGAGAGAAATCAATTTACAAACTCATTTGTGCTCATATCCTCAACCAAAGTTTTTTTCTCTCTAAACCTACAAAAACCTTTAGTAAATCAGTCCCACAAACGAGCCCCACTAACATTCATAGCAGATCAGAAGCTCAAATTCTTGAATTTATCATAGAAAGGAATAAACCTAAACCAAATTTTCAATCTTGTATGTTATGTTAGATTTGATGTATTAATGTTTAAATATGTTATATAAGATGCGAATCAGTGATCTGTGTTGCTAAATAGTGGATCCATAAAATTTATATGCTTGAATCTAAGTTTTTACAAAATTTGGGAAATTTTCAAAAGTGGTCTGACAACCGAATGTCAGACCACATAGATCTTTATTTGGTTATCATTTTTGTTGTTTAAATGTTTGAACATGTAGTATTCTAGAAGGACTTTGATCTGGACTTAAAATCATACTTAGATCATGTGTAAAGTTTGTGTTATTAATGGTCAAACCTCGTTGACCAAGCATGACCAACGATTTTCTAGGTAACCCATAAACTCATTATCCGAGTCTGACAACGTTTTCAATTTCTTTGATCTGTCAGGTTTGATGTTGGTTGTTGATGTTGTTGTATCCAGCTTGTAGCCTGTAGTATTAACTCTATAACCATGCCTTTATATCACTCAAATCATAAATTGACTGAGAGTAGTGGTTGGTCAAACTAGCCCGGACGAGCACGAACTCGGTTTTCTGGGTGACCCAGAAAACTGATGAACGTTGTCTTTGACATGGTTTGACCGGGTTCTAGCTTCTGATTAAGGTGTAGTTTAACTGATGTTAGGAGTGTTAGATGTACTCTGTCATATGTACTACAAGTTAGACCCATTAGACCACCATATCATCAACTAGAACCCAAATATATTTAAGCCTCAAAGTGTACCCTCGAAGCTGACTGGGTTTCTGGGTAGCCCTAAAAACCTAGAAAGCTCTGACAGTGAGTTTGATGGCCCAGATCTTCATGCTACGATGTGTTATGACCTAGATTATGATTGATAATGGTAGTGTTACATACCTACTACACGATCAATGTTTAAACAAACCCTGAAACACAATGAATTGAAATTTAGGAACAGTCAAAGGTAGCCCCTTGAACACTGCTTTGTCAGTGTTCTTGAGCTCATGAACAACAACAGCGACAGAAAGTGTCGCTATAGCATATAGAGATGGTTTCTTTTATTTTAGTTTTCTAATTTTCGGAAAATGATTAAAAATAGAAATAAATTCTAAAAATTATTTAAAATAGTAAATAAATTCCAAAAATTATAAAATTAGTTTTAAAAATTATTTTAAGTCATGAAAATTAACTTTTAATAATTTGGCATATTTTCCATAAATAGTAGTATTTATTTGAATATTATATATTTAATAAATGTAATAAATAAATTAATTTAAGATGATTTTGTTATATTAAAATCATTTTAAATGATAATAATGTATTTAATAATATTTTAAGTTATAAAATGTAACTTTCAATATTTTAAAGTAAATTTCATTAATTATTTAATAGTAAAGATATTAGATTTATTTAATAATTATATTAAATAAATAGATTAAAAATGATTTTATTGATTTAAAATTATTTAAAAGGATAGAAATTGTTTAAAATATTTTAAGTAATTATATATGACTTTTAATATTTTAGTGAATAATACCTTAATATTTTAATATTAATGGTAATAGTTTACAAATGATTTTAAATATTTTAAAAATAATTTAAAGGGTAATATTAATACTTTAAAAATATTTTGAGTTATTATAAATAACTTTGATATTTTGGCAATGGTTCCATTAATATTTTAATAATATTTTAATATTAATGATAATAGAATTATCTTATATTTAAATCATTTAATAATGATTCTAGAGTTTGAAAAATTAAGATAAATTATAATAATTATTTAAAAATTATTATAAGAAATTTAAAATCAATGTTACTGGTATTTAAAATATCCAAGATAATATTGAACTTCATGATAGAGTTCTGAACTCGATAATTACTTGATAAAGCCGTCGGTACACTGAAATGTTACCGAAATTGGTCCGAACCTATATAGTTTGACTGTATAAGTATTTGTTTGTGTCTTAATGACTATTATAACTATGTGACAGTGTGATTAGGTTATGTGTTGACTGTAAATAATAGTACTATGTGTTATGCTATGTTATTCTAATCAATAGAACAAATCTTATAAATGATAGGTTGTTGAATTAAAGATAGAACTAAGTTGTGTATGTAGAAGACTAGACAAGTTTCTTAATTTTTACTCTTTTATTAGAGTAAGTATTTAAACTATGCTTTACGTTATGCAAGTATCCAAACCCTACTTTACTTTATGCAATGGACATGCGTAAGAAAGTTTCAGAATTATATTATCATTGTGTCAGATTAGTAACTCAATTGCTATTGATTAAATATTCGTATTCATTCAAGTTCTCGAACTTTATTCATACATTGTTTATCAGTACAATATTACTATTAGATTTAGATATATTTATTCTGTTCGTAAATTTCTAAGATTGGTTATACAAGTGTCATCACTTGGATAATTATTGAACATGTTAATATATACTTATTGATTTCCAATATGTATATCTTAATTGAAAGTCGTCTAAGCTATTTGTCTCAGCTAGACACAGATTTAAAATATCTTTGAATATGATAGAACCTTATTGTTACCCAACCGAATTATTTTGATTAGGATTCCCGACTAAGTATGAACATCCTAAACGTTGGAAAACTTTTGTGCGCCTGAGGTAGATATAATGAACGAGAACATAGTTCTGGTATGTAGTATTGATCAATCTGAGGGCATAGCAATTTGATCACCCCTCGTACTCGTAAGTTCGACGGTTTCTGATGATGATGTTACCTTGACCTTTTGAAAACTAAAAACTATGTGAATAGTCTATCGACTGCTCCCTATTTATAGTCAGTACATAGTTTTAAAAATTTGAAATAAGATTTGCTATATTGTTTAGTGTTGCTTCAGTAGTTCACAACTATTGCTTCGTTGTTGAAGAGTCGTTCAAAGAAAATATTTAATCCTTTCAGCTATTGTTTATTAATTGTTATTACTTGCTGGGCACTTAAACGGTCATTCTTGCTTAATTTAAATGTTTTCAGCCATGTATGATCGACCTAAAGGTTCAGGAAAGAACAAAGGGAAAGGAAAGCTAGCATATTAAGTTTGTGTTATCTTATGTAATAGCTAGACTTAAATAAGATAATGATATTTATTATCTATCATGTGATGAAATGTTTAAAAGATCGCGTACCTTGGACTTAGACAACTCTGATATGTAAATTAAGTTTGATATTTATAACATTATTATTATTATTCCGCTCAAAGAAATGGTATCGTGAAGCACTGAATTCGGGTTTCAAGTACTTGAATTTGGGGGCGTCACTGAAAGTTGAAACTCAATTCTTATTGATGTAACTAAGCTTAATTATAATATTTGTCTGTACAGACATTAATAAATTCATGCTTATTCTCTAGAGATTTCAGTTGCTCACTGAAACACTAAGTCGTATTTACTTTCTATCAACTGCATCTAGAAATTGATAATCATAACATAAATCTCCTTGGTTATGTCAACATCAAATAGGGGTGATTGTTGGGAGATTGCATATTTAAATTTGATGTTGAAAGTAAATATTCATGATTATATGTAAAGTCCTTCAAGGAATATATGTACAAGGACTTAGTGTTAGATGAATTTTGTTAGGTTGGTCTAAGCTTTTAATGTTTATCATTCTGTAAATGAATGTATAGATGAAGAGATCAAAGCTATTAGTTTAATCTATGTCTTGAGATATAATAGACAGGCTTCAACAGAATCGCAGTCTATCGAGCTGATCAAGAGATTGCAAAAGCCAAGGAAAAATCATAGAGCATCGAGAATCGTAGTGTGTTTGCCTTGAAGGGCCTCTCCTAAAATCGTAGAGTGGTCCAAACGTTTGCCAAGCTAACTCAGAGATCATAGTGTGCTCTTGGAAACGTAGAGTCTGCAAGACAAGCAACTAAAGATCGTAGTGTGCCAGTCCTTAAGAGAAATCATAGTGTTCTCATTTGCCAATATCAAATCAAGCACCACGATGGCAAGACACCACGATCAGAATCATAGAGCATCATCTGTCTGTATCAGAAGCATCGAGCCTTGCCCATTTGTTTAAGAATAAATCCCAACAAATGTCGAATGGATTATAAACGTTGAAGTCCTCAGCAGTCTCGATGACACAATAGTCATCCTTAATATACAACAAAGAAACGTATTGAAGAAGCTAAGGAAAGTACTATGGGTCAGTAGAAAACACCTTTTTAGGTGTTAGGTGAGATAGCAGTCTGTTGTGTCAGTGGGCCAGTCTGCAGTGTCAGTGGGCCAAACTGCTAATTAGAAGATGTGCATAAAGTCTTGGGTTGATTGCAATTTGGGGCGATGTGACCTTCCAGGCCACAGTTAAAGCATATACGTTTCCCTATTAAGCATATACCCTTGTGAAACTTCCCGCATGTAGCACATGCTTCGAACTTCTTATTCTGCTGGTTACCAGCACTCACGTTTCCATTTGTTGACGTCGGGATTTTTTATTTATCCCTTTCTGTTACTTGTTCTTTGGTGTTCTCATTTTAAGTGAGATTTATTTGAAAAACAAGTGAAAAAGGTTTGACATGTATAATGTCAGCGATGGACTATTAAGAGTCGCTAGTTGATTTTTTATATGGTTGTATCAACACAACCGAGAAAAGGTTTGCACATTGACCCAGTGATGTGACACTACTAAACGGGTCGGTGAAACCGAGATTCATTAGGGTCCGAGGACTTGATTATGCGGAGGGAAGGTGTTAGGCACCCCCTGACATCCGTGTTACCACAGTGACCGCCTCTTTTCAAGAAACTGTTATATGAATATGTGTGTGTTGATCAATGTGCAATTATTTGGAAGTAGTGCGAGGTCTCGTTCGCACTTATATACACAGGGTTTGAATATGTGTAAAAAATCAGTTTTTAACAAGATATGGCAGTGATGTTTTATAAAAGAGGTTTTTCAAACCCTTGTGCTTAATAGTAATTGAGACCTTTTAAACTCCCATTTTTATTAAGTGTTCGACTTGATTGTTTTTAATTTTTGAGATGCGAAAAATCTTCAAGAAAATAATATACAAAATAATACCGAAATCCTCGTGGGTATGATAACCATCTGAGGAAATCCGAACACCGTGAATAAATTTACAAGCTGCTTACAGCTGAAAATAGCCATCAAGGGAACCAAATCTAGATCCACTAAACTGAATTTGTGATCACATGATTCCTAGGCTCACAAGATGTCGCAATTGATAATAAAGTAGTAAGCATGTATATATATAAAAGTTGTAAATATATATATACAGACATGATCAACCACCACGAAGCACCTCCATGGGGGATCGAAAATGTAAATAAAGTCGTAAAAATCAACCGCCACTTGAGTAAACTCCAAAGGATGAAAATTAAATAAAGAAGTAAAGACGGTCAACCGCCATGAAGTAAACTCCAGGCGGGACTGAATGTAATTATATATATATATATATATATAAAAGCGATAAATGCACCAGATGTGAAATCCAGGCTCATCGAACAGAGTTCGACACACAATTCATATATATATATATATATATATTAAAGTAGTAAATGCTCTGGATGTAAAATCCAGGCTCATCAAACAAAGTTCGACACACAGTTCATATATATAAGTATATATACGAAAGCAAATAAACGCTCCAGACCGAAGTCTAGGCTCAATCGAGACATAACTCGATAATGTTAGTCCATATATAAAAAAAAATATATATATATATATATATATATGTACAAACCAAAATAAAACCACGGACCGAAGTCCGGGCAAACACACGCAACACGACTCTCAACATGAAGAAAAGTGTGTGCAAAGATGAAGAGAAAGGCTTTAAAGTGTATAAGAAGGCTTATAGTGGGCTGCCAAAGAAGACTTCTATATCTTTAAAGGGATGAACACTCGGCTCCCGCTAGTACAAAATATAGCTATATGTGAGCTCACAAGTGTTTAAAATGAGAAAGCACTCAATGTAGGGAGAGTATGGAGCAAATTTGACAAGGCTTCATCACTTTTTGTCTCTTACAAAATTGCCACCCCAAGCCCTCTATTTATAAAGGGGAATAGCATTGCATGGCTAGCCATAAATGTACTGTCATTGGCCGGTTTCCCCAAGCTTTGAGTTCCGTCGTCTCAAAGTACGTGCATGCATGCACTGTAACGTCCGCTCGAACTTTCAGAATTGCAATTTGGGCATCTGATTGAGGTATGTAAGACCTATTTCGGACCGCCGTTGTTGAGAGTTACGTAATGACATGGGATTAGAGGTTGTACGAAGTCAGGAAGATAGGACCATGCCCTCCGGTCTTCAAGCTTCAAATTCTATCTGTTATCCTGCATAATAGTCACTCAAGATTGGACATCCTTGGTTCTTATGGAACATTGCTGTGTAGAAATATATATATATAATGTTGAGATGGCGTGATGTGGCATCAATGTAGCAAGATGACGACTTTTCCGCTCACCGGGGTTATCACCGGTTTGGGCTGATAAAATAGATGTTGCTCAGGGTTATCTCTGAGATTGGACTGCTGTAAGTGTTGAAGGTCCTCAGTGTCATCTCTAAGGTGTGCCTATCTTCCCGATGTTATCTCTGGGTCTGGTACTGAGTGCCTCGGTGTGAGTGCTGATGTTGAAGCTGATTGCATTTGAAAAAAGCATATCCGGGTTTATCGCCGGAACATCACTCCTTGGGGTTATCTCCAAGGTTGGTAGCTGCTACTCCTAGTGTTGGGACTAAGATTGAATATCTCAGGGTTATCTCCGAGATGGATCGGTCTTCTCTGGTGGAATTTCCGGTATTGTAACTGCATGCCTCGGGGTTATCTCTAAGGTTAGAACTGATGCTCCCGGTGTGTGTTCTGGGGTTGAGACTGAACTTCTGGTAGTATCCAGACTGGATGTGAACTGTCTTCCAGGGTTATCTCTCGAAGAGACGAATCGCCCTCCCCGCAATGTCGATGAATGAGTGTGCGAGAAAATTTGAGTGTCTCTGATGCCCTTATTTATCATATTCATGTAATTCAATGCATGGATTGGATAAAGAATCATAGACACTTGGAATGCAACAAGATAAACTTGATGATAAGTGCAGTAATATGATGCAAATGTATGATGCATGTGTGTGGGGATGTTACCCAACATACTGGGGATGATTGTCGGCAATGGCAATGATGACCAGATTGGATGTGTGATCTAAATCATGTAGGATGTTGATGTTGGGGTTGACACCAAAGTCTTTAATCCTTGATATAGACTTGATTTTGAAGAAGTGCCTCTGGTGTATAAGAGATATGTGGGGATAAAGCTTTGTCTTTTTGATGATGTGTATAACATATTCCATCATCGATCCTCCTCGATGATGCTGATCTTCCCTGGTTTGTATCGCCAAGACATATTAATGTTCTGTTGGGTTTACTGCCAACAGTATGTGTTGTTAGGGCTGCCTGACCTTCGCTGACATGTGAATCAATGGATAAACACCCCTGTTGGGTAGATTGTCAAGGGTGCTTGACCTTCGTTGACACGTACGTCATCGGATAAAAAAACCCATGTTTGGCATGCTGTTAATGCTGTTTGACCTTCGTTGACGTGTGAATCAATGGATAAACACGCGCTGTAACCCCCGCAGGGGTCTTGTTTGATCCTCGCTGATGTGTGTATCAACGGAACATGCGTTATAACCCTCATCGGGGAACGCGTTGTAACCCCCGCTGGGGTCTTATTTGAGATTAGGGTGACGACCCAAAATTAGCGGCATTAGACCTGCGCAAGTTATTGTCGAGTGTGATTTGTACCAGCTGAAATCATCAGCATAGTATTCCCTATGCTCGGGTGAATACCAATGAGTAAAGTGCAGACCCACGGCTTGGTCTGAGAAAACCAGGATGACAAGCTATTCTGCTCAATTGCGTAGTGTTTTTATTCCTGATTTGGCTTCTTCAGCTTATGAGAACTCCGTTACAATTTGAACTGGACCAAGACAGAGGGGTGAGACCCACGTAGGGGTGTCACAGGTACACCTGCAACAGCCGTAGGTGGACCTGCGGCCAACCGTGCTTACTTAATGCCAGCATGTTGCTTTCATAAGTCATTTTCATATTGTGCCGCGAATGAAATCCGAGAGCTCTTCTTCAGATCTGCTGAGTTCGGGCGACTTTCTGCAAATTCTGTCACCGTACCAGTATCCTACATTGTCCTGGTAACGTATGCATATCTTCTTTTCCAGTTTTTATCCATTGGAAAATGACTTTTCATATAAAATGCATCTAAACACATAGTAGTGAATATGCATACTCAAATAACTTGATAAAAAATATTCAACATAATAAATGTTAGTATTAAACCATGCTGAACATAATGATGTGAAAAAATTAACTTTTAAGACTGTCAAATTGGCACCTTTTTCTGTTATTTCTTATCCTATTTGAGGACAAATGAGCAAAAGGTAAAACTGCAAAGTAATCCTGGTAATTAAACTACCCTTATGGATTGATGACTTTGACTTTCTATGCATATAGTATGTATATGACTGTGGGCAGGTGTGCTACTGAATGGCCACTTAGTCATGCCTATGTGCATGTGGATAGTCCTATTTACAAAGGGGACTATGGCAAAAATTTCCAACATATAGGCATTTGAATAGTCATGCATTTTTAACTCTACTGTAGATGTATGTTAAAGTAATGCATGCATGCATGTAGTCATAAAATGCATTTTGAAAAAAAAGCTCCAGGTTAGAAATTAGCACACCCTTTCTGAGATGATTTGGAGACTTTTGTTCAGATATTATGGATCCAGATTAGCCGAGTTATTCTCGTAGGACCACTTCTGGTATACGAAGGAGGGCTTCTGAAGTGCCTCGACCCCCTTCGGTTAGACAACCTCGTCGGTTGGTGGAGGCGATGATACGTCTAGTCCAGGTTGATGTGCCGGACGTCGAGGACGAGGAGGAGGATGTTCCAGTTATGGACCCCGCTCCTGTTGCACATGTTCCCCATATGGATCTCTCGAGTATTCAGGTGGTAAACCCAGAGCTCCTGGGTGATTTGATTCGACATCCCTCGATGTATTTGCATGCTAACAAGGTATGACGTTAGATCTTAATCTTCATTCTTTCCTATTGATGAGGAGCAAAGGATTTTGATGTTGATCTGCACCTTATGTAGGTTCTCAGCTTTATATAGCCTCGAGGGAACTGGTTCAGCATTCACTCCATGTACCAGGCTCTGCATCTTGACTATAGAGAAATTGTGCATGACTGGGGATTTGGGGCGTTCTTTTCCATCCTTCCCCATCATTGTCCCTGGGGTTACCTCAGGGCATTGTCTGAGCGTTGGTTTCACCAGACTCAGTCACTCCATTTGTTGGAATGTGAGGTGATGATGACGCCGATGGATTTGCAGTTTATCACAGGTATGGAGTTTGGAGTTGCACTAGTGCCTTGCATGGCGGATATTACCCCTACTGCCGTCAGATCCTTGCTAGGAGTTCCAACTGAGGGGCTCAAGGGCAGGACCATCCGTATGGGTCCTTTGAGAGTAAATGCTATGAGTGGGATATTGAGAGAGCTCATACCAGCTGATGTCAGAGTCAGGGATCACATTCTTTGATAATTATTCCTGATTATCATTAGGGGCTGCTACATAGCAGATAACTCTTCTACGGTGTCGTTTGCTTTGATCAGCACCACGCGACACGTGAACCGTATTGGAGAGTATGATTGGGGATCCTACACCTTCGCCTATTTCCTCAGGGGCATGCATATGCGTTCACAAGGTTTGACCGAGGCTTGGTTAAGATTCTACCCATTTCTGTTGGTTAGTATTTCTCTTGTAGTTTCCCATGTGTAGTTTAAGAGTGTTTACTGACCGCAGATGTTTGCCTTTGTGTTGGCAGTTTTGGGCCTATGAAAGGCTTCCAGGTTTGCGCCCTATGAGCGTGTTAGGTTTAGATACCTATCCACAAGGACAACGATGACATCATTCCATACTGGCAGAGGTCCTTGTAGCTGAGGGTTTAACTCATTGCCGCCTACAGCTGGAGTTGTTGACAGCTAATGTCATCACATGGATTCCCTATTCTGGGGAGCACTTGGCCATGGGATTTGAGGATGGGTACCCGACTGGTGTGGAGTACGTTTTCCACCCGTAGGGTTCTTCTCTTTATTGATGGAGGATGAGAGCTCTATTTAGGAGAGCGTGCTATTAGGAGCACCACATGAGAGATTTGTATAACGATCTTGCCTCCTGCTAGGTGTCACTGACCTGTGTCATAGTCACCCATCATTGATATCCCATTGTTGGGGGTTGACAATTTTGTATTATCAGAGGGTCCCTAATCCCAGGAGACATTCCAGTGTTGGTGGTCCCCTTGCACTATTAGAGCCTAGTCTTGCGCCACTTAGTTCATGGGGGAAATGGTTCCAGGATCCGTGATGATGACAGATTAGCTAGCTTGTGTTTTAGATCCGACTCATTTGACAAAGATTGACAGTTTGACCCGGCGACTGGACCGACACATTTCTTTATCTGGCATTTGGGCAGAGATCCGACAGAGGCAGATTCGTTTGATCCTTCCAGCTTAGGCGTTGGCCCCTTAGATGACCCATTTGGTTTTGCCGGCGCAGTTCCTCCCTTATATAGGCCTGACATCCCTGTTGATAGAGATCTAGTGACTTATGAGGAGTTACATCAGGTGGACAAGATTGATGATGTATATATTGACACCATTGTCTTCTTCTGATGTGTATTCTCGTTATCTCTTTTGATAGGCCTCTGTTAGATATTGGGTGACTGTGCCCCATTCTCGCTATATCTTTTGATAGGCCTCTGTTATTAGTAGGGCGTCTGTGCCCCATTTCCCTATATTTTTAGCTGTACAAAGATGATGTATTAGATGATGATATACTTAGGAATATATGTACATTTTTTCATTCCCTATAACATATTTCCATCTATTGTATCATGCATGTATTATGTTATGCATATATATATATTTCCATAGATATTTAGCATTTACCCTTGGATGGTCTTATGACACGGACCGTACAGATGTCTTCTTCGTTAGTTAGACGTATTGATCATACCCCACCATTATTGGAGGCATCTGGTATGCGATCGTGGTATGATAGCATGTCTCCGTCAAACATGGTGACTGTAGATCATTTTTTGTACAATACTATGACCTTGTTGATGATTCAGGTTCCCACATGATTCGTGGAGGAGAGGCAAGTTTTCTGATTTGGGATCCATGAGTTGACTCCCACTCTGGAGGAGTATGAACATTTGATGATGCTGCCCTTAAATAGACCTTGCGTGCATATGGTGATTGGAGACATGAGTAAATAGTTCATGACTCTTAATGGCTTGAGGCGTAGGGTAGTGTAGGATGAGCTCACATCTGGCCTCGTTATATCTCAGCATTTTCTGTTTGACAGATTTGGCTCTGAGGATAATTATACACGACATTCTGGGGATTTCACCACACCGGAGGACCATTGGCGTCTGGCCAGAGTGGATGTACTACTATTGTGCGTACTGCCATATGTGTATATGCCACGGTATATGGATGAGTTGGATATAGGAGTTATCATGGCAGTGAGAGCTCTCAGGGAGGGTCATACCATCATATCGATGATCATAGCAGAGACTCTGAGCTCAGCTACATATTGTTGCACTTATCCGATAGGAGTGTTTACGGGCAGCTCGATCATGCTTTACGTGTAGTTTATGTCACACTTGAGACTGATTAGCACTTTCAGACGGCATGGGTATTGTTTCACTCATGGTATAGACATATCATACTCCTTTTAGCCTGCGGAGTGTATAGATGCTACATCTTGGTTAGCTTTCCTAGCCGGGATCGGAGATCTGTTTGCTATATTGTCGTGTTAAGAGCTTAGTTCACCCTACAACTTCATCACTCATACTCCGGGCATGGATTATCTTTCTCTGGATGGATTGAGAAACATGATTACTTATCACCCACTGGCCGTGATGTGTCAGTTTGACCAGTTCCAGGACTTTCATCATTTTCAGGGAGCATCGAGTCAGCGATTCGCTTCTCGCCACTTATCATCAGAGGATAGATCCAGGGTGTATACATGTTGGGATCAGCGAGAGCTAGATGTGCTTTTTATCAGTCATCCAGGTTGTTCTACAGAGTATTCCGCATGGATGGAGATAGAGACTGCATCAGATGCGGTAGTATCCACAGTGCAGGGGACTGATTCCGATGATGAGGAGCCTATGGAGGAGGCTGATATTTCCATCGAGGAGGATTCGACTCTTTGGGTTGCGGTGATTTGTGATGGATTCTCGACTACGAAAAGCTCTTGTGATTCAATATTCAAAGATGATTCTGGAGCGTAGTCTACATCTGATGACCTTTGAGAGAGATCAGGCTATGGCCTTGATGTTGACAACTCTTGATGGGAGAGACGCCGTCCATTTCTTGTAATCTAAGAGCGCCTCCTATCAATACCTCCTTGACAATAAACGGGCCTTCCCAGTTAGGGGCGAATTTTCCCTTGGACTGATCTTGGTTGCCAAGTATCTTCTTTAAAACCAAGTTATGCTGCTTAAACTGCCATAGCTGGACTTTTTTGTTATAGGATCTGGCGATCCTTTGATGATATAACAGACCATGGAAGATAGTTGCGGTTCACCTTTCGTCTATTAGAGACAATTGGTGATACCTGTCTTTTGCCCACTGGTCTTCATCCAGCTGAGCTTCTATCAACACTCAGAGGAATTCCATTTCTAGTTCTATGGGGAGCACTGCTTCCATCCCATAGGTTAATGCGTAGGGGGTTGCCCCAGTGGAAGTGCGCATTGATGTTCTGTAGGCTAACAGAGTAAGAGGCAATAAGTCAGGCCATCCTTTGCATGATTTTCTTGATTTTTTTGTTAGCCTCTTCAACAACACCATTTATCTTTGGACGGTAGATGACGGAGTTAAGGTGTTTGATGTGGAATTGACTGCATAACTCCTCCATCATCTTGTTGTTGAGGTTCTTAGCATTGTCTGACATAATTACCTCTGGTTGTCCATATCGATAAATGACATTGTTTCTGATTAAAGCAATGATGACTTCTTTGTTAACCCTGGGGAAGGAGGCTGCTTCTACCCACTTGGTGAAGTAGTCGATCATGGTGAATATAAAGTGATGCCCATTACTGGATTTGGGATCAATGGGTTCGATCACGTCCATCCCCCTTAAGAAGGGCCAAGGTGAACTCATATTGTGGAGCTCCCTCGGAGGGGCGTGGATGGCATTTCCATGAATTTGGCATTGATGACACCTCTTGATGTGATCATCACAGTCAGCTTTGAGGGTAAGTCAGTAATGTCCTATTATAAGGATCTTCTTAACAAGTAGGGGGTCGCTCATGTGTGGGCCACATACTCTACCATGGACCTCATCCATGAGCCTCTGAGCTTGGTCTTTATCCAGACATCTGAGGAGACCTAGTCCTGTATGTGACACCCCCAAATCCCGGTACTTCCGTTCCACAAGATTTGGTGTTCACTTAATCAAAACATTCATATCTAACTACCAAATCATAATATAATTGAATAATAAAACCTGCCCATACAGGATTACGTTAATAAAATTATCTCCCAGGTTATCTAACCTTTTATTACAATCATTCAAATGCAGAAATTAAATTATTACATCACATCATTATTAAAAGTCTATCATCATAATGATAAAACAAATTACAAGTCTTCATCACTTGTACATTTTTCCCTTTCCTTTTCTAGTTGTAGGTTTATTTACCTTCTCAACCATAGCTGCAATAAGTATATATAAATATGCAAGAGTGAGCAAACAAAGCTCACTTGAAATAAGAATAAATAACTTTACAACATTTGCCAAATAATACGCTCAATAGAACTGAATGATATGTTCTATTAAGATTACAACATTTGCCAAATAATAGGCTCAATAGAACAGAATGATATGTTCTATTAACATTACAACATTTGCCAAATAATAGGCTTAATAGAACTGAATGACATTCTATTAACATACTGAAACATACTACTGAGGGTCTAATGACCACGAACCATGTCCATAGTTATAAGTAATCTTTCAACTTTAACTTTAACAGTCATATGACTATAAGGACTCCACGTACTTAGGGGGATCAATCATTCGTATAATGTATTGTTCATAACCATTTAAACGCTAAGCGTAAACCCCTAAAAATAGGGTTGTTCATCTCAGTATTTAGAGTACAAGTTCGCACCAAAGAAAGTTTGGATAAGCTTTTAAGGGTAATTTGAAGTTTAGCGATCGTCAACTAGGGAACTAGTTGAATCAACAATGCTTGATAACATAATAGTTTTTTAATAACAACATAACTTAGAACATTTGAGAATCATAGGTGAACTGACCATATTCTAGACTCATGCTTGAAATAACTAGAGAGCATAAGTATTGATCAAAATAAAGAAATGGTAAACCTTGGCTTGAACAATAATAAGTTAGGTCTATAATCTTGTCAAATTAGAATTTTAGTTACCGAACATGCATTAGTTGATAGCAAGCTGGAAACAATGCTTACTCCACATGGTAATAAAATATACAAAGTGATTGAACCGTTCAACACAGGGAATTAAGGTTCAAGAACATTTATTGTAAAACAATAAACTAAAGAAACTTGTTTAACTATAAACAAGTTAGAGTTAGTCAAAAATGATTAGAATTCCAATAATTTAGAATTAAAACTTGCTCAATGTAATAGATGAGATTTTTGGAACTTGCATCATTATAAATAACTAGATACAAGAAACTTGCTCTGTGACGCCCCCAAAATAGGTCCAATCCATCCAACCTATTCTGAGTCGCCATATACATGGTACAGAAAACAACTACAACTTTATTACAACAATTGTCGTCCAAAATACAACAACACATATGTTGTGAGTTTTGATACAAATATATATACCAACTATGACTCTTGACACCAACTTGGGTAGCATGTCACAATGAGACCTTACATAAAGGTACAGTCAAAAATTATTTTAGAAATTAAAATCTTTGGGAAGTGCTCAAGGAAACCTTCGTACATGGGAGGCCATACGTCTAGGTTATGATAGATATCATATGTCCACAGAATTATCCTTGGCTGACCTAATATACCCCAAAGAAAAATGAGAAGATTACTATCATGTTTTTTCCAATGGTGAGTCTTCTCTTGACATATAACTATCTCCAAAGATCTCCGCTTGAAAATTATATTTCAAATAAACTTCAAGATCATATAGGTAGTGCTCGTAGATATACTTAGCAAGTGGATGTGCACAACCACATCTTATGATAACACGAGGTTGTATGTCATTAGACATCTTGTATGAGAGTGGCAAAACACCCTTCCAACGCGTTGGGTTTGCTTCACCCCCTATTTGATTCACCAAATATAACTACTAAATGATGTATAAAATACAACACACTTTTCTATACTATTTAGGAGAATCTCCACAACTAGAGACCACCGCTCTATTCCCATGTTATCCCCGCAATGACCCAAATTTACACTCTTATTACCTGAAAGGAATTGTGAAGCAAAAGGGTGAGCACAACTAGCTCAGTAAAGAATATCATGACTAAAGATAATTAAATTATCAATAGCCTTCATCAGTAATAAATCAGAGATTTAGAACATATGGTAGATGATAAAAAATTTCAACCATAGTTGCAGCGGAACGAGCAATCCATTAGAAGAGTCAAATAGACCATAAAGTCTATTATCTTCTCCACATTAAAAGTTCACCAACAATGTTTTGTCCCTATAACATAAATCAATAGTTCCTTTCCACAATTATATGAATAACTCATAATCATAATTGTGATTCTAAATTCCTCTTCGCACCCAGGACGAAGATAATTTTCATCACATGTCTTTACCTGAAACATCAAAGATCATGGTTATACCAAATCATAGTTCCTGTTTATAATCATACTAATAAATTCATCTTTGTACTACGAGCCAAAGATATTCATTATCATTTCGTCTTTGCACTGCAGGCCAAAAATATTCATTAACAGTTCATCTTTGCACTACAGGCCAAAGATATTCAACAACATGTCATCTTTGCACTACAGGCCAAAAATATTCAACAACAGCTCATCTTTACACTACAGGCCAAAGATATTCATCAATAATTCATCTTTGTAATACAGGCCAAATATATTAATATCTCAAAGAAATACATAATCATTTCAGAATTTATATAAACAATAATTATAACCATGTTGATCAATTCACCTTTGCACTTAAGCTAAAGATATTCAATTATAAATTCAATGGTCATGATTATACTAGTTAACAATTCATTTTGGCACTACTGGCCAAAGAGAGCCCATAGTCACGATCATACCAATAATCTACCCATCTTTACACTCGAGTCAAATAGAAATTTCTTCATTAGGGTTATAAAAATGTTATATATGATAATAAAATAATATAATCAACATATAGATTTAATCTCAAGTGTAAGATTCATAAATCAATGATAATTTGATTAGAAAAAGAAACAAATTTTGTCGTGAATAGTAACTCATGAATAGTAACTCGTGAATAGTAACCCCGACATGAAAAAGATAGAAATTCCACAATAAAATCTATACCAATATTTCGGTATTATGATATTGAAAGAATAACATTTCTTACACTTATAAACAATTTATTTTAATTGTTTACACTTTACTAAATAATGCATTTAATCATCCTAAAATGCCAAACTCATAAGATTTCATCACCAATAACTAAAACCATCATAAAAAATCTGCATATACCTCATATAGGATTCTCAAGCCATAAAATCCTATTTTCCAATTTTTTTACCTCACATAACATATTTAATTCATTTACTCATAACTAGTCCATTTTCATGAAAAATACCAAATCAGTACAAACAAATTTTCTTTTCTGGGATTTAGCAGAATATATTTCCATATTGAACATATATTTTTCTCAGAATTTTTAAAATTCATTTACTATTTTTCACATAGCCAAAACTGCCGAATGTTTAGACATTTATCATAAATTGTACTTTTGTCCAAAAATTTCGAAATTTACAGATTATACTTCTGTTATATACATGTACTCCCAATACAAATATCACAAATTTTGGAGTTAACCACAAGGAGTTATAAGGGTTACTTTTAAAATAGTCTTTTTCATAAAATTCATAACTCATAATCTATACATCCAAAAATCTCCATTTTTGGATACAATCTAGAAAACTCATCAAATTATCATTTCAAATTTTTCCAGAATTTTTGAGGGTCAAAAAATTTACGAAAACTGAAAAAAATAATAACCCTTAAAATCACTTACCTCAAAAGAGCAGTACTTCTGACCGGAACATCGGATGTAAAGTCGAAGGAAACTTGCACTGAATAAAAATTCTCAAAGTATCTAAATACTCACAAAAATACGCTCGATAATATAGATAGAGAAAACTTATGTTTCTTGTGTGATTTTCAATTTTAACTTAAGCACCTATTTATAGGAAAATGCTAGAATGCCAAAGGAGACTAAAATAATAAAATATTATTATTATTTCTTTTCTTCCTACGCATGCTTCTTGACCAAAATCAGCACCTCAATTCTGAAAAAATATACCAGCCTACGTGCATTAAACACTCTCACCCATAATTTAATAAAAATAATTTTATTTTCTAAAACTTCAGTAATTAATAGAAAATAGCCTGTTTATCAGAAAAATATAAATTTTATGTCCATTCCACACGAAATCGAATTCTCTACAACTTTGCAGCTTTAAGTTTTTCCAAATTCCAAACCAAAAATATCTGAAATCCTCAAACGAATGATTTTCAATATCTCATAAAATTCATAACAAATCATACGTTAATTTTTAACAGTTCAAAATTTGTGGACATATATTCAACTTATATATGTATAACATATCCAAAAATCACAACGATCCAACGGTCAGATTAAAATTATAACTCACGCAATAGAGCTTTAAGAACACAAATTTGATCTTTTAATACCTCCAATCCGATAAAATATCGACATTTATCGACACCTCAACATTAATTCCTTCATTTATAACCACATAAATAAATCCATCATTTATATCCATCAAATAAATATTTCATTATCATATAAATCAATAATTAATTATTCATAAATAATATTACAGAATCGCAATAATGTCAACCAGCAGCTCCGGAAAGAGGGCTTTCCAATAAGAATTTCTCTCTTCGACGCCGAAATTAGGTGACCAAACCTCTCCTCGACATGACTTTCTAGACATTGCCAATAATCTTATCTAATAATATTATTCAAATAATATGAATTATCGATCCGATAATGGAAAATATTAGTGCGATTGATAATTATTGAAACAACAATAATATAAAATATCAACGCAACAATTATTGAATCAATAAAATAAAATATTGAACAGTAAGTACTGTAACAATTATTGAGTAGTGCCTTCTTACGTAAGAATCAATAATTCAAAAATACTGTGCAATACCGTGTACTAATGTGCAACTACGCGTATTACTGTATTTTAACCACCGGGTATTCCAACAACGGTAACAACTACGCCGTTATTTATAAAAACTTAAACTTGTCGTTTTCTTCATCCACATTTATTCTATTATGGGGCCCACAAATGACTGCACCGTCGTACGAATATTCCCCGACAACAAGAATATTCCACGACCAAACGAATATTCCCCGACAACAATGAGTATTTTATAACCACTTGCATATTTTGAAAATTTTCATATATTACCCTTAACTTTAACCTTTTATCAATTTAACCATTTACTGAATAGTAATTATAAGAAAAATTGAATACTTTTATTTCATAAAATTCGGGGTCTTACAATCTCCTCTCCTTAGGAAATTTTGTCTCCGAAATTTACGTACCTGGTATTTCGAAGAGTTGAGAATACCTTGCATTCATTTCAGATTATATCTCCCCGATCATCATGATTTCTCCATTGCTCATCTCCTGTATTTTAGATATCATTCTAGAATACAGCTTCAAAACAAAGGTTAACTAACACATCATAATTTGTTAACTAATCAAGTAACAAAAATTAGCTTATGTAGGACACACTAGCGAAGGATTTACTCATCTCTCCCCTCCTAGTTCTATTCCCTGATCTCTGCCAAAGATCATATCTCTAAACTCTGATACCAACTATGACGCCCCCAAAATAGGTCAAATCCATCCAACCTATTCTGAGTCGCCAAATACATGGTACAGAAAATAACTATAACTTTATTACAATAATTGTCATGCAAAATACAAGAACACATATGTTATGAGTTTTTGATACAAATATATATACCAAATGTGACTCTTGACACCAACTTGGGTAGCATCTAACAATGACATTACATAAAGGTACAGTGAAAAACTGTTTTAGAAATTAAAATCTTTAGGAAGTGCTCAAGGAAACCTTCGTACATGGGAGGCCATACGTCTAGGTTATGATAGATATCATATGTCCACAGAATTATCCTTGGTTGACCTAATAGACCCCAAAGAAAAATGAGAAGATTACTATCATATTTTTTCCAATGGTGAGTCTTCTCTTGACATATAACTATCTCCAGTATCTCCAGTTGAAAATTATATTTCAAATAAACTTCAAGATCATATAGGTAGTGCTCGTAGATATACTTAGCAAGTGGATGTGCACAACCCTGTCTTATGATAACACGAGGTTGTATGTCATTAGACATCTTGTATGATAGTGGCAAAACACCCTTCCAACGTTGGGTTTGCTTCACCCTATTTGATTCACCAAATATAACTACTAAATGATGTATAAAATACAACACACTTTTCTATACCATTTAAGGAGAATCTCCACAACTAGAGACCACCGTTCTATTCCCATGTTATCCCCGCTCGACCCAGCTACACTCTTATTACCTGAAAGGAATTGTGAAGCAAAAGGGTGAGCACAACTAGCTCAGTAAAGAATATCATGACTAAAGATAATTAAATTATCAATAGCCTTCATCAGTAATAAATCAGAGATTTAGAACATATGGTAGATGATAAAAAATTTTAACCATAGTTACAGCAGAACGAGCAATCCATTAGAAGAGTTAAAAAGACCATAAAGTCTATTATCTTCTCCCCATTAAAAGTTCACCAACAATGTTTTATCCCTTTAACATCAATCAAGAGTTCCTTTCCACAATTATATGAATAACTCATAATCATAATTGTGATTCTAAATTCCTCTTCGCACCCAGGACGAAGAAAATTTTTATCACATGTGTTTACCTAAAACATCAAAGATCATGGTTATACCAAATCACAGTTCCTATTTATAATCATACTAATAAATTCATCTTTGCACTACGGGCCAAAGATATTCATTATCATTTCATCTTTGCACTGCAGGCCAAAAATATTCATTAACAGTTCGTCTTTGCACTACAGGCCAAAAATATTCATTAACAGTTCATCTTTGCACTACAGGCCAAAGATATTCAACAACATGTCATCTTTGCACTACAGGCCAAAGATATTCATCAATAGGTCATCTTTGCACTACAAGCCAAAGATATTCATCAATAATTCATCTTTTCACTACAGGCCAAAGATATTAATATCAAAGAAATACATAATCATTTCAGAATTTATATAAACAATAATTATAACCATGTTAATCAATTCACTTTTGCACTTAAGCTAAAGATATTTAATTATAAATTCAATGGTCATGATCATACCAGTTAACAATTCATCTTTGCACTACTGGCCAAAGAGAACCCATAGTCACGATCATACCAATAATCTACCCATCTTTACACTCAAGTCAAAGAGAAATTTCTTCATTAGGGTTATAAAAATGTTATATATGATAATAAAATAATATAATCAATATATAGATTTAATCTCAAGTGTAAGATTCATAAATCAACAATAATTTGATCAAAAAAAGAAACCAATTTTGTCATGAATAGTAACTCATAAATAGTAACTCATGAATAGTAACCCCGACATGAAAATGATAGAAATTTCATAATAAAATCCATACCAATATTTCGGTATAATTATATTGAAAGAATAACATTTCTTACACTTATAAACAATTTATTTTAATTGTTTACACAATTTATTAAATAATGCATTTAATCATCCTAAAATGCCAAACTCATAAGATTTCATCACCAATAACCAAAACCCTTATCAAAAATCTGCATATACCTCATATAGGATTCTCAAGCCATAAAATCCTATTTTCCAATTTTCTTACCTCACATAACATATTTAATTCATTTACTCATAACTAGTCTATTTTCATGAAAAATACCAAATCAGTATAAACAAATTTTCTTTTCTGGGATTTAGCAGAATATAGTTCCATATTGAAATATATATTTTCTCTCAAAATTTTTAAAATTCATTTACTATTTTCACATATGGCCAAAATCAGAATATTTAGACATTTATCATAAATTGTACTTTTGTCCAAAAATTTCGAAATTTACAAAGTATACTTCTATTATATACATGTACTCCCAATAAAAATTTCACCAATTTTGGAGGTAACCACAAGGAGTTATAATGGTTTACTTTTAAAATAGTATTTTTTCATAAAATTCATAACTCCTAATCTATAATCCAAAAATCGCCATTTTTGGACACAATCTAGAAAACTCATTAAATTATCATTTCAAATCTTTCCAGAATTTTTGAGGGTCGAAAAATTTACAAAAACTGACAAACATAATAACCCTTAAAATCCCCTACCTCAAAAGAGCAATACATCTGACTGGAACATCGGATGTAAAGCTGACGAAAACTTGCACTAGATAACAATTCTCAAAGTATCTAAATACTCACAAAAATATGCTCGATAATATATAGAGAGAAAACTTATGTTTCTAGTGTGATTTTCAATTCTAACTTAAGCACCTATTTATAGGAAAATGCTAGAACGCCAAAGGAGACTAAAATAATAAAATATTATTATTATTTCTTTTCTTCCTACGCATGCTTCTTGACCAAAATCAACACCTCTATTCTGAAAAAATATAGCAGCCCATATGCATTCAACACCAACCAAAAAGTGGGTCCCACCCATAATTTAATAAAAATTATTTTATTTTCAGAAACTTCAGTAATTCATAGAAATAGCTTGTATATAAGAAAAATACGAATTTTATGTCCATTCTACAGGAAATCAAATTCTCTACAACTTTGCAGCTTTAATTTTTTTCAAATTCCAAACCGAAAATATCTGAAATCCTCAAACGGATGATTTTCAACACCTCATAATATTCATAACAAATCATACGTTAATTTTTAACGGTTCAAAATTTGTGGACATATACTCAACTTATATATGTATAACATATCCAAAAATCACAACGATCCAACGGTCAAATTAAAATTATAACTCGTGTAATAGAGCTTTAAGAACACCAATTTGATCTTTTAATACCTCCAATCCGACAAAATACTGATACAACACCTCAACATTAATTCCTTCATTTATATCCACATAAATAAATCCATTATTTATATACGCATCAAATAAATATTTCTTTATCATATAAATCAATAATTAATTATTCATAAATAATATTACAGAATCGCAACAATGTCAACCAGGCAGTTCCCAGGAAAGAGGGGGCTTTCCAATAAGAATTTCTCTTTACTGACGCGAAATTAGGTGACCAAACCTCTCCTTGACATGACTTTCTAGACATTGCCAATAATCTTATCTAATAATATTATTCAAATAATATGAATTATTGATCTGATAATGGAAAATATTGTGCAGTGATAATTATTGAAACAACAATAATATAAAATATCAACGCAACAATTATTGAATCAATAAAATAAAATATTGAACAGTAACTACTGTAACAATTATTGAGTAGTGCCTTCTTATGTAAGAACCAATAATTCAAAAATATTGTGCAATACTGTGTACTACTGTGCAACCACGCATATTACTGTATTTTAACCACCGGGTATTCCAACAGTGTTATAAGTAACAACTACGCCGTTATTTATAAAAACTCAAACTTGTCGTTTTCTTCATCCGACATTTATTTTGTTATGGGGCCCATAAATGACTGCGCCGTCGTACGAATATTCCCCGACAGCAAGAATATTCCACGACCAAACGAATATTCCCCGACAACAATGAATATTTTATAACCACTTGAGTATTTTGAAAATTTTCATATATTACCCTTAACTTTAACCTTTTATCAATTTAACCAATTACTGAATAGTAATTATAAGAAAAATTGAATACTTTTATTTCATAAAATTTGGGATCTTACATGCTCAATCAAAAGAATGAAGTTACACAATGTAATAATAGAACTAACTCAACGAAAGTGTAGAGTTAGAAAACTTGCCTCGAGTGTAAGCTAAAATATTAAAACTCACGTTGACCTATACACAGTATTAAAACATCATCATCTATTAGACATACTTATATTCACTTTTCAATATAACCCGCATTACTAGCTAAACTTGCTATTTTAGCACAAGTCTTAAGATACTATGCAAATATCAGAAATTACAAGTGTTAACCTTCACAACACATGTTTACTATTCATCATACTCACTAAGTCTTAATATACCACATTCATCACTTACTAATTATTCAAGCTTTGAATTTATCGATCACATATCATAGTTCTGTTTTAACCTTCTTACTACGTGTATGACGCTTAACCATAACCTTAGAGCAACTGGCAAGGTTTCCCCAAGGTCTGCAGCAAGAAGAAGAAGTCGCTTCCGCTTCATATCGATGTAAGGCGCAACAAGACAGCTTTTAGCCTTGCACTCAAGTATTCTGTTGGTGCACGACATAGAAGCGAACTCGATACATGAACAATTGCTGTTTTTAGCCCAACTGACACGAATTTCACCCACCAAACAGTGAAATTAACACGTAAGATAAATATAACAATATCATAAACATGATTGCTAACATTTTCCATCAATTAAAACAATTTAAAAACACTTCCAACTATTTTAATTTCTCAAATTTCAAGTTTTTCTTATAAAACTCCATTTTTTTGATATTCATCCCAAGAATCAACATTGTGACTTCAATACTTGGCCAACTCACTTTATTCAAATTACGTCATGCTCGTTTCTTAATGAACTAACATATACCAGACTCAATTTAAAGTTTAACATCCGAATTGGCCACTAAAATTGACAATTACCCAAGCCATATGAAGAACACAAACACTGTCATTATTTTCTTTTACTGTTATCCCAATATTAGCATGCAAACTCTTGTCTACATTCAATCTCAACCATCACAACAAATATAAACACAATTACATCATTGTATAGCAACAATTCAACGAATTTGATTTCACAAAGTACATGAATTTTTACCGTAATTCACATATGTAGACATATACATATATATTAAGGTTGTATAAGAAGTACCTCCAAATTGCTTGCAATCCTTTTTGTTAAACACTGCAAATGCTCTAAATTTCTTCTCTCTCAAATTCTCTCAACTCTCACAAAACTCAGTACTCTCAAACTTGGGAAATAGAATGCGTAAAAGAAAACCAACTGGTATACAAGCGTAAGAAATAAAACTTATAACCCTTAATAAAAATACTAATTGCTATTTCAGTTACTAACTAACGTATATAATATAAATATATTATATTTATTATTTTATAAATTTATTTTATTTATATAATTTAAAATTAAAAGAATTCCAAAAGCTATAGGGCATTGTTTGGAAAACCATTTAAAATTAAAGATTTAATATTCTTGAACCTTGTTTGTTTAAACTAAATTAAGCTACTTAATTTATTTTAATAACTACTTATAATATAGTTATTTGTCACGCTATATTTAATCAAGCTTTCATATCTAATTTAATTAATCCAAATAATAATTAATTAATTAAATCATTTAATCACATAACGCAACAATCGTAATTAACCATTAAATTGAAATATCAATATAATAATAATTTCCTTAATTCATTAATTATTTATTTAACGAATAAATAACCAAATAACCAAATAAAATCAAATCAATTAAACAAATGTTTATTCAATGATAAACACATCCATTAAATATTTATATAATTCAATAAATATTTAATACCATAATTAAAATTTTGGAATGTTACATCATTCCCTCCTTAAAAGGATTCCGTCATCAGAATCACAATTCAAATAATCAAATCGTCACATTCTTTCCTACTTACAAAGATTTTATCCCCAGAATTGAAGACAGATTAAAAAAATAACTCAGGATAATTCTTCATCATTTCAGCTTCGAGTTCCCACGTTGCCTCTTCAACATTGTGGTTTGTCCATATCACCTTCACAGAAGGTATCACTTTATTTCTGAGAACTTGTTCTTTTCTGTCGACTATCTGGATAAGAATCTCTTCATAAGACATATCTTTATTGAATTGCAATGGTTCGTACTCGATCACGTGCTTGTAATCGGGTTTATACGATCGTAACACCGAAATGTGAAAAACATTATGAATGTTTTCCAATTCTGGAGGTAGAGCTACCTCATAAGCCACTTCCCCCACTCTTCGTAATATCTCCGAAGGTCCAATAAATCTTGGGGCTGAGCTTTCCTTTCTTGCCAAAATAAATTTTCCCCTTCCAACGAGAAACGTTTAGGAAAACGAAAGTTCCTACTTCAAATTCACGATTTTGCCTGTGTTGATCGACATACTTTTTTTGTCTATTTTGGGCTACTACTAATCTTGTTATGATGAGTTTGACAACCTCGACAGTTTGTTGTACCAGTTCTTGTCCTAACAGTTGGCGTTCACCTACTTCATCCCAACATAGTGGAGTTCTGCACTTTTTTGCCGTATAATGCCTCGTAAGGCGGCATGACGATGCTCGCATTGTAATTGTTGTTGTAGGCGAATTCCACCAATGGTAAATGTTCTTCCCAGCTTCTTTTAAAATCCATGATGCATGCTCTCAGCATATCTTCCAACGTTTGGATTGTTCGTTCACTTTGCCCGTCGGTTTGCGGATGATATGTTGTATTCATTCGCAAATGTGTTCCCATACATTCTTGTAGTCTCTTCTATAAGTTTGACGTAAATCGTGGATCTCTATCTGATACAATTGACACTGGCACTCCATGCCTCAAAATGATCTCTTTAACGTACAACCTTGCTAACTAATCAAAATTGAACCTAATCTTTATTGGTAAAAAGTGCGCTAATTTTGTCAGTCTGTCCACTATCACCCAAATCGCGTTGCATCCTCTCTGAGTAGTTGGAAGGCCCACCACAAAATCCATTGTGATGTGTTCCCACTTCAATTTCAGTATTTTTAACGGTTGAAGTAATCCGCTTGGTCTTTAATGCTCGGCCTTGACCCTTTGACATGTCAAGCATTTTGCCACACATTCGGCAACATCTCTTTTCATGTTCGGCCACCAAAAAGGTCGCCACAAATTTTGATACATCTTTGTACTTCCTGAATGAATCGAATATCTTGTGTTGTCTACTTCGGTCAAGATTTCGTCTTTAAGCTCTGGTACTGCTGGAACCCAAATTCTTTCCTCGAACCGTAGTAGTTCATCGGTATCGATCTTGTATTTTACATCACTACCCTCAACCACCTTCTCTTTGATCATTTCGCATTCCTTATATTGTAGTTGAGCACTCTTCACTTTGTCCACCAAAGTTGGACTAGCATCTATCTGGAATAGTCGTTCATCGGATTCCTTTGGAAATTTGATTTCTAACTCTGGCTTTGTCATTGCTGAAATAAGCTCCTCTTGAGTGGTTATCAACATCAACTTATCCCGGCCTTTCCTGTTCAAAGCATCTGCAACCACATTCTCTTTGCCCGGGTGATAAAAGATCTCACAATCGTAATCCTTTATCAATTCCATCCATCTTCTTTGACGCAAGTTTAGGTCCTTCTGTCTGAAATTATACTTCAGACTTTTATGGTCTGTGTAGATCTCACATTTTTCTCCATAGAGATAGTGTCTCCATATCTTCAGAGCAAAGACTACTACAACCAATTCCAAATCATGAGTCGGATAACCCTTTTCATAATCCTTCAGTTGTCTTGATGTATACGCAATTACTTTTTCGTTCTGCATAAGAACCCAACCCAACCCAACCCTTTATGTGAGGCATCACTAAACACCACAAAGTTTCTTGTACTATCTGGTAATGACAACATAGGTGCCACACTTATCTTCTTCTTCAAATCTTGAAAACTCTCTTCACACTTCTCTGTCCAAACAAATTTTACCGCTTTCCTTGTCAAATTTGTTAGCGGAGTGGCTATCTTAGAAAAATATTGAATAAATCTTCTATAATAATCGGCCAGTCCCAAGAAACTCCTTACCTCCGATGGTGTTCTTGGTTGTTTCTAATTGATTACAACTTCTACTTTTGATGGATCCACTGAAATCCAATCCTTGTCAATCACGTGCCCAAGAAATTATACACGATCTAGCCAAAATTCGCACTTAGAGAAATTCACGTACAACTTTTCCTTTCTTAGTATTTCCAATGTCAAACGTAAGTGTTCCACGTGTTCTTCTTGAGTTTTGGAATATACCAAAATGTCGTCGATGAATACCACTACAAACTTGTCTAAGAATGGTTTAAACACCCTATTCATCAAATCCATGAATGCAGCAGGTGCATTGGTTAAACCAAAAGACATCACCAGAAACACGTAATGTCCATACCGAGTTCTGAATGCCGTTCTAGGTATATCCTCCTTCCTCACCTTCAATTGGTGATACCCACTTCTCAAATCTATTTTTGAGAAGTATTTAGCACCCTTCAACTGATCAAACAAGTCATCTATTCTTGGTAATGGATATTTTTTAATAGTGACTTTTTTTAATTCTCTATAATAAATGCAAAGACGCATTGACCCATCCTTCTTCTTCACGAATAACACTGGTGATCCCCACGGTGATACGCTTGGTTGAATATACTTATTGTCTAGCAACTCATGCAATTGCAGCATCAGTTCCTTTATTTCTACCGGAGCCATTCTGTATGGGGCGTTCGATATCGGTGTTGTCCCCGACGCTAAGTCGATCACGAACTCAATCTCTCTGTCAGGCGGAAGTCCTGACAAATCCTCTGGAAATATATCATCAAATTCCCTCACTACTGGTATCTTTTATAGTTTTACACTCTTTTTTTGAGTATCGACTATGTAAGCTAAATAGCTCACACAGCCTTAACTTAACAATTTCTTGGCATGCATAATCGTCAAACATTTCATCTGTCTAGGCGACTTACTACCATAAAATACTACCTTTGACGGGGTCATAAGGTTTACACACTTCTTTTTTGCAATCAATTACCGCTCCATATCCGAATGTACCAATCCATTCCCAAAATAACATCAAACTCTCCAAGTCTAATCGGAATCAAATCTACCATCAAGATTTTTTCCTTAATGTTCACCCTACAATTCTTGTATACGAACCTAACAGGGATTACTTCCTTATTCGTAATTTCTATGTTCAAAGGGAAATTCAGTTCTTCACTAGGCATTCCTAACCTCTTAGCAAATTCATTAGATATAAATGAGCAAGTAGCACCCGAATCGAATAATACATAAGCATTTATATCATTAATTGGGAGAATACCTGACACCACATCCTTTGATTGCACAATATCTTGCACAGTCACGTTGAAGGTTCTGGCTGTAGGTTTATTTGATGATGTAGGTCCCGTAATGGCCCATATACCTCCATTGCTTCTGTTTGTTTCTCCTGCCTTCTTCTTAGGGCATTCATGAGCAAAGTGATCCTTGGTTCCGCACGTGAAGCACACATTCTTCTTAGGTTGAGTGCAATTTGGGGCGATATGACCCTCCTGACCACAATTGAAGCATACTCATTTCCCCATCAAGCACACACCCTTATGAAACTTCCCGCATATAGCACATGCTTCAAACTTCTTGTTTTGTTGGTTACCCTGCTGGTTTCCAGTACCCACGCTTCCATTCCACTTTCTCTTAAAATTTTTGTTGTTGTTGTTATTGTTTCCACCACTACAACCTCCACTCTTAATCTCCACCTCATTCTTCTTTTTGTTCTGTTCCTGATTTAACTTTGTCACTGCCTCGCCTCCACCTTCAGCGAGTATTACTTTCTCTATCACTGCTGCGAAAGTCTTCAACTGGAACAGGGAAACCCTACTATATAACCAGGCCTTTAGTCCTTGTTCAAAAATCTTCGCCTTACGCTAGTCCGTATTGACTTGATACATCGTAAACCTTGCCAACTCGTTGAATTTAGCGGCATATTCAGATACCATCATCGTTCCCTGTTTTAGTTTCAAAAACTGCACTTCTAGGTCACTCTACGAACTCTCTGGGAAAAGGTCTCGAAGAATATTTCCTTAAACTTATCCCAGGTCATTATCTGTGGCCCTTCACGAGTTTTATTGGCCTGCCACCAATAACTAGCTTCTGCTTTCAACATGAATGTTGGGAAAACAGTCTTCTGATCTTCCCATACCCTAGCGACATCGAACACCTTTTCTATCTCCAAAATCCAGGTTTGTTCTTCGACTGGATTCATGGACCCACGGAATTCAGGTGGTCCAAACGCCTTAAAATCATTAAACATTGTTCCTTGGTTCTGTGGTTGATTCTGCAACGCTCCTGTTAGTAGCGATGTAACATTCCAGATTTTTTAAATGTAAGTTATAAATATTTATTGATTTATATAAATATTAATTGGATGTGTTTATTATTGAATAAGTAATTGTTTAAATTGATTGAGTTGATTTAGTTAATTATTTATTTGCTAAACAATTAATGTGATTGGTTAATTATTTATTTGTTAAATAGTTAATGTGTTATGTGGATTGAGTTATGTGATTAAGTAATTTATTTAATAAATTGTTATTTCATAAAGAGTGACAAATAACTATGTTATAAAGAGTTATTAAAATAAATTAAAGTAATTTTAATTTAGTTTTACCCAAACAAAGCTTAAGGATATAAACTATTTTATTTTAAAGGATTTGCCAAACAAAGCCCTATGGCTTTTGGATTTTGAAATTTAAATTGTTTATAAAATAAACTAAATAATATATATATATATATATATATATATATATATATATATATATAAATGGTAATGTTATATATTTTATAATCGATGTTATTATTGATTAGGCTTATTATTGCCATATCGGTTTTGTTTTATTTTGACGATACTTGTTAAGTGTTTACGCTCCAGTTTTGCTTAGTCTAAGAAAAGGTTTTCAGAGAATAAGAAAAGTTTCAGAGAATTTGAGAGAGAGAAGTAGCAAAAGAAAGTTATCAGTGTTTAACAAAGATTGTCTAAAACAAAAGGTATGTACATAACTTAACCATAGCTATTTTACGCCATATATTTTATGTGAGTTTATATTGTCTCGGTGTTCTCAATTTGACTGTAAGACGAAGTTCTTTACAAACTTTCTAGAGTTCGAATGTTTTACTATTTGATTATGAAATCATGTGTATTAGTAGTAGATAACATATATATTGATGATTGTATGTTCAATAATGTATAGGTAAGAGTATGATAAATTACGTATACATGAAAGGAATTTTTTTTACAGTAAACTTATATGCATGAATATGATTTTTGAAAGTTAATAAAAATTAGTATGTGATTATGTTAATTGAGACTTGTGTGTGATTGGGTAAGAAATTAAGCAGAGCAAGGAATCGAATGTAGAAGGCCGTGTTTACTGTGTCAAGATATTTCTTCAATGGAGTTTATATTTTTTTTAAACACAGTGTTTTCAGAGAATTAGTTCTCTGCTATTGTTGTTTAGTTGTGTAAAATTTGTACACAAATGCTTCATAACTTTTATGTGTAATTTTCGTGAAGTTATACAGGTTATTGGGTGTTGATTGTTGTTAGAAATCAAGACAGTAGCTTTGGCTCTGTTCTTCGTTTTGTTTCTGTGAGTTTCGGCGCCCCAGCGTCAAAATTCACGCTCCAGCGTCAAGTTTCGTGCCTTAGCGCCAAAAGTCGGCCCCAGCCAGACTTTGCGCCGCAGCGCCGAGTCCCTATGTAAGTCTCGCGCCGAAGCGCCACACCGGAGCCGCAGTGCGACCCACAGATTAAACTGTGGCGCCGCGGCACCACTTAACAAAAAGTTCAGAAACGACTTTTGTCTTGCACAAAAGTCTGATTTTTTTAAAGGAATGATATATGATAAATGTTGATTATGTATTTCTAGTATTATAGTATATTAATACTATGAGTGAAAATAGAATTACTAATTAACAAATATTATTATTAGTTTTATTAGATAGAAGTTGATTATGTGATTTGATTATATGGTTAGAGATTTAAACCATACGTGACGTAGCGTTGATTATGACTAATCATGTCATGTTAACACATGTATATAGGATATTGTGATTTGGATTATAACTGTTTAATCTACGCACAAGGCAAGATTCTAAATCCCTATCTTTTTACATTAAGCAAATTTTCTAATCCTAAAGCTTCGTTATGCAAATTTCATATGCTATACTTTATTGAGTAAAGTATTTCCATTAAGCAATTTAATTATATCTAGTTATTCATGATGATACAAGCTTCCCATCTCCACACTTTCGTTGAGATAGTTATTATGATTATGCAAGTTTTTCCTAACTCTAAACTTGTTATATTATCATACAAGTACCTTTATTCTGTTGACTCAGTTTATCGTTCCAATTATTGTTGTTATGCATGCTTGATATTAAATTCTAAGTTGTAACCTTAGCTTAATGTTATTCAAAGCAATGTATGATAGGTTATTCAATTGTTATGCTATTAGATTATTCCTAAAGCATGAACTTAGAACGAAATGTTTATTCAGTATGATCATTCAATAATATAGTGTTATTATCTTTAGTTGATGTCCGTTGAACTCCAAATTACCTTGAAGTGTATCCAAACCAAACTATCTTTGGGGCTGACTTGTACTCAAAATACTGAGATGAACAACCCTATTTATAGGGGTTATGCTTAGTTTTGTACTTTGCGCTGAAATGTTTGTATACAATACATGTACGAAGGGTTGATCCCCCTAAGTACCTTAAAGTCATTATGGTCGTATGACTGTAAAAGTTTAAGTTGAAAGATTACTTATAAATGTGGACAAGGTTCGTGGTCATTAGACCCTCAGTGAATGTTAAGATGTTAATAGGACTTATTATTTAGTTCTATTGAGCCCCTGAATGGGCAAGGAATGTTTAAGATGTTAATAGAACCTATTATTCAGTTCTATTGAGCCTCTGAATGGGCAGAGAATGTAAAAGTTATTCATTGTTATTTCAAGTAAGCCTTGTTTGCTCACTCTTGCTTGTAAAATCCTTACAGCTAAAGATGGAAAGTGTGACGTACCTAGCACCAGTAAAGGAAAGGGAAAGATGAACAAGTTCTGAAGACTTGTAATAGTTTTGATAGTTTTATTATTAGACTTTGGTTTAAAGAATGTAATGAAGTTTATTAAAATTTTCCGCATGAATGATTGTTTGTAAAGGTTAGATGACCTGGGAGATTTTATTTTATGTAATTCCTGTATGGGCAGGTTTATTATTTAATTTTATTTATGATTAGGTAATTATAAATGACTGTTTTGATTACGTGAACACCAAATCTTGAGGTAATGAAGTACCGAGATTTGGGGGTGTCACAAGTTGGTATCAAAGCTTTAGGTTATGAACCTTAGGTGGGGGGAAAAGCCTTAGGAAGTAACCTTTGAAAAGATAGTGGAGATAACTCTTTTCGAGTTTTAAGGAAGTACTAGTTCATCAAAGGTAAATAATCTTGTCTCTTCCATCTCTATCATAATAGGATTGATAGAGAAGTGGGATGGTTTAACGATAGCATGTAATAAGTTATTGAGGAATGAACTTAAGCTGAATAAGTTGAATACGCGACTTGAACCTAAATAAGTTGGTGAATTCATGAAGAATTTGCCATTTGTATCATAAGCATGAGAATTAGTATTTAATAAGTTAATAAGTCATTGACTTATGAGTTTAAGTCAAAACCTACTTTGATAATAAGTTGGTGTAATAAGTAACTTGAAATGTCTATATGTTGATTAAAATCCACCTAGAATGATTAGTAATGAGGATTCGCCGGAATTTACACGATTGGACGATAATTGTCGAATTCGTGAAATTCTCAGAATGGAAGTTGTATTTTGTGTTTGAATTCGTAAACATTGGTTTTCGATGGAGATGAGTCACATTTGGCATTATAGAGTTGCATACTCGAAAATGGCTGGATTCTGACTTAGAACAAAGAAACGCGCGTTGAACGTTCGCGAACGTTTATCGTTTTCGTTAAAATGAACTAATAGGTAAAATTTTAGCGAACAAATTAAAATAGATAAAATTCTTGCATGATCGCATAGAGCACGTAATTTGTGAACCGTAGGCTCTTGAACGAGCCAATTCGGACTTATAATGAAGAAGTTACGAGTCCGAAAGTTTCACAAAATTTCTAAAAATGTCTAAGTTTACAGTGCCAGAGTGGAAATACGGCTGACCAAAGACAAGGCAATTATCCCATACCGCAGCCAAGTGAAAGTGGTCATCCCTGAGAGTCATACCATAATATGACATACAACATAGAGACTCGTGCCGTGGCACCGAGTCCAGATTTTTGAGTACTAAGTGATGACACCGCAGCGCGGCACCAAGTGCAATAGTAGGCGCTGCAACGCCAACTTCATAATCTAGATGATAAAGGATGTTTACAAATTGAACATGAAGAGTAATTGATAATCAATTGAATAAAGATCTTAGTAAAACATTGTTAAGACATAATTAAGCCTTAAGTATGAACACTTAGAGTTAAGATTAAGTCAATTACTTATGAATGTAAGGATGGCGTAATGGAAAGACGGAACCTATAATAACAAATCTAATACGTAATTAGATTGAGAAGAAGGGTAACATTCTTTAGGAACCATGTATGATCATTCATGACCTAATATGCTATGTGATGTTATTATCTAATGTAGAGACCTTAAAGACGTAAAGTGCAAGTGTTATAACTATAAGCAGACGCTAAAGCCAATAACCATTGTTCTAGTTCGATCTGGACAAGTCTTTGTGTTTCATGTATTCTTCGCATGAGTTAGTATCTGAGGAAGTCAAAGCCAATTCTTTCGGCTAGACGTATGCTATATTATTCTATCAAGTGGTGATAAGGATTTACCCAAACTATTATTGTTGTGGTTTTCAAAAGTAGATTGAGTATGTTAAAATGTTTTTTCGTCAAATGACAGGCACGTGAGGTTGCCACAACTTAAACGTATACACGTTTAATGAAAGTAATGTTGATCAATATAGAGTACTATAGGCTGATCACCTAGACGTGCTCGTAAGTTATGTCGGACTTATGGACTTAGTGCCGGGACGTCCTTTTCAAAGAACTTATGAAATGCTTATGGTCTTGAACCGGAATTGATGTGTTTACTAAATATTGTTCAGTTATTGAAGATATACTATTCCTATATTTCGAGCATGCTATTTTCCTAGAATTGTTATACTTGCTGAGCTAGTTAGGCTCATTCTTACTTGAACCATATGAATACAGCTAAGACCGAACGGACCAATGGATCTGGCAAGGATAAAGGGAAGGAAAAGGTGAACCCGTAGATTACATATGTAATAGTATAGGTTTTGTAAGAAATATTATTGATATTATAACAAAGACAATGTATTGGTTATAAAGAACTTGGGGAATGTAAATATTCTTTTAATATATATATATAAGACATACCGTTCTTTTGAGGCATTTTTATTGAATGTTTATTTGAACTGTAGCACCGTGTAGCACCATCTGTCGGGTTGGAAGATACCCAGATTTGGGGGCGTCACAGGTTGGTATAAGAGCCTTAGGTTATAAAAATTAAGGGGGGAAATAAAACCTTAAGTTATAACCTTAAGAAAAGTCAATGAATAAAAGATGAAAGATAACTTTATAAAAATGCATTATATATGTTACTTGTTTTTATGATTCTACTAACGTGTACTAATCAAACTTTTGTGTTATTGTAGATGTCAGGTGAAAATAGAGATGTGCAGGTAGTCATCGAAGGGTCGGTAAATCAGATAGAAATCATACCGAACCCCATAGCAGCAGAACCAGAGATAGTGGTGGTGGAGTCTGGAGACTCAGAAAGTTTAGATCTCATGTCAGTATTTGACGACATGATAGAAGAAGAAGTGGAAGCAGTGTCCTTTAACCCAGTAGTAATAGCAGCGGAGATAACTCCAGGAGAGTCAATGATGTCACTGTTCATGTCAGTGATAGATAAGAACGTACACTACTGTTAGGAGGTCAAGGAGTTGAAGGCAGAGCTTCAAGCTGTTGTAGAAGACAAGACGGACGTGGAGTCCTTGTGGGAACAGGAACATGACGAGAGGGTTTTAGCTAAGGACAAGGTCCATGAGCTAAAACAGGAGGTCTTTGAGCTTAGGAGCGAGCTAAAGACCAAGAAACAGAAGATATGGAGAATGTCCTATATTCATAGGAGTTCTCATCTGATTTCGATTCTGCAGTAGTAAGGTTATCCTCAGAGACAAGGCAGACGCGACATACTATCAGCCGTGATATTATTGCCGGTCTTGCCAAAGCAGATTTCGTGAATGCCTTACGGCAAATGTAATCTAGTAGGGACTAGAGTAGTTAGATATGTACATATTTTTGTATCAAGTAGTGACATAAAACCCTCTTTTGTATAATCAAGGGTAGTCTTTTATAATTCCCAATTTTTGGAAAGCAATGGCAGAAAAGTAATGTATTCAGCTTAGGTTGTGTTATCTAACCGATGTAGTATTATACTACAATGAATTAATATAAGTTTCTTTTTCCAGAAAATGTTGAGTAACGAATGTTTAAGTTATTGTTTAATATTGAATAATAATTAACTGGCAGAAAATGAATAATAACGAAATATATGTTTATTGTAATAGCAAAATGCCGCCAAGAAGAGTATGACGTAACCAAGGTGCGAACACAAATCTACCGGAGGGAGGTCCAATTAACCCCATATAGGAATTTTTGAACCTTTTAACCGCAACGTTTAATCAAACCGGAGCTAACATCCCCGTAAATCCTGGTGCAGTACGAGCTATTACATTCAAGGACTTTAAGAGTGTGGGTCCGCCGGAGTTCAAAGGAACTACGGAACTTATCGAAGCACAAAAATGGGTAAGAGAGATTGAGAAGGAATTTATGATAGCAAATGTCGACGAGGCCCAAAAGGTTGCCTTTGCAACCTACATGATGAAGGGAGAGGCCAACTTTGTGTGGGAGGCCAATCAAGTGAGGGCCGGTGTAAAACCCCAACTTTTTGAATAAAGATGAATTTTCTATAAATATTATTTTTAAATATTATGGAGTGAAATTGATATAATAGTTGTGGGTAATATTTATATATTTTGCAAATCGCAAGTTGTTATATAATATTCGATTGGTGGGGAATATTCGTTTTAACAGGAATATTAAATGCAACGACACAATTATCGTGGACCCATTAGCGGAATTATTGTCGGATTGAGAAAACGACAAAATACTTTATGAAAATAACGGCGGAAGTTTTACCGTTAACTGTTGAAACACCGGTGTTAAAAAAATGCGATGTCTGGCGGGTTGCATAGTAGCACTACGGTATTAATTATTGATGCTTAAGTGATAAGTCACTCATTTTTGTTGGTATTATTAATGTAATAATACGTGAAAAAATATTTTATATAAAATAGAATACTTTTATAAAGTTATTCTATAAATAGAATATATTATATTCTATTATGCATAGTCTTTATAGTGTTTTTTGCATAATAAAATCTTTTTATATAAAATGAATACTTTTATAAAGTTATCTTTTTATTAGACAATAATTAGAATATATTATATTTTATTATGCATAGTGTTTTGCATAGTGCTCGTAGTGTTTGCATAGTAAAATCTTTTATAAAGTTATTCGTTTTATTAGATTATAAATAGAATATATTATATTTTATTTAAAAGATTTTGCTTTAAATATGGACCGTCGATTAAAATAAAATCAATCTCGACTGTTCATGAGTTAGTTACTATATGCATTCCATTTTCTATAAATAGAAGCTCATTCATTCATTATTTTATTACGAATTCACTAAAACTCTAGAGAGATAAACTATAGAGAGAAAGAAGAAAGTGATACGCTACTTCACTACTTATATATCCATTACTTTTCTTCTTAAGGTAGGGAATATTATTTGTTGTACTCATAAGGGTGTTATTCTTTCTTATTCATGAAGAGAATTGTTGTTATTCCATTGCTTATTATTACATTGGAATAACTTTTGTATCGCCATGATCTACCTTATACTTGGTGACATTCTTCTATTATTCCGCCTTCACTATTCTCATTTGAATATCACATGTCATGCGTTTTACTGTGGGACCGATTTCGCTCTTTATTATATTGTTGGAATATCCAATTACATGCATTTTATTTGGGACTGGTTCCGCTTCTTTATTATTATTACATTGGAATATCCTCATGCTGTGTGTGTTTTACGCCGGGACTGATTCCGTCCTTATTAGTATTCTATTGGAATAACCTGTCTATGCGAAGTACCGAATGCATGGTGATTTCTGTTGTTATTCCATTCTTTATTATTTTGTTGGAACATCCTGTCGGTGGAACTCTCACAATTGGTGGACCACCAACTCAGAATCGACCAACAACAAAGACTTTCAACATGACGGTTCAGGATGCGGTTGCATCCAGGGACGTGGTTTCAGGTATCATTCCGATCAATGATATATATGCTTACATAATATTTGATTCGGGTGCTACTTGTTCCTTCGTTTCGCATGAATTCTCCCAACGATTAAACTTACCTCAGGAAGAATTAGAATATCCTATGAACATAGAGGTTGCTAATAAGGAAGTCATTCCCGTTAACCATGTCCATAGGAATTGCGTTGTAGATATCAGGGGATATAGGTTACCTGTGGACTTAATCCCAATTCAATTAGGAGAATTTGATGTAATTCTAGGGATGGATTGGTTATTTAACCATGGAGCGATGATAGATTGCCATAAAAAGTGTATAAACCTTAAGACTCCCAAGCAGTCTAAGGTAGTGTTCTATGGGAGTAGGTCGCCAAGACACTCGAGCTGTCTGACGATGATCCAAGCAAGGAAGTTACTAAAAAAGGGATGTGTAGGTTATTTGGCCCATATCGTCGATACTCAGAAAGTAGGGTTAGAAATGGGACAAATACCAATAGTGAATGAATTTCCAGATGTATTCCCGGAAGAATTACCAGGTCTTCCGCCGGATAGAGAGGTCGAATTCGTTATAGATTTAGTCACAAGGAGCAGACCGATTTCAAAGCCCGTCATGAAATGGCAATCGCGAGAGATGAAGGAGTTGATGGATACGATTCAGAGAATTATTGGATAGAAGTATATTCAACCAAGTGTGTCTCCACAGGAGCACCGGTGTTGTTTGAAAAAGAAGGACGGATCGATGAGGCTGTGCATCGATTATCGAGAACTGAACAAGGTGACGATCAAGAACAAGTACCCGTTACCTAGGATAGATGACCTGTTTGATCAGTTGAAGGGAGCGAAATATTTTTCCAAAATCGATTTGAGGACGGGGTATTACCAGTTGAAGGTGAGAAAAGAGGATGTACCTAAGACAGCGTTCAGAACTCGTTACGATCACTACGAGTTTGTAGTAATGTCGTTCAGGTTAACAAACGCCCTGGCAGCGTTTATGGACTTGATGAATCGGGTATTCAAACAGTATTTAGATAAATTCATAGTTGTGCTCATAGATGATATCCTGATCTTTTCCAAGACTCAGGAAGATCATGCTGAACATTTAAGATTAGTATTTGAAGCTTTGAAAAGGGATAAATTATACACAAAATTTTTGAAGTGCGAGTTCTAGTTAGAAAAAGTTCAATTTCTGGGTCACGTGATCGACAAGGACGGAATCTCTTAGGATCCAACAAAAGTGGAAGCGGTTCAGAATTGGGAACAACCAAGGACACCGACAGAAGTAATAAGTTTCTTAGGATTGGCATGCTATTACAGACGGTTCATTCAAGATTTTTTGAAGATAGCAGGAACATTGACGAATTTAACGAAGAAGTCGGTGAAGTTTGTCTGGACTGAGAAGTGTGAAGAGAGTTTTCGAGAACTCAAGAAGAGATTGAGTGAGGCACCGGTGTTGTCGTTACCAGACGATACAGGTGACTTCGTGATTTTTAGTGATGCGTCGCACAAGGGGCTTGGCTGTGTGCTTATGCAACATGGTAAAGTCATTGCGTACGCATCACGCCAGTTGAAAGATTATGAGATGGGATATCCTACCCATGACCTGGAATTGGCAGTGGTAGTATTTGCCCTCAAGATTTGGAGACACTATTTATATGGTTTGAAGTGTGAAATATACACGGACCATAAAAGTCTGAAGTATATTTTCACGCAAAAGGAGCTAAATATGAGGCAGAGAAGATGGTTGGAGCTAATAAAGGATTACGATTGCGATATTTTGTATCATCCAGGGAAAGCGAACGTGGTAGCGGATGCGTTAAGCAAAAAGGGCAGTGGTAGATTGGCAATGCTAACAGCTCAGGAGGAGTTAATCAAGGAGATGGCTAGTTTGGAGCTAGAGATAAAGAGGTTGAGAGAGCTAGATGGGAAATTGTTCTCAGTATAGGTTCGTTCGACTCTATTGGACAAGATCAAGGAAGCACAAGGCGGTAATGAAGAATGTGAGAAAATAAAGAAAAGAGAAGAAAATATTGAGGGTTTTAGAGTGGTTCAAGGTGGGCTACGAATTCTGGAGAATCTTGCAAGCAAGGAAGATGGTTATCAAGCTCTAATCAAGAAGAATTCACAGCCAAGGTAAGCTATGAGACCCACTTGTATGTTCTTGAGGAAAAATAGTGAAAAATGCATGTATAGCTATGATAAATGTTTTGTTTTGGCTTGGTGATGCCATGATTTCGTGTATTACTGCTATGTGGATGATAAGAATGAAAATTCTGGTATATAACATGTTACTATTACATAAAGAATCATAGAATTCATGTATGCATGCTAACTATTTGATAAAATGCCTCTTAGTTGCTAATTTGATCAAAACATGAAAAGTTAGAGGGTTTGATTGTTGTAACATGTGTATATATGTTAGTAAATGTGGTCTGGATAGTAGGAATCAAATCCATGCATGCAAGAATCAAAATTATGATTTTCTCAAAAGTTGGGTTAAACTTGTTTGCATGAGTTTTCAGAATTTTCGGTCGCTTGAAATCATGTCTTCGGTAATCCGTTTGGTGCATGTAGTAAAATTGTAAAATAGTATGTAGCATGAAGTATAATCTGTCAAAAATTCATTCAAATCGAAACTATATTGAGTGAGATATAAAAATCGTAAGCAAGCATGTTCACAACAAAAATCTGCAGAAATCTAGAATTTCTAGAATTTTTCTAAGTATGAAATCTGTTTGGGCATGCTTTTCAAAAGCGACTTTGTTAAATGGTCTTAACTTGTTTGTTTTACGGGATGTGATATTTTTGTAAAATACTACGCTATATGGAGTATATTGTGTCAAAATTTGAGAGTCATATCATGTAAAGATTGATAGGAATAAAATTACAAAGTAAATTTGCTTGAATCGCCAAAAAAATTTTTAGGCGTGAAGAGCAGATTTTCCGGATTCGAATTCGGCCGACTATCCGAGGTTGGGTCGAATTGGTTGGGTCGGAAAAATTTCAGAAACTTTATTTTGTCCAGATTTTCATACTGAACCCCTGGACCTTTAAGATGCAACCTGCTTGTGTAGTTTAAAGTGTATTTAATTAAGTATTAGTTTATAAACATATTAATATTGTTTTCTTTCGTTTTGAAGTTTGAGAACCACTTCAACTTTGTGAGGCTATGTGTTATGTGATTGAATAAGCTTGACCTATGTGATGCAACATGATATGTAATTGAATTGTTTTAACTACAAGTTAACTTAATAAATCTTATTAAAATAATTGGAGACCCTTATACTTCAAACTAGATTGTGTATGAATGGTGATTAACGAAACACATGTGATTAGGTTATGTGAAGGTTAATTGCTAGCGTTAATTGTAGCGGGCTTATCAGGCAAGTTTCCTAACCCTAATTTCTTTTGGGTATTTATTAAATCCTTACTAAAATTATCGCAGTAAGGGTAAGTATTGGACTTGTGTTAGTTATTTATTCGTGAAAGTTTCTTTGTTGAAAAGTCATACAAACTTCAATTATCTTGCAAGCTTATCGATGATTATTCGGTTATTATTTTAACTGCCATATGTTTAAATTTTATTTCATTAACGAACTGTTCTAAGTATGTTCCTGGCCGTTGTTTCCGGCTAGTTATTATTGATGGAAAAAGTGATTTAAAACAAATCTTTCGAAGGTATTAAATGTTTACCAATCCAAATTGCTTTGGTGCGGTCTCACATGATTACTAAGATGAACAACCCGAATAAACGGGAAAATAGATGTCGGGCAAATAGTCCCATTTCACTTATGCAGCTTAAAACTTAATACATGTACTGCAACGTAGAATAGGGTACAATAGTGATCACTTGGCGTGCTTGCAGAGACCGTTCTGATCTATTGGATTGTTAAACCGTCGATGATTTTGATGAAAGAAAATATGTTCAGGGTATTTTACACCCCTTATTATGATATTGAAAAGTCTTAAATTTCCATTCTTGATGTACCTATTTAACACTTGACAATCATTTCAACTGTTGAGGTTTAGCTATTCAACTGCTTTCACTCCTGATGTATGTTTTCAAATTTCTGTATATACTTGCTGGGCAATTCGTGTTCATTCTTGCTTAAACCTTTCAGTTATGGGTGAGAAGGCTGAGGGTTCGGGCAAGGACAAGGGAAAGTCCAAGATGAAGTGATGCTAATGGTTATGTAATAAGTTAATTATTTCCGCATATGTGTAATGTAGCGATAAACGCTAAGACTAAGTTCCAGTATGTTTTAAGGTTGTAAAGACTTGGGATGTTATTTCGACTATTTATGTAATGGATAATATAATATTATTATTGTTAATGTTTACTTAGATAGATGATGTTGTATGTTGTATCGTGAGCATCAAGTCCTGTAATCAATGTTACACGGATTTGGGGGCGTCACATATTCCCTGAAGAACTTCCTGGTCTACCCCCAGAGCGTGAAATTAAATTTTGTATCGACCTTGAACCCGGTACAAAACCCATTTCCAAAGCCCCATATTGAATGGCTCCTATTGAACTTCAGGAGTTAAAGACTCAACTGCAGGAATTGTCAGACATTGGCTTTATTCGTCCTAGTACTTCTCATTGGGGTGCTCCTATTCTATTCGTGAAGAAGAAAGATGGGAGTATGCGACTTTGTATTGATTACCAGGAGTTAAATCATGTCACCATTAAAAATAGATACCCATTGCCACGTATTGATGACCTGTTTGACCAGTTGCAAGGAGCCAAATTCTTTCCAAAGATTGATCTTTGTTCTGGATATCACCAATTGAAGATTAGAACCGATGACATTCTAAAGACGACTTTCAGAACTCGGTACGGGCATTATGAATTCCTAGTCATGTCCTTTGGATTCAATAATGCTCCTGCAGCCTTTATGGATATGATGAACCGAGTATTCAAGGAATATTTGGATCACTTTGTGGTCGTATTTATTGATAACATCCTCATATATTCCAAAACCCATGAAGATCATGAGCAACACTTGAGGCTGATACTCCAAAAGCTTCGTGAATATAAACTTTATGCCAAGTTGAAGATATGCGAGTTCTGGCTTGAGGAAGTAGCATTCCTTGGGCACGTGGTAACAAGTCATGGAATATCTGTTGACCCAGCAAAGATTGAAGCTATTCAAAGCTGGGAGCAACCTAAATCATTGACCAAAGTACGTAGCTTTCTCAACTTAGCTGGTTATTATCGGAGATTCGTAGAAGGGTTTTCTCGAATCGCTACTCCACTAACTCAGCTGACTCAAAAAGATACAAAGTTCGGTTGGAGCGAGGAATGTGAGAAGAGTTTTCAAGAACTCAAGAGGAGACTCATTTCAGCACCTATTCTGACAATACCATCTGGTTCGGAGGGATTTATCATCTCTGATGATGCTTGGGCAAAGGGTTAGGATGTGTTCTCATGCAACATGGGAAAGTCATAGCCTATGCCTCACGACAACTCAAAGAATATGAGAGGAATTATCCTACTCATGATCTAGAGTTGGCAGCTGTTGTCTTCGCACTAAAGATTTGGAGGCATTACTTGTATGGGGAGAAAGTGGAGATTTTTATGGATCATAAAAGCCTCAAATATTTCTTCACTCAAAAGGAACTCAACATGCGACAACGATGTTGGCTTGAACTATTGAAAGATTATGATCATACTATCCAATACCATCCTAGAAAAGTGAATGTGGTAGCTGACGCATTGAGTAGAAGATCATATACGGGTACGAGTACAATATTGTCAATGCAAAGGCCCATTTTATATGACTTGCAAAGGATGGAGATAGAGATAAAGACTCCAGGGACCCACGTGATGATGGCAAATATACGATTAGAACCAACTTTAATTGATTAAATTAAAGCTGCTCAAATTACAGATCTAGAGTTGATGCGTATGAGGAAGAAAGTGCAAGAAGGTGCGATGCCGGAAGCAAGAATCGATGAAGAAGGAATACTTCGAGTCAACTCCAGACTTTGTGTTCCTAACGACCCTGATTTAAAGTATAAAATCATGATGGAGGCGCACAACACACCGTTTGCAATCCATCCTGGGAATACCAAAATGTATTATGATCTTCGACATACATTTTGGTGGGGCAATATGAAGAGAGAGATAGTACTGTTTATCTCAAGGTGTCTAACGTGTCAACGAGTCAAGGCGGAGCATCAAGTACCAAAAGGTCCATTGCAACCACTTGAAATTCCAGAATGGAAGTGGGAGCACATTACCATGGATTTCGTTACTGGTCTTCCTAAGGTTTCTCAACGTATAGATGCGATTTGGGTCATTATTGATAGATTAACCAAGTCTGCTCATTTCTTACCGATACGAGAAACTTATACACTTGAACGTCTTGCTCGTATGTACATAAATGAGGTTGTAAGATTGCATGGTATGCCAGTATCCATAGTTTACGATCGACACCCAAGATTCACTTCGCGATTTTGGGTTAGTTTGCAAAAAAGCTATGGGCGCAGATTTGATTTAGCTCGGCATATCATCCTCGAATTTGGATTGACAGCTTGGAGAGGACTATTCAAAATCTTGAAGATCTATTAAGACTCTATGTCCTTGATTTCAAGGGAAGTTGGGACAAGTTCTTACCATTGGTGGAGTTTTCCCTACAACAGCGAGTTATCAAGCAAGTATTGGCATGGCTCCATTCGAGCGTTGTATGGAAGAAAGTGTCGTTCTCTAGTATCTTTGGGATGAGGTGGGTGAAGCAACGTTGTTGGGACCAGAGTTGATACGTATGACTACGAAAAAGATTCAAACGATCCGTGAACGTATAAAAACCTCACAAGATCGACAAAAAGAGTTATGTTGATCTTCATCGAAAGGGCGTGGAATTCGATATAGGAGATCATGTGTTGTTACATGTTGCTCCATGGAAAGGAGTTACGAGATTTGGAAAGAGAGGAAAGCTCAATCCTCGATTCATCGGCCAATTTTTAATCCTTGATCGAGTAGGAACTGTGGCTTATAGACTCGCTTTACCGCCAAGTATGTCTCATGTTCATAATGTTTTTCACATATCCATGTTACGTAAATATGTTGAAGACCCGAACCACATTATTGAGTTGGAACCGGACGAAATAGTGGAAGATTTGACGTATGAAGAGGTTCCTATTCAAATCTTGGATAAGAAGGAACATATTCTATGCACCAAGGTTATACCTCAAGTTAAAGTTTTGTGGAGAAACCACGATGTTGAGGAAATGACTTGGGAGTTAGAATCTGAAATGAAATCAAGGTATCCTTACCTCTTCGACATACCAGGTACGTACCCTAATTTCGAGGGCGAAATTTCATAAGAAGGGGAGATTGTAAAACCCCAACTTTTTAAATAAAGATGAATTTTCTATAAATATTATTTTTGAATATTATGGAGTGAAATTGATATAATAGTTGTGGGTAATATTTATAAATTTTGCAAAGTACGCAAGTTGTTATATAATATTCGATTGGTCGGGGAATATTCGTTTTAACATGGAATATTAAATACAACAAGATAATCATTGATGGACCCCACTAGCGGAATTATTGTTGGATTGAGAAAACGATAAAATACTTTATGAAAATAACGGCGGAAGTTTTACCGTTAAGCTGTTGAAACACCCGGTGTTAAAAGAAATGCGATGTCTGGCGTGGTTGCATAGTAGCACACGGTATTAATTATTGATGCTTAAGTGATAAGTCACTCAGTTTTGTTGGTATTATTAATGTAATAATACAGAAAATCTTTTTATATAAAATAGAATACTTTTATAAAGTTATTCTATAAATAGAATATATTATATTCTATTATGCATAGTCTTTATAGTAGTTTTTGCATAATAAAATCTTTTATATATAAGCATGAATACTTTTATAAAGTTATCTTTTTATTAGACAATAATTAGAATATATTATATTTTATTATGCATAGTGTTTGCATAGTGCCTGCATAGTGTTTGCATAGTAAAATCTTTTATAAAGTTATTCGTTTTATTAGATTATAAATAGAATATATTATATTTTATTTAAAAGATTTTGCTTTAAATATGGACCGTCAGATTAAAGTAAATCAATCTCGACCGTTCATGAGTTAGTTACTATGCATTCCATTTTTCTATAAATAGAAGCTCATTCATTCATTATTTTGTTACGAATTCACTAAAACTCTAGAGAGATAAACTATAGAGAGAAAGAATAAAGTATTCTGCTACTTCACTACTTATATATCCAGTACTCTTCTTCTTAAGGTAGGGAATATTATTTGTTGTACTCGTAAGGGGTGTTATTCTTTCTTATTCATGAAGAGAATTGTTGTTATTCCATTGCTTATTATTCTGTTGGAATAACTTTGATCTGCTATCTACCTTATACTTGGTGACATTCTTCTATTATTCCGCCTTCACTATTACATTTGGAATATCACGTACATGCATTTTACGTCGGACTGATTTCGTCTTTATTATTACATTGGAATATCACATACATGCGTTTTACGCGGGACTGGTTCCGTCTTTATTATTATTCATTGGAATATTACGTACATGCATTTTACGCCGACCTAATTTAATCCTTATTAGTATTACATTGGAATAACTTTGTCATCACAATCACCGCATGCATGGTGATTTCTGTTATTATTCCATTCTTTATTATTACATTTAGAACATCCCGCTTGCATGCAATTTCTACTTTGACTTGGTTCCGTTATTTAGTATTCTATTGGAATAACTTTTAATCTGTCAATCACCGCATGCATGGTGATTTCTTTTGTTATTCCATTCTTTATTATACTCAGTTGGTTAAAGTTTTAACTTCTATACTCCATGAAATTAGTAGAATATCCTTGATATTTACGCTTCATCCAGTATCTTTTTATGAAAATATTCTTCTAATCCTTCTTGAATTTTACTCTACAAAGCAGTATCACGTTGACAATTTGGACATTAGTAGTTCTTGGACAAATTAATTCTTGAACTTGTTTTATTGATTTCTTATATCATTGTCATCATCCTCATGTTTATATTATGTTGAAAGTCATCTGTGGCCTGTAGTGCATAGATGGACTTGGTATGATTATGACAAGGGATTATTCGGTGTAATTATGACCGTTATGTTACAAATGATGTGGTAAAAGTCCTCGTTGGCCCGTAGTGCATTGATGGACAGTTGTTGTCATGATCATGACCATTAATGAATACACAAATATTCTTGGCCCGCAGTGCATGGATAATTGTGGTAGTGATACTAAAGAATATCCTTGGCCGTAGTGCGGGGGTGATTCGATGAGGTGGTATATTTATTAAGCTGAGTCTCAGTGATAACAGTGATGAAAAACCTTTTTAATCATAAAAGATGGTAGATTTTATTTTCTACTTTACTCTTTTAATGGATTGCTTATTCCGCTGCAGTTAAACTTGATGTCTATTATATTTTATCAGTTTAACATTGTTGGAGACTAATGATAATTTATTCTGCATTATCTTAGTCATAATATTTCTTACTAGGCTAGTTGAGCTCACCCTTTCTTTCACTGTTCTCTTCAGGAAATGAGAATATAGCTGGGACGAGTCGGGGAATGGAGTGATGGTCCAGAGGATAGCATTAGTAGTCCTCACTATTCTGTGAAATAGTGTGATAATAATTGTAATGAGGACTCATTTTGAGTTTGTATAATCTCTAGTAGATAATATTTGTATTAAAACTCACAGTTTATGTTTTGTCGTATTGTACATGACAGTTGTATTAGTAAGTTGTATTTGAATCCTGTACCATGTATCTGGCGACCCAAGATGGGTTATGTATACCAAATTTTGGGGGCGTCACAGCCGGGATAGATGTTTTAACGTGGGTGAGGTTCAAGGAAATATTGTATAAGAACTACTTTCCCACGAGTATGCAAGGAAGGATGGAGATGCAGTTTCTAGATTTGAAGCAAGGGGACATGACGGTTCCCCAATACGCCGCCAAGTTTAATGAACTGGCAAGGTTCGCTCCACACCAAGTGGATACCGAGGTGAGAAAAGCTCGACGGTTCGAGCAGGGCTTGAAACCCTGGATCTATAATCGTATCTCAGTGTTCCAAAGTACTTCCTTTGGAGTTGTTTTAGAGAAGGCAATAATTGCCGAAGGTGGTAGCGAGGCGTTGAGCCAATACCACAAGGAAAAGAAAATTAAGTGGAAGGTAGATGGGGGAATAAAGGTTGAAGGTGCCAGCGGGAGTGGCGAAGGGTATAAGCGAAAGGTGAGTAGCTCGGGGAATCCTGAAGTGAAACTAAGGGACCTGAAAAGGAGGATGGAGGCCTGTAAGACCTGCGGGAAGACTCATTTATGAGTCATCTCAAAAATAAGACAGTGTGTGTGTTATAACTCAGAGACGGGAGGGGCATAATCATGCCAAACTGTCCAAGCCCAAAAGAAGAACCATGGATGCTTTGTATGTGGGTCACAGCAGACCATGTGGCAAAGCACTTGATAAAGGGAGACAGGGCGGAATAAGGGCTCCAATAGTGGCAAGTTAACTATTGGGGGTCCAGCGCAGCCGGGTAGGCCGATGGACCGTACCTTTAATATGACCGTCCAAGATGCGATGGCCTCGGGGGACATAGTCGCAGGTATTATTTTGATCAATGACTTAAATGCATACGTGATGTTTGATTCGGGTGCTACTTGTTTGTTTATCGCATGTGATTTTGCTAGATGACTAGGATTACTTCCCAAAAAGTTGCTTATACCTTTGAACATTAAGGTAGCAAATGAAGAGAGAATTCCTGTTGAAGATATTCATAGGAGTTATTGCGTAGACATTCAAGGTTGTAAATTATCGGTAGATCTGATACCGATAAAGTTAGGAGAATTCAATGTAATTCTCAGAATGGATTGGTTAATAAATCATAGGGAAATTATAGATTGTCAAAAAGAAATGCGTAAATATTAAAACATCAATTCAATCTCACGTAATATTTTACGGGAATAAATCGCCGGGACGTCCGTGTTGTCTTACCATAACATAAACTAGGAAATTATTGAGGAATGGGTGTTTACGTTATTTGTGTCATGTGGTTGATACCCAGAGAGTGGGAGCGACCATAGAACAAATACCTATAGTGAGTGAGTTCGTGTATGTATTTCCAAGTGAGTTATTGGGTCTTCCACCGGATAGGGAAACCGAGTTTGTAATAGACATTGTGCCAGGAGCGACACCAGTTTCCAGGGCACCGTATCGCATGGCGCCAGTGGAGATGAAGGAGTTGATGGTACAGTTGCAGGAATTGTTTGACCGGAAGTATATTCAACCGAGTGTTTTGCTGTGGGGAGCACCGGTACTGTTTGTCAAGAAGAAGGACGGATCGTTTAGACTTTGTATCGACTACCGAGAGTTGAACAAGTTAACGATAAAGAATAAGTATCCATTACCCAGGATCGATGATCTTTTTGATCTGTTAAAAGGGGCAAAATATTTTTCCAAAATAGATTTAAGGGAGGGTATCATCAGTTGAAGGTTAGGAATGAAGACGTGCTAAAGACAACATTCAGAACTCGTTATGGTCATTACGAGTTTCTAGTGATGTCATTTGGGTTGACTAATGCACCTGCTCCATTTATGGATATGATGAATAGAGTGTTCAAACAATATTTGGACAAGGTCGTTGTGGTGTTTATTGATGATATTCTAGTCTACTCTAAGACACCAGAAGATCATGATGAACACCTAAGAATAGTGTTGGAGACATTAAGAAGGGAGAAGTTATATGCGAAGTTCACTAAGTGTGAATTTTGGTTAGAGTGAGTACAGTTTTTAGGTCATGTTATTGACCATGAGGGGATTTCAGTAGATCCAGCGAAGGTGGAAGCTGTGATGAATTGGGAACAACCGAAAATGATGACTAAGGTGCGAAGTTTCTTAGGGTTAGCGGGTTACTATCGGAGGTTCATTCAGGACTTTTCAATGATAGCTACTCCGCTGACTAACTTGACGAGGAAGACGATGAAGTACGTATGGACTGAGAAATGCGAAGATAGTTTCCAAGAATTGAAGAAGAGATTGAGTGAAGCGCCTGTTTTGTCATTACCCGATGACACAGGAAATTTCGTAGTTTATAGCGATGCTTCGCATAAAGGACTGGGTTGCATGCTCATGTAGCATGGCAAGGTCATTGCGTATGCATCTAGGCAGTTGAAGGTTTATGAGAAAGTTTACCCTACTCATGATCTGTAACTGGTCGCGGTGGTGCTTGCCTAAAAGATATGGCGACATTATCTTTATGGGGAAAAATGTGAGATATACACGAACCACAAGAGTCTAAAATATATCTTCACACAGAAGGAGTTGAATATGAGACAGAGGAGGTGGCTGGAGTTGATAAAGGATTACGACTGTGAAATCCCGTATCACCCTGGAAAAGCTAATATAGTGACCGACGCCTTGAGTAGAAAGGGTCGGGAGAAGTTATCTTTGTTAACAGCTCAAACTGAGTTAATAACAAAGATGGCTAGGATGGAGTTGTAGGTGAAGTTGCCAAGTGAGGCGGAGTAGAGACTTTTTGCGACGGAGATGCAGTCTACCATCATAGAGAGAGTCAAGGAGGTGCAGCTCAAAACTGATGAGTGTGACCAGATGAATAAGCGGTTGACCAATGAAAAAGATATTAAGTTTAGTCTTGATAATGAGGGATTATTAAGATTTGAGGGAAGAATTTGGGTTCCGAATGAGACGGAATTGAAGGAGCAAATTTTACAAGAGGTTCATAGCTCGAGGTACTCGATTCATCCTGGTAGCACTAAGATGTATCAAGACCTTCGACAGAGTTTTTGGTGGCCGAACATAAAGAGAGAAATAGCCGAGTATGTGAGTAGGTGCTTGACTTTTCAAAGAGTTAAAGTCGAACATCAACGACCAAGTGGCTTGTTGCAGTCATTGGAGATTCCGGAGTGAAAGTGGGAGCATATCACGATGGAGTTTGTGGTGGGACTTTCGATGACTCAGAAGGGATATGATGCGATTTGGGTAATAGTGGACCGGTTGACGAAGTCGGTTCACTTTTTGCCAATTCGAATTAAGTATAACTTAGATCATTTAGCTACACTCTATGTTAAGGAAATTATTTCCAGACATGGACCACCTGTTTCGATAGTGTTAGATCGTGACCCACGATTCACATCAAAATTTTGGAGAAGTCTTCGAGAGCAGTTGCGGACGCAGTTGAAGTTAAGTATGACATATCATCCACAAACCGATGGACAGAGCGAGAGAACAATTCAGACGTTAGAAGATATGTTGAGGTCTTGCGTCGTGGATTTCAAGGGTAGTTGGGATGATCATCTACCATTAGTAGAATTTGCGTATAACAACAGTTATCATGCAAGCATAGGTATGACGCCGTATGAGGCTTTGTATCGGAGAAAATGCAGAACGCCATTGTATTGGGATGAAGTGGGAGAACGCCAAATGCTAGGACCAGAATTGGTGCAGCAAACAGCGGAAGTAGTGAAGTTGATACGTTTGTGTCTCGTAGCAGCTCAAGACAGACAGAAGAAATACGCAGACTTACATCGAGAGAATAGAGAGTTTGAGGTAGGCTCGTACGTATTTCTAAAGGTATCTCCTTGGAAAGGAAAGATATGCTTTGGAAAGAAGGCAAAACTAAGCCCAAGGTTTATAGGACCTTTTGAGGTATTAGAACGGGTAGGTGAGGTAGCTTATAGGGTAGCGTTACCTCAAGACTTAGAGCGAATACATAATGTATTTCACGTTTCAGTGCTACGTCCTTAAAAATCGGATTACAAGCATGTGATAGAATTTGAGCCTATTCAAATTGAGAAGGATTTAAATATGAAGATATGCCGATTCAAATCATCGATAGAAAAGGGCAAGTTCTACGAAACAAGGTAATATCGTCTGTAAAGGTGTTATAGAAGAACTACGATGTCGAGGAAGCAACGTGGGAATTGGAAGAGAAGATAAAGAAGGATTACCCTCTTTTGTTTGAGTAAGGTAGGGCGAGATTCTGGGGACAAAATCTTTATAAGGGGGGAAGAATGTAACACCTGAGAAATTCGGATCCTTTGTAAAAATATTTGAAAGAATTAATTAATGAATAAAATAATATTATTTGTTATTATATGTGTTAATAGATGTATGTCGTTCTATAACCTAGAAACGCCGAAAGATTGTAGTATTTGAACCACGTGAGAGAATTAAAGTGTTTGAATTTCCAAGACGAAAATAAATATTTTTCGAGAAAGTTTACGAAAAACACTATTCACCATTAATCGCTCGGGAATTATTTTTGAACTTCCGAGAAATACGTAACGTTAGAATATCGAAGCGAGATAGATTATGTAATAATAATCTAAGTATGGAAAACGCAATAATTCGCATGCGGACTTAATTTGGGAATGAGAATGTATGTATTAAAAATCTAATGGAATGAAATTGTGGGTTATATCTTGTGCAAGTCCATAAGCTCAAAGGTGTAAACCTAGGCGGGATTATTCTTAAAGCCCAAGTAGTAATATCATGAAGCCCATGATAGAATAATACAAGCCCAAAGATAAGTTAATTGAATTAAGCACTAAGTCCAAGTATGATCCATTAGTTAATAAGGATCCATGGGCAAACCATTGGATAAACTTGATAAAGCAAGGACTTTAAGTAATGACCAAGGATTTAATGTGGTGGTCAAATATTATGAGTGTTGAGCAAGATTACTTAATGATCAAGACATGAATAGTAAGGAGGTTAGTTTAAACAAGTGGGATGACATAATGACTTAATTACCCTAACCTTGAAAACTCTATAAATAGAAAGCCCTTTCATCCATTTGAGGTTTGTTATTTCATCCAACTTCTCTCAAGATAAACAACTTATTTGTTAGAGCCCAAAAGCACTTTGAAGCTTAAATCTTCCATTGTTAGTTTTCAAACAAGAAGTACTATTTCATCAAAGGTAAATTATCTTGTCTATTCCATCTCTATCATAATAGGATTGATAGAGAAGTGGGATGGTTTAACGATAGCATGTAATAAGTTATTGAGGAATGAACTTAAGCCGAATAAGTTGAATAAGCGACTTGAACCTAAATAAGTTGGTGAATTCATGAAGAATTTGCCATTTGTATCATAAGCATGAGAATTAGTATTTAATAAGTTAATAAGTCATTGACTTATGAGTTTAAGTCAAAACCTACTTTAATAATAAGTTGGTGTAATGAGTAACTTGAAATGTCTATATGTTGATTAAAATCCACCTAGAATGATTAGTAATGAGGATTCGCAGGAATTTACACGATTGGACGATAATTGTCGAATTCGTGAAATTCTCGGAATGGAAGTCGTATTTTGTGTTTGAAGTCATAAATGTTGGTTTTCGATGGAGACGAGACACATTTGGCATTATAGAGTTGCGGACTCAAAAATGGTCGGATTCTGACTTAGAACGAAGAAACGCGCGTTGAACGTTCGCGAACGTTTATCGTTTTCATTAAAATGAACTAATAGGTGAAATTTTAGCGAATGAAGTAAAATAGATAAAATTCTTGCATGATCGCATAGAGCACGTAATTTGTGAACCATAGGCTCTTGAACGAGCCAATTCAGACTTATAACGAAGAAGTTACGAGTCCGGAAGTTTCACAAAATTTTTAAAAATGTCCAAGTTTCTAGTGCACAGAGATGGCGCCAGCACGCCAACACAAAAAAATTATCCCACGTACATGCCTTAGTGAAGTGGCCATCATTACTGGAGAGTCACGCCTCGGTATGACATATAACACTGACGAGAGACTCGTCATGCATGTAGCCGAAGTCAGATTTTTGAGTACTAAGTGGTGACATAGCATTGCACACCAGTGTCTGAGTTGGCCGTAGCTGGCTATACAACTTCATAATCTAGATGATAAAGGATGTTTACAAATTGAACATGAAGAGTAATTGATAATCAATTGAATAATGATCTCAGTAAAACAATGTTAAGACATAATTAAGCCTTAAGTATGAACACTTAGAGTTAAGAATAAGTCAATTACTAATGAATGTAAGGATGACATAATGGAAAGACGAAACCTATAATAAAAAAATTAATACGTAATTAGATTGAGAAGAAGGGTAAGATTCTTTAGGAACCATGTATGATCATTCATGACCTAATATGCTATGTGATGTTATTATCTAATGTAGAGACCTTAAATATGTAAAGTGCAAGTGTTATAACTATAAGCAGACGCTAAAGGCAAGTACTCTAACCCTTGTTCCAGTTCGATCTGGACAAGTCTTTGTGATTCATGTATTCTTCGCATGAGTTAGTATCTAAGGAAGTCAAAGCCAATTCTTTCGGCTAGACGTATGCTATATTATTCTATCAAGCGGTGATAAGGATTTACCCAAACTAATATTGTTGTGGTTTTCAAAAGTAGATTGAGTATGCTAAAATGTTTTGTCGTCAAACGACAGGCACGTGAGGTTGCCACAACTTAAATGTATACACGTTTAATGAATGTAGTGTTGATCAACATAGAGTACTATAGGCAGATCACCTAGACGAGCTCGTAAGTTATATCGAACTTATGGACTTAGTGTCGGGACGTCCTTTTCAAAGAACTTGTGAAATGCTTACGGTCTTGAACCGAAATTGATGTTTTACTGAATATTGTTCAGTTATTGAAGATATACTATTCCTATGTTTCGAGCATGCTATTTTCCTAGAATTGTTGTACTTGTTGAGCTAGTTAGGCTCATTCTTGCTTGAACCATATGAATGCAGCTAAGACCGAATGGACCGATGGATCCGGCAAGGATAAAGGGAAGGCAAAGGCGAACCCATAGATTACATATGTAATAGTATACGTTTTGTAAGAAATATTATTGTTATTATAACAAAGACAATGTATTGGTTATAAAGAACCTAGGGAATGTAAATATTCTTTTAATATATATATAAGACCTATCCATTCTTTTGAGGCATTTAAATTGAATGTTTATGTGAACTGTAGCACCGTGTAGCACCATCTGTCGGGTTGGAAGATACCCGAATTTGGGGGCGTCACAGTCATTGCAGTCTGTTGTTAAGCTACTATCTCTTGCAATTCCTCGACTGTATCCTGAAGTTCCACGTTACGGTCGTAGACTTCATCGTACATACGAGCGACTATCGAGGTTAGTGGAGTCTCCTCCTCCTCGTCCTCTTCATCCTCATCCTCCTGTATCAACTCAACGGGATCCTCCTCATCCGTCTCCACGTCATCATCCTCATCTTCAACTCATCATGATCAATCGGGTGACTCCGTGGCGATGAGTTGTTCCCAAACAACCTGAATATCATGAGGCTCCTCTTCTATAGTCATCTGAGGTCCCTCCTCCCTAGCCTGACTGGATTCTCAGATATTAGTCATCCTGACAACAAAATTTTAAGTTTTAATTATTAATTATTACTACTCAACACTCACGACCACATAAGTTATAAACACATAAGTTATAAACACATAAGTTATTACTTCTTCCTTAAAACTCTATAAGAGTTTATTACCACTATCTTTTCAAAGGTTACTTCGTAAGGCTTTTCCCTACCTAAGGTTCATAACCTAAAGCTTTGATACCAACTTGTGACACCCCCAAATCCTGGTACTTCCTTTCCACAAGATTTGGTGTTAACATAATCAAAACATTCATATCTAACTACCCAATCAAAAAATAATAGAATAATAAAACCTGCCCACATAGGATTACATTAATAAAATTATCTCCCAGGTTATCTAACCTTTAATTACAATCATTCAAATGCAAAAATTAAATTATTACATCACATCATTATTAAAAGTCTATCATCATAACGATAAAACAAAATTACAAGTCTTCATCACTTGTACATTTTTCCCTTTCCTTTGCTAGTTGTAGGTTTATTTACCTTCTCAACTATAGCTGCAATAAGTATATAAATATGCAAGAGTGAGCAAAAAAAGCTCACTTGAAATAAGAATAAATAACTTTACAACATTTGCCAAATAATAGGCTCAATAGAACTGAATGATATGTTCTATTAACATTACAACATTTGCCAAATAACAGGCTCAATAGAATTGAATGATATGTTCTATTAACATTACAACATTTGCAAAATAATAGGCTCAATAGAACTGAATGATATGTTCTATTAACATTCTGAAACATACTACTGAGGGTCTGATGACCACGAACCATGTCCACAGTTATAAGTAATCTTTCATCTTTAACTTTAACAGTCATATGACTAAAAGGACTCCACGTACTTAGGGGGATCAATCCTTCGTACAATGTATTATGCACATCCATTTCAACGCTAAGTGTAAACCCCTAAAAAATAGGGTTGTTCATCTCAGTATTTAGAGTACAAGTTTGCACCAAAGAAAGTTTGGATTGGATAAGATTTCAAGGGTAATTTGAAGTTTAACGGTCATCAACTAGGGAACTAGTTGAATCAACAATGCTTGATAACACAATAGTTGTTTAATAACAACATAACTTAGAACATTTGAGAATCATAGGTGAACTGACCATATTCTAGACTCATGATTGAAATAACTAGAGAGCATATGTATTGATCAAAATAAAGAAATGATAAATCTTGGCATGAACAATAATAATTTAGGTCTATAATTTTGTCAAATTAGAATTTTAGTTACCAAACATGCATTAGTTGATAGAAAGCTGGAAACAATGCTTACTCCACATGGTAATAAAATATACAAAGTGATTGAACCATTCAACACAAGGAATTAAGGGTTAAGAACATTTATTGTAAAAGAATAAACTAAATGTAATAGATGATATTTTTGGAACTTGCATCATAAATAATTAGATACAAGAAACTTGCTCAATCAAAAGAATGAAGTTACACAATGTAATAATAGAACTAATTCAACAAAAGTGTAGAGTTAGAAAACTTGCCTAGAGTGTAAGCTAAAATATTAAAACTCACGTTCACCTATACACAGTATTAAAACCACAACATCTATTAGACATACTAATATTCACTTTTCAATATAACCCGCATTACTAGCTAAACTTTCTATTTTAGCACAAGTCTTAAGATACCATGCAAATATCAAAAATTACAAGTGTTAACCTTCACAACACATGTTTACTATTCATCATGCTCACTAAGTCTTAATATACCACATTCATCACTTACTAATTATTCAAGCTTTGAATTTATCGATTACATATCATAGTTTCGTTTTAACCATCTTACTACGTGTATGACGCTTAACCATAACCTTAGACCAAGTGGTAAGGTTTCCCCAAGGTCTACAATGACAGAAGAAGTTACTCTACTTCATATCGATTATTAAGTAATTGCCCACACCTAACAACGCAATGCCTTTCATTGCAATGTCAGTATTTTTTATGTGACGCCCCCAAAATTAGGTATACATCACCCATCTTGGGTCGCCACTTACATGGTACAAAATTTAAATACAACTTATTAACATAACGCTGTGTGTACAATCGACATAAACCGTGAGTTTAAATACAAATATCGCTCTACTAGATATTATACAAACTCAAACAAAAGTCCTCATTACAGATTATTATCACACTATTTTACGAGAATAGTGAGGACTACTAATGCTATCTTCGGGACTATCACTCGTTTCCCAGACTCGTCCCAAAATATATTCTCATTTCACGAAGAGAAACGGTGAAAGAAAGGGTGAGCTCAACTAGCCAAGAAGAAATATTATGACTAGGATAATGCGAATAAATTATCAATAGTCTTCAACAATGTTAAACGATAAAATACAATAGACAACCAGGTTTAATCTGCAGTGAATATGCAATCCATTAAAAGAGTCAAGTAGAAAATAAAGTCTACAATCTTTTAGGTTTTAAAAGGTTTTCCATCATCATTATAGCCGAGACTCGACTTTAATAAATATTCCACATCATCAATCACCCCTTTTCTGACAAGGATATTCTTTAGTATCACGACCACAATTATTCATGCACTACGGGCCAAGAATATTTGTGTATTCATTAATGGTCATGATCATGCCAACAATCATCCACCAATGCACTACTACTACTGAGGATTTTATCACATCATTTGTAACATTACTGATTCATGATTACAAGAATAGTCTCTCGTCATAATCATACCAAGTCCATCTATGCACTACTGTGCCACGTATGACTTTCAACATAATATAAACACGAGGATGATGACAATGATATAAGAATTCAATAAAACAAGTTCAAGAATTATTTTATCCAGAATTATTAACGTCCAAATTAGTAAAATTCAAGAATGATCGGAAGAATATTTCCATGAAAAGATATCTTTGGATGAAACGCAAATATCAAGGATATTCTACTAATTTCATGGAGTATAGAAGTCAAAGTTTTAACCAATGGGTATAATAAAGAATGGAATAACAAAAGAAATCACCATGCATGCGGTGCCCATTATGAATAAAGTTATTCCAATGAGAATAATAATAACGGAACCAGTCGGTGAAATTCACATCGACGGGATGTTCCAATGAATAATAAAGATGGAACCCGGATCCAAAGATGTAAAAAACACATGAGATAGGATATTCCAATGAGAATGATAAAGATTTTAACCAGGTCCTGTAAAACAACACGCATGGATGTTCCAATAGAATAATAATAAAGATTTTAACCGGTCAGTCCTGTAAAACACACATGCATGGATGTTCCAATGATAATAATAATAAAGATTTTAACCAGTCCTGTAAAACACACTGACGTGGATGTTCCAATGAATATAATAGAAGAATGTCACCAAGTATAGGGTAAACCACAGTATACAAAGTTATTCCAACGAATAATAAGCAATGGAATAACAACAGTTCTCTTCATGAATAAGAAAGAATAACACCCTTACTTTTGGTAGGAGATTGAATCTCGCAAAGACGATGTAGTAACAAAATACTCTTCTTCTTTCTCTCTTATTCTTTCTATACTTTCTCTCTCTATAGCTTGAATGAATTAAGTGAAAATAATGAAGCCCTAGGCCTCTATTTATAGAAGATTTCTAGCTTAGCACCGCTTAGTGTGAAAAGGCAAGTGGCTTGACGACTAATGATGTGAAAAGAAAAGTGGTTTGGCCGCTTGTAATGTGAAGCGACAAGTGGTTCGGCGTCCGGTAAAGGTAATTACTATTAACGAAGGTAAATACTATTGATGAAGGTAAATACTATTCACAAGGGTAATTACTATTGACGAAGGTAATTACTATTGATGAAGGTAAATACTATTGACGAAGAGACTCTTAGATGATGACATATGAGCCCCCCCATAAAATAATCAAACTTACCACAAATCATAACACATATTTAATCTTTCAACAATTATTAATCATTTATAACTTGTCGTCTCAATTATTGATTTAATACTATAACATATTATACGGATGATCTTTGTGACAATAATTGAATCAATAATATAAGAGATATGATGCAACAATTCATGTGAGCAATAATTGAGCATAAATGAGTGACTTCTCACGTAAGCATCAATAATCAATCTGAGTGTGCTACTATGCAACCACGCGTATTCATCGTACTTTTACCAAGGGTAGTTCAACGGTTTAAACGGTAACACCTCCGTAGTTATTTTTATAAAATATTTTTGTCATTTTCTCAATCCGATAATAATTACATTGTGGGGTCCACCAATGATTGAGTAGTTGTAGGAATATTCCTAAAAAGAATATTCCCAGACCAAACGAATATTTTATAACAACTTGCATACTTTTTGTAAATTTATAAATATTACCCACAACTATAACATTATATCAAATTTATTCCATAATATTCAAAATAATATTTATAAAAAATTCATCTTTATTTATAAAAGTTGGGGTCTTACAACCTCCCTTCTTATGAAATTTAGCCCTCGAAATTAGGGTACCTACCGGTATGTCGAAGAGGTAAGGATACCTTGATTTCATTTCGATTCTAACTCCCAAGTCATTTCCTCAACATCGTGGTTCCTCCACAAAACTTTGACTTGAGGTATAACCTTGGGCGTAGAATATGTTCCTTCTTATCAAGATTTGAATAGGAACCTCTTCATACGTCAAATCTTCCGCTATTTCGTCCCTGTTCTAACTCAATAATGTGGTTCGGGTCTTTCACATATTTACGTAACATGGATATGTGAAAAAGCGTTATGAACACGAGACGTATTTAAGCGATAAAGCGAGTCTATAGGCCACGCCCTACTCGATCGAGGATTAAAAATGGACCGATGAATCGAGGATTAAGTTTTCCTCTCTTTCTAAATCTTGTAACTCCTTTCCATGGAGCAACTTTTAACAACACATGATCTCCTATATCGAATTCCACGTCCTTTCGATGAAGATCAACATAACTCTTTTATCAATTTTGTGAGGTTTTTATCGTTGTCGGATCGTTTGAATCTTTTCCGTAGTCATACGTATCAACTCCGGTCCCAACAACGTTGCTTCACCCACCTCATCCCAAAGATCTTGGAGAACGACACTTTCTTCCATACAACGCTCGAATGGAGCCATGCCAATACTTGTTTGATAACTATTGTTGTAGGAAAACTCCACCAATGGTAAGAACTTGTCCCAACTCCCTTGAAATCAAGGACCACGAGTCTTAATAGATCTTCAAGAGTTTGAATAGTCCTCTCCGATTGTCCGTCCCTCGAGGATGATATCTTGAGAAGCTAAACCGTAAGTCTGTGCCCATAGCTTTTTGCAAACTAACCCAAAATCGTGAAGTGAATCTTGGGTCTCGATCAGAAACTATGGATACCGGCATACCATGCAGTCTTACAATCTCGTTTATGTACATACGAGCAAGACGTTCAAGTGTATAAGTTTCTCGTATCGGTAAGAAATGAGCAGACTTGGTCAATCTATCAACAATGACCTAAATCGCATCTATGCCTTGAGAAACCTTAGGAAGACCGGTAACGAAATCCATGGTAATGTGCTCCCACTTCCATTCTGGAATTTCAAGTGGTTGCAATGGACCTTTTGGTACTTGATGCTCCGCTTTAACTCGTTGACAAGTTAGACACCTTGAGATAAACAACGCTATCTCTCTCTTCATATTGCTCCACCAAAATGTATGACGAATATCATGATACATTTTGGTACTCCCAGGATGGATTGCAAATGGTGTGTTGTGCGCCTCCATCATGATATTATACTTTAAATCAGGGTCGTTAGGAACACAAAGTCTGGAGTTGACTCAAAGTATTCCTTCTTCATCGATTCTTGCTTGGCGTGATAGCACCTTCTTGCACTTTCTTCTTCATACGTGTCGACTCCGTGTCCGTAGCTTGAGCGCCTTTAACTTTATCGATTAAAGTCGGTTCTACTCAGATACTTGCTATCATCACACGCGTCCCTCGAGTCTTTAACTCTATCTCCATCCTTTGCAAGTCACACAAAATGGGCCTTTCGTTGACAATATCGCACTTTCAGATTGCATATGATTTTCTACTCAATCGTCGCCTACCACGTTCGCTTTTCCAGGATGGTATTGGATGGTATGATCATAATCTTTCAATGAGTTAAAGCCAACGCGTCGTTGTCGTATGTTGAGTTCCTTTTGAGTGAAGAAATATTTGAGGCTTTTATGATCCGTAAGATCTCCACTTTCTCCCCATACAAGTAATGCCTCCAAATTTTAAGTCTGAAGATAACAACGCTAACTCTAGATCATGAGTAGGATAATTCCTCTCATATTCTTTGAGTTGTCATGCGAGGCATAGACTATAACTTTTCCATGTTGCATAAGAACACATCCCAACCCTTTTGCTCGAGTATCATCAGAGATGACAAATCCCTCCGAGCCGGATGGTATTGTCGAACAGGTCTTTGAAATAAGTCTCCTCTTGAGTTCTTGAAAACTCTTCTCACATTCTTCGCTCCAACCGAACTTTGTATCTTTCCGAGTCAATTTGTCGATGGAGTAGCGATTCGAGAAAATCCTTCCACGAATCTCCAATAATAACCAAATAAACCGAGAAAGCTACGTGCTTGGTCATCGATTTAGGTTGTTCCCGACTTTGAATAGCTTCAATCTTTCTTTGGTCAATGATATTCCATGACTTGATACCACGTGCCCAAGGAATGCTACTTCTTCAAGCCGAACTCACATTTCTTCAACTTGGCATAAAGCTTATATTCACGAAGCTTTTGGAGTGTCGACCTCAAGTGTTGCTCATGATCTTCACGGCTTTTGGAATAAATAAGGATGTCATCAATAAAGACGACCACAAAGTGATCTAAATATTCCTTGAATACTCGGTTCATCATATCCATGAAGGCGTGAGGAGCATTAGTCAATCCAAAGGACATGACTAGAATTCATAATGCCCGTCTGCGAGGTTCTCGAAAGCCATCTTTGGAATGTCGTGGTTCTAATCTTCAATTGGTGATATCCAAAGCGAAGATCAATCTTTGAAAAGAATTTGGCTCCTTGCAATCGGGTCAAACAAGTCATCAATACGTGGCAATGGATACCTATTTTTGATGGTGACATGATTCAACTCCCGATAATCAATACAAAGTTGCATACTCCCATCTTTCTTCTTCACGAATAGAACAGAGCACCCAAGGAGAAGTACTGGGGACGAATAAAGCCAATGTCTAACAATTCCTACATTGGGTCTTTAACTCCTCGAAGTTCAATAGAGCCATTCGATATAGGGCTTTGGAAATAGGTTTTGTATCGGGTTCAAGGTCGATACAAAATTCAATTTCACGCTCTGGGGGTAGGCCAGAAGTTCTTCGGGAATACGTCGAAATTTATTAACAATAGAAATATCGTTCAAAACCGATTTATTTTTGTTTAAATCGTGATATGAGCTAAGAAAGCTTGACATCCATTTTTCAATAAACGAATAACTTTATGGCTTGAGATGACCGTGATTGATTTTAATGGTTTGGTCATTTGAATTCGTGATAATAGGTTGATTAGGAATATGAAAGCTAACAACCTTACGAAAATAATCAATTTTTGCATGATAAGTAGTTAACCAATCAATCCCTTAGAATCACGCCAAATGCAAGTATTTTTAATGAAATAAGATCGACAATGTAATGTGAGGGTGGAATTTGAACCAAACAAGACTTATAAACAATTGGATGTAATGAAGGTTTCTCCCAACGGAGTTTCCACAGATAAGTCAAAGTCTAATTTCTCCTGAGTCAAATTTAATCGATGAGCGCAAGTAGGAGAAATAAAAGAATGGGTAGAACCGGTATCAAATAAAGTATAGACTTCATTAGAGTTTATGATAAGCTTACCCGTGATGACCTCATTCGATTCCTTGCTCTTTGGGAGGTCACAACAAACGCTCTCCACTTACTACCGGTTTTGAATTTTCTCGGATGGCCTTGGTGGTGCCTCCATCTGCTAGCTGAATTTGTCTTGAAACGACAAAATCGAGCTAAGTGACCTTCTCTTCCACAATTATAACATGCTTTGACTGACATGGCGCAGCTTTGGACCGATGTGTCCATCTCCTCCGCATTTGAAGCATATGATAGGTGGTCTTTCTCCTTCCTTAACAATGGGTCTTTGGTCTTTGACGTCTTTCCATCATTGTTGAATCTCCTTTTCTTGAAATGTCCATTCTTATTGTTTTGGCCTGATTACCACCGGTGGTTACCATATCTGGTCTGTTGATTCACTCCACGCTTGTTGTCACCGCTCACGATGACTACTCTACGGTATTATAATTTTGCTTAAATTTGCTCTCTTTTAGTTAACGTTGACTCATTATCGCGCTCCACTAATCGAGCCCTATTTACAACATCTGAATACAAACACGCTTTATGAGAAATAAGATGTTGACGTATCTCCCGACTTCAAACCTCTTAAAAACATTCGCGCCATTCTATCTTCATTATCCACCAGTGGGACGAAAACCGTGATAACTCCGCAAATTTTGCCTCGTATTGCGACACGGTCATATTGTTTTGTTCCAACTTGATAAACTCCACCTCCTTCATGTGGCGAATACTTTCGGAAAGTATTTGTCGTTGAACACTCCCGGAACTTCTCCCAAGATATCTTGATGATAAAGAGTTGAGTACGTTTCTGGATTACCACCAATGTCTGCCTCTCCGCTGAACATAAAGGCGTGAAAGGAACCTTTTTTCCTCGGAGCATCCCAAGACATCAAATATCTTGGTAATCTGCTTTATCCATGCTTCCGCCGAAGTGGTTTTGGCTCACCCTTAAACTCCGGTGGTCCCAGCTCCTTGAATTGTTTAGCGGTTCTGCTTTGAGAGTTTTTTGTGTTTCCACCTACGTTTTGGATGTGAGTCGCTCTCTACTTTCTTTGTTGCATAAAATCGCATAAAGACTCGAACATTTGATCATTCATCATTTGGTCGTTGTTGTTGTTTGCATGAGGATTGTCGCCTTCTGATGCATTATCCTCGATTATTGATATGTGGTGAATCAACGATCGCTGCGCTCCATTGCTATTCTCAACATTCTCGAGATGTCATTTTCGAATCATCGCCACAAAACAAAAGGTTAATTGACTTGTAACAAATTATCCCTATCTTCCGACCAACCAATAAAATAGCACATAAACTTAGGTAGGTCATACTAGCGAAGGTATTCCCCTCTCCCTCCTAGTACTATTCTCACATCTTAGCGAGGATCATATCCCTATGCTCGATACCAACCGTGGCGCCCCCAAAATTAGGTATACATCACCCATCTTGGGTCGCCACTTACATGGTGCGTAATTTAAATACAACTTATTAACATAACTGTCAGTGTATGCTAATATGACATAAATCGTGAGTTTAAATACAAATATCATCTACTAGATATTATACAAACTCAAACAAAAAGTCCTCATTACGATTATTATCACACTATTTTACGTAATAGTGAGGACTACTAATGCTATCTTTAGGACCATCACTCGTTTCCCAGACTCGTCCCAAATATATTCTCATTTCAATGAGCAATAGTGAAAGAAAGGGTGAGCTCAACTAGCCCAAGAAGAAATATTATGACTAAGATAATGCGAATAAATTATCAATAGTCTTCAACAATGTTAAACCGATAAAATACAATAGACAACCGGTTTAATCTGCGTAATGAATATGCAATCCATTAAAAGAGTCAAGTAGAAAATAAAGTCTACTACCTTTTAGGTTTTAAAGGTTTTCCATCATCGTTATAAATGAGACTCACTTTAATAAATATTCCACATCATCGAATCACCCCCGCACTATGGCGAGGATATTTTTTAGTATCACAACCACAATTATTCATGCACTACGGGCAAGAATATTTGTGTATTCATTAATGGTCATGATCATGCCAACAATCGTCCACCAATGCACTACTGACCATCGAGAGGATTTTTATCACATCATTTGTAACATTACGGTCATGATTACAAGAATAGTCTCTCGGTCATAATCATACCAAGTCCATCTATGCACTACAGGCCCACGATGACTTTCAACATAATATAAACATGAGGATGATGACAATGATATAAGAATTCAATAAAACAAGTTCAAGAATTATTTTATCCGGGAATTATTAACGTCCCAAATTAGTAAAATTCAAGAATGATCGGAAGAATATTTCCATGAAAAGATATCTTTGGATGAAACGCAAATATCAAGGATATTCTACTAATTTCACGAGAGTAGAAGTCAAAGTTTTAACCATTTGGGTATAATAAAGAATGGAATAACAAAAGAAATCACCATGCATGCGGTTGTTAGCATGACGGAGTTATTCAACGTAGAATAATAATAACGGAACCGAGTCGTGAAATTCACACGCAAGCGGGATGTTCCAACATAATAATAAAGATGGAACCAGATCCGGTGTAAAACACACAGATAGGATATTCCAACAGAATGATAAAGATTGAACCAGGTCCGGTGTAAAACACACAGACAGGATGTTCCAACAGAATAATAATAAAGACGGAACCAGGTCCGGTGTAAAACACACAGACAGGATGTTCCAACAGAATAATAGAAGAATGTCACCAAGTATAGGTAAAATCAGCGTATCAAAGTTATTCCAATGTAATAATAAGCAATGGAATAACAACAGTTCTCTTCATGAATAAGAAAGAATAACACCCCTTACTTTTGGTAGGAGATTGAATCTTCGCGGCGGTGTAGTAACAAAATACTCTTCTTCTTTCTCTCTTATTCTTTCTATACTTTCTCTCTAGCTTGAATGAATTAAATGAAAATAATGAAGCCCTAGGCCTCTATTTACGTAAGATTTCTAGCTTAGCTTTTCTTGTGTGAAAAGCGAGTGGTAAGCGACGACTAATGATGTGAAAAGAAAAGTGGTTTGACGCCTGTAATGTGAAACGACAAGTGGTTCGACGCCTGTAATGTGAAACAACAAGTGGTTCGACGTCTGGTAAAGGTAATTACTATTAACGAAGGTAAATACTATTGACGAAGGTAAATACTATTCACAAGGGTAATTACTATTGACGAAGGTAATTACTATTGATGAAGGTAAATACTATTGACGAAGAGACTCTTAGATGATGACATATGAGCCCCCCCATAAAATAATCAAACTTACCACAAATCATAACACATATTTAATCTTTCAACAATTATTAATCATTTATAACTTGTCGTCTCAATTATTGATTTAATACTATAACATATTATACAGATGATACTGTGACAATAATTGAATCAATAATATAAGAGATATGATCGTGCAATTCTTATGTAGCAATAATTGAGCATAGGTGAAAGTGACTTCTCGTATGCATCAATAATCAATACTGTAGTGTCTTAACTACTATGCAACCACGCCAGATTCTTGTACTTTTACCACCGGGTAGTTCAACAGTTTTAACGGTAACACCTCCGTAGTTATTTTTATAAAATATTTTTGTCGTTTTCTCAATCCGACAATAATTACATTGTAGGGGTCCACCAATGATTGAGTAGTTGTATGCGAATATTCCTAAAAAGAATATTCCCAGGCAAACGAATATTTTATAACAACTTGCATACTTTGCAAAATTTATAAATATTACCCACAACTATAACATTATATCAAATTTATTCCATAATATTCAAAAATAATATTTATAAAAAAATTCATCTTTATTTATAAAAGTTGGGGTCTTACATTTTAGCCTTGCACCAAATAGTAGCAATTGCTATTTGCATGTGCATGAATGAAGGCACTCGACATGAATAGTTGTCATTTTTAACCCAACTGACACGAATTTTATCCACCAAACAGTGAAATTAACACGTAAGATAAATATAACAATATCTTAAACATGATTGCTAACATTTTCCATTAATTAAAATAATTTAACAACACTTCCAACTATTTTAATTTCTCAAATTTCAAGTTTTTCATATAAAACTCCATTTTTTTATATTCATCCCAAAAATCAACACTGTGAATTCAATGCTTGGCCAAATCACTTCATTCAAATTACGTTATGCTCGTTTCTTAATGAACTAACATATACCAGACTCAATTTACAGTTTAACATATGAATTGGCCACTAAAATTGATAATTACCCAAGCCATATAAAGAACACAAACACTGTCATTATTTTCTTTTACTGTTATCCAATATTAGCTTACAAACTCTTGTCTACATACAATCTCAACCATCACAACACGTATAAACACAATTACATCATTGTATAGCAACAATTCAACGAATTTGATTTCACAGCGTACATGAAATTTTACCGTAATTCACATATGTATTAAGGTTGTATAAGAAGTACCTTCAAATTGCTTACAATCCTTTTTGTTAAACACTACAAATGCTCTGAAATTCTTCTCTCTCAAATTCTCTCAACTCTCACAAAACTCAGTACTCTCAAACTTGGGAAATAGAATATGTAAAAGAAAACCAACTGGTATACAAGCGTAAGAAATAAAACTGATAACCCTTAATAATAATACTAATTGCTATTTCAGTTACTAACTAACGAATATAATATAAATATATTATATTTAATATTTATTTTATTTATTTTATTTATATAATTTAAAATTAAAAAGAATTCCAAAAGCCATAAGGCCTTGTTTGGCAAACCATTTAAAATTAAAGAATTAATATTCTTGAACCTTGTTTGGATAAACTAAATTAAAACTACTTTAATTTATTTTAATAACTACTTATAATATAGTTATTTGTCACACTATATTTAATCAAGCTTTCATATTTAATTTAATTAATCCAAATAATAATTAATTAATTAAATTATTTAATCACATAACGCAACACAAATAATTAACCATTAAATTGAAATATCAATATAATAATAATTTCCTTAATTCATTAATTATTTATTTAACAAATAAAGAACCAAATAAAATCAAATCAATTAAACAAATGTTTATTCAACGATAAACACATCCATTAAATATTTATATAATTCAATAAATATTTCATATCATAATTAAAATTTTGGAATGTTACACTGCATCTCTTTTGTAGATAGCATCTCCACTCAGGTAGAATGTGAGACCCCGAATTTTATGAATAAAGATTTAATTTTTTCGGAATATTTTTTTGATATTAAGGAGTAAATTTGATATAATGTTATAGTTGGGGGTAATATTTATAAAATTTGCAAAATAAGCATGTGGTTATAAAATATTCATGTTGTCGGGGAATATTCGTTTGGTCGTGGAATATTCTTTCTGTCGGGGATCTCAAATTCATACAAGTCCACATAAAATTGGTGATCAGGCAATTCATAAATTCAAGCATAATTTAATATAGATAAACTGAATAATAGCTTATTAAACTGAAAATCAAAGTTACATAATCATCGTTCCACTCAAAGATCCGTTATAAGCCTAATAAAGAATTTAGTTCATCGTCAATGAATTAAAAACTGAAATATTGAAAGTAAACATCATCCCAATTATAAATATAAAACTAAAGAAGAAGAATAAATCCAGAACCACCCTTCTCTCTAACTTCAATCTGCAATTATGGTGAAATTGCCTTCAACGTAATCCTCCAATGCTCTTGCTCAGAAAAACTGTCCTCCATGATGTATTTTCTTGTACGATATCTTGATCTTGTGTTTGTTGTATGTTTTATATGCCAATCCATGAATTCAAACTCTAATTCAACAGATATTTTAGTCCCAAGCCAAAGTGATCACTAGTCTCCCATTTGATTCAACATTTCAAAAGCAATCAGGACTCCTCTTTCACATACCCACACCTACGTGAACATGCAAAATGTTAACTCAGATTGCCACCTTTCCTTTTGCGGGGTTATCTTCAAGATGGAAAGCCTACCCCGGTGGGGGTCCTTTTTGCTAAATGCTAGCTTTAGCTCCAAATCATGCCCATTTTCGACATGACTTTGCTTTTTTAGTCCAATAGCCACGCCACTACACCTAAACACGAAGTTACACTAAACAAGTAAAAGCAAAACATAAACACAAAGAATTAACATCGTTTAAGCTCGAATTAGACGCTGATTCGTAGGTATAAAACCACTTATCACTCCCTCATTGGCCCATAACTTCCAAATTCAAGTTACCCTCTTAGGAGGGTACTCTCTGATTGGTTGTCTCAAATACATGCTGATAAATTGCGTCCGAATAATTTTTTTTACTGTGCGTCCGTGATTGTTTTTCTAAATAGTATCCTTCAATTCTCTTATAAATAGGATTTTTTAGTTTAGAATTGAAAATCACATCAGAATCAGAGAATTATTCTTCTATAATATTGAGCATATTTCTTTAGAGTTTAAGGAAGCTTTGAGCGTAGAAAATAGTGCATGTTTTCTTCAAGAATATCCCCTCCATACCAGTCAGAAATACTCTTCTTTTAAGGAAAGGGGTATTATTTATTTCATATTCGCTTACGATATTATTTTTTGTATTCGTAAGGAATATTGTAAGACCCCAACTTATTATTAATGAAATTTAATTTTCTCTATTTATTATTTTGAAATAGTAAGGGTTGATTTGATTAACGTGGATAGTTAGGGGTAAAATACGCAAATATTTCAAAATAAGCAAGTGGTTATAAAATATTCATTGTTGTTTGGAATATTCGTTTGGTCGTGGAATATTAAATCTTTGTCGGGGAATATTAAATGCGACGGTATGACCAAATGTGTGGGCCCCATAACTTGAGCGATTGGATGAAGAAAATGACAAATATAAGTGGTTTAAAAATAATTGGCGTGGTTATTACAGATTATCTTTGTTAAAATACCCGGTGGTTAAAACACAAGATGATTACAGCGGTATTGCACCAATTATTGATTCTTACGTAAAAGTCACTACTCAATAATGGTTACTGATAATTCTTTATTCGATTTTTATTGAGTTAATAATTCTTTGCGTTGATATTTTATATTCTTTGTTGTTTCATAATTGTCATTACACGATTTTTCATTATCGAAGCAATAATTCATATTATCTGAATAATATTATTAGATAACATTATTGGCAATGTCTAGAAAGTTACATCTAAGGAGAGATTTGGTCACCTAATTGCGGCGCCCGATGAAGAAAAATTCTTATTGGAAAGCCCCTCTTCCTAGAACTACACAGTTGTCGATATTGTGATTACTAATATTATTTGTGAATAATTAATTATTAATTCATATGATGAGGAAAATATTGATTTTATGTGGATATAGATGGAGAAAAATTTTAATGTGACAATTGTTGAAAATTGAAATTTTATCTTTTACGATAAAATAATTCATTTAAATATATTATTATATTTTAATAATATAATAATGGTGATATTTTTACAATGAATGTGGGATATATGAGTATCTGAGGAGGAAGAGTATTTTTGTTGCAATAAATGTTTAAAACATGTTAAACATGTTGGTGGACCCCATTTATTATTTGAAATTTGATTATAACACATGTAAAATCGCTTGGTTTGTGGATTTCGGTCAATTTCTATTTGGAATTTAGAAAAACTTTCTTCTGTAAATTTGTAGAGAATTGAATTTCCTATAAAAACACGCGAGATTCGAATTTTCTAATGAAAGGGATATTTATTATGAATTATTGAAGTTCCGAAGTTCCGAAATAATTAATTTTTGGGAGTTTTAGTTAATTATTTTGAGAAAAACGTTTTTTGCAACTAAGTTGGCCTCACATGTGATTCAAATGGGCTGAGATCAGTTGTCTAAGGTGGGCTAAAGAAAATGTGAAAAAATATTAATATTATATTCAATTTTACGCTTTGGTGTTCTAAGCATTTTCCTATAAATAGGGTGCTTAGGTTAGAATTGAAAAACACACCGAAACCCAAAGTTTCTCTCTATTTCTCTCGATATATTGAGTGTATTCTTGTGAGTATACTTTGAGTATTGTTAGGGTGCAAGTTCCCTTGACCTTATATACATTATTCCATTAGAAGTACTAATCTTTCGAGGTAAGGGATGTTATTTTCTTCTCAAATGATATTATTTCTTCAATATCATTATGCTGAAATATTGGTTGAAACTTTTTATCAAATTTGGAACTTTTCCATGTCGGGGTTACTATTCACGAGTTACTATTCACGAGTACTATTCATGAAGCGTGATGATGTTTTTTGTGAAATTTCTATCTTTTGGTGTCGAAGTTACTATTCACGTATACGGCACTATTCACGTATCTGATCTTATTCACGAATCTGGCACTATTCAATCGAAAATGAAATTTCTTCTTTTTTGTCCAAAATATCTATTCTGGATACTAGCTTTGATTGTATCCATGTTTTGATCATTCTTGAATTTTACACCACTATGATTATTTTTGAGGTATTTTTGAACATGGATAAAACAAAGTACGAATCCTTAATCCTTAATCCTTGTCATTTTGTTTCAATTGGATTCGTTTCTTTAAAAATATTTTCATCATCCTCGGTCTTAAATGATGATATTATTGAATATCTTTGGCTTTGTAGTGCAAAGATGAATGATTTCTGAAGAATATCTTTGGTCAGTAGTGCAAAGATAAATGTGTTTAGATGAACATGACCAATGATGAATATCTTTGGCTCAGAGTGCAAAGATGAATATTTGATTCGGATGTATATTGATTGATGTTACGGGATAAAAGATGAGCGATGAACTTTTAAATTCATACATAGAAGATAGTAGTTTGCATTCTCTACTTAACTCTTCTAATGAATTATTATTTCATTGCGAATATTGATTTAAAATTTGTTGTCTATTGTATTCTATTAGATTTTCCTGTTGAAGACTAACGATAATTTGTTGTATATTATCTTAGTCATAATATTCTTTCTTGGGCTAGTTGAGCTCACCCTTTTCCTTTTTGTTCCATTTTCTTCTCGGGAGGCGAGAATATAGCGAGTATGCAGTCGGGGTATGGAATGAAGGTTTTAGAAAGGATTGTTTAGTAGTCCTCACCATTTTGTAAAATAATATATCAATAAATTTGATGAGGATTTATTTGAGTATAGATATTGTCTAGAAGATAATATTTGTATTCAAACTCACAGTTTCTTGTTGTAATAATAAAGTTGTAGTTGTTTACGTACCATGTATTGACAACTCGGAATGGGTGATGTATACCTATTTTGGGGGCGTCACGGTTGGTATCGAGCTTAGGATATGATCTCTGGCGGAGATCGGGGAATAGAACTAGGAGGAGAGACGAGTAAATCCTTCGCTAGTGTGTCCTACCTAAGCTTATTTTTTAGTTGGTCGAGATATAAGGATATTATGTGATATATTGATTTCCTTAATTAACCCTTGTTTTATGTGATGTTTGAGAATGTCGATGAGAATATTAACAATGGAAATGAGACCATGGAGACCTTTGTACTCACCAACGAGGAGAACGTGCAACAGTGGGCAATGTTCCTCCCCGTGAACAACACCACCGAGCGAGATGATGAGCGAGGGGATGTTTAGAAGCTTTTTGCGATTCATGCAAAATCGAGACGAGGAGACTCGTATTCAAAATATAGGAGGAAATGATAGCAATTCACGGGTTGTCACAAATGAGCGATTCAAAGAGTTTGGACCACGAATTTAAGGAAAGCGGATCCGATCATTGCGGAAACATGGGTCAAACAAATGACCAAGATATTCGATGTCTTGGGATGCACGGAGAACGAAGGTTCCATTCGCCACCTTTATGTTCCGTGGCGAAGCGGACTCTTCGGTGGGAGTGCGTGAAGCGTACCCATCCAAACGCTTTCGGCATGTCTTGGGAAACGCGTTTGAGAACTATTTAATGACAAATACTTTCACGAAAGTGTTAAATCGTATGAAGGAAGTGGAGTTCATCGATTAGAGCAAAACAACATGGCGGTGTCTCGATGCGAGGCAAAGTTTGCGAGTTATCGAGTTTGCACCTCATTTGGTGGAGAATGAGGAGCGTTATGGCGCGGATGTTTCTTAGAGGTTTGAAACCCGACATATGTCGATATCTCATTTCTCATAAACTTTCTCTCTATTCGGATGTTGTAAATAGGCTCAATTATTAGAGCGAGATAACGAAACGGTCAACTGAGGACCATAACCGAGGATCGTACCGGAGATAACGATCAATGTAATAATGATAACCAAAGAGAGAGAAAGCAGACGGACAAAATGGTAACCACTCTGGTGGTAATCATGGCCATGAAAATAGAAGAAGTGAGTCGGGAGGAGATTTTAAAATAGGAGATTTAACAATGACCATGTGAAGACGCAGCGGTCTTGGCAAAGAATCGGTTCTAAGGGAGGAGAATGACCACCGGTCGTATGCTATAAATGCGGAAAGAGGACATATCGGTCAAACTGTCTACAACAGTTCACGGTATGCTATAATTGTGGAAAGGAAGGATATATAGCTCGAGATTATGCGGTGGCGAAACCTAGTTCAATGAGGGACGGTGACTCAAAAGATCGTCCCAAGAAAAGTCAAAGTCAACGGTTCTGGAAGGCGTTTGTTGTGGACCGTCAAAATCGAGGAACCCAAACGAGGTGATCACGGGTAAGCTATTTATAAATTCTTGCGAAGTTTATACCTTACTTGATCTGGGTGCTACCCATTCATTTATCTCTCTGCTTGTGCTCAACGTTTAAACTTGACTCGGAGAAATTAGACTTTGACCTATCTGTGGAAACTATGTTAGGAGAAACTTTCATCACATCCATTGTTTATAAATCTTGTTTGATTCAAGTTGGCACCATCACCTTACACGTTGACCTTATCTCTTTAAAGATACTTGCTTTTGATGTGATTTTAGGGATTGATTGGTTAACTACTCATCACGCCAAAATTGATTGTTTTCGTAAGGTTGTTAGTTTTCATATTCCTAACCAACCCGTTGTTATGCAATTCAAGCAACTAAACCATTAAAATCAATCAACATCATATCTAATCATAAAGCTATTCGTTTATTGAAAAAGCGGATGTCGCTTTCTTAGCCCATGTTAAGGATTTGAATAAAGACACGTCAAATTTGAATAATATTCTGTTGTTATTGACTTTCTGACGTATTTCAAGAACTTCCCCGGTCTACCCCGTAAGCGTGAAGTTGAATTCTTTATTGATCTTGAACTGGTACAAAGCCCATTTCTAAAACCCCATATCGAATGGCTCCTATTGAACTTCAGAGTTAAAGGTCCAACTACGAGAATTGTTGGACATCGGTTTCATTCGTCCTAGTACATCTCCTTGGGGTGCTCCTATTTTATTTGTAAAGAAGAAAGACGGGGAGTATGCGACTTTGTATTGACTATCGGGAATTGAACCATGTCATCATCAAGAATAGGTATCCTCTACCTCGTATTGATGACTTGTTTGACCGATTGCAAGAGGCACAATTCTTTTCAAAAATCGATCTTAGATTACGGATATCATCGGTGAAGATTAGGCGAGGATATTCCAAAGATCGCCTTTAGAGCTCGATGCGGGCATTATGAATTCTTAGTCATGTCTTTGGGATGACTAATGCTCCTATGGCTTTCATGGATATGATGAACCAAGTATTCAAGGAATATTTGGATCGGTTCGTTGTTGTCTTTATTGATGACATCCTTATATATTCCAAAAGTCGTGAAGATCATGAGCACCATTTGAAGTTTGGTACTCAAAGGCTTCGTGAAAACCAACTATATGCCAAATTGAAGAAATGCGAGTTACGGCTTGAAGAAGTAGCATTTCTTGGGCACATGGTGTCAAAAATGGAGTATCCGTGGATCCGTGAAGATTGAAGCAATACAAAGTTAGGAACAAATGAAGTCGGTGATCAAGTACGTAGCTTTTTGGGCTTAATGGTTATTATCGGAGATTCGTGGAAGGGTTTTCTCGAATCGCTACTGCATTAACCCAGTTAACTTGGAAGGATACAAAATTCGTTTGGAGCGAAGAATGCGAGAAGAGTTTCCAAGAGCTTAAGGGGAGACTTATTTCGGCACCTGTTATAACAATACCATCTGGTTCGGATGGATTTGTTATCTCTGACGATGCTTGAGCAAAAGGGTTAGGATGTGTTCTCATGCACAGCGTGGGAAAGTCATAGCCTATGCCTCATGACAACTTAAAGAGTATGAGAGGAATTATCCTACTCATGATCTAGAGTTAGCGGCCCGTCATTTTCGCTAAGATATGGAGGCACTATCTATATGGGGAGAAAGTGGAGATATATTCAGACCATTAAAGCCTTAAATATTTCTTCACTCAAAAAAGAACTCAACATCGCTGGCGGCGTGACGTTGGCTCGAGCTATTGAAGACTACGACCACACTATTTAATACCATCACGAAAAGCGAGCGTGGTAGTGGCGCGTTGAGTAGAAGATCATATGCGGAGCGAGTGCGATGATGTCAAGTATCGCGTAGAGCCAACTTTAATTGAAAAAGTTAAGGTTACTCAAGCCCTGAGCCGAGCGATGCGTATGAAGAAGAAAGTACAAGAAGGAGCTATTAGGGCGAGAATTGATGAAGAAGGAATACTTGAGTCCACTCTAGACTTTGTGTTCCTAACGACTCGATTTGAAGTACAAGATTATGATGGAGGCACACAATACACCATTTTCAATCCATCACGGAAGTACTAAAATGTATCGTGATCTTGACATACATTTTGGTGGAACAATATGAAGAGAGAGATTGCAAAGTTTATCTCAATGTGTTTAACTTGTCAACGTGTAAAGGCGGAGCATCTAGTACCTAAGGGTCCGTTGCAACCACTTGAGATTCCAAATGGAAGTGGGAACACATTACCATGGATTTCGTTCACGGGTCTTCCTACGGTTTCTCGGGGCATCAATGCTATTTGGGTTATTGTTGATAGATTAACCAAGTCTCGCTCATTTCTTGCCGTCACGGAGACTTATTCACTTGAGCGTCTTACTAGTATATATACGTGAATGAGATTGTGAGGTTGCATGGCATGCACGTATCCATAGTTTGGATCGTGACCCAAGATTCACTTCAAGATTTTGGGTTAGCTTGCAAAAAGCTATGGGCGCGGATTTGATTGATTCGCATACCATCCTCAAACGGATGGACAATCGAAAGGACTATTCAAACTCTTGAAGATTTATTAAGACTCGTGTCCTAGACTTCAAGGCGGTTGGGATAAGTATTTTCCATTGGTGGAATTCTCCTACAATAACAGATTATCGAGCAAAGTATAGGTGTAGCTCCATTTGAAGCATTATATGGACGAAAGTGTAAGCTCTCCGAAGATGTTGGGGCGAGGTGGGTGAAACAACACTTTGTTGGGACCCGAGTTGATACGTGTATGACTACGGAAAAGATCCAAATGATTCGACAACGTATACAAACAGCACAAGATCGACAAAAGAGTTATGCGGATCTTCATCGAAAGGACGTGGAATTTAGTGTAGGGGATCATATATTATTGCGAGTTGCTCCATGGAAGGAAGTTACAAGATTTGGGAAGAGAGGAAAGCTCAATCCACGATTTATTGGTCCATTTCAAATTCTTGACCGTGTAGGAAATGTAGCCTATAGACTCGCGTTACCTCCGAGTATGTCTCGTGTTCATAATGTGTTTCACATATCTGTATTTCGTAAATATGTGAAAGACCCGAACCACGTTATAGAGTTAGAACCGGACGAGATAGTCGAAGACTTAACGTATGAGGAGGTACCTGTCAAGATTTTGGATAGGAAGGAGCATGTCCTACGCGCAATGGTCATACCACAAGTTAAAGTTTTGTGGAGGAATCATGCTATAGAGGAAATGACCTGGGAATTGGAAACGAAAATGAAAGCGAGGTATCCTCACCTTTTCGAAACACCAGGTATGTACGTCAATTTCGAGGACGAAATTTCTTAAGGAGGGGAGGTTGTAAGACCCCAACTTATTATTAATGAAATTTAATTTTCTCTATTTATTATTTTGAAATAGTAAGGGTTGATTTGATTAATGTGGATAGTTAGGGTAAAATACATGAAATATTTCAAAATAAGCAAGTGGTTATAAAATATTTATTGTTGTCGGGGAATATTCATTTGGTCGTGGAATATTAAATGCTTTGTCGGGAATATTCATACGACGGTAGCGACCCGTGTGTGTGGGCCCGTAAACTAAAGCGATTGGATGAAAAAACGACAAATATAAGTGGTTTAAAAATAACGGCATGGTTGTTACAGTTAATACTGTTAAAATACCCGGTGGTTAAAACACAGTAGCACATGGTATTGCACCAATTATTGATTCTTACGTAAGAAGTCACTACTCAATAATGGTTACGGATAATTCTTTATTCGATATTTTATTGAGTTAATAATTCTTTGCGTTGATATTTTATATTCTTTGTTGTTTCAATAATTATCATTACACAATTTTTCATTATCGAAGCAATAATTCATATTATCTGAATAATATTATTAGATAACATTATTGGCAATGTCTAGAAAGTTACGTCTAAGGAGAGGTTTGGTCACCTAATTGCGCGCATGATGAAGAAATTTTTATTGAAAGCCCCTATTTCTGAGGAACTGCACGGTTGTCAATATTGTGATTACGTAATATTATTTGTGAATAATTAATTATTGATTCATATGATGAGGAAAATATTGATTTTATGTGGATATAGATGGAGAAAAATTTTAATGTGACAATTGTTGAAAATTAAAATTTTATCTTTTTCGATAAAATAATTCATTTAAATATATTATTATATTTTAATAATATAATAATGGTGATATTTTACAACGAATGTGGGATATATGAGTATCTGAGTAGGAAGAGTATTTTGTTGCAATAAATGTTTAAAACATGTTAAACATGTTGGTGGACCCCATTTATTATTTGAAATTTGATTATAACTTTAAAAAATCGCCCGGTTGTGGATTTCGGTCAATTTCTATTTGGAATTTGGAAAAACTTTCTTCTGCAAAGTTGTAGAGAATTGAATTTCCTATAAAAACTCATGAGATTCGAATTTTCTGATGAAAGGGATATTTATTATGAATTATTGAAGTTCAGAAGTTCCGAAATAATTAATTTTTGGGAGTTTTAGTTAATTATTTTGAGAAAAACGTTTTTTGCAACTAAGTTGGCCTCATGTGTGATTCAAATGGGCTGAGATCAGTTGTCTAAGGTGGGCTAAAGAAAATGTGAAAAATATATTAATATTATATTCAATTTTACTCTTTGGTGTTCTAAGCATTTTCCTATAAATAGGGTGCTTAGGTTAGAATTGAAAAACACACCAGAAACTGAAGTTTCTCTCTATTTCTCTCTCGATATATTGAGCGTATTCTTGTGAGTATACTTTGAGTATTGTTAGACGGTGCAAGTTCCCTTCAGCACTATACCCGGTATTCCAGCTAGAAGTACTAATCTTTCGAGGTAAGGGATGTTATTTTCTTCTCAAATGATATTATTTCTTCAATATCATTATGCTGAAATATTGGTTGAAACTTTTTATCAAATTTGGAACTTTTCCATGTCGGGGTTACTATTCATGAGTTACTATTCACGAGTTACTATTCACGAGTACTATTCATGAAGCGTGATGATGTTTTTTGTGAAATTTCTATCTTTTGGTGTCGAAGTTACTATTCACGTATACGGCACTATTCACGTATACGACACTATTCACGAATACGGCACTATTCACCGAAAAATGAAATTTCTTCTTTTTGTCCAAAGTATCTATTCTGGATACTAGTTTTGATTGTATCCATGTTTTGATCATTCTTGAATTTTACACCACTATGATTATTTTTGAGATATTTTTGAACATGGATAAAACAAAGTACAAATCCTTAATCCTTAATCCTTGTCATTTTGTTTCACTGGATTCGTTTCCTTAAAAAATATTTTTCATCATCCTCGGTCTTAAATGATGATATATATTGAATATCTTTGGCACAGAGTGCAAAGATGAATGATTTCTGAAGAATATCTTTGGGTCAGTAGTGCAAAGATGAACAGTGTTTAGATGAACATGACCAATCGATGAATATCTTTGGCTCAGTAGTGCAAAGATGAATATTTGATTCGAGATGTATATTGATTGATGTTACGGGGATAAAAGATGAGCGATGAACTTTTAAATTCATACATAGAAGATAGTAGTTTGCATTCTCTACTTAACTCTTCTAATGAATTATTATTTCATTGCGAATATTGATTTAAAATTTGTTGTCTATTGTATTCTATTAGATTTTTCCTGTTGAAGACTAACGGTAATTTGTTGTATATTATCTTAGTCATAATATTCTTTCTTGGGCTAGTTGAGATCACCCTTTTCCTTTTTGTTCCATTTTCTTCTCGGGAGGCGAGAATATAGCGAGTACGCAGTGGGGTATGGAATGAAGGTTTTAGAAAGGATTGTTTAGTAGTCCTCACCATTTTTGTAAAATAATGTATCAATAAATGTGATGAGGATTTATTTGAGTATAGATATTGTCTAGAAGATAATATTTGTATTCAAACTCACAGTTTTACTGTTGTAATAATAAAGTTGTAGTTGTTTCTGTACCATGTATTGACAACTCAGAATAGGTGATGTATACATATTTTGGGGGCGTCACAAGTATTATTTTTGTTCAATATTCGTAAGGAATATTATTTTCGTTCAATATTCGTAAGGAATATTATTTTTGTTCAACAGTTGTAAGAGATATTATTTTTGTTCAATATTCGTAAGAAATAATATTTTCTTCCATACTCTGTAGTATGTAAGTAATATTATTTCGTTTCAGATTCTGAATTCTACACTCATATTGTTAAGTATTGCTTCTATACTCCTTGAAATTAGTAGAATATCCTTGAAATTTGTGCTTCATCTAGTATCGTTTCACAATGATATTTTTCTGAACATTCTTGTTAAAATTTAATCTTTTAATGCTGGGGTACTATTAACGAAGTACTATTCATGGTGTACTATTCACCCGGGTATTATTCACACGAAAATTTGATTTCTTTTATGTCCAAATTATTTTTAATACATGAATATTATTATTGAATTTTACTTCACAAAGCAATTGTCATGTTGATAATTTGGACATTTTTAAACTTTGGATAAATTAAAAATCTTTAATATTTATATTTGATGTAACAACCCGATATTTTCTATATAATTAAATCGAAAATTTTATGTATAAATTTTTTTAAGGATGGGATTTGTACAAGATAATGTGTGTATGTAATTATGTAGTAAATAAAAATATATTTATTACATGAATGTTTACAAATAATTTTATTTTAGAATTATTGATTATTATAAAGTTTATTCTTTTAATAATTAATTTTATAGTAGAAATGTTTTTATTATTTATTTTCCATAAAATATAATTATATATTATTTAAATAATATATGAAATGATTATTAGAATTATTATAATAATTAATCTATTTTAATATATGAATTTATGCTAGTTTAATTAAGTTAATTATTTTAACTTAATTAATAATGTTAAATATGAATAATAAATCAGATATGGAATCCAAACCCTAATTTTGGATTTTTATCGAGGAATGAGAATAATGATATAATAATATTATATTTTGATTTTCAGTGCTATAAATATGTACTGTATGTACGTATAGATAATGGTTGGTCAATTATGTTGTGGCATGTTAAAACAGTAGCATTAATTTGTTAAACCCTAATTTGAAACTTAAATCGGAGTTTGTAATTGGTAAGAAATTGTGGTACGTGATTTAAGACCATTATTATATTAGGCTAATTAGGTAAACCCTAATTATTGTTTATAAACCCTAATTATAAATTAAAAACCCTATTTGTAAATTAGAAATCCTAATTTCCAATTTGAAACCCTAATTGCTAAAATGATAACACTGATTATTATTTTAGTAAGTAATTATGTTAATTAGGAAACCTTAATTCATACTTTGGGAAACCCTAATAATATCAAAAAACCCTAAGTATTTTTTTAAAATCCTAATTTTCTAGTAAAAACCCTAATTTTAATTAGTAAGTTATAATTAAAATTTTATTAAACTTTAATCTTAATTTTTCAAACCCTAGAAATTATTTGAGAAACCTTAAGGTTTAAAATCTAGTGATTAAACCCTAGATTCAAGTACCATGGACAAGTATACCCTTAAAATAGCAAGGCAAATGACCAAATTACCCTTTTCTTAAATTTTAAAATTTAATAATGTATGGTCAAGAATTGTGCCACATCTCTTGAGCCATGACCCAACACTTTGAATCAGCCAATTGAAGCCACATAACAACATTCTCAACCACAAGAATCAATTTGAAGTAATTAAAGTAAGTGAAATATCAAGGATTGGCTCATTTGAGTTTTTACACCTAGACAAACTTTCTCTCTCTCTCTCTCTCTCCAAGCCACGAATTCTAGTAGCATTTCAGTCCCAAAAACAAGTCCCCACTATATCCACTAGCAAATAAGAAGCCAAGAATCAAAGGATTGTTCATAAGAGGTACAAACCCTAAAACGAAATCTTCTTTGGATCCTATGTTAGATGTTAGTTTTTTTGTGTTAAATATGCTGAATATAGTGTGTAATGATGATCTGGGTTGATAATGTTAGGTTTGTAATATTCATGTGCGCAATCAAATTGCACAAATTAAGCGGAAGCGTGTAAAAATCAGAGTTTAAAAATTTTACAAACCATATACCCGGATCACCCTTTATGCATAATTATTAATTAAACGAAAAGATAAAGAATAAAATCATACCCTTGAAGATCGAGCTTCCTCAGGTACAAGTTCACCTCCAATCCTTTTCGCGTTCAACTTGAATCCACCGGGTTTGGTTCCTTCCTTTGATCAACGTTAGCCACCCATGTGTATGGCCTCTAGAGGTGATCCACCAAGGAAGAATAGGAATTCAAGAAGAAGGGTATTTTGGCTCAAACCCTAGTTTTCTATCTCTATAGAAAAGAACGTACTCTCCCAACTATTGGAATTATTACGTATGTTGTAAAAGTCAACAACCCACACACCCATAATAAGACTCCTCTTATTTATAGATGTGGGCAACCCACCTTAACAATTAAGGAATTGGGATTTATTTAATTAATTAAATTCTTTTAATTAATTACGCTCCCTAATCTTATTAGGAATAATTAATTAAACTCCTTTAACTAATTTTCCTTCCTAATCTAATTAGGAATAAATGAGAGTACTTATATTAAATTAATTCCTAAACTCTTTTAGAAATTAAAATAATAATAATTGTAATAATATTAATAAGACTCCTCTTATTAATTTATATTTAATATTTCTAAAATATTAAATAATAAATATTAAGCTATTTAATTTATTCTATCACCATAGATTAAATTAAATATACATAACATATTATTACGATTATGCCATTAACTTCTTAAATAATTATTCTTCCTTTTATGGTGTGACTCTTTAGGTTCTCCATATTAAACCTATTGTGAATAAATCAATTAGAACAATTCTAATCTTATTTAAATAAATAAATTAAACAATTAATTTATTTAAATAAATAATATTTATTCTACAATAGGGATAAGCCTCCCCTAGCGATCAACGACTTTCCGGATAATATAGATTTCAACATTAATCATAAAAGAACCTTTGAGTAAATAGTTACCGTACAATTCAATCCTTCCACCATACAATGTCCCAATTAAATATAAGACATGGAATTCTTTGTCAAGTCTTATTTTATTTAATTATATGTATTTCGACTCTTAAATGCACAACTCCAAATAATGCAAATTAGAAACTCCTTTCTAATTTCATTACGCTTAAACCAAGGACTCTTTGGGTTGTCATTTATCGAATCACATAGGACATTTCTCTTCTTTTATTAGAAGTGATAGATTCTTTATTGATCATACATTATCTCCATGTACAACTTATTATACCCAAGCATACCCTTTGATATACCCTAAGGGTCTTAAGAAATAAGTCAAAGTATAACTCATCATACACAAGATATACTATGATGATCTCAAGTCCAAGGATCACTTGTACTACTATCACTATAGGAATTCCTATTGACAGCAAATAAAACTCCATTAGGTATTCCTTAGCGAGCCACGTTCAAATGAACTTATTCTCTAATAAGCACCTACATACTTGCTTTAGTGTCTCCACACAAATGATCATGAGATCAATCATCCTCAACCAATGAAAGCAAGCAACATATGTACCAATCTATCCGGATTTACTAATCCCCAATTTAGTAATCCAACGATTGGGAACTATTTTAGTTTTAAGCTTTCTAAGAATTTAGATCTCATTAGAATGATCATCATCATTATTCTAAAAGCATTGCTTAAAACTATAGGTTTATCACATATTATAAAAACGACATCATGTAGATAATTAAAAGCCTTTAATAAATTAGTACTTTTTATTAATAAATGAATAAGATTGTTACAAAGTATATGCTTTATCATCAAACATGATTGGCTTGTGTGCATACTACTTTCAATCTCCCACTTGCACTAAAGCCATCGCCATTGTATCTTATACTCTTCTTCTCTAAGTGACGATTATCCTGCTGTTGGATAAGCTTTAGTTAATGGATATGTAATGTTGTTCTTGAGAGTCCACTATCTCTATAGTGATTTCCCATCTTTCAATGATTCTAATAATCAAATGAAAGTGCCACAACACATGTTTAGATCCAAGATGAGACTTAGGAACCATTCCTAGTTACAGTAATGAACTTTTAATCCAAAAAATCAACTTGCGACTTCATTTATAGCTATATACTTTGTCTTTATCACTAAACCAAACAACTCTTTCTTTTGTTTGGAACCTTTCAAATTCACTACATCAACATTCAAGGTAACACTTTACCTTAAAGTGGATTTTTGGATTAAATCTTGTGCATGCGAAAAACTTGAGTCTGTAAAGCCCTCTAGTTTTAATTCAGACCCACCATGTTTGCTCACATCCTTAGTGTCGGTTAAGAACTTTAAGATGTTTTTCACTGTCTTACAGTGATCTTCTCCAGAATATGACCGATCAACATCAGGTCTCGTATATTTCATTGCATACATGATTGTCACTCATGCGACCTCTCTTTTCAAGAGTCTGTGGGGACTATTAAGAGAGATACACTCCATAGCTCATCGACATGAGACATCTCTTGGAGTTTGCCATGCTAAACGACTTTAGCATCAAATGAATATATGTTCCTTGGGTTAAGTTGAGCATCCTTTTAAATCTATCTATATAGATTTATATCCCCAATTAAGATACTCTTCCAAATCATTCATGGAGGAATGTTTAGACAACTTTATCTTTACTGATTGTAGCATTAGTATGTCATTCCTTATCCGTAGTATATCAACATATAATATTAGGAATGTCACGGTGCTCCCACTGTCCCTTTTGTACACACTAGAACTCTTACCTCATCATATGTAACTGGATCATCATCTTCTATGATGTGTACCTCATCATCATCATCCATGATGAATCTATACCTCCTAGGTATCTTTGGTACTATTCCGATTTACGATTAAGCTTGTGGTACAATAGAATTCATCTACAGTTCCTCTTATTTGACTTATAGTGTTTTGTGGTTCTTGAACTCTTCAAGATCTATTATCCTCCCACTAGCCCTTTCAATGATAAACACCTTTATCTTAGAAGGCGGCGTGTTTATGAACAAACACCTTTTGCTAAGTAGGATTATAGAACACATGCCCTAAACTTACTTTAGGATGTCCAACAAATCTACACTTGTCAAATCTTGTCCCAAGCTTATCTTTTGAAACCTTTTCACATAAGTTGGACAACCCCTTATCTTAACATACTTAAGATTAGGAATCCTCCCCATCCATAACTTTTATGGAGTCTTGGGGCGGATTTTGAGGTTACCATTTTCGTAGATATCGACCATTTCTAGGACATTATCCTGAAGGATCTTTGGAATGTCGGTAAAATCATTATGGACCGCACCATGTCCAACAAGGTACGATTTTTCATTCGGATACATCAATCAATTATTGCGTGTCGGGATGTGTCCATTATGAGAAAACCATTTGAGATGATCTAGAAACTTATTGCACAAGTATTTATTCCTTGATCTAATCAAAGAATCTTAATACATTGTCGGTTTGTTTCACTTCAATTTTTGAACCTTTCAAATAATTCACACTTGTATTCTTCAAATACATACATTCAACTCTTTGAATGATCATCTCCTTTTCTTATACTAATTTGTTCAATATGCAAAATTATTTTCATGTAAGTCAAGTATACAAAAATTATTAAGTAATATTCCAGTTCTATACAAAACATTATTATTATAAATAGAACAACAATTGTTCTTAATTATAATACCAAAAATTTTATTGTCCAACAATAAAGTGAAAATAATGTTTCTAACAAGAATTGGAATACAATAACAACTTATTGACTTAATAGATTTGCCGTAGGCATTGCTAAACTATAAGTTTCTATGGCTAATATGGCAACCTTTGCTACATTTCCCATTACGTGGGATTACTTATATTTGTTTAGCTTTCCACTTCGCTTGGTCCTTCATAAATCTATATTTATGATAACCAAAGTCGGTATCCAATACCCAAGTAGAACCTTGACTTAAAGAAAAATTTATTTCAATCATGAACAAAAAGCGTATTATAATAGAAACTTCACTAAGCTTCTTTGGTTAGCCTCTGCAAGATGCTTCTCAGATTTCTTTCCAATGTCCGGGCTTATTGCAATGGAAGCAAACTCCTTTGCTATCCGTGATCGGTTTGCTGCTTATTATCCTTTGTTTTCGCCTTTCTATTTACCTTCTTTGAATCGTTCTTCTTTTGGAAGATCCTTTGGCCCCTACCAGTAAGACATGGTCTTTCTTGGTTAGAAAGTGACTCTCATCATTTTTCAACATGTTAAGCAAATCAGCGAGGCTGATATCTAGCTTGTCTATATGAAAAATTCACAACAATTGTGAAAGGAGTCCGGGAGTGAGTGCAAGATCAAATCTTAGCTCAACTCTCCATCCATGACAAAACCTGTTATCCTAATTGATCAATCAAATTGATTATCATTAAGACATGTATGCATCTTTGTAGTGCCTTCGGTCATTCTAGATCGGAAGAGCTCCTTAGATATCCGATATCTATCAGTCCTACTTTCCTCACCATCAACTACTTGATGTGCAGGAATATAGTAGGAGCATCCATAGTTTCATCTTGTGGCTTGAAGCTCGTTACTCATGGATGCGAGCATGATGCATTGAGCCAACTGTGCATCATCTTGCCACTTTCTAAAAGTAGCAATCTCTTCCTCAGAGGCATTGTCTGCAACCATTGCAGGGATAGGCGTATTAAGGACATAAGATAGCTTTTCAGCTATGAGAACTATTCTCAAATTCCTTAACCAATTCGTTTAATTGATGCAGTTAATTTAGCATCTAATATGCTTCGCGATGATAGTAATTTTAGACATTGTAAAATTCTGTAAATGAATTTGTAATTAACAACATTTTAACATACATTCTATTATTAATTACCAAAATAAATTAGGTCTTGTTTTAAATTGGTATCTCCCACTATTTTCTTCAAACTATATTACCCTCACTTATATAGTTCGGCAAAATCTAATTAAAGATTTGCTAGTGAGAATAAGGATCCCATTTCAAATGTATATAGCCTTGTGGTGACACAACAAACTATATATAAATAAATAGGTAGACAACTTTTGTCAATTACATCAACTATGCAACTCCTTGTATTTTGCCTCTTAGATTATTTTGATCAGTGGTGGCACATCCGAATCAAAATTATCCAAGTTAAGTCCAACCTAGCACTCCATATATTCAAAAAAGAAAAATATCATCCTTGTGGTGACACAACAAAACAATATTGTTCAATTTTCTTTATAAGCATCAAATGTGATAAATTAACATCTTAAATACTTAATACTTGCCTTGTGGTGACACAACAAGCTCATATTAAATATTTAATACTCCATTAATTTTATCATGCTAGAAAGCGACGTTCGATATTCCAAATATCTTTGAGCGCTTAGGACTTAATATAAAAAATTGAGGGTTTGTTATTAATTTGTCTCATCTTATTTAGCGCATACATGCACATATATATATAAAATACGCGTCGTATTAATTAACATCTGAAGCATGTTTGCATAATATATAATATATATAATATAAGCATACATATATAGAATACTATATTCTACCCTGATTGATTATGGACTTTTATTCTAGTTTGGTTCACTAGAGCCACCAAGTGAACCAAAAGGTCAAACCCCCCAAGGTGCAAGAAATAATATTTAAATATAACTATTACATTTAAACCCGGCTCCATTACAAAAGCGGGTCTTCACGCGCTCCTTGTTCCTTGATCTCTAATTTTTCAAAAATTAATTCAAATTATTCCTATTACAAAACTATTTAAAATAAATAGAAACCTTGATCGTGATCGAGGAGAAGTACATAGGAGGAGATAGAATTTACATTAAGAAAAATTAGAGAAGACGAAAATGTGCAGAACCCCATTTAATAAAACCCATACATTCATGCATCCTTCTAAAATAAAATCCAATCACATTGGTCAATAGTCCATAATCAATCTCATTTATTATCATACACATCACCATATGCATCAATAAATAACATTCATCTTATGAATAAAAAACATTTAATATATATATTGATATCATTTAATGGGCAAATTTAGTTAGTATAAAATCTATTTTGAATAAAAATAAACTCCATTATTTTAATCAAATTTAAATCAAAATAAAACTATTTTATTTTAATTTATCCAATTTTGAATAAAATAAACTATTTTATTTTAATCAAAATCTTTAATCAAAATAAACTCCTTTATTTTAATTAATTATAGAATCCAATTCAAGTAAAAAAAATCTTTAATTAAAATAAACTCTTTTATTTTAATTAATTATGAATCGATTCCATGTAAAAAAAAAAATATTAAAGGAAACACGGATTATCTTTCTTATTCACAAATAAACTCTTTTATTTTGAATAATATGAAATCTTATTTCATATTTAAATAAACTCCTTTATTTAAGGAAACACGGATTTTCTTTCTATTCACAAATAAACTCCTTTATTTTGAATAATATGAAATCTTATTTCATATCTAAATAAACTCCTTTATTTAAGGAAAGATGGATTTACTTCCCTATTCACAAATAAACTCCTTTATTTTAGGAAAAATAAAATCCAATTTCAACTCCAATTAGTTATCATGGTATCCAATTCCAACTCTAATTAGTTAGCATGAAATTCTAATTTTAAAATTAAAATAAACCTTTTTATTTTAATATTAAAATAAATCTTTTATTTTAAAATTAAAATAAACTTTTATTTTAATTATAAAATAATTAATATATATATATATTATATTATATTAACCGTATAATATATATATAATATCCGTATATATAATATATATAATAACCGAATATTACATATATATTACCGAATATAGAAAGCTCTGATACATGAATCATGTATTTAAGTTAACAAGAAATCATGCATTAGACAGTTTGGCCGAGTGGTCTAAGCCCCCAGATTTAAGCTCTGGTCTGAAAGGGCGTGGGTTCAAATCGCACAGCTGTCATTTTTTTTTTTTTCGTTTTACTTGATTTCCCCTTTGATTTCCGTACATGAATCAAAAAAAAAAATCACTCCTGCCGAAATCCCGTAGCTTTGAAAAAAATGGTGACTCACGTGCCTCCAAAAAAAAATTGCTCCTGCCTTTTTGTATATATTGACCGAATATATATATAACATATATATATGTCAAATATTAGTTAACATGGCCTTGATTTCCGCATAAAAAAAATTGAATGCGCAGGATGCCATGAAAAAAAAAAAACGTGAATTCCTTTGGAGGATTCAGCAAAATTATAATAAGCATCCGCGACCTTTTTTTTTTTTTTTTTTTAATAAATTTTATACAATAAAATTATGCCCAATTAAATTGTTCTAAACACATATCAATATACATATCAAATTTGAACAATTAATAATTTGCATAAAAGTTTGGCTCTGATGCCACTGTTAGGTTTGTAATATTCATGTGCGCAATCAAATTGCACAAATTAAGCGGAAGCGTGTAAAAATCAGAGTTTAAAAATTTTACAAACCATATACCCGGATCACCCTTTATGCATAATTATTAATCAAACGAAAAGATAAAGAATAAAATCATACCCTTGAAGATCGAGCTTCCTCAGGTACAAGTTCACCTCCAATCCTTTTCGCGTTCAACTTGAATCCACCGGGTTTGGTTCCTTCCTTTGATCAACGTTAGCCACCCATGTGTATGGCCTCTAGAGGTGATCCACCAAGGAAGAATAGGAATTCAAGAAGAAGGGTATTTTGGCTCAAACCCTAGTTTTCTATCTCTATAGAAAAGAACGTACTCTCCCAACTATTGGAATTATTACGTATGTTGTAAAAGTCAACAACCCACACACCCATAATAAGACTCCTCTAATTTATAGATGTGGGCAACCCACCTTAACAATTAAGGAATTGGGATTTATTTAATTAATTAAATTCTTTTAATTAATTAAGCTCCCTAATCTTATTAGGGATAATTAATTAAACTCCTTTAACTAATTTTCCTTCCTAATCTAATTAGGAATAAATGAGAGTACTTATATTAAATTAATTCCTAAACTCTTTTAGAAATTAAAATAATAATAATTGTAATAATATTAATAAGACTCCTCTTATTAATTTATATTTAATATTTCTAAAATATTAAATAATAAATATTAAGCTATTTAATTTATTCTATCGCCATAGATTAAATTAAATATACATAACATATTATTACGATTATGCCATTAACTTCTAAATAATTATTCTTCCTTTTATGGTGTGACCCTTTAGGTTCTCCATATTAAACCGGTTGTGAATAAATCAATTAGAACAATTCTAATCTTATTTAAATAAATAAATTAAACAATTAATTTATTTAAATAAATAATATTTATTCTACATAGGGATAAGCCTCCCCTAGCGATCAACGACTTTCCGGATAATATAGATTTCAACATTAATCATAAAAGAACCTTTGAGTAAATAGTTCTGTATACAATTCAATCCTTCCACCATACAATGTCCCAATTAAATATAAGACATGGAATTACCCATCAGTCTTATTTTATTTAATTATATGTATTTCGACTCTTAAATGCACACTCAAATAATGCAAATTAGAAACTCCTTTCTAATTTCATTACTCATATACCAAGGACTCTTTGGGTTGTCATTTATCGAATCACATAGGACATTTCTCTTCTTTTATTAGAAGTGGTAGATTCTTTATTGATCATACATTATCTCCATGTATAACTTATTATACCCAAGCATACCCTTTGATATACCCTAAGGGTCTTAAGGAATAAGTCAAAGTATAACTCATCATACACAAGATACTATGATGATCTCAAGTCCAAGGATCACTTGTACTACTATCACTACTGAAATTCCTATTGACAGCAAATAAAACTCCATTAGGTATTCCTTAGCGAGCCAATTCAAATGAACTTATTCTCTAATAAACACCTACATACTTGCTTTTAGTGTCTCCACACAAATGATCGTGAGATCAATCATCCTCATCCAATGAACAAGCAACATATGTACCCGATCTATCCGGATTTACTAATCCCCAATTTAGTAATCCAACGATTGGGAACTATTTTAGTTTTAAGCTTTCTAAGAATTTAGATCTCATTAGAATGATCATCATCATTATTCTAAAAGCATTGCTTAAAACTATGGGTTTATCACATATTATAAAACAGCATCATGTAGATAATTAAAAGCCTTTAATAAATTAGTACTTTTTATTAATAAATGAATAAGATTGTTACAAAGTATATACTTTATCATCAAACATGATTGGCTTGTGTGCATACTACTTTCAGATAGATGTTAGATCCATAACATCTATAGGCTCGGATTTGATGTTTTTCAAAATCTGAAAAAATAATTTTGTGTTGTCTGACAATGAATGTCAGACCTTGTAGATATCAGTCTGTTTTGTAGTTTTATATTTTTAAGCTTTGATCTGGTAGTATGCTATGAGATCTTTGATCTGAAACGGGAATCAAAGTCAGATCATAAGCCGGTTGAAAGTTATTAGTGGTCAAACCAAGTTGACCGGCATTGACCGAACGTTTCTGGGTAATCCAGAACGTGCCCAGAAAGTCTGACAGCATGTTCATGCGTTTAAATCTTGCTTGTTTTTTACGTTTTAGACCATGTTATTGTTGTAATGTTGTTGTCTGACGTGTAGGCTACATGACCATGCCTCTAGAATCATTATATCCTTCTCTGAATTAAAGTAATCAGTGGTCAAAGTGGTGTGGACGAAACTGCCGGATGAAGTTTCTGGTAACCCAGAAACCTTATAAGCAGTTTTTGACCACTATTTTGACCAATCCATATTTGCTTGATGTGATGTTGTTAAACTGTTTTTATGTCATGGATCTATTGTCTTACATATGGTCTACATACTGAAACTCTAATATCACAAAAATAATACACGGATTACAAGTTGTGGAGGCCCAAATATGAACAGTCGAACTATTCTTCATTTCTGGGTAACCCAGAAATGAAGAATAGCTCTAACAGCTACTTTGTGGGCCTAGATCTCTCTGATTTTATGTTTTTTGGCCATGTTTGTTGTTGAATCGTGTAGTCTGATATTAGTACTACAACCTCTAATCATTTAATTACCCAGAAACTCAATAATCAGAGAGTAATGCTTGGTCAAACGTGCTCACTTGTTAACTGTTTTGTCGCTAAAGGCTATATAGCGACAGTTTTATTTATTTTTATTAATTAATTTTTGAAAAATCATTTAAAAATAGAAATTAATTTCCGAAAATTATAAACATTATTTTAAAAATTATTTTAAGTTATAAGAATTAAATATTAATAATTTGAAATATTTTTCATAAATATTAGTATTTATTTAAATATTATTGATAATTAATTTATTTATTAAATGCATTAAATAAATTAATTAAAAATCATTTTATTATATTAAAATCATTTTAAATGATAATAAGTTATTTAGAAATATTTTAAGTTATAAAATATAACTTTTAATATTTTAAAGCAAATTTCATTAATTATTTAATATTAATGATAATCAAGTTATTTACTAAATGGATTAAATAAATTAATTAAAAATAATTTTATTATAATTAAAATCATTTTAAATGATAATAAGGTATTTAAAAATATTTTAAGTTATAAAATATAACTTTTAATATTTAAAGGCAAATTTCATTAATTAATAGTAATGATATTAAAGTTATATAATGATTATATTAAATAATTTAGTTTTAAAAAGATTTTAATATTATAATAATCATTTTAAATAAAAATAAAGTGTTTAAGGATATTTTAAGTTATAAAATATAACTTTTAATATTTAAAGGATAATTTCTTTAATAAATGAAATTAAGGTTATTTAATAATTATATTAAATAAATAGTTTAAAAATAATTTTATTAATTTAAAAATGATATAAATGAATTAAAAAATATTTTAAGTTATACTTAATGACTTTTAATATTTTGATAAATAAAACATTAATACTTTGATATTAATGATAATTATTTAAAAGTGTTTTTAAATGTTTTAAAAATTAATTTAAGGGTAATATAAATACTTTAAAAATATTTTGAGTTATTATAAATAACTTTAATATTTTGGCAATGGTTTCATTAATAGTTTAATATTAAGGATGCTAGAATTATTTAATATTTAAATCATTTAATAATGATTCCGGTGTTTGAAAATTCATGATAAATTATAATAAATGTTTTAAAAATTATTATAAGTCATTTAAAAATAATATGGCTGATACCAAGTTACAAGATAGAGTCTTAGACTCGATAATTACCCGATAAAGCCGTCGGTACACCGACAAGTTTCAGAAATTGATCTTGACTTAGATAATTTAATTAGATATATGTTTATTTGCGATTCAATGATTGTTAAACATATGTGACAATGTGATTAGGTTATGTGCTGACTGCAATAAGCAGTGCTATGTGCTATAGTATGTTATTCTAATCGATCAAATGATCTTATTACTGATAGGTGTTATATAAAGATAAAACTAAGTTGCATAACTGTAGGTAGCAGACCAGGCAAGTATCTTACCTTTGCATTTCCTTTATGCAATGGACATGAGTAAGAAGTTTCAGAATTATATTATTAACCCTATTGAGATATATTCTATATCCGATCATTGTTTATCAACACGTTAGTATATGGTAACTCATATATATATTCTGTTCGTTAATTTCTAAACATGGTTACACAAGTGTCCCCACTTGGATAATCATTGTATTTAATCACATGTTGATATATATATATATATATATATATATATATATATATATATATATATATATATATATATAAAGCCGTCTAAGCTATTTGACCCAAATTGAGACATATTCAAAAAATATCGTTGAATAAGGTAAAACCTTTTTGTATCCAATCAAATTGTTTTGGTTGGATTCTAGTCTAAAATATGAACATCCCGTCGAGGAAAAATTTTATCATGGTAGTGACAGAGTGAACGATAATATCGTTCTTGTAATGTAGTATTGATCAGTACAGGGTCCATGGGATGTACACCCTCGTGCCCGTAAGCTATGACGGTTTGCAGATGAAGTTCTGTCTAACCTTATCGAAAATTTAAGACAATGTTTATAGTATGTCGACTACCCTATACATATAGTCAATACTTAGTTTGAAAAATTTGAGATAGATTTGTTATGTTATTATTATCGGTTCAGTTTACTTCACAACTATAAATTCATTGTAGAAGTGATGTACAAAGAAAACATTTAATTCTTTCAGCTAAATATAATTATAATTGTGATTACTTGCTGGGCACTCAAATGCTCATCCTTGCTTAATTTAAATGTTTTCAGATAAGTGTGAACAACTAGAAGGTTCAGCCAAGAACAAGTGAAAAGGAAAGCAAACAGAATATGTTTAATGGTATCTTTTGTAATAGTTAGACAATGTATAGACAATGATATGTATTATATATCATGTAAAGAATATAGTAAAGGTTGCGTACTTGGGATTAGACTCTGATAAATGTAAGATAAGTTTGATATTCATATTATTGTTATTATTATTAGTATTATTCCGCTCATAGAAATGGTATCGTAAAGCACTGTGTTCGGGTTTCAAGTACCTAAATTTGGGGGCGTTACATTTGATTTCGTTTGATTAATGCTTATATCATTGTCATCATCATCATGCTTATATTTTGAAAAAAGTCATCATTGGCCCGTAATACATAGATGGACTGTTGATTGGTATGATTATGACTATGTATCGGTATAATGATGACTATTGGCGATAATACGAATATCATTGTCCCTTAGTACATGTATAATTCGTGGATGTGATAATAATGAATATCCTTGGCCCGTAGTGCATGGATAATTCAGTGATGTGGATTATTTATTGAGCTAAGTCTCAGCGATAAAATTGATGATAAACTTTTAAATCATAGAAGATAGTAGATATCATGCTCTACTTGACTCTTCTAATGGATTGTTTGTTCCGCTGCAGATAAACTTGTTGTCTATTGTATTCTATTAGTTTAACCCTATTAAAGGCTAACGATAATTTATTATGCATTATCTTAGTCATAATATTCTTTACTGGGCTAGTTAAGCTCACCCTTTGCTTTCATTGTTCTTTTCAGGAAATGAAATTATAGTTGGGACTAGTCGGGGAATGGAGTAACGGTCCAGATGGTTACTTTTGTAGTCATCACTATTCTGTGAAATAGTGTAATAATAAATGTAATGAGGACTTCATTTGAGTTTGGATATTGTCTAAGAGACAATATTCATGTTAAAACTCTCAACTTATGTTACACAACAGTTGTATAATTAAGTTTATATTTGTATTCTGTACCATGTATTTGGCGACTCAGAACGGGTGATGTATACCTATTTTAGGGACATCACAGTTGGTATCAAAGCTTAGGGATATGATCCCTGGCTGAGATTTGAGACTAGAACTAGGAGGGGAGAGGCGGGTAAATCATTCGTTAGTACGACCTACCGAAGTTTATTTGTTATTTAATTGGTCAGTCAGAATATAGGGATAATATGTGGTATGTCAATTAACCCTTGTTTTGTGGTAGTATTTGAAAATTGTATCCGAAAATGTTGAGATAAGAAATGGAGCACAGGAGACCGTTGAGTCACCACAAATTAATAACCTGGATAATGTGCATCCGGAAGGCAACAATCCTCATGTAAACAACAACACCAACCAAATGATTAACGACTGGGTGTTTAGGAGCTTTCTGCAATTCATGCAACACCAAGCGAGAAAGACTCCTGTTCAAAATGCAGGTTGAAACACTGGCAACTCTCGGATGGTCACTGCTAAGAAATTTAAGGAGTTCGAACCACCGGAGTTTTTGGGAAAGCCAGAACCACTTAAGGCGGAGGCATGGATTAAACAGATCACCAAGATACTCGATGTCTTGGGAGGCTCCGAGGAGTAACATTTTACCTTTGCCATCTTCATTATGCGAGGAGAGGTAGATTATTGGTGGGAATCTGTAAAGCGTACTCAACCTACTGCACTGAAGATGTCTTGGGAGAAGTTCTAAGAATCGTTCAATGACAAGTACTTTCCTGAAAGTATTCGTCACATGAAGGAGGTAGAATTCATCAAGCTAGAGCAAAACAATATGACCGTATCGCAGTACGAGGCTAAGTTTGCCAAGTTATCCCTGTTTGTATCCCATTTGGTTGATAATGAGGAGCGTATAACGTTGATGTTTTTAAGAGGTTTGAAACCCAAAATATGTCAATACCTAATTTCTCACAAACTTTGCTTATATTCAGATGTTGTGAATAGGGCTCAGTTATTGGAGTGTGATAATGAGTCAACCCAACCAAGAGAGAGCAGCCGGTAAAACGATAATACCAGTGGTAGCAGTCATCGAAGCGGTGACAACAAACGTGGAGGAAATCAACATACCAGAAATGGTAACCACTTCGGTGGTAATCATGGCCAAGATAATAGAAGTGGAAATTTCAAGAAGAGAAGGTTCAACAATGATGGAAAGACAGCAACACCAGCACCCGTTGTTAAGGGAGGAGAACGACCATCGATCGTATGCTATAAATGCGGAGAAGATGGACACATCAGTCCAAACTATACGCAACAGTCCAAAGTGTATTACAATTACGAAAGAGAAGGTCACCTAGTCTAATTTTGTCGTGCAGTGAAGTCAAGTTCAGCTGGGATGGAGGCACCAAAGGCCGTCCCAGACAAGTCAAAGTAGGTAGTTCAAGGGAGAGCATTTGTAGTGACCTCCCAAAAAGTGAAGAACCCAAACGAGGTTATCACGCATAAGCTAATCATAAACTCTTGTGAAGATAATACCTTATTTGATACCGGTTCTACCCATTCTTTTATTTCTACTACTTGTGCTCGACGTTTAAATTTAACTCTGGAGAAATTAGACTTTGACTTATCTGTTGAAACTCCGTTGGGAGAAACCTTCATTACATCCACTGTTTATAAGTCTTGTTTGATTCAAATCAGTACCCTCACGTTACTTATTGATCTTATCTCTTTGAAAATACTTGCATTTGATGTGATTTTAGGGATTGACTAGTTAACTACCCATCATACAAAATTGATTATTTTCGTAAGGTTGTTAGCTTTCATATTCCTAACCAACCTATTATATGAATTCAAGCAACCAAACCACTAAAGTCAATCACTGTCATATCAAGCCATAAAGCCATTCGTTTATTGAAAAACGGATGTCAAGCTTTCTTAGCCCATGTCACGGATTTAAACAAAAATACGTCAGATTTGAATGATATTTCTATTGTTAATAAATTTCCAGATGTATTCCTTGAAAAACTTCCTGGCCTACCCCTAGAGCGTGAAATCGAGCTTTGTATTGATCTTGAACCCGGTACAAAACCTATTTCCAAAGCCCCATATCAAATGGTTCATATTGAACTTCAAGAGTTAAAAATCCACTTGCAGGAATTGTTAGACATCGGTTTTATTCATCCTAGTATGTCTCCTTGGGGTGTTCTTGTTCTATTCGTAAAGAAGAAAGATGGGAGTATGCAACTTTGTATTGATTATCGGGAGTTGAATCATGTCACCATCAAAAATAGGTACCCGTTATCTCGCATTGATGACCTGTTTGACCAGTTGCAATGGGATAAATTCTTTTCAAAGATCGATCTTCGTTCTAGATATCATCAGTTACAGATTAAAACTGATGACATTCCAAAGACTACTTTCAGAACTCGGTACGGGCATTACGAATTCCTAGTCATGTCTTTTGGATTGACTAATGCTCTTACTGCCTTGATGGATATGATGAACCAGGTATTCAAGGAATATTTGGATCATTTTTTGGTTGTCTTTATTGATGACATCCTCATTTACTCCAAAAGTCATGAAGAGCATGAGCAACACTTGAGGCTGATACTCTAAAAACTTCGTGAAAATAAGCTATATACCAAGTTGAAGAACTATGAGTTCTGGCTTGAGGACGTAGAATTCCTTGGGCACATGATATCGAATCACAGAATATCTATTGACCCAACAAAGATTGAAGCAATATAAAGCTAGGAACAACCTAAGTCAGTAACCGAAGTTCGTAGCTTTCTGGGCTTAGTTGGTTATTATCGGAGATTCGTGGAAGGGTTTTCTCGAATAGCCACTCCGTTAACTCAGCTGACTCAAAAAGATACAAAATTCGGTTGGAGCGAAGAATGTGAGAAGAGTTTTCAAGAACTCAGGAGGAGACTCATTTCAGCACGTGTTTTGACAATAACATCTGGTTCGGAGAGATTTGTCATCTACAGTGATGCTTCAAGCAGAGGGTTAGGATGTGTTCATGCAACATGGGGAAGTCATAGCGTATGCCTCACGACAACTCAAAGAATATGAGAGGAATTATCCTACTCATGATTTAGAGTTGACAGTTGTCGTCTTGACGCTTAAAATCTGGAGGCATTACCTGTTTGGGGAGAAAATGGAAATCTATACGGATCAAAAAAGCCTCAAATATTTCTTCACCAAATAGGAACATAACATGCGGCAACGACGTTGGCTCGAGTTATTGAAAGATTACGATGATACGATTCAATACCATCCTAGAAAAGCGAACGTAGTAGCTGATGCATTAAGTAGAAGATCTTATGCGGGTATGTGTGTGATATTGTCAACGCAAAGGCCCATTTTGAATGACTTACAAAGAATGGAGATAGAGTTTAAAACTCCAGGGACCCACGTGATGAAGTCAAATATACGAGTAGAACCTACTTTAATCGATAAAGTTAAAGATGCTCAAGCTATAGACCTGGAGCTGATGCGTATGAGGAAGAAAGTATAAGAAGGTGCTATTCTGGAAGCAAGAATTGATGAAGAAGGTATAATTTGAGTCAACTCCAGACTTTGTATTCCTAACGACTCTGATTTGAAGTATAAAATCATGATGGAGGCGCACAACACACCATTTGCAATCCATCCTAGGATTACCAAAATGTATCGTGATCTTCGACATATATTTTGGTGGAGAAATATGAAGAGAGAGATCACAGAGTTTATCTCAAGGTGTTTAACTTGTCAAGGCGGAGCATCAAGTGCCAAAAGGTCCATTGCAACCACTTGAAATTTCAGAATATAAGTGGGAGCACATTACCATGGATTTTGTTACTGGTCTTCTCAAGGTTTCTCAAGACATATATGCAATTTGGGTCATTGTTGATAGATTAACCAAGTCTACTCATTTCTTACCTATGCGAGAAACTTATTCACTTGAATGTCTTGCTCGTATATATATAAATAAGATTGTAAGACTGCATGGTATGCCAGTATCCATAGTTTCTGATCGAGACCCAAGATTCACTTCACGATTTTGGGTTAGCTTGTAGAAAGCTATGAGCGCGGATTTACGATTCAGTTCAGCATATCATCCTCAGACGGACGGGCAGTCAGAGAGGACTATTCAAACTCTTGAAGATTTATTAAGACTCTGTGTCCTTAACTTCAAAAGAAGTTGGGACAAGTTCTTGCCATTAGTGGAATTCTCCTACAACAACAGTTATCAAATAAGTATAGGCATAGCTCCATTCGAGGCGTTGTGTGGACGCAAGTGTCATTCTCCAGTATGCTAGGATGAGGTGGGTGAAGCAACGTTGTTGGGACCAGATTTGGTACACATGACAACAGAGAAGATTCAAATGAACCGGAAACGTATAAAAATCTCACAAGATCGACAAAAGAGTTAAGTTGATCTTCATCGAAGGGACATGAAATTCAATGTTGGGGATCATGTGTTATTACGTGTTGCTCCATGAAAAGGAGTTACGAGATTTAGAAAGAGAGGAAAACTCAATCCTCGATTCATTGGCCTATTTGAAATCCTCGATTGAGTAGGAACTGTGGCATATAGACTCGCCTAGTATGTCTCGTGTTCATAACGTTTTTCACATATCTATGTTACGTAAATATGTGGAAGACCTGCACCAAATTATTGAGTTAGAACCGGAAGAGATAGCGAAAGATTTAACGTATGAAGAGGTACCTATTAAAATCTTGGATAAGAAGAAACATATTCTACGCTCCAAGGTTATACCTCAACTCAAAGTTTTGTAGAGAAACCATGATATTGAGGAAATGACCTGAGAGTTAGAATCTGAAATGAAATCAAGGTATCCTCACTTATTCGACATACCAGGTACTTACACCAATTTTGATGACGAAATTTCATAAGAAGGGGAGGTTATAAGACCCCGACTTTTATGAATAAAGATTAATTTTTCTCTAAATATCATTTTGAATATTATGGTGTGGATTTGATATAATGTTATAGTTGTGGGTAATATTTACAAATTTTGCAAAGCAAGCAAGTTGTCATAAAATATTCGATTGGTCGGGGAATATTCGTTTTATTAGGGAATATTCATATAACAACACAATCATTGGTGGACCCCACAACGGAATTACTTTCGGAGTTAGAAAACGACAGAAATAACTTTTTATGAAAATAACGTCAAAAGTTTTACCGTTAACTATTAAAATACCCAGTGATAAAAAGTACAGTAATACGCGTGGTTGCATTGTAGCACACGGTATTGTACAATATCTTTGATTATTGATGCTTACGTGATAAGTCACTCAGTTTTATTCAATTATTGCCACAGTAATTGCTGCATAGTATCTCACGTTATTGATTCAATTATTGTCATAATATTTTATATTATTAAATTAATAATTGAGACGACAAAGTTATTCATATTATTATTTGCATTATTGACGATGTCTAGAAATTTCTGTCGAGGAAAGGGGTTTAGTCACCTAATTGCGAGTCAATAAGGAGAAATTCATATCGAAAAGCCCCTTCTTTCCTGGGAATGATCTGGTTGTTAATATTGTGAGTTATAATATTAATGATGAATAAGTTCGTATTGATTAAAGATAAGAATAATAATTGATGAGTGGAAGATGTTTGTTCAATTATCCTTTTAAATTGGTGTTTGGACGCATAATTTTCTCTGGCCCAATTACCTTCAAAGGAGGTAACCCTCTATTTGGCTGGTTATTAGATTATTGGTCAAATTTTCCAAATCAAATAGGTAGTTCACTGACTTATGAATGAGGGTGTTCCCTCATTGTCCCATAACTCCCAAATTCAAGTTACCCTCTCAGGAGGGTACTCTCTTATTGGTTTTCTCAAATACATGCTGATAAATTACATTCGAATAATTTTTTTTACTATGCGTCAGTGATTATTTTTCTAAATAGTATCCTTCCATTCCCCTATAAATAGGATGCTTAGTTTAGAATTGAAAATCACACCAGAATCAGAGAATTCTTCTTCTATAATATTGAGCGTATTTCTTTAGAGTTTAAGGAAGCTTTGGCGTGAAAAGCAATTCTAAGTTTTCTTCAAGAATATCCCCGTCATACCAGTCAGAAATATTCTTCTTTTAAGGTAAGGGGTATTATTTATTTCATAATCGCTTACGATATTATTTTTCGTATTCGTAAGGAATTTTATTTGCATTCAATATTCGTAAAGAATATTATTTTCGTTGAACAGTTGTAAGGGATATTATTTTTGTTCAATATTCGTAAGAAATAATATTTTCTTCCATACTCTGTAGTATGTAATGTGATGCCCCCAAAATAGGTCAACACAACCCATTCTGAGTCATCAAATACATGGTATAGAAAATAACTACAACTTCATTGTTACAATTGTCATGCAAAATACGATAACACATATGTTGTGAGTTTAAATACAAATATTGTCTTCTACACAGTATTCAAACTCAAATAAGTCTTCATTACAATTACTGATACACTATTTTACAAAATAGTGAGGACTGCTAAAACAACTGACTTAGAACATCACTCCACACCCCGACTAGTTCCTGCTATATTCTCGCCTACTGAGAAGAAAAATGAAACAAAAAGGAAAAGGGTGAGCTCCACTAGCCTAGTAAAGAATATTATGACTAAGACAATGTACAAAAAAATTATCTTTAGCATTCAATAAATCAGATAAAATATAATGGACAACAAGTTTTAGATCAATATTCATAGCAAAAATATTCATCTTTGCACAACGGGCCAAAGATATTCATTTGTATCACCAGTTGGTCATGTTCATCTCAACACCTGTTCATCTATACTTTTCTGGCGCCAAAGATATTCAAATAGATAATCATTCATCTTTGCACTACAGGCCAAAGATATTCAGTTATATCATCATTTAGGACTGAGGATGATGAAAAATATTTTAAAGAAATGAATCCAGTGAGATAAAAGGACAATGATTAGGGATTCATACTTTAGATAATCCAAGTTTAAAAATACATTGTAATAAACTATAGTGGAGTAAAATTCAAGAATGAAGATCAAAACATGGATACAATCAAAGATAGTAACCATAATAGACATCTTGGACAAAGAAGAGAAAATTTCATTTTTCTATAAATAGTGTCGTATTTATGAATAGTGTCGTATACGTGAATAGTGATGTATACGTGAATAGTAATCCCGACACGAAAAGGTAGAAAATTCACAAGAAAAAATTATACTTCGTGAATAGTACCGTATTCGTGAATAGCGCCGTATACGTGAATAGGGTATACGTGAATAGTAACTTCGACATAAAAAGGTAAAAAATTCATAATAAAATTTATACAAATATTTTGGCATAGTGATATTAAATCAAATAACATCATTTACGAAGAGAATAACATATCTTACCTCAAAAGAATAGTACTTCTGGATGAAATATCAGATATAACGCTGAAGAAAACTTGCACTGAATAGCAACTCTCAAAGTATCTAAATACTCACAAAAATACGCTCGATATTATAGAGAGAGAAAACTTATGATTCTGGTGTGATTTTTAATTCTAACTAAGCACCCTATTTATAGGAAAATGCAAGAACGCCAAAGCAGACTAAATTTAATAAAATAATATTTTCAAAAATTTCTATGCACTCTCCTTGACCAAATTATCAGCACACCACAAGTGGGGCCTACCAAATTAAGCATTTTTCCACAACAACCAAAAGTGGAGCCCACCCATATTTTTAATAAAAATATTTATTTTCAAAACTTTAGTAATTCATAATAAATAGCTCTTTTATCTGAATAATATGAACCTTATTTCCATTCCATATAAAATTTAATTCTCTACAACTTTGTAGAAGAAAAGTTTACCAAATTCCAAACAGAAAATGACCGAAATCCACATATGGATGATTTTTAATATCTCCATTCCGACAAAATATTGATAAAATACCTTCGCATTAATTCCTTCATTTATATCTACATAAAATAAATATTTTCTTATCATATAAATCAATAATTAATTATTCATAAATAATATTACAGAATCACATTAATGACAACCAGGTCATTCCTAGGAAAGAGAGGGCTTTCCGATAATGATTTCTCCTTATTGGTGCGCAATTAGGTGACCAAACCCCTTTCCTAGATAGAACTTTCTTAGACATTGCCAATAATGCTATCTAATAATATTATTCAAATAATATGGATTATTGATCTGGTAATGTGAAATACTATGTAGTGACAATTATTGAATTAACAATAATATAAAATATCAACATAGCAATTATTGAATCAATAAAATAAAATATTGAACATGAATTACTGTAACAATTATTGAGTAGTGCCTTTTTACGTAAGAATTAATAATCTAAAAATACTGTGCAATACCGTGTGCTACTGTGCAACCACGTTTATTACTGTATTTTAACCATCGGGTATTCCAACAGTGTTAATGGTAACAATTATGTCCTTATTTATAAAAAACTCAAACTTGTTGTTTTCTTCATCCGACCATTTTCCGTTATGGGGCCCACAAATGGCTGCGCCATCGTACGAATATTCCCCGACAACAATGAATATTTTATAACCACTTGCTTATTTTACAAAATTTTCACATTTCACCCTAAGCTTTGATACCAACTGTGACACCCCAAAATAGGTATACATTACCCATTCTGAGTCACCAAATACATGGTACATAATACAAATACAAACTTCATTTATACAATACGACAAAGCGTAGCTGAGAGTTTTTACACTTATATTGTCTCATAGATAGTATCCAAACTCAAATAAAGTCATCATTACAATTATTATCACACTATTTCACATAATAGTGAGGACTATTATAATACCTATACGAATTTGTCACTCCATTCCCAGGCTAAATCCCAAATTATATTCTCATTTTCTGAAGAGAACAATGAAAGCAAAAGGGTAAGCTCAACTAGCCCAGTAAGAAATATTATGACAAAGATAATGCAGAATAAATTATCGTTAGCGCTCAATAGTGTTAAACTGATAATAAACAACAAGCTTAACTGCAGTGGAACAAGCAATCCATTAGAAGTGTCAAGTAGAGCATGATATCTACTATCTTATATGATTTAAAATGTTTATCATCTACTTTATCGCTGAGACTCAGCTCAATAAAAAAAACCCACATCACTGAATTATCCATGCACTACGGGCCAATGATATTAATTAGTATCACATCCATGAATTATCCATGCACTACGGGCCAATGATATTCGTGTAATCACCAATAGTCATGATCATACCAGCAACTGTCCATCAATGCACTACGGGCCAATGAGGACTTTTACCACATCATTTGTAACATTATGGTTCATGATTATACCAAATGATCCATGGTCATAATCATACCAATCAACCATCTAACTATGCACTACGACCAAAGATAACTTTCATCACAATATAAGCATTAGGATGACGACAATGATATAATAATTAAATTGAAAGAAAGAAAAGGATAAATTTTTAAAGATTTATAATTTAATTTATCCAGAACTCAATAATGTCCAAGTTGTCAACATGCTACTTCTTTGTGGAGTAAAATTCAAGAATAATATTGTATCAAAAATGATTTGGACAGAAAAGAAATCAATTTTTGTCATGAATAGTACCCCGGGTGAATAGTACCTGAGTGAATAGTACCCCGTGAATAGTCCTTTGGAAATAGTACCCCGTGAATAGTACTTTGTGAATAGTACTTTGTGAATAGTACTTCGTGAATAGTACCCCGTGAATAGTACCGTACAAATGAATAGTACCCATGAATAGTTCTCTGACAAAAAAAGCTTAAAATTTAACAAGAATGTTCAGAAAATATCCTTGTGAAATGATACTAGATGAAGCGCAAATTTCAAGGATATTCTACTAATTTCACGGAGTATAGAAGCAATATTTTAACAGAATGAAGGTATAATCAGAAATACAAAACGAAATAATATTACTCATATACTACAGATTATGGAAGAAAATATTATTTCTTACGAATATTGAACAAAAATAATATCCCTTACTGTAAGACCCCAACTTATTATGAATAAAATCGAATTTCCTCTATTTATTATCTTGAAATAATAAGAAATTAATTTGATATAATACTCTGGTTATGGGTGAAATGTGCAAATTTTGCAAAATAAGCAAGTGGTTATAAAATAATCATTATTGTCGGGGAATAATCTCTTGGTCGTGAAATATTCTTGTTGTCGAGGAATATTCGTACGACGGCGCAGTCATTTGTGGGCCCCATAACAGAATAACTGTCGGATGAAGGAAAACAACAAAGTATGAGTTTTTATAAATAACGACATAATTTTTATCGTTAACATTGTTGGAATACCCGGTGGTTAAAATACAGTAATACGTGTGATTGCACAGTAGCACACAGAATCACATAGTATTATTGAATTATTGATTCGTATATAAGAATGCACTACTTAATAATTGTTACAGTAGTTACTGTTCAATATTTTATTTTATTGATTTAATTATTGATGCGTTGATATTTTATATTATTGTTGTTTAAATAATTGTCACTACACAATATTTCCCATTATCAGATCAATAATTCATATTATTTAAATAATATTATTAGATAGCATTATTGGCAATGTTTAGAAATTTTTGTCAATGAGAGGTTTGGTCACCTAATTGCGCGCCAGTAGGGAGAAATCCTTTTTGGAAAGCCCCCTCTTTCATGGGAACGGCCTGGTTGTCATAATTGTGATTCTGTAATATTATTTATGAATAATTAATTATTGATTTATAGGATAAGGAAATATTTATTTAATGTGTATATAAATGATGGATTTATTTATGTGGTTATAAATGATGGAATTAATGCTGAGGTGTTTTATTAGTATTTTGTCGAAATGGAGGCATTAAAAATCATCCGTTTGTGGATTTCAGATTTTTTTTTGGGAATTTGGAAAAACTCAAAGCTACAAAGTTGTAGAGAATTCAATTTCATGTGGAATGGACATAAAATTCATATTTTTCTGATAAACGGGCTATTTTCTATGAATTACTGAAGTTTCGGAAAATAAAATAATTTTTATTAAATTATGGGTGGAACCCACTTTTTGGTTGGTGTTGAATGCACATGGGCTGCTGAAAATTTTCAGAATTGGTGGCTAGCTTGATCAATTGATGCATGCGTAGAAGAAAGAATGAGAAATAATATTTATTCATTATTTTAGTCTCTTATGACGTTCTAGCATTTTCCTATAAATAGACTCTTAGGTTAGAATTGAAAATAACACCAGAAATAAGTTTTCTTTCTCTCTAGATTATTGAGCATATTTTTGTGAGTATTTTGATACTTTGAGAGTTTCTATTCAGTGCAAGTTTCTGTCAGCACTATATCCGAAATTCAGTCAGAAGTACGATTATTTTGAGGTAAGGGATGTTATTTTCTTCGTAAATGATATTATTTCTTTCAATATCATTATGCCGAAATATTGGTCTGAACTTTTTATCAAATTTGGAACTTTTTGTGTCTGGGTTACTATTCACGTATACGGCACTATTCACCGAAAAATGAAATTTTCTTCTTTTTGTCCAAGATGTCTATTATGGTTACTATCTTTGATTGCATCCATGTTTTGATCTTTATTTTGAATTCTGCTTCACAATTAGTTATTATGAAGTATTATTAATCTTGGATAAACTGTTATACGAATCCCTAATATTTGTCCTTCTGTCTCACTGGATTCGTTTTCTTTAAAATATTTTTCATCATCCTCGGTCCTAAATGATGATATTACTGAATATCTTTGGCCTGTAGTGCAAAGATGAATGATTAACTGATGAATATCTTTGGCCCGTAGTGCAAAGATGAACAGGTGTTGAGATGAACATGACCAACTGGTGATACAAATGAATATCTTTGGCATGTAGTGCAAAGATGAATATTTGATTAATGATGTATATTGATTTTTGTTACAGGGATAAAATATTGATGATGGACTTTTAAATCTTAGAAGATAGTAGAACTCATTCTCTACTTGACTCTTCTAATGGATTGTTGTTTTCGCTACAGTTGTTGATCTAAAATTTGTTGTCTATTATATTTTATCAAACTTGTTGTCACCCTTTTCCTTTTTGTTCCATTTTTCTTCTCAGGAGGTGAGAACATAATAGGATCTAGTCGGGATATGGAGTGATGTTCTAGAAAGTTGTTTAAGCAGTCCTCACTATTTCTGTAAAATAGTGTTTGAATAATTGTAATGAGGACTTATTTGAGTGTGTATATTGTCTAGAAGATAATATTTGTATTTAAACTCACAGTATGTGTTGTCGTATTTTGCACGACAATTCTATCATTGAAGTTGTAGTTTGCTTTCTGTACCATATATTTGATGACTCAGAATGGGTGATGTATACCTATTTTGGGGGCGTCACACTTACCTTAGAAGAAGACTGTATACTGGAATAGTGAAGTAGCAGAATAATCTTCTTCTTTCTCTCTATAGCTTCTCTCTCTATAATTTCTCTTGTGAGTCTTAGTGAATTGGTGAGAATGAAAGAAGAATGAGCTTCTATTTATAGGAAAATGTATTTTTGATAATTGCACGATTAGGGGCTCGAATTATTATAGTATAGTACTATCATCTATACCTCTATTTTTAAATTATGCCTGCAAGTATTATCAATCTTGCACCACCTCCGCTAATAGTATATACATGTGAATCAATAGTAATTTGCATGTGAACTAATAGCAATTAATTGCTCATTTATCCGATTAATTGCCCGTTTGGTCAATTTAACATTTAGAAATCAATTATTATCGAAATAAATGTCAATTTCCACTAACACTAGTAATCCCAACACAATAGAAATATTTTTATCAACAATTTCATCTTTAATCAACACGAACTTATTCATCATTAATATTATAACTCACAATATTTAACAACCAGATCATTCACAAGAAAGAGGAGGCTTTCCGATAAGGATTTCTCCCTATTGGTGCGCAATTAGGTGACCAAACTCAATTCCTCGACAGAACTTTCTAGACATCGTCAATAATGTAAATAATAATATGAATAACTTTGTCGTCTCAATTATTGATTTAATAATATAAAATATTATGCAGATGATACTATGACAATAATTGAATCAATAATATGAGATATATTATACAGCAATTACTGTAGCAATAATTGAGTATAACTGAGTGACTTCTCACGTAAGCATCAATAATCAAATATATTGTAAAATACCGTGTGCTACTATGCAACCACGCGTATTACTGTACTTTTGCCACTGGGTATTTCAAAAATTTAACGGTAACACTTTCGCCATTATGTTTATAAAAAGATATTTCTATCGTTTTCTAACTACGATAATACTTCTGTTGTGGGGTCCACCAATGATTCTGTCATCGTACGAATATTCCCTGTTAAAACGAATATTCCCCGACCAATCAAATATTTTTATAACAACTTGCTTACTTTACAAAATTTATAAATATTACCCACAACTATAACATTATATCAAATCCACACCATAATATTTAAAAATATATTTTGAGAAAAATTAATCTTTATTCATAAAAGTTGGGGTCTTATACTATTCACCCAAAAAATTGATTTTTTTTCTGTCCAAATTATTTTTGATACATGAATATTATTCTTGAATTTTACTCCAAAAAGCAGTTGTCATGTTGACAAATTTGGACATTTTTAAACTTTGGATAAATTAAAAATCTTTAATATTTATCCTTTATATCGTTTGATTAATGTTTATATCATTGTCATCATCCTCATGCTTATATTGTGATAAAAGTAATATTTGGCCCGTAGTGCATAGATGGACTGTTGATTGGTATGATTATGACTATGTATCAGTATAATTATGACCATTGGTGATAATACAAATATCCTTGGCACGTAGTGCATGGATAATTCAGTGATGTGGATTATTTATTGAGCTGAGCTGTATCGATAAAATTGATGACAAACTTTTAAATCATAGAAGATAGTAGATATCATGCTCTTCTTAACTATTCTAATGGATTGTTTGTTCCGCTGCAGTTAAACTTGTTGTCTATTTTTTTCTATCAGTTTAACACTGTTGAAGGCTAACGATAATTTATTCTGCATTATCTTAGTCATAATATTCTTTACTGGGCTAGTTGAGCTCACCCTTTGCTTTCATTGTTCTCTTCAAGAAATGAGAATATAGCTGGGACTAGTCGGGGAATGGAGTGACGGTGTAGATGGTTGCTTTAGTAGTCCTCACTATTTCCTTGAAAATATTCGTGTTTAAACTCTCAGCTTATGTTACACGATAGTTGTATAAATAAGTTTGTATTTGTATTATGTACCATGTATTTGGCAACTCAGAATAGGTGATGTATACCTATTTTGGGGGCGTCACACTTAATAAAATTGAGATAATATAAAATTGGTAGTTGTTAGATTAAACTTCAGTTATTTTCTCTATGGGAACGATACTTTACTCATCACTTTATTACTTGTTGACCACATATACTTGCGTGTTGTGCGTAATTAGATTATACCCAACAATACAAATATATATTAATCACAACATTCATCATTAAATCAAATATGCAGTCTCTAACACAACAATCTAAAATACTCCTGAATGTGAACGAAAATATATAAAGAAGAATACAAAAACATAAAATCTCAAAAATATAGCTTTCAAAAGGATGAAATATTACATAACTGATATAGGGAATATAACCATAATTAAGAAACGAGGTACGGAATCCCTACTTAAATAAAATACCAAGCAATTTATGGAAGCCTTATCACATCGCTAGACCTCCTCAATCCGATCTATATAATCACCAAATCAATACAAGGCCATTAATTAGAGTACCAAATTGTAAATTTTTGTATTCTATATATTTTAAAACCTTTAATATTAGTACTTGAACAATCTGTAATACTTGAACATTAGTACTTCATTTAGTCATGCAAGTATTATCAATCTTGCACCATCTTCTCAAATAGTACATGCATGTGAATCAATAGTACACAGATGTGAACAAATAGTTATAAACATGTGAATTAATAGCAGTTAATTGCTCATTTATCCGATTAATTACCCGATTAGTCAATATAACCTCAAGACATCAATTATTATCGGAATAGATGTCGATTTCCATTAACACTAATAATCCCAACACAATGGTGTGACGCCCCCAAAATAGGTATACATCACCCATCTTGAGTCGCTAAATACATGGTACAAAATTTAAATACAAACTTCTTTTATACATTACGACAAAACGTAGTTGAGAGTTTCAACATGGATAATATCTCGTAGAGAGTATCCAAACTCAAATAAAGTATTCATTACAATTAATATCACACTATTTCACATAATAGTGAGGATTACTACAACCACCTATCTGGATCGTCACACCATTTCCCGACTCGTCCCAGCTATATTCTCGTTTCTTGAAGAAAACAATGAAAGCAAAAGGGTGAGGTCAACTAGCCCAGTAAGAAATATTATGACTAAGATACTGCATAATAAATTATCATTAGCCTTCAACAGTGTTAAACTGATAAAATACAATAAACACCAAGTTTAACTGCAGCAGAGCAAGCAATCCATTAGAAGAGTTAAGTAGAGCATGATGTGACGCCCCCAAAATAGGTATACAACACCCATTCTAAGTCACCAAATACATGGTACAGAAAGAAAACTACAACTTTAATAATACAAATGTCGTGTAAAATACGACAACACATACTTTGAGTTTAAATATAAATATTGTCTTCTAGACAATATCCACAGTCAAATAAGTCCTCATTACAATTATTCATACACTATTTTACAGAAATAGTGAGGACAGCTAAAACATATTTCTAAAACCATCACTCCATACCCCGACTAGATCCTGCTATGTTCTCACCTCCTGAGAAGAAAAATGGAACAAAAAAGATAAGGGTGAGCTCAACTAGCCCAGTAAAGAATATTATAACTAAGATAATATACAAATAATTATCATTAGTCCTCAACAGGGATAAATCTGATAGAATGATATAGACACAAGTTTTAGATCAATATTCTGCAGCGCAAACATCAATCCATTAGAAGAGTCAAGTAGAGAATGAGTTCTACTATCTTCTAAGATTTAAAAGTCCATCATTAATATTTTATTCCTGTAACAATAACCAATGTACATCTTTAATCAAATATTCATCTTTGCACTATAGGCCAATGATATACATTTGTATCACCAGTTGGTCATGTTTATCTCAACACATGTTCATCTTTGTACTACGAGCCAAAGATATTCATCAGTTAATCATTCATCTTTACACTACAGGCCAAAGATATTCAGTAATATCATCATTTAAGACTGAGGATGATGAAAAATATTTTAAAGAAAACGAATCCAGTGAGACAGAAGGACAAATAGTAGGGATTCATATAACAGTTTATCCCAGATCAATAATACTTCATAATAACCAATTGTGAAGCAGAATTCAAAAATAAAGACAAAACATGGATACAATCAAAGATAGTAACCATAATAGACATCTTAGACAAAAAAGAAAATTTTCATTTTTCGGTGAAAAGTGTCGTATACGTGAATAGTGTCATATACATGAATAGTAACTCCGACACAAAAAGTTCCATATTTCAAAAAAAAGTTCAGACCAATATTTCGGCATAATGATATTGAAAGAAATAATATCTTTTACGAAGAAAATAACACCCCTTACCTCAAAATAACAGTACTTTTGAATGAATTTTGGATATAGTGCTGACAGAAACTTGCACCGAATAGCAACTCTCAAAGTATCAAAATACTCAAAAAAATACACTCGACAATATAGAGGGAAAGAAAACTTGTTTCTTGGTGTGATTTTCAATTCTAACCTAAGCACCTATTTATAGGAAAATGCTAGAACGCCAAAGGAGACTAAAATAATAAAATATTATTTTCTTCTCTTTTTCTTTTCCTTCCACGAACACCTCAAATGAAGAGCTGCCATCTTGGAAAAATATAGCAGCCCATGTGTATTCAACACCAACCCAAAAGTGGGTCCCACCCATAATTTAATAAAAATCATTTTATTTTCCGAAACTTCAATAATTCATAGAAAATAGCCCGTTTATCAGAAAAATACGAATTTTATGTTCATTCCACACGAAATTGAATTCTCTACAACTTTGTAGCTTTGCGTTTTTCTAAATTCCAAACAGAAAATATCCAAAATCCACAAATAGGTGATTTTTAATACCTCCATTCCGACAAAATACTTATAAAACACCTCAGCATTAATTTCTTCATTTATAACCACATAAAATAAATAAATCCATCATTTATCCACATCAAATAAATATTTCCTTATCATATAAATTAATAATTAATTATTTACAAATAATATTACAGAATCATATTTATGACATCCAGGAAAGAGGGGCTTTTCGATAAGGATTTCTCCTTACTGGTGCAATTAGGTGACCAAACCTCTTCTTGACAGAACTTTCTAGACATTGTCAATAATGCTATCTAATATTATTATTCTAATAATATGAATTATTGATCGGATAATGGGAAATACTGTGCAGTGATAATTATTCAAACAATAATAATATAAACTATCAACGCAACAATTATTGAATCAATAAAATAAAATATTGAACAGTAATTACTGTAACAATTATTTAGTAGTGCCTTCTTACGTAAAAATCAATAATTCAACAATATTTGCAATACCGTGTGTTACTGTGCAACCACGCGTATTATAGTATTTTAACCACCAGGTAATCCAACAATGTTAACAGTAACAACTACGCCGTTATTTATAAAAACTCAAACTTTGTCATTTTCTTCATCCGACAGTTATTTCATTATGGGGCCCACAAATGACTGCGTCGTCGTACGGATATTCCCGACAAAAAGAATATTCCACGACCAAACGAATATTCTCCGACAACAATGATTATTTTATAACCACTCGTTTATTTTTGCAAAATTTGCACATTTCACCCATAACCAAAGCATTATATCAAATTAACACCTTATTAATTTAGAATAATGAATAGAAAAAATTCAATTTTATTTATAATAAGTTGGGGTCTTACAACCTCCCCTCCTTATAAAATTTTGTCCTCGAAATTGATGTACGTACCTGGTGTTTCGAATAGGTGAGGGTACCTCGCTTTCATTTCCGATTCCAACTCCCAGGTCATTTACAATATAGCATGGTTCCTCCACAAAACCTTAACTTGTGGTATAACCTTTGTGAGTAGGACATGCTCTTTCCTATCCAAGATCTTAACAGGTACCTCTTTGTACGTTAAATCTTCGGCTATCTCATCTGGTTCTAACGCAATAATGTGGTTCGGGTCTTTCACATATTTACGAAGTATAGATATATAAAAAACATTATGAACACGAGACATGTTTGGAGGTAATGCGAGTCTATAGGCCACATTTCCTATTCGGTCAAGAATCTTAAATGGACCAACAAATCTTAGATTGAGCTTTCTTCTCTTTCCAAATCTTGTAACTCCCTTCCATGGAGCAACACGTAACAATACATGATCCCCAATATTAAATTCGACGTCCTTTCGATGAAGATCAGCATAACTCTTTTGTCGATCCTATGAGGTTTAAATACGTTGTCGAATCATTTGGATTTTTTTTGTAGTCATGCGTACTAATTCTGGTCCCAACAACGTTGCTTCTCCCACCTCGTCCAAATATACTGGAGAATGGCACTTTCGTCCATACAATGCCTTAAATGGAGCCATGCCTATACTTGCTTAATAACTGTTGTTGTAGGAGAATTCCACCAGTGGCATGTACTTATCCCAACTTCCTTTGAAATCTATGACACAAAATCTTAATAGATCTTCAAGGTTTTGAATAGTCCTTTCTGATTGCCCGTCCGTTTGAGGATGGTATTCTGAACTAAATCGTAAATCTATGCCCATAGCTTTCTGTAAACTAACCCAAAATCTTGAAGTGAATCTTGGGTCACGATCCGAAATTATGGATACGGGCATGCCATGCAATCTCACAATCTCATTCACGTACATACTAGCAAGACGTTCAAGGGAATAAGTCTCACGTAACGGCAAAAAATGAGCAGACTTGGTTAATCTATCAACAATAACCCAAATCGTATCTATGCCTTGAGAAACTTTGGGAAGACCTATAACGAAATCCATGGTAATGTGTTCCCACTTCCATTCCGGAATTTCAAGTGGTTGTAATGCACCTTTTGGCACTTGATGCTCCGCCTTTACTCGTTGACAAGTTAAACACCTCAAGATAAACTCTGCGATCTCTCTCTTCATATTGTTCCACCAAAATGGTATCGAATATCATAATACATTTTGGTACTCCCAAGATGGATTGCAAACGGGGTGTTATGTGCCTCCATCATGATTCTATGCTTCAAGTCAGAATCGTTAGGAACGCAAAGTCTGGAGTTGAATCCAAGTATTCCTTCTTCATCGATTCTTCTTCTTCATACGCATCAGCCCATTGTCCGTAGCTTGAGCATCTTTAACTTTAACGATTAAAGTCGGTTCTACTCGTATATTCACCATCATCACATGGGTCCCTGTAGTCTTTAACTCAATCTCCATCCTTTGTAAATTGTACAAAATGGGTCTTTGTGTTAACAACATCGCAGTCGTACCCACATATGATCTTCTACTCAATGCGTCAGCTACTATGTTTGCTTTTCTAGGATGGTATGGAATGGTATGATCGTAATCTTTCAACAGCTTCAGCCGATGTCGTTGCCGCATATTGAGTTCTTTTTGGGTGAAGAAGTATTTGAGGCTTTTATGATCCGTATAGATCTCCACTTTCTCCCCATACAAGTAGTGTCTCCAAATTTTCAACAGGAAAACGACTGCTGCCAACTCCAGATCATGAGTAGGATAATTCCTCTAATATTCTTTGAGTTGTCGTGAGGCATAGGCTATGACTTTCCCATGTTGCATGAGAACACATCTTAACCCTTTGCCAAAAGCATCGCTGTATATAACAAATCCATCCGAACCAGATGGTATTGCCAGAACAGGTGCCGAAATGAGTCTCTTCTTGAGTTCTTGGAAACTCTTCTCACATTCCTCGCTCCATATGAATTTTGTATCTTTCCGAGTCAACTGAGTTAATGGAGTAGCGATTCGAGAAAATCCTTCCATGAATCTCTGATAATAACCAGCTAAGCCCAGAAAGCTACGAACATCGGTACCCGACTTCGGTTTCTCCCAACTTTGTATCGCTTCAATCTTCGCCGGGTCAACAGATACTCCATGTTTTGACACCACGTACCCAAGGAATGCTACTTCCTCAAGCCAGAACTCGCATTTCTTCAGCTTGGCATATAGCTTATTTTCACGAAGCCATTTATGTATCAGCTTCAAATGGTGCTCATGATCTTCACGGCTTTTGGAATAGATGAGGATGTCATCAATAAAGACAACAACGAACTGATCCAAATATTCCTTGAATACTACGTTCATCATATCCATGAAAGCGGCGGGGAGCATTAGTCAATTCAAAAGACATGACTAAGAATTCATAATGCCCATACCGGGAGTTACGGCGGTCTTTGGAATATCCTCGATTTAATCTTGGTGATGATATCTAGAACGAAGGTCAATTTTTGAAAAGAATTGTGCTCCTTGTAACTAGTCAAACATGTCATCAATGTGAGGTAGCGGATACCTATTCTTGATGGTGACATGGTTATTCTCGGTAGTCAATACAAAGTCGCATACTCCCGTCTTTCTTCTTTACGAATAAAACAGGAGCACCCCAAGGAGATGTACTAGGACGAATGAAACCGATGTCTATCAATTCCTGTAGTTGGACTTTTAACTCCTGAAGTTCAATAGGAGCCATTCGATATAGGATTTTAGAAATGGGTTTTGTACCTGGTTCAAGGTCAATAAAGAATTTAACATCACGTTATGGGGGTAGACCGGGAAGTTCTTCAGGAAATACATCAGGAAATTCACTAACAACAGAAATATTTTTTAAATCTGACTTGTCTTTGTTCAAATCCATAACATGGGCTAAGAAAGCTTGACATCCGTTTTTCAATAAACGAATAGCTTTATGGCTTGATATGACAGTGATTGATTTTAGTGGATTAGTTTTTTGAATTCGTATGACAGGTTGGTTAGGAATATGAAAACTAACAACCATAAGAAAATAATCAATTTGGGCATGATGAGTAGTTAACCAATCAATTCCTAAAATCACATCAAAAGCAAGTATCTTTAAAGAGATAAGATCCACAGGTAATGTGATGGTGCTAACTTGGATTAAGCAAGATTTATAAACAGTGGACGTAACTAAAGTTTCTCCTAACGGAGTCTCCACTAATAAATCAAAGTCTAATTTCTCTGGAGTCAAGTTTAAACGTTGAGCACAAGCAGGAGAGATAAAAGAATGTGTAGAACCAATATCTAGTAAGGTATAAACTTTGCAAGAGTTTATGATAAGCTTACTCGTGATCACCTCGTTCGGGTTTCTCGTGTTTTGGCCAGTCACGACAAACGCTCTTCCACGAACCCCTGATTTCGACTTATCCGGGACAGCCTTTGGAGTTACCATCCCTGCTGAACTTGGTTTCGCTACAGAACAGTCTCGAGCTATATGGCCCTCCTTTCCATAGTTATAACATACCTTGGATTGTTGTGGGCAGTTTGGGCTGATATGTCTCACTTTCCCGCATTTTTAACAAATGACCGGTGCTCGTTCTCCTCCCCTAGAAACAATTGATGTTTGTGTTGACGTCTTCACGTTATCATTGTTGTACCTTCTCTTTTTGAAATCTCCTCCCGACTCGCTCTTTCTATTATCACGGCCACGATTACCACCAAAGTGATTACCGCTTTTGTCTGAATGTTTTCCTCCCTGCTAGTTTTCATTGCTCCGATGACCGCTGCAACCGGTATGACCCTGGTTGTGTTCCCTTAATTGAACATACTCATTATCTCGCTCTAATAATTGAGCCCTGTTTACAACATCTGAATATAAAGAAAATTTATGAGAGATAAGATATTTCCGAATCTCGGGTTTTAGACCTCTCAGGAACATCCTCGTCATTCCTTCCTCATTCTCTACCAAATGAGGTGCAAACCTAGATAACTCTACAAACTTCGCCTCGTACTGGGACACCGTCATGTTGTTTTGTTCCAGTCTAATAAATTCTACCTCCTTCATATGACGTATACTTTCAGGAAAGTACTTGTCATTGAATAGTTTTTGAAACGTTTCATAAGACATGTTGAATGCAGCAGGCTAGGTACGCTTCACAGACTCTGTAACGCCCCTAAAATAGGTATACATCACCCATTCTGAGTTGTCAATACATGGTACAGAAACAACTACAACTTTATTATTACAACAGTAAAACTGTGAGTTTGAATACAAATATTATCTTCTAGACAATATCTATACTCAAATAAATCCTCATCACATTTATTGATACATTATTTTACAAAAATGGTGAGGACTACTAAACAACTCTCTCTAGAACCTTCATTCCATACCCCAGGCTAAGTACTTTCGCTATATTCTCGCCTCCACGAGAAAAATGGAACAAAAAGGAAAAGGGTGAGCTCAACTAGCCCAATAAAGAATATTATGACTAAGATATTATACAACAAATTACGTTAGTCTTCAACGGGGAAAAATCTAATAGAATACAATAGACAACAAATTTTAAATCAATATTCGCAATGAAATAATAATTCATTAGAAGAGTTAAGTAGAGAATGCAAACTACTATCTTCTATGTATGAATTTAAAAAGTTCATCGTCATCTTTTATCCTGTAACATCAATCAATATATATACGGAATCACATATTCATCTTTGCACTACTGAGGCCAAAGATATTCATCGATTGGTCATGTTCATCTAAACACTGTTCATCTTTGCTTTTCTGAGCCAAAGATATTCTTCGAAAATCATTCATCTTTGCACTACGGGCCAAAGATATTCCATAATATCATCATTTAAGGTGAAGATGATGAAAAATATTTTAAAAAACGAATCCAATTGAAACAAAATGACAAGGATTAAGGATTAAGGATTCGTACTTTGTTTTATCCACGTCCAAAAATACCTCAAAAATAATCACAGTGGTGTAAAATTCAAGAATGATCAAAACATGGATACAATCAAAGCTAGTATCCAGAATAGATATTTTGGACGAAAAGGAAAATTTTCATTTTTCGATGAATAGTGTCGTATTCGTGAATAGTACCGTATACGTGAATAGTGTCGTATACGTGAATAGTAACTCCGACACCAAAAGTTCCAAATTTGATAAAAACTTCAGATCAATATTTCAACATAATGATATTGAAGAAATAATATCATTACAAAAAAAAAATAATATCCACTTACCTCGAAGATCAATCTTTAAATTGAAACACTTGGATATAGGCTATGACTTGGACTTGCAATCAGTATAGCAATACTCAAAGTATACTCAAAATATTCACAAGAATACGCTCGATAATATAGAGAGAAAACTTGATTTAAATGTGATTTTCAATTCTAACCTAAGCACCCTATTTATAGGAAAATGCTTAGAACACCAACGCAGAAAATTTAATAAATTAATAATATTATTTTTCAAATTTCCTCGCCCACTAATTTGGTCCAAGACATCACCACCATGTGACAAAACATTAAAACGTTTTTCTTAATTTAAATAATTAAAACTTTCAAAAATCAATTATTTCGAGACTTGAACTTCAATAATTCACAATAAATATCCCTTTTATCCGAAAATTGAATCTAGCAATTTTTATAGGAAATTCAATTCTCTACAACTTTGCGGAAGAAAGTTTTTCCAAATTCCAAATGCGAATTGACCAAAATCCACAAGCGGGCGATTTTACAAGCTATAATCAAATTTCGATTGATAAATGGGGTCCATGAGCATGTTTAACATGTTTTAAACATTTATTGCAACAAAATACCCCCTTCCTCATCGTATACTCATATATCTCACATTCGTTGTAAAAATATCACCATTATTATATATTTAAAATATAATAATACATTTAAATGAATTATCTTATCGAGAAAAAGATAAAATTTCAATTTTCAACAATTGTCACATTAAAATTTTTCTCCATCTATATCCACATCAAATCAATATTTTCTTCATCATATGAATCAATAATTAATTATTCACAAATAATATTACGTAATCACAATATTGACAACCAGTGCGGTTCCTGTGAAAGAGGGGCTTTCAATAAAGATTTCTCCTTCTTGGCGCCATGCAATTAGATAACCAAACCTCTCCTCGATGAAACTTTCTAGACATTGCCAATAATGTTATCTAATAATATTATTCAGATAATATGAATTATTGCTTCGATAATGAAAAATACTTGTGTAATGACAATTATTGAAACAACAACAATATAAAATATTAACGCAATTATTATCAATCAATAAAATAAAATCTTGAATAGTAATTACGTAACCATTATTGAGTAGTGCCTTCTTACGTAAGAATCAATAATTGGTGCAATCAGGTATCTTCTTGTGTTTTAACCAATTTAGTATTTTAACAAAGATAATACTTGAATAACAACTACATTTGTTATTTTAAACAACTCATATTTGTCGCTTTCTTCATCCAATCACTTTTTCGTTATGGGGCCCACACATGGGCTGCTACAGGTCGCATACGAATATTCCCCGACAGTATGAATATTCCACGACCAACGAATATTCCTCGACAACAATGAATATTTTATAACCACTTGCTTATTTTGAAATATTTGCGTATTTTACCCCTAACTATCCACATTAATCAAATCAACCCTTACTATTTCAAAATAATAAATAGAGAAAATTAAATTTCATTAATAATAAGTTGGGGTCTTACAGACTCCCACCAGTAGTCTGTCTCACCACGGAACATAAAGGTGGTGAATGGAATCTTCTGTTCCTCCGTGCATCCCAAGACATCGAATATCTTGGTAATTTGCTTGACCCACGTTTCCGCCTTGATCAAATCCGGCTTTCCAATAAATTCTGGTGGTCCCAACTCCTTGAACTGCTTAGCTGTGACAAACCGCGCATTGCTATCACTTCCACCCGTATTTTGTACACGAGTCTCCCTCGTCTGATTTTGCATGAACTGCAAAAAACTCCTAAATATTCCATCATTCATCGTTTGCTCTGTAGTATTGTTTACAGGAGGAATATAGCCTTCCTGTTGTATGTTCTCCTGGTTTGTGACTAAAGGTTATTTCACAGTCTCATACACTCCATTGTTAACGTTCTCAGCAAACATTCTTAAATACTGTCATAAAACAAGGGTTAATTAAACAAATTAACATATCACTTAATATCCCTATATTATGACCGAGCAATAAATAAGCTTAGATAGGACACACTAGCGAAGGATTTACTCATCTCTCCCCTCCTAGTTCTATTCCCCGATCTTCGCCAGAGACCATATCCCTAAGCTTTGATACCAACTGTGGCGTCCCCAAAATAGGTATCTGAAGACCCATTCGAGTGCCAAATACATGGTACGAGAAAGCAAACTACAACTTCAATAATACAAATGTCGTGTAAAATACGACAACACATACTGTAAGTTTAAATACAAATATTGTCTTCTAGACAATATCCACACTCAAATAAGTCATTACAATTATTTATACACTGTTTTACAGAATAGTGAGGACTGCTAAAACATGTTTCTAGAACCATCACTCCATACCCCGACTAGATCTGGCTATGTTCTCTCCTCCTGAGAAGAAAAATGGAACAAAAAGGAAAAGGGTGAGCTCAACTAGCCTAGCAAATAATATTATAACTATGATAAAATACAACAAATTATGATTAGTCCTCAATAGGGAAAAATTTGATAGAATAATATAGACAACAAGTTTTAGATCAAAATTCTGCAGCGGAAACAATAATCCAATAGAAGAGTCAAGTAGAGAATGAGTTCTACTATATTCTAAGATTTAAAAGTCCATCATCAATATTTTATGCCTGTAACAACAATCAATATACATCTTTAATTAAATATTCATCTTTGCACTACATGCCAAAGATATACATTTGTATCACCAGTTGGTCATGTTCATCTCAACACCTATTCATCTTTGCACTACGGGCCAAATATATTCATCAGTTAATCATTCATCTTTGCACTACAGGCCAAAGATATTCAATAATATCATCATTTAAGACTGAGGATGATGAAAAATATTTTAAAGAAAATGAATCCAATGAGACAGAAAAACAAATAGTAGGGATTCGTATAACAGTTTATCCAAGATCAATAATACTTCATAATAACCAATTGTGAAGCAGAATTCAAAAATAAAGATCAAAACATGGATACAATCAAAGATAGTAACCATAATAGACATCTTGGACAAAAAGGAAAATTTTCATTTTTCGGTGAATAGTGACGTATACGTGAATAGTTCCGTATACGTGAATAGTAACCTCGACACAAAAAGTTCCAAATTTGATAAAAAGTTACACCAATATTTTGGCATAATGATATTGAAAGAAATAATATCATTTACGAAAAAAATAACATCCCTTACCTCAAAATAAGCGTATTTACGATGAATTTCGGATATAAATCTTGTGAAACTTGCCGAATAGAATAACTCTCAAAGTATCAAAATACTCACAAAATACACTCGACGATTATAGAGAGAAAGAAAAGCGGTTCTGACTCATGAAGATGAGCAGTGTTGAGATGAACATGACCAATTGGTGATACAAATGAATATCTTTGGCACATGGTGCAAAGATGAATATTTGATTAAAGATGTATATTGATTGTTATTCTGAGGATAAAATATTGATGATGGACTTTTAAATCTTAGAAGATAGTAGAACTCATTCTCTACTTGACTCTTCTAATGGATTGTTGTTTCCGCTGCAGTTGTTGATCTAAAACTTGTTGGCTATTATATTTTATTAGATTTTTCACTGTTGAAGATGAACGATAATTTATTGTATATTATCTTAGTCATAATATTCTTTACTGGGCTAGTTGAGCTCACCCTTTTCCTTTTTGTTCCATTTTTCTCAAGAGGTGAGAACATAGCAGGAACTAGTCGAGGTACGGAGTGATGGTTCTAGAAAGATGTTTTAGCAGTCCTCACTATTTCCGTAAAATAGTGTTTGAATAATTGTAACAGGACTTATTTGATTGTGGATATTGTCTAGAAGACAATATTTGTATTTAAACTCACAGTATGTATTGTCGTATTTTGCACGACAATTGTATTATTGAAGTTGTTGTTTGCTTTCTGTACCTTGTATTTGGCAACTCAGAATGGGTGTTGTATACCTATTTTGGGGGCGTCACACTACCTCCCTCATATGATGAATACTTTCAAGAAAGTACTTGTCATTTAATAGTTTCTGAAATATTTCCCAAGACATGTTGAGTGCGGCAGGCTGGGTACACTTCACAGACTCCCACCAATAGTCTGCCTCACCGCAGATCATAAAGGTGGCAAATGGAACCTTCTGTTCCTCTGTGCTTCCCAATACATCGAATATCTTGGTAATTTGCTTGACCCACGTTTCTGCCTTGATTAGATCCGGCTTTCCAATAAATTCTAGTTATCCCAACACCTTGAACTGCTTGGCTGTGATAGACCGCACGTTGCTATCACTTCCACCCGTATTTTGTACACGAGTCTCCCTCGTCTGATTTTGCATGAACTGCAAAAAGCTCCTAAACATTCCATAATTCATCGTTTGCTCGATAGTGTTGTTTACAGGAGGAATATTGCCATCCTGTTGTACGTTCTCCTAGTTTGTGACTAAAGGTTGTTCCACAGTCTCATACACTCCATTGTTAACGTTCTCAGCAGCCATTCTTAAATACTGCCATAAAACAAGGGTTAATTAAACAAATTAACATATCACATAATATCCCTATATTATTGACCAATAAATAAGCTTAGATAGGACACACTAGCGAATGATTTACTCATCTCTCCCCTCCTAGTTCTATTCCCAGATCTCCGCCAAAGACCATATCCCTAAGCTTTGATACCAACTGTGACGCCCCCAAAAATAGGTATACATCACCCATTTTGAGTCGCCAAATACATGGTACAGAAATCAAACTACAACTTCAATGATACAATTGTCGTGCAAAATACGACAACACATACTGTGAGTTTAAATACAAATTTTGTCTTCTAGACAATATCCACACTCAAATAAGTCCTCATTACAATTATTCAAACACTATTTTACGAAATAGTGAAGATCGCTAAAACATCTTTCTAGAACCATCACTCCATACCCCGGCTAGATCCTGCTATGTTCTCACCTCCACGAGAAGAAAAATGGAACAAAAAGGAAAAGGGTGAGCTCAACTAGCCCGATAAAGAATATTATGACTAAGATAATATACAACAAATTATCATTAGTCTTTAACAGGAAAAATCTAATAAAATATAATAGACAACAAGTTTTAGATCAACAAGCTGCAATGAAATAAACAATCCATTAGAAGAGTCAAGTAGAGAATGAGTTCTACTATCTTCTAAGATTTAAAAGTCCATCATTAATATTTTATCCTATAACAACAACCAATGTACATCTTTAATCAAATATTCATCTTTTACCTTCTGAAAAAGTAAAGATATACATTTATATCACCAACAAATTCATATTCATCTCAACACATGTTCATCTTTGCACTACGGGCCAAAGATAGTCATCGATTAATCATTTATCTTTTTTACTACTGAGCCAAAGATATTCAATAATATCATTATTTAAGACCGAGGATGATGAATTTTTTTTTTAAAGAAAAGCGAATCCGGTGAGACGGAAGGACAAATAGTAGGGATTAGTATATGCAGGTTTATCCAAGATCAATAATACTTCATAATAACCAATTGTGAAGCAGAATTCAAAAATAAAGATCAAAACATGGATACAATCAAAGATAGTAACCATAATAGACATCTTGGACAAAAAAGAAAATTTTCATTTTTCGGTGAATAGTGTCGTATACAAGAATAGTGTCGTATACATGAATAGTAACCCCGACACAAAAAGTTCCAAATTTCATAAAAAAGTTCAGACTAATATTTCGGCATAATGATATTGAAAGAAATAATATCTTTTACGAAGAAAATAACATCCCTTACCTCAAAATAACCGTACTTCTGATTGAATTTTGGATATAGTGCTGACAGAAACTACCACCGAATAGCAACTCTCAAAGTATCAAAATACTCAAAAAAATACGCTCGATAATATAGAGAGAAAGAAAACTTATTTCTTGGTGTGATTTTCAATTCTAACCTAAGCACCTATTTATAGGAAAACGCTAGAACGCCAAAAGAGACTAAAATAATAAAATATTATTTTCTTCTCTTTTTCTTTTCTTTCCACGCACACCTCAATTGAAGAGCTGCCATCTTTGAAAAATATAGTATCCCATGTGTATTCAACACCAACCCAAAAGTGGGTCCCACCCATAATTTAATAAAAATCATTTTATTTTTTGAAACTTCAATAATTCATAGAAAATAGCCCGTTTATCAGAAAAATACGAATTTTATGTTCATTCCACACGAAATTGAATTCTCTACAACTTTGTAGCTTTGCGTTTTTCTAAATTCCAAACAGAAAATATCCGAAATCCACAAATAGGTGATTTTTAATACCTCCATTCCGACAAAATACTTATAAAACACCTCAGCATTAATTCCTTCATTTATAACCACATAAAATAAATAAATCCATCATTTATCCATATCAAATAAATATTTCCTTATCATATAAATTAATAATTAATTATTCACAAATAATATTACAGAATCACATTTAAGACAACCAGGAAAGAGGGGCTTTCTGATAAGGATTTCTCCTTACTGGCGCAATTAGGTGACCAAACCTCTTCTTGACAGAACTTTCTAGACATTGTCAATTATGCTATGTAATATTATTATTCTAATAATATGAATTATTGATCGAATAATGGGAAATACCGTGCAGTGACAATTATTGAAACAATAATAATATAAACTATCAACGCAATAATTATTGAATCAATAAAATAAAATATTGAACAATAATTACTGTAACAATTATTTAGTAGTGCCTTCTTACGTAAAAATCAATAATTCAACAATATTATGTAATACTGGCGTATTCTTTGTAAACCATGATTATGATATTTTAACCACCGGTAATCCAACAAATTTACTTGATAATAACTACACCGTTATTTATAAAAACTCAAACTTTGTCATTTTCTTCATCCGACAGTTATTTCGTTATGGGGCCCACAAATAACTACGCCGTCGTACGGATATTCCTGACAAAAAGAATATTCCACGACTAAACGAATATTCTCCGACAACAATGATTATTTTATAACCACTTGCTTATTTTTGCAAAATTTGCTCATTTCACCCATAACCAAAGTATTATATCAAATTAACACCTTATTAATTTAGAATAATGAATAGAGAAAATTCAATTTTATTTATAATAAGTTGGGGTCTTACAACCTCCCCTCCTTATAAAGTTTCGTCCTCGAAATTGATATACGTACCTGGTGTTTCGAACAGGTGAGGGTACCTCGCTTTCATTTCTGATTCCAACTCCCAGGTCATTTAAAAAATAGCATGGTTCCTCCACAAAACCTTAACTTGTGGTATAACCTTTGTGCGTAGGACATACTCTTTCCTATCCAAGATCTTAACAGGTACCTCTTCGTACGTTAAATCTTCAGCTATCTCATCTGGTTCTAGCGCAATAATGTGGTTTGGGTCTTTCACATATTTACGAAGTATAGATATATAAAAAACATTATGAACACGAGACATGTTTGGAGGTAATGCGAGTCTATAGGCCACATTTCTTATTCGGTCAAGAATCTCAAATGGACCAACAAACCTTGGATTGAGCTTTCCTCTCTTTCCAAATCTTGTAACTCCCTTCCATGGAGCAACACGTAACAATACATGATCCCCAATATTAAATTCGACGTCCTTTCGATGAAGATCAGCATAACTCTTTTGTCGATCATGTGAGGTTTAAATACGTTGTCGAATCATTTGGATTTTTTTTGTAGTCATGCGTACTAATTCTGGTCCCAACAACGTTGCTTCTCCCACCTCGTCCCAGCATACTGGAGAATGACACCTTCGTCTATACAATGCCTCGAATGGAGCCATACCTATACTTGCTTAATAACTGTTGTTGTAGGAGAATTCCACCAGTGGCATGTACTTATCCCAACTTCCTTTGAAATCTAGGACACAAAATCTTAGTAGATCTTCAAGGGTTTGAATAGTCCTTTCTGATTTCCCATCCGTTTGAGGATGGTATTCTGAACTAAATCATAAATCCATGCCCATAGCTTTCTGTAAACTAACCCAAAATCTTGAAGTGAATCTTGGGTCACGATTCGAAACTATGGATACTGGCATGCCATGCAATCTCACAATTTCATTTATGTACATACTAGCAAGACGTTCAAGGGAATAAGTCTCACGTATCGGCAAAAAATGAGCAGACTTGGTTAATCTATCAACAATAACCCAAATCGTATCTATGCCTTGAGAAACTTTGGGAAGACCTGTAACGAAATCCATGGTAATGTGTTCCCACTTCCATTCAGGAATCTCAAGCGGTTGCAATGGACCTTTTGGCACTTGATGCTCCGCCTTTACTCGTTGAGAAGTTAAACACCTCGAGATAAACTCTGCGATCTTTCTCTTCATATTGTTCCACCAAAATGGTATCGAATATCATGATACATTTTGGTACTCCCAGGATGGATTGCAAACGGGGTGTTATGTGCCTCCATCATGATTCTATGCTTCAAGTCAGAATCGTTAGGAACGCAAAGTCTGGAGTTGAATCCAAGTATTCCTTCTTCATCGATTCTTCTTCTCCATACGCATCAGCCCAAGGTTCGTAGCTTGAGCAGCTTTAACTTTATCGATTAAAGTCGGTTCTACTCGTATATTCACCATCATCACATGGGTCCCTGTAGTCTTTAACTCAATCTCCATCCTTTATAAATTGTACAAAATGGGTCTTTGTGTTAACAACATCGCACTCGTACCCAAATACGATCTTCTACTCAATGCGTCAGCTACTATGTTTGTTTTTCTAGGATGGTATTGAATGGTATGATCGTAATCTTTCAACAGCTTCAGCCAACGTCGTTGCCGCATATTGAGTTCTTTTTGGGTGAAGAAGTATTTGAGGCTTTTATGATCCGTATAGATCTCCACTTTCTCCCCATATAAGTAGTGTCTCCAAATTTTCAACAGGAAAACGACTGCTGTCAACTCCAGATCATGAGTAGGATAATTCCTCTAATATTCTTTGAGTTGTCGTGAGGCATAGGCTATGACTTTCCCATGTTGCATGAGAACACATCCTAACCCTTTGCCAAAAGCATCACTGTATATAACAAATCCATCCGAACCAAATGGTATTGCCAGAACAGGTGCCGAAATGAGTCTCTTCCTGAGTTCTTGGAAACTCTTCTCACATTCCTCGCTCCATACGAATTTTGTATCTTTCCGAGTCAACTGAGTTAATTGAGTAGCGATTCGAGAAAATCCTTCCACGAATCTCTGATAATAACCAGCTAAGCCCAGAAAGCTACGAACTTCGGTACCCAACTTCGGTTTCTCCCAACTTTGTATCGCTTCAATCTTCACCGGGTCAACAGATACTCCATGTTTTGACACCACGTGCCCAAGGAATGCTACTTCCTTAAACCAGAACTCGCATTTCTTCAGCTTGGAATATAGCTTATTTTCACGAAGCCTTTTAAGTATCAGCTTCAAATGGTGCTCATGATCTTCACGGCTTTTGGAATAGATGAGGATGTCATCAATAAAGACAACAACGAACTGATCCAAATATTCCTTAAATACACGGTTCATCATATCCATGAAAGCAACAGGAGCATTAGTCAATTCAAAGGACATAACTAAGAATTCATAATGCCCATACCGAGTTCTGAAGGCAGTTTTTGGAATATCCTCAGTTTTAATCTTCAGCTGATGATATCCAGAAAGAAGGTCAATTTTTGAAAAGAATTGTGCTCCTTGCAACTAGTCAAACATGTCATCAATGTGAGGTAGCGGATACCTATTCTAGATGGTGACATGGTTATTCTCGGTAGTCAATACAAAGTCGTATACTCCCGTCTTTCTTCTTTACGAATAAAACAGGAGCACCCCAAGGAGATGTACTAGGACGAATGAAACCGATGTCTATCAATTCCTGTAGTTGGACTTTTAACTCCTGAAGTTCAATAGGAGCCATTCGATATAGGATTTTAGAAATGGGTTTTGTACTTGGTTCTAGGTTAATAAAGAATTTAACATAACGTTATGGGGGTAGACCGGGAAGTTCTTCAGGAAATACATCAGGAAATTCACTAACAACTAAAATATTTTTTAAATCTGACTTATCTTTGTTCAAATCCATAACATGGTCTAAGAAAGCTTGACATCCGTTTTTCAATAAACGAATAGCTTTATGGCTTGATATGACAGTGATTGATTTTAGTGGTTTAGTTGTTTGAATTCGTATGACAGGTTGGTTAGGAATATGAAAACTAACAACCTTAAGAAAATAATCAATTTGGGCATGATGAGTAGTTAACCAATCAATTCCTAAAATCACATCAAAAGCAAGTATCTTTAAAGAGATAAGATCAACAGGTAATGTGATGGTGCCAACTTGGATTAAGCAAGATTTATAAACAGTGGACGTAACTAAAGTTTCTCCTAACGGAGTCTCCACTGATAAATCAAAGTCTAATTTCTCCGGAGTCAAGTTTAAACGTTGAGCACAAGCAGGAGGGATAAAAGAATGTATAGAACCGATATCTAGTAAGGTATAAACTTTGCAAGAGTTTATGATAAGCTTACTCGTGATCACCTCGTTCGGGTTTCTCGTGTTTTGGCGATCCACGGCTTCTTCTTCCAGAACCGGCCGATTTCGATTTATCCGGGATAGAATTTTGAGTTACCATCCCTGCTGAACTTGGTTTCGCTACAGAGTAGTCTCGAGCTATATGGCCCTCCTTTCCACAGTTATAACATACCTTGGATTGTTGTGGGCAGTTTGGGCTGATATGTCCCACTTTCCTGCATTTTTAACAAACAACCGGTGCTCGTTCTCCTTCCCTAGAAACAGTTGATGTTTGTGCTGACGTCTTCACGTTATCATTGTTGTACCTTCTCTTTTTAAAATCTCTTCCCGACTCGCTCTTTCTATTATCACGGCCACGTTTACCACCAAAGTGATTACCGCTTTTGTCTGAATGTTTTCCTCCCTCCTGGTTTTCATTGCTCCGATGACCGCTGCCACCGGTATGACCCTGGTTGTGTTCCCTTAATTGAACATACTCATTATCTCGCTCTAATAATTGAGCCCTGTTTACAACATCTGAATATAAAGAAAATTTATGAGAGATAAGATATTGCCGGATCTCGGGTTTTAGACCTCTCAGGAACATCCTCGTCATTCGTTCCTCATTCTCTACCAAATGAGGTGCAAACCTGGATAACTCTGCAAACTTCGCCTCGTACTGGGACACCGTCATGTTATTTTGTTCCAGTCTAATAAACTCTACCTCCTTCATATGTCGAATACTTTCAGGAAAGTACATGTTGAGTGCAGCAGGCTAGGTACGCTTCACAGACTCTCACCAGTAGTCTGTCTCACTACGGAACATAAAGGTGGTGAATGGAACCTTCTGTTCCTCCGTGGATCCCAAGACATCTAATATCTTGGTAATTTGCTTGACCCACGTTTCCGCCTTGATCAGATCCGGCTTTCCAATAAATTCTGGTGGTCCCAACTCCTTGAACTACTTAGCTGTGACAAACCGCGCGTTACTATCACTTCCACCTGTATTTTGTACACGAGTCTCCCTCGTCTAATTTTGCATGAACTGCAAAAAGCTCCTAAATATTCCATCATTCATCGTTTGCTCTGTAGTATTGTTTACAGGAGGAATATAGCCTTCCTGTTGTACGTTCTCCTGGTTTGTGACTAAAGGTTGTTTCACAGTCTCATACACTCCATTGTTAACGTTCTCAGCAGCCATTCTTAAATACTGTCATAAAACAAGGGTTAATTAAACAAATTAATATATCACTTAATATCCCTATATTATGACCGAGCAATAAATAAGCTTAGATAGGACACACTAGCGAAGGATTTACTCATCTCTCCCCTCCTAGTTCTATTCCCCGATCTTCGCCAGAGACCATATCCCTAAGCTTTGATACCAACTGTGACGTCCCCAAAATAGGTATACAAGACCCATTCTGAGTCGCCAAATACATGGTACAGAAAGCAAACTACAACTTCAATAATACAAATGTCGTGTAAAATACGACAACACATACTGTGAGTTTAAATACAAATATTGTCTTCTAGACAATATCCACACTCAAATAAGTCCTCATTACAATTATTCATACACTATTTTATAGAATAGTGAGGACTGCTAAAACATCTTTCTAGAACCATCACTCCATACCCCGACTAGATCTGGCTATGTTCTCTCCTCCTGAGAAGAAAAATGGAACAAAAAGGAAAAGGGTGAGCTCAACTAGCCCAGCAAATAATATTATAACTATGATAATATACAACAAATTATGATTAGTCCTCAATAGGGAAAAATTTGATAGAATAATATAGACAACAAGTTTTAGATCATTATTCTGCAGCGGAAACAATAATCCAATAGAAGAGTCAAGTAGAGAATGAGTTCTACTATATTCTAAGATTTAAAAGTCCATCATCAATATTTTAACCCTGTAACAACAATCAATATACATCTTTAATCAAATATTCATCTTTGCACTACATGCCAAAGATATACATTTGTATCACCAGTTGGTCATGTTCATCTCAACACCTATTCATCTTTGCAATACGGGCCAAATATATTCATCAGTTAATCATTCATCTTTGCACTACAGGCCAAAGATATTCAATAATATCATCATTTAAGACTGAGGATGATGAAAAATATTTTAAAGAAAACGAATCCAATGAGACAGAAAAATAAATAGTAAGGATTCGTATAACAGTTTATCCAAGATCAATATTACTTCATAATAACCAATTGTGAAGAAGAATTCAAAAATAAAGATCAAAACATGGATACAATCAAAGATAGTAACCATAATAGACATCTTGGACAAAAAGGAAAATTTTCATTTTTTGGTGAATAGTGACGATATCGTGAATAGTCCGATATCGTGAATAAGTAACTCTCGACACAAAAGTTCCAAATTTGATAAAAAGTTCAGACCAATATTTTGGCATAATGATATTGAAAAAAATAATATCATTTACGAAAAAAATAACATCCCTTACCTCAAAATAATCGCATTTTGATTGAATTTCGGATATAATCTTGTGATGTAAACTTACACCTAATAAAGAAACTCTCAAAGTATCAAAATACTCACAAAAATAAGCTCGACAGTATAGAGAGAAAGAAAACTTGTTTTTTGTGTGATTTTCAATTATAACCTAAGCACCTATTTATAGGAAAATGCTAGAACGCCAAAGGAGACTAAAATAATAAAATATTATTTTCTTCTCTTTTTCTTTTCCTTCCACGCACACCTCAATTGAAGAGAAGCCATCTTGGAAAAATATAACAGCCCATGTGTATTAAACAACAACCCAAAAGTGGGTCCCACCCATAATTTAATAAAAATCATTTTATTTTCCAAAACTTTAATAATTCAAAGAAAATAGCTCGTTTATCAGAAAAATACGAATTTTATGTTCATTCCACATGAAATCGAAATCTCTACAACTTTGTAGCTTTGAGTTTTTCCAAATTCTAAACAAAAAATATCCAAAATCCACAAATGGGTGATTTTTAATACCTTCATCCCGACAAAATACTTATAAAACACCTCAACATTAATTCCTTCATTTATAACCACATAAAATAAATAAATCCATCATTTATGCACATCAAATAAATATTTCCTTATAAGATAAATCAATAATTAATTATTCACAAATAATATTACATAATCACATTTATTACAACCAGGCAGTTCTCAGGAAAGAGGGGGCTTTCCGATAAGGATTTCTCCTTACTGGCGCACAATTAAGTGACCAAACCTCTCCTTGACAGAATTTTCTAGACATTGCCAATAATGTTATCTAATAATATTTTTCAAATAATATGAATTATTGATCGGATATTGGAAAATAATGTGCAGTGACAATTATTGAAACAATAATAATATAAACTATCAACGCATCAATTATTGAATCAATAAAATAAAATATTGAACATTAATTATCAGAACAATTATTGAGTAGTGTCTTCTTACATAAGAATCAATAATTCAACAATCATCACTGCAATACCGTAATTAACTCTTTCGCAAGCAACCACGCGACATCAGTGTATTTTAACCACCGAGTAATCCAACAAGATGTTAATTCAGTATCAACTACTGTAGCTTTATTTATAAAAACTCAAACTTTGTCATTTTTTTATCCGATGATTATTTTGTTATGGGGCCCTGAATGATTTGCTACTGGCCGTCAATCGGATATTCCCGACAAAAAGAATATTCCACGACCAAACGACTATTCACCGACAACAATGATTATTATATAACCACTTGCTTATTTTTGCAAATTTTGCACATTTCACCCATAACCAAAGCATTATATCAAATTAACACCTTATTAATTTAGAATAATGAATATAGAAAATTCAATTTTATTTATAATAAGTTGGGGTCTTACACATGATATCTACTATCTTCTATGATTTAAAAAGTTTATCATCAATTTTATCGCTGGGACTCAGCTAAATAAATAATCTACATCACTGAATTATCCATGCACTACGGGCCAAGGATATTCATTATTATCACCAATGGTCATGATCATACCAACAACTGTCCATCAATGCACCACGGGCCAATGATGACTTTTACCACATCATTTGTTACATTTTGGGTCATGATTATACCGAATGAACCCTGGTCATAATCATACCAATCAACAATCCATCTATGCACTACGGCCAAAGATGACTTTCATCATAATATAAGCATGATGATGATGACAATGATATAAGAATTCAATTAAATGAGAGCAAAGATAAATTTTAAAGATTTATAATTCAATTTATCCAGAATTCAATAATATCCAAATTGTCAACATGATACTGCTTTGTGAAGTAAAATTCAAGAATAATATTTTATCAAAAATAATTTGGACAAAAAAAAAATAATTTTAGTCATGAATAGTACCCAGTGAATAGTACTTCGTGAATAGTACCCCGTGAATAGTACTCCGACATAAAAAGATTAAACTTTAACAAAAATGTTCAGAAAAAATATCCTTGTGAAACGATACTAGATGAAGCGCAAATTTCAAGGATATTCTACTAATTTCAAGGAGTATAGAAGCAATACTTAACAACATGAGTATAGAATTCAGAATCTGAAATGAAATAATATTACTTACATACTACAGAGTATGAAAGAAAATATTATTTCATACGAATTTTAAACAAAAATAATATCCCTATATGAATACAAAAGAAATAATACCCCTTACCTTAGTAGGAGATTGGATACTGAAATAGTGTAGTAATAGAACACTCTTCTTCTTTCTCTCTCTATAGAATTCTCTTGTGAGTCGTAGTGAATTGGTGAGAATGAAAGAAAAATTAAGCTTCTATTTATAGAAGATTTCTAGCATAGCCCTTGAAATGTGAAAAGACAAGTGGCTTGACGACTGGTGATGTTAAAACAAAAGTGGTTTGACGCCTATAATGTGAAACAACAAGTGGTTTGATGCACGTAATGTGAAACTACAATTTATTCGACGCCAATAATGTGAAACGAAAATTGGTTCAACGCCTGTAATATGAAATGGCAAGTGTTTTGATGTCTGGTAAAGGCAATTACTATTGGCGAAAGTTACTCTTAGATGATGACATATGGGATCCCATAAAATAAACCAAACTTACCACAAACGTCTCATAACAGACTTCTTATTTATATCAAAGATTGAATAAATATTGCCACAAATCATTTTATCTTATATCAACATATTTTTAATCTTTCAACAATTATTCATCATTAATATTATAACTCACAATATTTAACAACCAGATCATTCACAGGAAAGAGGGGGCTTTTCGATAAGGATTTCTCCCTATTAGAGCGCAATTAGGTGAACAAACCTCTCCTCGACAGAAATTTCTTGACATCGTTAATATTGCAAATAATAATATGAATAACTTTGTCATCTCAATTATTGATTTAATAATATAAAATATTATGCGAGATAATCTGTGATAATAATTGAATCAATAATATGAGATACTATCAAAGAATTCTTTATAGCAATAATTGAGTATAACCTGAATGGCTTTTACGTAAGCATCAATAATCAATATCGTGTAAGGCTACTATACAACCACGCGATATTATCAGTACTTTTACCAATTTGGGTATCTCAACGATTCTGGAAATAAAACTTTCACCGTTATTTTTATAAAAAGATATTTCTATCGTTTTCTAACTCCGACAATAATTCTATTGTGGGGTCCACTAATGATCGTGCCATCGTACGAATATTCTTCGACAAAAAGAATATTCCTCGACCAAACGAATATTTTATAACAACTTGCTTACTTTGCAAAATTTATAAATATTACCCACAACTATAACATTATGTCAAATCCATACCATAATAATCAAAATGATATTTTGAGAAAAATAATCTTTATTTATGAAAGTTGAGGTCTTACAACCTCCCCTTCTTATGAAATTTTGTCCTCAAAATTAGGGTACATACCTGGTATGTTTAAGAGGTGAGGATACCGTGACTTCATTTCAGATTCTAACTCCCAGGTCATTTCCTCAACATCGTGGTTTCTCCACAAAACTTTGACTTGAGGTATAACCTTGGAGCGTAGAATATGTTCCTTCTTATCCAAGATTTTAATAGGTACCTCTTCGTACGTTAAATCTTCCGCTATCTCGTCTATTTCTTACTCAATAATGTGGTTCGGGTCTTCCACATATTTACGTAACATGGATATTTGAAAAATGTTATGAACACAGGACATACTTGGCGGTAAGGCGAGTCTATAAGCCACAGTTCCTACTCGATCAAGGATTTCAAATGGGCCAATGAATCGAGGATTGAGCTTTCGTCTCTTTCCAAATCTTGTAACTCGTTTCCCTGGAACAACACATAACAACACATGTTCTCCAACATTGAATTCTACGTCCTTTCGATGAAGATCAACATAACTCTTTTGTCGATTTTGTGAGGTCTTTATACGTTGTCGGATCATTTGAATCTTTTCTGTAATCATATGTACCAATTTCGGTCCCAACAACATTGCTTCACCCACCTCATCCCAGCATACTAGAGAACTACACTTTCTTCCATACAAGGCCTCGAACAGAATGGGTTGGATGGAATGGACCTGTTTTGGGGTTGTCACAATGTGGATATAAATGATGGATATATTTATTGTGGTTATAAATGAAGGAATTAATGTTGAAGTCTTTTATCAGTATTTTGTCGGAATGGAGGTTTTGAAAATCATTCGTATGTGGATTTCGGTCATTTTTCGTTTGGAATTTGGAAAAACTTAAACTTACAAAGTTGTAGAGAATTAAATTTCCTATCGAAAGCACATGAGATTCGAATTTTTCTGATAAAAGGGCTATTTATTATGAATTGTTGAAGTTTCGGAAAATAAAATGTTTTTATTAAAAATATGGTGGGCCCCACTTTTGGTTGGTGAGTAATGAAATGTGCTGGAATTTATTTCAAAAGTGGCGGGCTTGAATAGTAGCAGGTAAAGCCATCAGGTAGCAGGTTAGTCTGCTATGATGTTCTAAGCATTTTCCTATAAATAGGGTGCTTAGTTAGAATTGAAAATCACACAAGAAATAAGTTTTCTCTCTTTCTCTCTCTATATTATCGATCGTATTTTGTGAGTATTTAGATACTTTATGAGTTGCTATTCATCAGTGCAAGATTCCTTCAGCCTTATACCGATATTCCGATCAGAAGTACTTATATTTTGAGGTAAGGGATGTTATTTTCTTCCTAATGATGTTATTCTTTCAATATCATTATACCCAAATATTGGTATGGATTTTGTTGTGGAATTTCTACCATTTTGTGTCAGGGTTACTATTCACGTATACGTCACTATTTACGTATACAGCACTATTAACGAATACGGCACTAATCACAGAAAAAATGAAATTTGCTTTTCTTTGTCCAAGTTGTCTATTATGGTTATTATCTTTGATTGTATCTATGTTTTGATCTTTATTCTTGAATTTTGCTCCACAATTGATTATTATAAGGTATTTTTGAACTTGGATAAACTAAAGTACGAATCCCTAATCTTTGATCTTTTATCTCACTGGATTCATTTTTTTAAGATATTTTTTATCATCCTCAGTCCTAAATGATTATATTACTGAATATCTTTGGCATGTAGTGTGAAGATGAATGATCAACTGATGAATATCTTTTGCCTGTAGTGCAAAGATAAATGATTACCTAATGATTATCTTTGGCCCGTGGTGCAAAGATGAACAGGTGTTGAGATGAACATGACCAACTGGTGATACAAATGAATATCTTTAGCCTGTAGTGCAAAGATGAATATTTGATTCAAGATGTATATTGATTGATGTTATAGGGATAAAATATTGATGATGGACTTTTAAATATTAGAAGATAGTAGAATTCTTTCTCTACTTGAATCTTCTAATGGATTGATGTTCCGCTGGAGTTGTTGATCTAAAACTTGTTGTCTATTATATTTTATCAGATTTTTTCCCTGTTGAAGACTAATGATAAATTGTTGTATATTATCTTAGTCATAATATTCTTTACTAGGCTAGTTGAACTCACCCTTTTCTTTTTTGTTCCATTTTTCTCAGGAGGTGAGAACATAGCAGGAATTAGCCGGGGTATGGAATGATGGTTCGGGATAGTTGTATTAGTAGTCCTCACTATTTTGTAAAATAGTGTATCAATAATTGTAATGAAGACTCCTTTTGAGTTTGTATACTCTCTATTAGACAATAGTTGTATTCAAACTCATAGTATATGTGTTGTCGTATTTTGTAGGACAATTGTATTACTGAAGTTGTATTTGTTTCTGTACCATGTATTTGGCGACTCAGAATGGGTGATGTATACCTATTTTTGGGGTGGCACAGTTGGTATCAAAGCTTAGGGATATGACCCCTCGGCCGAGATGTGAGACAAGAACTAGGAGGGAGAGATGGGAATTCTTCGCTAGTATGAATTCGACTAAGTTTATTTGTTACTTGTTGGTCGATCGAGCATATGGTTAATATGTGATATGTTAATTTGTTAATTAACCCTTATTTTATGGAAGTATTTAAGAATGGCAACGGGAAATATTAACAATGGAGTGAATGAGACAGTGGAGACACTTTTAATCACCACCCAGGGGAACGTACAATAGGAAGGCAATATTCCTCCTGTAAACAACACTACCGAACAAATGATGAATGATGGGATGTTTGGAAGCTTTTTGCAGTTCATGAAAAATCAGGCGAGGGAGACTCGTGCACAAAATGCGGGTGGAAATGATAGCAATGTGCGGCTTGTCACAGCCAAGTAGTTTAAGGAGTTGGGACCACCAGAATTTGCGGGAAAGCCAGATCCGATTAAGGCAGAAATGTGGATCAAGCAAATTACCAAGATATTCGATGTCATGGGATGCACGGAGGAATAGAAGGTTCCTTTTGCCACCTTTATATTCCGCGGTGAGGCAGATTACTGGTGGGAATCTGTGAAGCGTACCCAGTCAGCAGCACTCAATATGTCTTGGGAAACGTTTTAGAAACTGTTTAATGACAAGTACTTTCCTGAAAGTATTCGTCATATGAAGGAGGTGGAGTTTATCAGACTGGAATAAAATAACATGACCGTGTCCCAGTACGAGGCAAAGTTTGCAGAGTTATCCAGGTTTGCACCTCATTTGGTCGAGAATGAGGAACGAATGACGAGGATGTTTTTGAGAGGTCTAAAACCCGAGATTCGACAATATCTTATCTGTCATAAGATAATGAGTATAATGAGTATGCCCAATCGAGGGACCACAATCAGGGTCATACCGGTGACAACAGTCATTGGAGCGATGATAACCAGCGACGATGAAAGAATACAGACAAAAACGGTAACTACTCGGGTGGTAATCGTGGCCATGATAATAATAGAGGTGAGTCAAGTGGAAATTTCAAAAAGAGGAGATTCAACAATGACGGGAAGACGTCAGCAGCAGCACCAGCACCAGCACCAACAACAAATTCTAGGGGAGGAGAACGTCCGCCAGTTAGATGCTACAGATGAGAAGAGGAGGGACACATAAGTCCAAACTGTTCACAGCCTTCCAAGGTGTGTTTCAGTTGTGGAAAAGACGGTCATATAGCCCGGTTATGTCCGTAGAAATGAAGTCAAGTTCAAATTTGACTACGACACCAAAGGCGCATTACTTGACAAAACAAAGTCGGTGGTTCAAGGGAGGGCGTTTGTCGTGACTGGCCAAAACGCGATTAACCCGAACGAGGTGATCACAGGTAAGCTAATCACAAACTCTTGTGAATTTTATAATTTATTAGATACCAGTTCTACCCATTCTTTTATCTCTCCTGCTTGTGCTTAATGTTTGAACTTGACTCCGGAGAAATTAGACCTTGACTTATCTGTTGAGACTCCGTTAGGAGAAACTTTCATTACATCTATTGTTTATAAATCATGCTTGATTCAAGTTGGTACCATAACATTACCTGTCGATTTTATTTCGTTGAAAATACTTGCATTTAATGTGATCTTAAGGATTGATTGGTTAACCACGCATCATGCTAAAATTGATTATTTTCGTAAGGTTGTTAGTTTTCATATTCCTAACCAACCTGTTATGCGAATTCAAACAACCAAACCACTAAAGTCAATCACTATCATATCAAGTCATAAAGCTATTCGTTTTATGAAAAATGGATGTCAAGCTTTCTTAGATCATGTCACAGACTTGAACAAAAACACGTCAGATTTGAATAATATTTCTGTTGTTAGGGAATTTCCTGACGTATTTCCTGAAGAACTTCCCGGTCTACCCCTAGAACATGAAGTTGAATTCTTTATTGACCTTGAACCTGTTACAAAGCCCATTTCTAAAACCCCATATCGAATGGCTCCTATTAAACTTCAGGAGTTAAAGGTCCAACTACGGGAGTTGTTGGACTTCAGTTTTATTCATCCTAGTACATCTCCTTGGGGTGCTCCTGTGTTATTCGTAAAAAAGAAAGACGGGAGTATGCGACTTTGAATTGACTACCGAGAATTAAACCATGTCATCATCAAGAATAGGTATCCGCTACCTCGCATAGATGACTTGTTCGACCAGTTGCAAGGAGCACAATTCTTTTTAAAGATCGATCTTCATTCTGGATATCATCAGCAGAAGCTTAAAAATGAGGATATTCTGAAGACTGCCTTCAAAACTCGGTACGGGCATTATGAATTCTTAGTCATGTCTTTTGGATTGACTAATGCTCCCGCTGCTTTCATGGATATGATGAACCATGTTTTCAAAGAATATTTGGATCAGTTCGTTGTTGTCTTTATTGATGACATCCTCATCTATTCCAAAAGCAGTGAAGATCGTGAGCACCATTTGAAGCTGGTACTTCAAAGGCTTCGCAAAAACAAGCTATATGACAAGCTGATGAAATGCGAGTTCTAGCTTGAGGAAGTAGCATTCCTTAGGCATGTGGTGTCAAAACATGGAGTACCTATCGACTCGACAAAGATTGAAGCCATACAAAGTTGGGAGCAACCGAAGTCGGTGAGCAAAGTACGTATGTTTCTGGGCTTAGCTGGTTACTATCGGAGATTAGTGGAAGGATTTTCTCGAATTGCTACTCCGTTAACTCAGCTGACTCGTAAAGATACAAAATTCGGTTGGAGCGAGGATTGTGAGAAGAGTTTTCAAGAACTCAAGAGGAGACTCATTTCGGCACATGTTCTGACAATACCATCTGGTTCTGATGAATTTGTTATCTATAGCCATGCTTCAGGCAAAGGGTTAGGATGTGTTCTCATGCAACATGGGAAAGTCATAGCCTATGCCTCGCGACAACTCAAAGAATATGAGAGGAATTATCCTACTCATGATTTGGAGTCAAAAGCAACCATTTTCGCGTTGAAGATCTGGAGACACTACCTGTATGGGGAGAAAGTGGAGATCTATACAGATCATAAAAGCCTCAAATATTTCTTCACCCAAAAGGAACTCAATATGCGGCAACGACGTTGGCTCGAGGTGTTGAAAGATTACGATCATACCATCTAATATATTCCTTGGAAAAAAACGTGGTAGCTGACGTATTAAGTAAAAGATCATATGCGGGTACGAGTGCAATGTTGTTAACACAAAGGTCCATTTTGTATGACTTGCAAAGGATGGAGATAGAGGTAAAGGCTCCAAATACCCACGTGATGATATCAAACATACGAGTAGAACCAACTTTAATCGATAAAGTAAAAGCTGCTCAAGCTATGGATATTGAGTTGATGCATATGAAGAAGAAAGTGCAAGAAGGTGATATTCCAGAAGCAAGAATCGATGAAGAAGGAATACTTCGAGTTAACTCCAGACTTTGTGTTCCTAACTATTTTGACTTGAAGCATAGAATCATGATGGAGGCACACAACACACCGTTTGCAATCCATCCTAAGAGTACCAAAATGTATCATGATCTTCGACATACATTTTGGTGGAGCAATATGAAAAGAGAGATCGTGGAGTTTATCTCGAGGTGTTTAACTTGTCAACGTGTAATGGCGGAGCATCAAGTGTCGAAGGGTCTATTGCAACCACTTGAGATTCTGAAATGGAAGTGGGAACACATTACTATGGATTTCGTTACGGGTCTTCCCAAGGTTTTTCAAGGCATAGATGCGATTTGGGTTATTATTGATAGATTAACCAAGTCTGCTCATTTCTTGCCTATATGGGAGACTTATTCCCTTGAACGTCTTGCTAGTATGTATGTAAATGAGATTGTGAGATTGCATGGCATGCCAGTATCCATAGTTTCGGATCGTGACCCAAGATTCACTTCACGATTTTGGGTTAGCTTGCAGAAAGCTATGGGCACGGATTTACGATTGAGTTTGGCATACCATCCTCAAACTGACGGACAATCGAGAGAGACTATTCAAACTCTTGAAGATCTAGTAAGACTCGTGTCCTTGATTTCAAAGGAGTTGATAAGTACCTACCATTGGTGGAATTCTCCTACAAAGAATGTTTATTAAACAAGTATAGGTATGGCTCCATTTGAAGCATTATATAGACGAAAGTGTCGCTCTCCAATATGCTGGGATGAGGTGGGAGAAACAACGTTGTTGGGACCAGAGTTGGTACGAATGACTACAGAGAAGATCCAAACGATTCGATAACGTATACAAATAGCACATGATCGACAAAAGAGTTATGCGGATCTTCATCGAAAGGACGTGGAATTTAATATTGGGGATCATGTATTATTACGTATTGCTCCATGGAAGGGAGTTACAAGATTTGGGAAGAGAGGAAAGCTCAATCCATGATTTGTTGGTCCATTTGAGATTCTTGACCGAATAGGAAATGTGGCCTATACACTCGAATTACCTCCAAGCATGTCTTGTGTTCATAATATTTTTCACATATCTATGCTTCGTAAATTTGTGAAAGACCCAAACCACATTATTAAGTTAGAACCGGACGAGATAGCCGAAGATTTAACGTACGAGCATGTCCTACGCACAAGTTAAGTTTTGGTGGAGAAACCATGCTATTGAAGAAATGACCTGGGAGTTGGAATCAAAAATGAAAGCAAGGTATCCTCACCTTTTCGAAACACCAGGTACGTACGTTAATTTCGAGGACGAAATTTCATAAGAAGGGAAGGTTGTAAGACCCCGACTTTTTAATGAATAAAATCAAATTTCCTCTATTTATTATTGTGAATAATAAGGTATTAATTTGATATAATACTTTGATTATGGGTGAAATGTGAAAATTTTTCAAAATAAGCAAGTGGTTAAAAAATATTCATTTTGTCGGGGAATATTCGTTTGGTCGTGGAATATTCTTTTTGTAAAGGAATATTCGTACAACGGCGCAGCCATTTGTGGTCCCCACAATGGATAACTGTCGGATGAAGAAAATGACAAGTTTGAGTTTTTATAAATAATCTAGCAGTAATGGTTACCAATTAACTAACACTTGTTGGAATACCCGGTGGTTAAAATACAAGATGTACGGCGTGGATGCAATATTGTTGCTGCCAGTATTGCAGCAATGATTGTTGAATTATTGATTCTTACGTAAGAAGGCACAACTCAATAATTGTTATAGTAATTACTGTTCAATATTTTATTTTATTGATTTAATAATTACTGCGTTGATATTTTATATTATTGTTGTTCAATAATTATCACAGCATAGTATCTCCATTATCAGATCAATAATTCATTTATTTGAATAATATTATTAGATAGAATTATTGGTATTGTCTAAGGAAGTTCTGTCTAGGAAAGGGATTTGGTCACCTAATTGCGCGCCAATAAAGAAAAATTCTTATCGGAAAGCCTCCTCTTTCCTGGGAACGACCTGGTTGTCATAATTGAAATTCTGTAATATTATTTGTGAATAATTAATTATTGATTTATATGATAAGGAAATATTTATTTTATGTGGATATAAATGATGGATATATTTATTGTGGTTATAAATGAAGGAATTAATGTTTAGGTGTTTTATCAGTATTTTGTCGGAATGGAGGTTTTGAAAATCATCCGTATGTGGATTTCAGTCATTTTTCGTTTGGAATTTGGAAAAATATAAACTTACAAAGTTGTAGAGAATTAAATTTCCTATGGAAAGCACATGAGATTCGAATTTTTCTGATAAAAGGGTTATTTATTATGAATTGTTGAAGTTTCAGAAAATAAAATGTTTTTATTAAAAATATGGTGGGCCCCACTTTTGGTTTGTGAGTAATGAAATGTGCTGGAATTTAATTTCAAAAGTGGTGGGCTTAAATAGTAGCAGGTAAAGACAACAGGTAGCAAGTTAGTCTGCTATGGCGTTCTAAGCATTTTCCTATAAATAGTGTGCTTAGTTAGAATTGAAAATCACACCAGAAACAAGTTTTCTCTCTTTCTATCTCTATATTATCGAGCGTATTTTGTGAGTATTTAGATACTTTGTGAGTTGCTATTCATAAGTGCAAGTTTCCTTCAGCCTTATACTGATATTCCGATCAGAAGTACTGATATTTTGAGGTAAGGGATGTTATTTTCTTCCTAATGATGTTATTCTTTCAATATCATTATAAAAAAATATTGGTATAGATTTTATTGTGGAATTTCTACCTTTTTGTGTCGAGGTTACTATTCACGTATACGTCACTATTTACATATACGACACTATTCATGAATACGATACTAATCACATAAAAAATGAAATTTGCTTTTCTTTGTCCAAGTTGTCTATTATGGTTACTATCTTTGATTGTATCCATGTTTTTATCTTTATTCTTGAATTTTGCTCCACAATTGATTATTATAAGGTATTTTTGAACTTGGATAAACTAAAGTACAAATCCCTAATCTTTGATCTTTGATCGTTTATCTCACTAGATTCGTTTTTTTAAGATATTTTTCATCATCCTCAGTCCTAAATGATGATATTACAGAATATCTTTGGCCTGTAGTGCAAAGATGAATGATTAACTAATGAATATCTTTGGCTTGTAGTGCAAAGATGAATGATTACCTAGTGAATATTTTTGGCCTGTAGTGCAAAGATGAACAGGTGTTGAGATGAACATGACCAACTGGTGATTCAAATGAATATCTTTGGCCTGTAGTGCAAAGATGAATATTTGATCCAAGATGTATATTGATTGATGTTACAGGGATAAAATATTGATGATGGACTTTTAAATCTTAGAAGATAGTAGAATTCTTTCTCTACTTGACTCTTATAATGGATTGATGTTCCGCTGCAGTTGTTGATTTAAAACTTGGTGTCTATTATATTTTATCAGATTTTTTCCCTGTTAAAGGCTAATGATAAATTGTTGTATATTATCTTAGTCATAATATTCTTTACTTGGCTAGTTGAGCTCACCCTTTTCCTTTTTGTTCCATTTTTCTCAAGAGGTGAGAACATAGCAGGAACTAGTCGGGGTATGGAGTGATGGTTTAGGATAGTTGTATTAGTAGTCTTCACTGTTTTGTAAAATAGTGTATCAATAATTGTAATGAGGACTCCTTTTGAGTTTGTATACTCTCTATTAGACAATAGTTGTATTCAAACTCACAGTATATGTGTTGTCGTGTTTTGCACGACAATTGTATTACTGAAGTTGTATTGGTTTCTGTACCATGTATTTGGCGACTCAAAATGGGTGATGTATACCTATTTAGGGGGCGTCACAGCTGCGTACAGTTTTGACAGATGTGTCCCTCCCCTCCGTATTTGTAACATACGACCGGCAGTCGTTCTCCTTCCTTAACAACAGGTGTTGGTGTTGACGTCTTTCCATCATTATTGAATTTCCTCTTCTTAAAATTTCCACTTCTATTATCTTGGACATGATTACCACCGAAATGGTTACCATTTCTGGCATGTTTATTCCCTCCAAGTTTGTTGTCACCGCTTCGATGACTACTACCACTGGTATTATCGATTTGCCGGCTGCCCTCACTTGGTTGGGTTAACTCATTATCTGAGCCCTATTTACAACATCTGTATACAAACACAGTTTGTGACAAATTAAGTATTGACGTATCTCAGGTTTGATACCTCTTAGAAACATCCGCATCATTCTCTCCTCATTATCAACCAAGTGGGATGCAAACCGGGACAACTCGGCTAACTTAGCTTCGTACTGTGACACGGTCATATTCTTTTGCTCCAGCTTGATAAACTCCACCTCCTTCATGTGACGAATACTTTCGGGAAAGTACTTGTCGTTGAATGATTCTTGAACTTCTCCCAAGACATCTTCAAAGTCATGACAGTCAGGGTGCGTTTAATGGATTCCCACCAGTAATCTGCCTCTCCTCGCAACATGAAGGTGGCAAAGGGAACCTTTTTCTCCTCAGATCATCCTAAGACATCAAATATCTTGGTGATCTGTTTTATCCATGCCTCCGCCTTAAGTGGTTTTGGCTATCACAAAAACTCCGGTGGACCCAGTTCCTTGAACTGCTTAGCGGTGACCATCCGTGAGTTGCCAGTGTTTCCACCTGCATTTTGGACAGAAGTCTATCTCGCCTGATGTTGTATGAATTGCAAAAAGCCTCTGAACATTCCGTCGTTCATCATTTGGTCGGTGTTGTTGTTAACCGGAGGATTATTTCCTTCCTGATGCACATTATCCTGGGTATTGATCTGTGGTGACTCAACGATATCCTGTGCTCCATTGATAATATCAACATTCTCGAATGTCATTTTAAAACACTGCTACAAAACAAGGGTTAATTGACATGCTACATATTATCCCTATATTCTGACCGACCAATTAAATAACAATTAAACATAGGTAGGTCATACTAGCGGAGGAATTACCCGTCTCTCCCCTCCTAGTTCTAGTCTCACATCTCAGCCAGGGATCATATCCCTAAGCTTTGATACCAACTGTGACGCCCCCAAAAAAGGTATACATCACCCATCTTGAGTCGCCAAATACATGGTACAAAATTTAAATACAAACTTCTTTTATATAGTACGACAAAACGTAGCTGAGAGTTTCAACACGGATAATGTCTCGTAGAGAGTATCCAAACTAAAATAAAGTCCTCATTACAATTATTATCACACTATTTTACATAATAGTGAGGACTACTATAGCCACCTACATGGACTGTCACTCCATTTCCCAACTCGTCCCAGCTATATTCTCATTTCCTGAAGAGAACAATGAAAGCAAACGGGTGAGCTCAACTAGCCCAGTAAGAAATATTATGACTAAGATAATGTAGAATAAATTTTTCTGCAGTGGAACAAGCAATCCATTATAAGAGTTAAGTAGAGCATGATATCTACTATCTTCTATGATTTAAAAATTTTATCATCAATTTTATCGTTGGGACTAGCTAAATAAATAATCCATATCACTGAATTATCCATGCACTACGGGCCAAAGATATTCATTATTATCACCAATGTTCATGATCATACCAACAACTGTCTATCAATGCACTACGGACCAATGAGGACTTTTACCACATCATTCGTAACATTTCGGGTCATGATTATACCGAATGATCCCTGGTCATAATCATACCAATCAACAGTACATCTATGCACTACGGCCAAAGATGACTTTCATCATAATATAAGCATGAGGATGATGGCAATGATATAAGAATTCAATTAAATGAGAGCAAGGATAAATTTTAAAGATTTATAATTACATTTATCCAGAATTCAATAATGTCCAAATTGTCAACAAGATACTGCTTTGTGAAGTAAAATTCAAGAATAATATTGTATCACAAATAATTTGGACAGAAAAGAAATTAATTTTTGTCATGAGTAGTACCCCGTGAATAATACTCCAGCATGAAAAGATTAAACTTTAACAAGAATGTTTAGAAAAATATCCTTGTGAAACGATACTAGATGAAGCGCAAATTTCAAGGATATTCTACTAATTTCAAGGAGTTTAGAAGCAATACTTAACAACATGAGTATAGAATTCAGAATCTGAAACAAAATAATATTACTTATATACTACAAAGTATGAAAGAAAATATTATTTCATACGAATATTGAACAAAAATAATATCCCTATATGAATACAAAAGAAATAATACCCCTTACCTTAGTAGAAGATTGGATACTGAAATAGTGTAGTAATATAATACTCTTCTTCTTTCTCTTTGATTCTCTCTCTATAGAATTCTCTTATGAGTCGTAGTGAATTAGTGAGAATGAAAGAAAAATTAAGCTTCTATTTATAGATGATTTGTAGCTTAGCCCTTGAAATGTGAAAAGGCAAGTGGCTTGACGACTGGTAATGTGAAAAGAAAAGTGGTTTGACGCATGTAATGTGAAACAACAAGTGGTTTGACGCCTGTAATGTGAAACGACAATTGGTTCAACGCCTGTAATGTGAAACGACAATTGGTTCGATGCCTGTAATATGAAATGGCAAGTGGTTTGACGTCTGTTAAAGGTAATTACTATTGGCGAAAGTGACTCTTAGATGATGACATATGGGCCCCCATAGAATAAACCAAACTTACCACAAACGTCTCATAACAGACTTCTTATTTATATCAAAGAATTAATAAATATTACCACAAATCATTTTATCTTCAATCAACATATTTTTAATCTTTCAACAATTATTCATCATTAATATTATAACTCACAATATTTAACAACCGGATCATTCACAGGAAAGAGAGGGCTTTTCGATAAGGATTTATCCCTATTGGCGTGCAATTAGGTGACCAAACCTCTCCTCGACAGAACTTTCTTGACATCGTCAATATTGAAAATAATAATATGAATAACTTTGTCGTCTCAATTGATGATTTAATAATATAAAATATTATGCAGATGATACTGTGATAATAATTGAAGCAATAATATGAGATACTATGCAGCAATTACTATAGCAATAATTGAGTATAACTGAGTGGCTTCTTACGTAAGCATCAATAATCAATACCGTGTGCTACTTTGCAACCACGCGTATTACTGTACTTTTACAACTGGGTATTTCAATAGTTAACAATAAAACTTTCGCCGTTATTTTGTTAAAACGATATTTCTGTCATTTTCTAACTCCGACAATAATTCTGTTGTGGGGTCCACCAATGATTGTGCCATCGTACAAATATTCTTCGACAAAAAGAATATTCCCAGACCAAACAAATATTTTATAACAAATTGCTTACTTTGCAAAATTTATAAATATTACCCACAACTATAACATTATATCAAATCCACACAATATTATTCAAAATGATATTTAGAGAAAAATAATCTTTATTTATGAAAGTTGGGGTCTTACAACCTCCCCTTCTTATCAAAATTTCGTCCTCGAAATTAGGGTACATACCTGGTATGTCTAAGAGGTGAGGATACCTTGACTTCATTTCAGATTCTAACTCCCAGGTCATTTCCTCAACATCGTGGTTTCTCCACAAAACTTTAACTTGAGGTATAACCTTGGAGCTAGAATATGTTCCTTCTTATCCAAGATTTTAACAGTTACCTCTTCGTACGTTAAATCTTCCGCTATCTCGTCTGGTTCTAACTAAATAATGTGGTTCGGGTCTTCCACATATTTACGTAACATGGATATGTGAAAAATGTTATGAATATGAGACATACTTGGCGGTAAGGCGAGTCTATAAGCCACAGTTCATACTCGATAAAGAATTACAAAAGGGCCAATGAATCGAGGATTGAGCTTTCCTCTCTTTCCAAATCTTGTAACTCCTTTCCACGGAGCAACACGTAACAACACATGTTCTCCAACATTAAATTCTACGTCTTTTCGAGGAAGATCAGCATAACTCTTTTGCTTCACCCACCTCATCCCAGCATACTGGAGAACGACACTTTCTTCCATACAAGGCCTCGAACGGAGCCATGCCGATACTTGCTTGATAAATGTTGTTGTAGGAGAATTCCACCAATGGCAAGAACTTGTCCCAACTTCCTTTCAAGTCAAGGACACAGAGTCTTAATAGATCTTCCAGAGTTTGAATAGTCCTGTCCGACTGCCCATCCATTTGAGGATGATATACCGAACTAAATCGTAAATCCGTGCCCATAGCTTTTTGCAAACTGACCCAAAACCGTGAAACGAATCTTGGGTCTCGATCAGAAACTATGGATACTAGCATACCATGCAGTCTTACAATCTCATTTATGTACATATGAGCAAGACTTTAAAGTGTATAAGTTTCTCGTATATATAAGAAATGAGCAGACTTGGTCAATCGATCAACAATGACACAAATTGCATCTCAACATTTTTAGATGCCATTCTTAAACATATCACAAAACAAGGGTTAATTGACATGCCACATATTATCCCTATACACTGACCAACCAATTAAATAACAAATAAACTTAGGTAGGTCATACTAGCGAAGGAATTACCCGTTTCTCCCCTCCTAGTTCTAGTCTCACATCTCATCCATGGATCATATTCCTAAGCTTTGATATCAACTGTGACACCCCCAAAATAGGTATACATCACCCATTCTGAGTCGCCAAATACATGGTACATAATACAACTACAACTTAATTATACAACTATCGTGTAGAATACGACAAAACATAGCTAAGAGTTTTAACACGAATATTGTCTCCTAGACAATATCCAAACTCAAATTCACTCTTACTACAATTATTATAACACTATTTCACAGAATATTGAGGACTACTAAAGCAACCATCTGGATCGTCACTCCATTCCCCGACTAGTCTAAGCTATATTCTCATTTCCTGAAGAGAACAGTGAAATATAAGGTGAGCTCAACTAGCCCAGTAAGAAATATTATGACTAAGATAATGCAGAATAAATTATCCTTAGCCTTCAACAATATAACAACTGATATAATACAATAGAAAACAAGTTTTAGATCAACAGCTGTAGCAGAATAAGCAATACATTAGAAGAGTCAAGTAGAGCATGATATCTACTATCTTCTATGATTTAAAAAGTTTTTCATCAACTTTATCACTGAGACTCACCTTAATAAATAAACCACATCATCGAATCAACTTTTTGTATCGGCGGGAGCCGAGTGTTAATCCCTTTAAAGATATAGAAGTCTTCTTTGGCAGCCCACTATAAGCCTTCTCACACACTTTAAAGCCTTTCTCTTCATCTTTGCATACACTTTTCTTCACGTTGAGAGTCGTGTTGCGTGTGTTTGCCCGGACTTCGGTCCGTGGTTTTATTTCATTTTGTATATATATATATATATATATATACTTATATATATATATATATATATTATTTATATATGGACTAACATTATCTAGTTATGCCTTGATGTAGCCTAGACTTTGGTCTGGAGCGTTTATTTTCTTTCGTATATATATACTTATATATATGAACTGTTTGTCAAACTTTGTTCGATGAGCTGGATTTTACATCCGGAGCGTTTACTACTTTAATATATATATATATATATATATATATGAACTGTGTGTCGAACTCTATTCAATGAGCCTGGATTTGACATCCAAATGCGTTTATCGCTTTTATATATATATATATATATATATATATATATATATATATATATATTTACATTCAGGTCCACACCTTGAGTTTACTTATGATTGACCATCTTTACATCTTTATTTACTTTTCGTCCCGCTTTGGAGTTTACTCCGTATGGTTTATTTCTTTTACTGACTTTATTTACATTTCTGATCCCCCATGGAGGTGGTTCGTGGTGGCTTATCATGTCTATATATATATATATATATATATATATATATATATATATATATATATATATATACGCTTCTCGCTTTATAATCAATTATGGATCATATGAGCCTAGGAATCATGTGATCACATATTCAGTTTACTGGATCTAGATTCGGTTCCCATGATGACATTTTTAGCTGTAAGCAGCTTGTAAATTTATTCACGGTGTTCGGATGTCCTCAAATGGTTATCATACCCACGAGGATTTCGGCATTATTTTGTATATTATTTTCTTGAAGATGCTTCGCATCTCGAAAATTAAAAACAATCAAGCCAAACACTTAATAAAAATGGGAGTGTAAAAGGTCTCAATTACTATTGAGCACAAGGGTTTGAAAAACCTCTTTTATAAAATATCATTCCCATATCTTGTGAAAAACTAAATTTTTACACAAATTCAAACCATGTGTATATAGGTGTGAACGAGACCTCACACTACTTCCAAATAACTGCACATTGATCCACACACACAAATACATTCATATAACTATTTCTTGAAAAGAGGCGGTCACCGTGGTAACACGGATGTCAGGGGGTGCCTAACACCTTCCCTCCGCATAATCAAGTCCCCGGACCCTAATGAATCTTAGTTTCATCGACCCGTTTAGCAGTGTCACATCACTGGGTCAATGTGTAAACTTTTTCTCGGTTGTGTTGATACAACCATATAAAAAATCAACTGGCGTCTCTTAACAGTCCATCATCAACATTATACATCTCGTACCTTTTTTACTTATTTTTTCAAACAAATCTCACTTAAAATGAGAACACCAAAGAACAAGTAACGGAAAGGGACAAATAAAAAATCTCGACGTCGACAGGTGGCGACTCTGCTGGGGACACCAGTAAGAGGACTTATTAAGCCGCTATTACAATCTTTTCAAAACTGTTATATACTTGTGTGTGAATGTTGCATTTACATTTATGATGAATGTGTTCGAATACATATATTTTTCTGCGCATAATGCTTTACACTATATCTGTTTGTGATATTAGTGCTTCGCAAATGTCATCATTTTCATAAACGGTGAGACACGTTATATGTGAATGTATGTTGTGTGGTTCCTCCATCAGGGAGCTATCCTGTCGGTGTTTGATTAATGGACTCGTAGGAAGACTAATTCCAACGAGGCTTAGGAAAGGCACCACCCAAATTTGCTCCAGTTGAAAGATCAGATTAATTTCTCGTCGAGTAAATTGCAATGATTTGGGAACCTTCATGCTAAAAAGTCGTGAGAGTAACCTAAGATAGGTCAACCTCTGATAAACTAAACACGTAGGAAAGTCTCTTCATGCTTTTTCATTACTTGTAAAGTAAATTACTTGTAATTTCATGCCATATTCATCTCCGTATAAAGAGAAATATGAAGAAACATGTTTACATACATATTTTAATTAAAATATGCTATCCTGGATTACAAACAGCTAACATCCTCCTGGTAGGATAATATTCCTAGAACGGATACGTAGCATTTAACATTTGCACATTCCCTAAAGACTAAACTACGCAAGTCTTTTGCAGGGAAGCAAACAGACCTATTTCCCGATCAAAATCCAAAAACGCCACGAGCCTACAGTCAATTATGATGTCATCAGACCAGACTGACCTTAATCCAGTTTCTTGCAAAGAATTTGACAGATTAAATAAACAAATCACAGATTTAGTTGTCCTACTTAAAGAACTACACCAGTCTACTTAGGGTACGAGGATACCCGTACATGCTGAATCCTCTATACAAGGAGGAACCCAAGGTCCTGATAAAACCATTACAGAACCTGAACTTCAGTTGGATACGACAAACAAAAGTCATGATATCACCCATCTCAAAGGAGATCCAGACACCGGTGACATCAGGAAGAAAGTCCTTCAAATGGAAGAATCCCTTCGTGCGATCAAAGGAATTGGAGCACATGGGAGTGTCTCCTATGCTGACCTTTGTATATTCCCTGATGTTCATTATCCAGAAAAGTTTAAAACTCCTGATTTCGAAAAAGATGATGGGTTAGGAGATCCTTATACACATTTGAAGGTGTTCATTGGAGAACTTAGATCTTATGCAGAGGACGAAAAGCTTAGGATGCAGTTGTTCCAGAAGAGTCTGACTGGAGAAGCTCGTTCGTGGTATACCAGATTAGACAACTCAAAGATCCATAGTTGGGAGGATTTAGCTCACGCCTTCCTCACTCAATACAGCTTCCAGTCTCAGATGGCTCCTGACCGATATCAGATTTCCAAGGTCAAGAAACAGTCCAACGAGTCTTTCAAAGAGTATGCTGAAAAGGTGGAGGCGCCTTGCTGCTCAAGTTGTTCCTTCCATGACGGAATCAGAAATGGTCATGACCTTTACAGACATACAGGAAGCTCCTTTCTGTGAAAGAGTCTTAGCTGGAATTAGTAAACCATTTGCTGAAATGATCAAGCACGGAGAAATGGCTGAGATGGGATTGAAGTCAGGAAAGATTCAAGACCTAACCGCTCTTAAAGCAGTTGATGAGCACATCCAATCCGAAAATTATGGAAACAACCCCCGGAGGGTCCATAAAAAGAAAGAGGTGGATGTTTCCTGATACTACAGGGTCAAAAAGGATATCAGAAGATGCCTATCCATAGGAGAGATTACACTCACTTTCAAGCACAATCTTCAAATCCTCTATTGCCAAAAGGTGGAGAAGTCAAACGCACTAGAGTGTTCACACACTTACGGGACTCGCTCGAGAATATTCTCACTCTTCTGACAACTTAGAAGAATTAATTTATCCAGAACTATAACGTCCAAACACCCCTTCTTTGTGGATCAAGAATACTCAAAAGAATATTTCCATGTAAAGATACCGATACTATTCCACTCGGAGTATTCCACGGGATAACAAAAGAAATCAAGGTAGTGTGACACCCCCAATCCGTGTGTTCATCGTATAAAATATCATCTATCTATCTACCCATAATAAATGCAAACCATGCAATAGATAGAAATAAAATCTTCCCTTAAGGGTTACAACATCCTAATAATAATAATAAAATCCTAGGTTAAACTAACCTTAAACATCCGTGCTAAATCATAAACAAATAAGTCTTAAACAACATCATTAACTCAAGTCTTAAGCATAAATACATCATCTAATAAAAATAACAAGTCTTCATCACTTGTTAACCTTGCCCTTGCTTTTACTAGTGGAAGGTTCGTCGGTTCTTTCGTTCTTAAGTGCAATGTTATTATTAAGCAAGAGTGAACACGATTTCCCATAAGTATAACAATAAAATAACAGTAATAATAACATGCGAGTGAATCAAAGACATCTGAATAAAAGCTCAACTTTTGAATCAAGAATAAATAACAAGAAACAAAAGATTTGTGAGGGTCATAAGACCTTGAACTATGTTCTAGGTTATCAAGGGTTATACTTGAAAACTTTAACAGTCATAAGACTATGGACCTTTTACTCGTACTTAGGGGGATCACCCTTAGTACCATATCGCGTACAAATATCTTAACGCTTAACGCATAAGTAAATCCCTTCATAGGTTGTTCATCTCATTGATATTCAAGTCCGCACTAAAGGAAGTTTGGTTTGATAATTCAATAAGGGTTCTAAAATTTAGAACGTTTATCAACTAAGGACTAGTTGAATCAATAAAATTCACTAGTCTAATAAGGTTCAACAATAATGATATTCAATTTGAATAATAATCTCAAGAAGTATACAATAGAACAATTATTGTATAACCTGAATCATGCTTTGAAAAGATAATCAATCTTTAATATAACATTTGAACTTGAATAATAGAAATGATAATTTACTCGAGGTAAATAATAAACTTGAACAATAATGACAAGTAGGTTAGAAACTTGCCTCGTATGTAGATTACACTTTAACTAAGCACGCTCTTTGAATTTAATCCTACATACCATTCACATTCACAATACCAGCTAATTATAACTTAACTAATCATCAAAAACTCATTCTCTTTGTCTACTTTGATTATTAACTATACTTAGTTAATTTACCACTTTGTCACATAATTTATACTTCATTAATAACAAGCTAATTATGTATTCAATAATTTGATCCACATGCAATTATGTTATTTACATGTTAAACATCTATTTTACATCTCATTATACTTCTAACATGTTTACATGTTCATTACATTAAGTTACTAACACATTGCTAGACTTAACATTTTAAAAATAATTCATTCTCGAACTTTCAGAGATCAAGGTAATGCACACATTTACTTACACTTGGTCTTCACATGGCTAGCTGCAGGCTGCTCGCGCCGAGTCATGTCATCAAGCATAGGTGGAGGGGATAGATAGTAGCTAGTCATGTCATATGCATGCATAGTACAGGTAGACATACGTAAAATGGCGATTTCATGAAAAATCGCAGAACATGCCAATTTCTTCTAATTTCTTATTTTCTACTCGAATTTAGATATACCCACATGTTATAATTCATGTATAATCATAACCCAACATTTATATAATGACTTTAACCAATTTAAACACTTCATTACAGAATTTAAGCATGCAATTTCACTGACTTTGATGTTCTTGAAGGTTGTTAAAATAAAACATAAAAATTATCACTACAGATTCGTTATAACACAGAATCCGTTCATTTAAACTTTGGTCCCTTCGTATCAACATGCATAATAACATACGAGTGTAAAATTTAGGGATAATATACGATCAACACATGAAATATCACGTATAAGGCTATATGGCCAAAACCCAAACTCAATAATTTATGAAAAACATATACGACATGTGTTTTCATGAAACTGATGATATAGTTTACATAATATATATAATCAAATACAATTTAATAACATTTAACACATATATAAACTTATAATCATATCATTTCCCAAATACAGAGATTTACAGAAAACTTGAAAGCCATTTTTCTATGAAAACTCAATGACGTAAAAACAGAATTTGGTTTGGAGAAATTACCCAGAGTATAGATTTAGAAGAGATGATCAGTGGTGATCCTTTCACAAGTATTTGTTTGATTACACACTCACAATTTTCTTCACAATACTTTAATTATCTCTGACAAACTCTCTCTGAGTATTCTCTAGACTTAGTAAAATAATAAGAGAAAAGAAGACGTCGTAATAAATAAATCACAGATTATGGTCGCCACTACCATCATGGGTTAACTGCCCTCAACCTCTACTAGTGCCATGTTTGGCTAGCCTTAAAAGGCTTATTCTCATTTAATTTAATAACTCTTTTATCATATAGTTTAAATCATGTCACACCCTTACACAATAATTCAATTATCTTATTTAATTTAATTAAATAACATATAATAATTTCTCATAAATTCACATAGTCACATAATTAATTTTCTCATTAATTAATTATATCAAATTGTTAAATCTCAATAATTAATAATTAAATTAAAATACCATCATAGGCTTATTTAAATATTTCTTTTAATACAATAAGCTCACATAATCACATACTTCGATAATAAAAATTCTCTACATTAATTTAATAAATGTAACACATATAATTAAATTAATCTACCACAATTGCATCAATTAATTATTTAATCTAATAATTAAATCATCGAAAATATTTATTTACTTCAATAAATATTAAAAATTAAATTACAAAAATCTCGTTTGCCACATGTTTCCCCCCTTAAAAGGATTCTGTCCCCAGAATCACGACTCAATAATTTCGACCCGTTACATTCTCCCCCCCTTATAAAGATTCTGTCCCCAGAATCGCTTACACATAATTAAGTAAATAAATGTGGGTAGTTCTTCATCATATTCTCTTCGAGTTCCCACGTAGCTTCTTCAGCTTTGTGGTTCCTCCAATTTACCTTAACAAAAGGTATAACTTTATTTATGAGAGCTTGTTCTTTTCTGTCGACAATTTGAATAGGAATTTCTTCGTAAGATAAGTCTTTCTCAAAATGTAGGGGTTCATATTCAATTACATGCTTGTAATCGACTTTGTAGGGTCGTAACACAGAAACATGGAAAACGTTGTGGAAATTCTCGAGTGCTGGAGGTAGGGCTACCTTGTACGCAATTTCTCCAATTCTTCTTAGTCCTTCAAATGGTCCAATGAATCTTGGGCTCAATTTCCCCTTCTTTCCGAACCTGATCTTTCTCTTCCAGGGAGAGACACTTAAGAACACATAACTACCCGCCTCAAACTCAATATTTTTACAATGTGAATCAACGATTTCTTCCGCTCATCTTGAGTCGCTACCACCGTGTTTTCTGGATCACTTTGACTATTTCTGCTGTCTGCTGTACCAATTCTGGCCCTAGCAATTGTCTCTCACCAACTTCATCCCAGTAAAGCGGAGTTCTGCACTTTCTGTCGTATAACGCTTCATAAGGTGGCATGCCTATACTAACGTGGTAACTGTTGTTGTAGCCGAACTCTAATAATGGTAGGTGATCATCCCAATTTCCTTTAAAGTCCATCACACAGGCTCTTAGCATATCTTCTAATGTTTGAATAGTTCTTTCGCTCTGTCCGTCTGTTTGAGGGTGGTATGTTGTACTCATTCGCAATTGCGTACCCATGCATTCCTGAAGACGTTTCCAGAAATTCGATGTAAAACGCGGATCTCTATCAGAAATAATTGACACTGGAACTCCGTGCCTCGAAACAATTTCTTTTACATATAGCCTCGCCAAGTGATCTAAGTTGAATCTGATTTTGATCAGAAGGAAGTGTGCGGATTTCGTCAGTCGGTCAACGATAACCCATACTGTGTCGTAGCCTTTCTGAGTCTTCGGAAGGCCAACCACGAAGTCCATTGTAATATGTTCCCATTTCCATTCGGGATCTCTAACGGTTGTAGCAATCCACTTGTCTCTCGATGTTCGCGCTTTTACTTTCTCGGCGTGTCGACACTGGCAACACATTATGCAACATCACATTTCAAATTCGGCCACCAGAAATGCTGTCGAAGATCTTGGTACATCTTGGTACTACTAGGGTGAATCGAATATCGTGAACTATGAGCCTCGCTCAAAATTTCTTCATTAATCTCTTGTACTGGGGGAACCCAAATTCTACTTTCAAATCTCAGTATTCCTTCCTTATCCATCTTAAATCTTGGTTCAGTTCCTTCAGATATCTTCTTTGTCACCTTTTTACATTCTTCGTTCTGAAGTTGAGCCTCTTTTACTTTATCTAGTAGAGTTGTACCAGATTGCATCTGAAAAATTTTCTCATCAATCTCCATAGGATACTTCACTTCCAACTCCAGTTTCTCCATTTATGTAATTAGCTCCTCCCCGAGCAAATCAACATCATCAATTTCTCACGACCCTTTCTACTTAAGGCGCCTAAGAACCACATTTGCTTTACCCGGATGGTATAAAATCTCACAGTCGTAATCCTTATTTAATTATAACCATCTTCTTTGATGCATATTCAAATCCTTCTGTGTAAAAATATATTTCAGACTCTTGTGGTCCGTATATATTTCACACTTCTCCCCGTAGAGATAGTGCCTCCAAATTTTCAATGCAAAAACAACTGCAGCTAACTCCAAGTCATGGGTCGGATATCCCTTCTCATAATCCTTTAATTTTCGTGATGCATACGCAATGACCTTGCCTTTTTGCATAAGCACACAGCCAAGTCCTTTATGCGACGCATCACTATAAACAACAAAATTACCTATATCATCCGGAAGAGATAACACAAGTGCCGTACTCAACCTCTTCTTTAATTCTTGAAAACTTTCCTCACACTTATCCGTCCAAACAAATTTCACAGCTTTTCGAGTTAAATTCGTTAGCGGAGTTGCGATCTTGGAAAAATCTTGAATGAATCTTATATAATACCCTGCCAATCCAAGAAAACTTCGTACTTCTGATGGTGTCCTCGGCTGATCCCAGTTGATCAAGGCTTCGACTTTGGATGGATCTACCGAAATTCTGTTTTTATTGATCACGTGCCCAAGAAATTGTACTCTTTCAATCCAAAATTCGCATTTTGAAAACTTGGCATACAACTTTTCCCTTCTCAATACTTCCAATGTTAATCTCAAATGATCTTCATGTTCTTCCATGGTTTTCGAATAGACTAAAATTTCATCTATAAATACCACTACGAACTTATCCAAAAATGGATTGAAACCACCATTCATTAGTCCCATAAATGTCGCAGGAGCATTCGTAAGACCAAACGACATTACTAAAAAAATTCAGTAGTGACCATATCGCTTTCTCGAACGCCGCCTTCGATACATCCTCCGGCCTCACCTTCAAATGATGATAACCGCTTCTCAAGTCTATCTTGAAAAGTATCTCGCTCCCTTTAATTGATCAAACAGTCATCGATCCTCAGAATGGATATCTATTCTTAATCGTGACCTTATTCAGTTCTCTATAGTCAATGCAGAGTCGCATCGATCCATCCTTCTTTTTCACAAATAACACCGGCGCCCCCCCTACTACGATACGCTTCTATTGAATGTACTTCTTGTCCAACAATTCTTGTAATTGTACCATTAATTCTTTCATCTCTCACCGTGCCATTCGGTATGGTGCCTTCGATATTGGAGCGCTTCAAGCGCCCAAATCGATCACGAAAATCTACTTCTATCCGGTGGAAGTCCCGAAAATCGTCGTTGAAATACGTCGACGAAGTCCCTCACAATCCCAGATTCTCTTCTACCTTCGGATTCTCTTTTCGATTGTCGACTATGTAAGCTAAGTATCCTACATACCTTGTCTTAACAACTTCCGCCTCGCATCATCGCCGATAACTCGCTTGTCTAGGCGACTTGCTACCATAAAATACAACCTTCGATTTTAGTCATAAGGTTAATACGCTTTTTTGGCAATCAATTACATGTACTCGTAATTGAATAACCAATCCCATTCCCAAAATAACGTCAAATTCCCCAAGTCGAATAGGATAAGATCTACGCTCATGATATTACCCTTAATATCCACTCTACGCTTCTTATGTACGTATTTCAATAGGATTATTTCTCTATTCGCAATTTCTATGTTCATGGGATAATCCAATTCATCCTTAGGCAAATCTAAATTCTTGGCAAAGTCATCGGATATAAAGGAACAAGTAGTACCCAAATCAAATATGACATAAACATTAATTTTATTGATCCGAATGATACCTGACACCACATCACGAGATTGAACTGCATCTTGCACCGTCATATTGAAAGTCCTAGCAGTCGATCAGTTCGTTGCGGTTGGTCCAGTGATAGTTAAGGCATTTCCACTGTTGTTTCCCTGGTTTCCTCCTGATCCTAATCCTCCTGATCCCTTCTTGGGACAGTCTCTTGCCAGATGGTCCGTCGAACCACAAGTGAAACAAGCACCCTTCTTTGGGTTTGAACAGTTTGGGGCTATGTGGCCTTCCTGACCACAATTGTAGCTCACTCTTTTTCCTTCATACAAACTCCCAGATGGGCTTTCCCACAGGTCGGGCATGCTTCGATTCTTTTCTTCTGACTACCTTGCTGATTCCCCGATGAGTTGTCATTCCACCTTTTCTTCTGATTAAAATTTCCACCTCCTGTGCCACTTCCACTAACCTTGTTATTTCCTTCACCTTCACTCTTCTTCTTCTTCAGATCTTGATTGTACATGGTCACCGCATCGCTTCCACCTTTAGCGAGGATGGCCTTTTCAAAGATTTCTAGCAAAAAAAGTTTATCTCAAACATTGATACTTTACTATACCCCAAGGCTTTAGTCCTTGTTCAATTCTTCTAGCTTTTCTCTTTCGTCATCAGTGTACTTGATACGGGGCAAACCTCGCCAACTCATTAAATCTAGCCGTATAATCAGGTACGCTCATATTTCCTTGCTTCAATTCCAGAAATTGAACCTCCATCTGGTTCTGCGAACTAGTTGGGAAAGTACATCTCAAAAAACATTTCTTTAAATCTCTCCCAAGTAATTACACCTTCACCTCCTCGCACTTTGTTTGCTTGCCACCAATAGCTAGCCTCGACTTCAAAGATAAACGCTGCAAAAGTGGTCTTCGGTCTTCTAAACCTAGCAACGTCGAAAACCTTTCTCCATTTCCATAACCCACGTTTGAGCCTCGATCGGGTTCATGGAACCTTTAAATTCTGGTGGTCCCACCGCCTTGAAATCTTTAAACGTAGTATTTGGTGGAGCTTGAGGTTGATTATTCATTGCTCCAACATTAAGTTAACCAATTCTTTGAACAAGATTAGCATTAGGCATTATTATTGTTATTCGTAGACTCTTCCTGAGCTGGTTGACATTGTTGTCTTCTTTGTGGCGACATATTGCTGTTAAAAAGATATATGCTTATTAAATCTCTATTAAATTATCTAAATAGTTAAGACTTAACTCAACAATTTAATATAATCATTTAACACATCATCTCAAACAACTTAATATATTTAATTCAAACCAAAAGTTTTACATCAAACGATAAAGATAACCGCTATTTACATCAACCATCCCGAGATAAAGAATCCACAGATTTAAATATTAAAATATTCCTTCGCTCATAAACATATCGAATTTACATATAAAAACTAATTAAGTCTTTCACATAATTAAACAGATTATATCACTATCATCAAGGTGTTTGAATAGCCTTGCCACGCCCTCTTCCATGATACGAGACATCGTCCCGCGATCCAAAGATGTACGATGGAAGTCCTTCGAATCTGGATGGGGTACCTCAAAACTTCGATCATGGGCCTCATCCATCGCATGATTAAGTGTAGAGTATGTCTCTCCAAGCTTTTCCTTCTTTTTGCGACCATCCTCTTCCGCGTAAGATCAAGACGACGTGACTCTTTTACCCACCCTCCTCCTCTCGCTATGGCAAGCCTCTCTCTAACTCTCTTTCGATCCTTCTTCAACTTTTCTATCTCTGCGGTCTTATCTTCTTGCTTCACCCTTCTCATGGACCAAATCCCATTCTACATTTCCCAATCGTGAGTGAAGAGTCAAAATCTCCTCTCCTTCTCCTCTCGAGAGTAATTTGTCAATAATAGCTCGCTTTCGAATCAAATCCTCGACCTCATCTCGTAACTCCACGTTACGATCAGATAATGTGTCGTACATCTCAAAGATCGATGGAATTATGTGGAAACTCCTCTTCTTCTCTTCTCGTCAAATTCCTCCTCGTGATCCTCCTCGTGATCGGCCTCAGTTCATGCTCTTGACCAACAACGGTGATTAATGGAGATGACTCTCTCTCAGTACCATTGTTCCCTAACGACATGAATGTCTCTGGGCTCCTCCTCCAGAGATATACTATAGGTACTCCTCAAGGGTTCCTCCTCCCCGCCGACTAGTTCCTCCAACGCCGAAACATCCCGACAACAAAATTTTAAGTTTTAGTTACTAAGTCATACTAGTGAGCACATACTTTTAACACATAAGCACATAAAGTCTTTTATTATCTTCAATGAATTACAAAAATTCATTTCCTAGAACTCGATAAGAGTTTTCCATCACTATGTTCTTTCTATAAGGCTACTACCTAAGGTTGTATCCCCACCTAATGTTCATAACCTACAGCTTTGATACCAACTTGTGACACCCCCAAATCCGAGTACTTCAATTCCATAGGATTTGGTGTTCACTGTATAAATATCATCTATGTATCTACCCATAATAAATGCAAACCATGCAATAGATAGAAATAAAATCTTCCCCTTAAGGGTTACAACATCCGAATAATAATACAATCCCAGGTTAAACTAACCTTAAACATCTGTACGGAATCATAAACAAATAAGTCTCAAACAACATCATTAACTCAAGTCTTAAGGATAAATACATCATCTAATAAAAATAACAAGTCTTCATCACTTGTTAACCTTGCCCTTGCCTTTACTAGTGGAAGGTTCGTCGATTCTTTCGTTCTTAACTGCAATGTTATTATTAAGCAAGAGTGAGCACGATTGCCCACAAGTATAAAAATAAAATAACATTAATAATAACATGCGAGTGAATCAAAGACATCTGAATAAAAGCTCAACTTTTTAATCAAGAATAAATAACAAGAATCAAAATATTTTTGAGGGTCATAAGACCTTGAACTATGTCCTAGGTTATCAAGGGTTATACTTGAAACCTTTAACAGTTATAAGACTATGGACCTTTCTACTGCATTTTAGGGGGATCAACCCTTAGTACCATATCGCACAATATCTTAATGCTAACGATAAGTAAATCCTTTCATAGGGTTGTTCATCTCATTTGACATTCGAGTCCGCACCAAAGGAAGTTTGGTTTGGATAATTCAATAAGGGTTCTGAAATTTAGAACGTTCATCAACTAAGAACTAGTTGAATCAATAAAGTTCACTAGTCTAATAAGGTTCAACAATAATGATATTCAATTTGAATAATAATCTCAAGAAGTATACAATAGAACAATTATTGTATAACTTAATCATGCTTTGAAAAGATAATCAATCTTTAATATAACATTTGAACTTGAATAATAATAATGATAATTTACTCGAGGTAAATAATAAACTTGAACAATAATGACAAGTAGGGTTAGAAAATTTGCCTCGTATGTAGATTACACTTTAACTAAGCACGCTTCTTTGAATTTAATCCTACATACCATTCACATTCACAATACCAGCTTAATTATAACTTAACTAATCATCAAAACTCATTCTCTTTGTCTACTTTGATTATTAACTATACTTAGTTAATTTACCACTTTGTCACATAATTTATACTTCATGAATAACAAGCTAATTATGTATTCAATAATTCGATCCACGCAATTATGTTATTTACATGTTAAACATCTATTTTACATCTCATTATACTTCTAACATGTTTACATGTTCATTACATTAAGTTACTAACACATTACTAGACTTAACATTTTTAAAAAAATTAATTCTCGAACTTTTTCGGAGAGTGGTAATATGGCCACATTTTCATATATTTTCTTCGTTCATCATATATGCAGCGATGGAGCCAAACTTCGAGTCATGGCGTATGGCATATGCGAAATAGAAAGGTAATATGTACGCCATGCATGCGTGGCATATACAGACACAAAAAATGGCATTCGCAAAAAATCGTAGAACATGCCAATTTCTATCAATTTCTTAATTTCTACTCGAATTTAGACATACCCACATGTTATAATTCATGTATAATCATAACCCAACATTTATATAATGACTTTAACCAATTTAAACACTTAATTGCAGAATTTAAGCATGCAATTTCACTAACCTTGATGTTCTTGAAGGTTTTGAAAATAAAACATGAAAATTGTCACTACGAATTCGTTATAACACCGAATCCGTTCATTTAAACTTTGGTCTCTTCGTATCAACATGCATAATAACATACGAGTGTAAAATTTAGGGATAATATACGATCAACACATGAAATATCACGTATAAGGCCATATGGCCAAAACCCCAAACTCAATAATTTATGAAAAATATATACTATATGTGTTTTTCATGAAACTGATGATATGGTTTACATAATATATATAATCAAATACAATTTGATAACATTTAACACATATATAAACTTATAATCATATCATTTCCCAAATACAGAGATTTACAGAAAACCTGAAAGCCATTTTTCTATGAAAACTCAATGACGTAAAAACAAAATTTGGTTTGGAGAAATTACCCAGAGTATAGGTTTAGAAGAGATGATCAGTGGTGATCCTTTCACAAGTATTTGTTTGATTACACACCCACAATTTTCTTCACAATACTTTAATTATCTCTAACAAACTCTCTCTAAGTATTCTCTAGAATTAGTAAAATAATAAGAGAAAAGAAGACGTCGTAATAAATAAACTGACGCATTGTGGTCAGTTACCCATTATGGGTTAACTGCCTTCAACCTCTACTAGTGCCTTAAAAGGGTTATTCTCACTTAATTTAATAACTCTTTTATCATATAGTTTAAATCATGTCACACCCTTACACAATAATTCAATTATCTTATTTAATTTAATTAAATAACATATAATAATTTCTCATAAATTCACATAGTCACATAATTAATTTTCTCATTAATTAATTATATCAAATTGTTAAATCTCTAATTAATAATTAAATTAAAATACCAATAGACTTATTAAATATTTCTTTTAATACAATAAGCTCACATAATCACATACTTCGATAATAAAATTTCTACATTAATTTAATAAATGTAACACATATAATTAAATTAATCTACCACAATCAGATCAATTAATTATTTAATCTAATAATTAAATCATCAAAAATATTTATTTACTTCAATAAATATTAAATATTAAATTAAAAAACATAGAAGACGTTGTGGACATTCTCGAGTGCTGGAGGTAGGGCTACATCGTACGCAACTTCTCCGATTCTTCTCAGTACTTCAAATGGTCCAATGAATCTTGGGCTCAATTTCCCTTTCTTTCCGAATCTGATCTTTCCCTTCTAGGGAGAGACCTTTAAGAACACATAACTACCCGCCTCATACTCAATATTTTTACGATGTGAATCAGCGTATTTCTTCTGTCTATCTTGAGCTGGTACCTGTCGTGCTCGGATCACTTTGACTATTTCTGTTGTCTGCTGTACCAATTCTGGCCCTAGAAATTGTCTCTCACCAACTTCATCCCAGTAAAGCGGAGTTCTGCACTTTCTGTCGTATAACGCTTCATAAGGCGGCATGCCTATACTAGCGTGGTAACTGTTGTTGTAGCCGAACTCTACAAACGGTAGGTGATCATCCCAATTTCCTTTAAAGTTCATCACACAGGCTCTTAGCATATCTTCTATTGTTTGAATCGTTCTTTTGCTTTGTCCATCTATTTGAGGGCGTTATGTTGTACTCATTCGCAATTGCGTACCCATGCATTCCTGAAGACGTTTCTAGAAATTCGATGTAAAGCGCGGATATCTATCAGAAACAATTGACACTGGAACTCTGTGGCTCGAAATAATTTCTTTTACATATAGCCTCGCCAACTGATCTAAGTTGAATCTGATTTTGATCGGAAGGAAGTGTGCGGATTTCGTCAGTCGTTCAATGATAACCCATACTGCGTCGTAGCCTTTCTGAGTCGTCGGAAGGCCAACCACGAAGTCCATTGTAATATGTTCCCATTTCCATTCTGGGATCTCCAACGGTTGTAGCAATCCACTTGGTCTCTGATGTTCTGCTTTTACTTTCTGACAGGTCAGACACTTGGCAACACATTCTGCAACATCACGTTTCAAATTCGGCCACCAGAAATGATATCGAAGACATTGGTACATCTTGGTACTACCAAGGTGAATCGAATATCGTGAACTATGAGCCTCACTTAAAATTTCTTCCTTAATCACTTGTACTAGCGGAACCCAAATTCTACTTTTAAATCTCAGTATTTCTTCCTTATCCATCTTAAATCTCGGTTCAATTCCTTTAGATATCTTCCAATAGAATAATAAATAATGGAACCAAGTCATGTGTAAATGCACCGACTGGATATTCTAACAGAATAATTAATAATGGAACCAGGTCATGCGTAAACGCACGGACAGGATGTTTCAACAGAATAATAAACAACGGAATAACAGAAGAATTTCACCAAGTATAGGGTATCCCGCGTATACAAGTTATTCCAACAGAATAATAAAGAATGGAATAACAAAAGAATTTCACCAATAAGAAAGAAGGAATACCCCTAACGAGTACAACAAATAATATCCCTTACCATAAAAGAAGAGTATTTTGACTGGCAGGGCGAGAATATACTCAAAGGAAACTTACACTACACTCAAAGCTTTCTTAAACACTAAAGAAATACGCTCGAAGATTATAGAAGAAGAACTCTCTCTATAGTTTCTCTCTCTAGAGTTTCACTGATTTATAGAAGAATGGACTGCATAATAACTAATTCATGAACGGTCCAGATTGATTTACTTTAAACGGACGGTCCAAATTGGTTTACAATAAAATATAATATATTCTATTTATAATCTAATAAAACGAATAACTTTATAAAAATATTCTATTTTATATAAAAGGATTTTACTATTAGTCTAAAAAAACGAATAACTTTATAAAAGTATTATGTTTTACATAAAAAGCTTTTCTATTTTATTACATTAATAATACTAATAAAACAAAACTAATCACCATTATTATAATTCACAATATTAATCGACCAGGTCGCTCCTGAGAAAGAGGGGCTTTCCAATAAGGATTTCTCCCATCATGCAAGCAATTAGGTGACCAAACCTCTCCTCGATGTAACTTCTGAGATATCGTTAATATTGCAAATAATAATATTAATAACTTTGTCATTTCAATTATTGATTATAAAATATTGACAATAATTAAATCAAATAACGTGAGATATTATGCAAGAATTAATTCGTGAATAATAATTGAACAAAACCGAGTGACTTCTCACGTAAGCATCAATAATCAATACCGTGTGCTACTATGCAACTACGCGTATTACTGTACTTTTAACATTGGGTGTTTCAATAGTTAATGGTAAAACTTCTGCCGTTATTTTTATAAAGTATTTTTGTCATTTTCTCAATTCGACAATAATTTCGTTGTGGGGTCCACCAATGATTGTGTCAGTTTGTATTTAATATTCCTCGTTAAAATGAATATTCTCCCACCAATCGAATATTATATAACAACTTGCATGTACTTTGCAAAATTTATAAATATTACCCATAACTATAACATTATATCAAATTCGTTCCATAATATTCAAAAATGATATTTATAGAAAATTCATCTTTATTCATAAAAGTTAGGGTCTTACAACCTCCCCTTCTTATAAAATTTTGCCCTCAAAATTAGGGTACGTACCTGGTATGTCGAAGAGGTAAGGATACCTTGATTTCATTTCAGATGCTAACTCCCAAGTCATTTCCTCAACATCATGGCTTCTCAACAAAACTTTGACTTGAGGTATATCCTTGAAGCGTAGAATATGTTCCTTCTTATCCAAGATTTGAACATGAACCTCTTCATACGTCAAATCTTCCACTATTTCGTCCGGTTCTAACTCAATAATGTGGTTCGGGTCTTCCACATATTTACGTAACATGGATATGTGAAAAACGTTATGAACACGAGACAAACTTGGCGGTAAAGCGAGTCTATAGGCCACAGTTCCTACTCGATCGAGGATTAAAAATGGGCCGATGAATCGAGGATTGAGCTTTCCTCTCTTTCTAAATCTCGTAACTCCTTTCCATGGAGCAACACGTAACAACACATGATCTCCTATATCGAATTCCACGTCCTTTCGATGAAGATCAGCATAACTCATTTGTCGATCTTGTGAGGTTTTTATACGTTGTCGGATCGTTTGAATATTTTTCGTAGTCATACGTACCAACTCCGATCCCAACAACTTTGCTTCACCTACCTCATCCCAACATACTGGAGAACAACACTTTCTTCCATACAACGCCTCAAATAGAGCCATGCCAATACTTGTTTGATAACTGTTGTTGTAGGAAAACTCCACCAATGGTAAGAACTTATCCCAACTTCCCTTGAAGTCAAGGACACAGAGTCTTAATAAATCTTCAACAGTTTGAATATGCAGAGCTAAATCATAAATCTGTGCCCATAGCTTTCTGCAAACTAACCCAAAATCGTGAAGTGAATCTTGTGTCTCGATCAGAAACTATGGATACTGGCATACCATGCAGTCTTACAATCTCGTTTATGTATATACGAGAAAGATGTTCAAGTGTATAAGTTTCTCGTATCGGTAAGAAATGAGCAGACTTGGTCAATCTATAAACAATGACCCATATCGCATCTATACCTTGAGAAACCTTAGGAAGACCGGTAACGAAATCCATGGTAATGTGCTCCCACTTCCATTCTAGAATTTCAAGTGGTTGCAATGGACCTTTTAGTACTTGATGCTCCATTTTAACTCGTTTACAAGTTAGACACCTTGAGATAAACAGCGCTATGTCTCTCTTCATATTGCTCCACCAAAATGTATGACGAATATCATGATACATTTTGGTACTCTCAAGATGGATTCCAAACGGTGTGTTGTGCGCCTCCATCATGATTTTATACTTTAAATCAGGGTCTCTCGGAACACAAAGTCTGGAGTTGACTCGAAGTATTCCTTCTTCATCGATTCTTGCTTTCAGCATAGCACCTTCTTGCACTTTCTTCCTCATATGCATCAGCTCCAGGTCTGTAGCATAAGCAGCTTTAACTTTATCAATTAAAGTCGGTTCTACAAGTATATTCACCATCATCACATTAGTCCCTGGAGTCTTTAACTCTATCTCCATCCTTTGCAAGTCACACAAAATGGGCCTTTGTGTTGACAATATCGCACTCATACTTGTATATGATCTTCTACTCAATGCGTCAGCTACCACGTTCACTTTTCCAGGATTGTATTGGATGGTATGATCATAATCTTTCAATAGTTCAAGCCAACATCGTTGTCGCATGTTAAGTTCATTTTGAGTGAAGAAATATTTGAGGCTTTTATGATCCGTAAAGATCTCCACCTTCTCCCCATACAAGTAATGCCTCCAAATTTTAAGTGCGAAGATAACAACTGCTAACTCTAGGTCATGAGTAGGATAATTCCTCTCATATTCTTTGAGTTGACTTGAGGCATAGACTATGACTTTCCCATGTTACATGAGAGCACATCCCGACCCTTTGCCCAAAGCATCACTGTAGATGACAAATCCCTCTAAGCCAGATGGTATTATCAGAATAGGTGTTGAAATTAGTCTCCTCTTGAGTTCTTGAAAACTCTTCTCACATTCTTCGCTCCAACCAAACTTTGTATCTTTCTGAGTCAGCTGAGTTAATGGAGTATCTATTCGAGAAAATCCTTCCACGAATCTCCGAAAATAACCAGCTAAGCCGAGAAAGCTACGTACTTCGGTCACAGATTTAGGTTGCTCCCAGCTTTGAATTGCTTCAATCTTTATCGGGTCAACAGATATTCCACGACTTGATACTACGTGCCCAAGGAATGCTACATCCTCAAGCCAGAACTCACATTTCATCAACTTGGCATAAAGCTTGTATTCACGAAGCTTTTGTAGTGTCAGCCTCAAGTTTTGCTAATGATCTTCACGGCTTTCGGAATAAATAAGGATGTCATCAATAAAGACGACCACAAAGTGATCCAAATATTCCTTGAATACTCGGTTCATCATATCCATGAAGGCAGCAGGAGCATTAGTCAATCCAAAGGACATGACTACGAATTCATAATGCCCGCATCGAAGTTCTCGAAGCCATCTTTGGAATGTCATCGGTTCTAATCTTCAATTGGTGATATCTGGAACGAAGATCAATCTTTGAAAAGAATTTGGCTCCTTGCAACTGGTCAAACAGGTCATCAATACGTGGCATGGGTACCTATTTTTAATGGTGACATGATTCAACTCCCGATAATCAATACAAAGTCGCATACTCCCATCTTTCTTCTTAACGAATAGAACAGGAGCACCCCAAGGAGACGTACTAGGACGAATGAAACCAATATCTAACAATTCTACTAATTGGGTCTTTAACTCTTGAAGTTCAATAGGAGGCATTCGATATGAGGCTTTGGAAATGGGTTTTGTACCGGGTTCAAGGTCTATACAAAATTCAATTTCACGCTCTGGGGGTAGGCCAGGAAGTTCTTCAGGGAATACGTCAGGGAATTTATTAATAATAGAAATATCATTCAAAACTGACGTATTTTTGTTTAGATCCGTGACATGAGCTAAGAAAGCTTGACATCCGTTTTTCAATAAATGAATAGCTTTATGGCTTGAGATGACCGTGATTGATTTTAATGGTTTGGTCGCTTGAATTCGCATAATAGGTTGATTAGGAATATGAAAGCTAACAACCTTACGAAAATAAACAATTTTAGCATGATGAGTAGTTAACCAATCAATCCCTAGAATCACATCAAATGCAAGTATTTTCAATGAAATATGATCGACAGGTAATGTGAGGGTACCGATTTGAACCAAACAAGACTTATAAATAGTGGATGTAATGAAAGTTTCTCCCAATGGAGTTTCCACAGATAAGTCAAAGTCTAATTTCTCCGGAGATAAATTTAATCGTTGAGCGCAAGTAGGAGAAATAAAAGAATGGGTAGAACCGGTATCAAATAAAGTATAGACTTCGCTAGAGTTTATGATAAGCTTACCTGTGATGACCTCATTCGGGTTCTTTTCTTTTCCGGGAGGTCACAACAAACGCTCTCCTTGCACTACTGGGCTTTGACTTTTCCGGGACTACTTTGGTGCCTCCATCCTAGTTTAACTTGTCTTGGTGAAAGACAAAATCGGGCTAAGTGACCTTCTTTTCCACAATTATAACATGCTTTGACTAAGATCGCGTGAGCTTTTTGACCGATGTGTCCTCCCCTCCGCTTTTGAAGCATATGATAGGTGGTCGCTTCTCCTTCCTTAACAACGGGTCTTTGGTGTTGACATCTTTCCATCATTGTTGAATATCCCCTTCTTGAAATGTCCATTCTTATTATTTTGGCCCTGATTACCACCGAAGTGGTTACCACTTCTGGCCTGTTGATTCCCTCCACGCTTGTTGTCACCGCTTCGATGACTGCTCTCACTAGTATTATCATTTTTTACCGCTCTCTTTTGGTTGCGTTGACTCATTATCAAGGCTTCTACTAATCGAGCCCTATTTACAACATCTGAATACAAACACAGTTTATGAGAAATAAGATGTTGACGTATCTCCGGCATTAAACCTCTTAAGAACATCCGCGTCATTCTCTCTTCATTATCCACCAAGTGGGACGCAAACCGAGATAACTCGGCAAACTTAGCTTTGTACTGCAACACGGTCATATTACTCTGCTCCAACTTGATGAACTCTACCTCTTTTATGTGACGAATACTTTCGGGAAAGTACTTGTCGTTGAATAGTTCTTGGAACTTCTCCCAAGACATCTTCAGTGTGGCAGGTTGAGTACGCTTTACCGATTCCCACCAGTAATCTGCCTCTCCTCGCAACATAAAGGCGGCAAAGGGAACCTTTTGCTCCTCGAAGCATCCCAAGACATCAAATATCTTGGTGATCTGCTTTATCCATGCTTCCGCCTTAAGTGGTTTTGGCTCTCTAATAAACTCCGGTGGTCCCAGCTCCTTGAACTGTTTAGCGATGACCGTCCGAGAGTTTCTAGTGCTTCCACCTACATTTTGGACAGAGGAATGCTTCTCGCCTTCTTTGCATTGAATCGTATAAAGCCTCCGAACATTCCATCATTCATCATTTGGTCAAGGTGTTGTTGTTTTTGCATGAGGATTGTCGACTTCGATGCACATTATCCCGATTATTGATATGTAGTGAATCAACAATACGCTTTGTGCTCATTCATATTCTCAACATTCTCGGATGTCATTTTCGAATCATCGCCACAAAACAAAGGTTAATTGACATGTAACATATTATCCCTATATTCTCGATCGACCAATTAAATACCAAATAAACTTAGGTAGGTCATATTAGCGAAGGAATTCCCCGTCTCTCCCCTCCCAGTTCTATTCTAACATCTTAGCCAGGGATCATATCCCTAAGCTTTGATACCAACTGTGACGCCCCCAAAATCGGTATACATCACATATTCTGAGTCGTCAAATACATGGTACAAAATTCAAATACAACTTAATTATACAACAGTCGTGTAAAATACGACTAAACATATGCTGTGAGTTTTAATACAAATTTTGTCATCTAGACAATATACAAACTCAATGGGGTCCTCATTACATTTATTATCACACTATTTCATAGAATAGTGAGGACTACTAATACTAATATCAGGACCATCACTCTGTTCCCCGACTAGTCCCTGCTACGTTCTCATTTCCTGAAGAGAACAATGAAAGCAAAAGGTTGAGCTCAACTAGCCTAGTAAGAAATATTATGACTAAGATAATGCAGAATAAATTATTAGTAGCCTTCAACAGTGTTAAACTGATAAAATATAACAAACATCAAGTTTAACTGCAGCGAAACAAGCAATCCATTAGAAGAGTCAATTAGAGAATAAAATCTACTATCTTCTATGATTTAAAAGGTTTTTCATGATTTTTATCACTGAGACTCAGCTTAATAAATAATCCACATCATCCCTGCACTACGTCCAAGGATATTCATTAGTATCACAACCATAAATTATCCATGCACCACAGCCAAGGATATTCCACTAATTTCATGGAGTATAGAAGTCAAAACTTTAACCAACTGAGTATAATAAAGAATGGAATAACAAAAGAAATCACCAGGCATGCAATAGATCGCATGCAGACGGAGTTATTCCAACGTAATAATAAATAACGAAATCGAAATTAATACGTAACGCACTTGGCTGGATGTTCCAACAGAATAATAAATAATGGAATCCGGTCACGCGTAAAAACGCACCGGCATGATATTCCAACAAAGTAATAAATAATGGAACCGGTAATGCATAAACGCATCTGGCTGTGATATTCCAATGAGAATAATAAATAATGGAACCAGTCATGCGTAAACGCACGCATGTGGGATGTTCCAATGTAATAATAAACAACGGAATAATAATGTAAGAATTTCACCAAGTATAGGGTATCCTCACAGATACAAAAGTTATTCCAACGAATAATAAATAATGGAATAACAAAAGAATTTCACCAATAAGAAAGAAGGAATACCCCTAACGAGTACAACAAATAATATCCCTTACCGTAAAAGAAGAGTATTTTGACTGGTAGGGGGAGGATATACTCAAAGAAAACATGCACTACGCTCAAAGCTTTCTTAAACTCTAAAGAAATACGCTCAAGATTATAGAAGAAGAACTCTCTCTATATTTTCTCTCTATAGAGTTTTCAGTGAATTCATAAGAAATAATGAAGGAATGAGCTTCTATTTATAGAAGAATGGACTGCATAATAACTAATTCATGAACGGTCCAGATTGATTTACTTTAAACGGACGGTCCAGATTGGTTTACAATAAAATGTAATATATTCTATTTATAATCTAATAAAATGAATAACTTTATAAAAGTATTCTGTTTTATATAAAAAGATTTTATTATTAGTCTAATAAAACGAATAACTTTATAAAAGTATTATGTTTTATATAAAAAGCTTTTCTGTTTTATTACATTAATAATACTAATAAAACAAAACTCATCATCATTATTATAATTCATAATATTAATCTACCAGGTCGTTCCCAAGAAAGAGGGGGCTTTCCGATAAGGATTTTTTCCCATTGGTGCGCAATTAGGTGACCAAACCTCTCATTAACAGAACTTCTAGACATCGTTAATATTGCAAATAATAATATTAATATCTTTGTCATCTCAATTATTGATTATAAAATATTGACAATAATTGAATCAAACAACGTGAGATACTATGCAGCAATTACTGTAACAATAATTGAACAAAACTGAGTGACTTCTCACGTAAGCATCAATAATCAATACCGTGTGCTACTGTGCAACTACGCGTATTATTGTACTTTTAACACTGGGTGTTTCAACAGTTAACGGTAAAACTTCTGTCGTTATTTTCATAAAGTACTTTTGTCATTTTCTCTATCCGATAATAATTCCGTTGTGGGGTCAACCAATGATTGTGCCGTTGTACGAATATTCCTTGTTAAAACGAATATTCCCCAACCAATCGAATATTATATAACAACTTGCGTACTTTGAAAAATTTATAAATATTACCCACAACTATAACATTATATCAAATTCATTCCATAATATTCAAAAATGATATTTATAGAAAATTCATCTTTTTTCATAAAAGTTGGGGTCTTACAAGCCAACCTTAATGGGAGGGGTTTCAATGCAGCTTGGAAATGTGCTTATCATGTTGGGGCACATGGACATGATACTCAAGATTGTTGGGCCTTGAAACATAAGATCCAAGATTTAATTGACAACGAGGAGATCGTGGTCACCAAGCCATATTAACCTCACATACAAGTCAACCCTCTTCCCCAACACAAAGAGGAAGAGGTCAACATGATTAATTGGAGCAGTGGACAAAGTTCCAATTTTGACGGTGAATCATCCCAGACTATCAAGGATGGTGTTGACAAATGGGATTATGCAAAGTTCCAGTTCACAATAGAACGAAAGATGAAAGCTCTATGTAAACAGATTGAGCAATTGGCAGAACTGGTGACCTATCAGCATCAAGTCACATGCTAATTAGTCAGCCAGGAGTATGCTAGTTTGCTCCCTTTTGTTGTGATTATTCCCTCATCACCTTCAGATAAAGAAACACTAGAAGACAAAGTGACGAAGAGAGCAAGTGCCAAAGCCCGAAGGGATTTTGCCAATAGAAGGGAATTTACATAACTGGGCCAACCTATGGAGGAAATACTTCAGATGCTGATCAATGAAGGAAGGATCACTTCCCTTATACCTCCAATCAATCCCCGTTCAGGATGATTTAATTCTGATGGAGTTTGCCAATATCACTCCCATTCTCGTGGTCACAATACGTAAGAATGCTGGGCACTCCGCCACCTCATTCAAAATCTAATTGACAGCGGTGTCCTGTAGCTAGCAAACGATGATACCGTGCTCTTGGAGTGTGAGAATACTTATCCTACTAAATGGAAGGGATTAGTAGCAGTTATATCCGATGAGGCTGATGGGACTGTCAAACCTCTCACAATGCAAGCAATTCAACTCAAAGGAATTGACAATCCTTTTAAAGTGGCTACTCCCAAGCAAATCAACTTGCCATTCAGACCACAATATCTTATTATCAGCTTACAAAAGGTCCCATGGAATTATGGAGAAGCTAAAGGATCCACCTCTTATACAACTGCGGCAGTGTCGAAAGAAAATCCATTGTATCTTCCCCAATGGGTGATGGAGTCCACCATCAAGTCAAAGGGGAAAATACCCATGGAGAAGATTGAAAAATTCCTCTGCACTATGGGTTATAATGAAGCCAAGGTGGTTTTAAGCTTAAGAGAAACTCTACACCAAATTTCATTCCTGGACTTGGTTTTAACTTCCGAAGATCACAGGAAGATCTTATTGAAGGTTTTGGAAGAAACCTACTTACCGACATCAGTGGATGTAAAAAACTTTCAACATCTGGTTGATCACATTTTTAATAACAATGTGATATCTTTCACTGATGACGACATACTGCCCGAAGGGACCGGTCATTGCAAGTCATTGCATATTGCGGTTTTGTCCTCCAGATACATACTAGCTGGAGTCTTGATATACGGAGGTTAGTCTCTGAATATATGTCCTTACGCTACTTTGCTAAAGATGAACGTCAATCTTAAATGGATCCAAAGCAGCCATACGGTTATTAAAGCTTTCGACGGAGCCCGCCAAAATTTAGTCGGAGAGATTGAGCTACCAATCGAGATTGGTCCCCATACCTTCTGCGTATCTTTTCACGTGCTCAAAATAGATTCAGGATACAACCTGCTATTGGGAAGACAGTGGATTCATATGTGTAAGACCCCAACTTATTATTAATGAAATTTAATTTTCTCTATTTTGAAATAGTAAGGGTTGATTTGATTAATGTGGATAGTTATGGGTAAAATACGCAAATAATTCAAAATAAGCAAGTGGTTATAAAATATTCATTGTTGTCGGGGAATATTCGTTTGGTCGTGGAATATTCTTGTTGTTGGGGAATATTCGTACGATGACGCAGTCTTTTGTGGGCCCCATAACGGAAAGCGATTGGATGAAGAAAACGACAAATATAAGTTGTTTAAAAATAACGGCGTATAATACTGTTAAAATACTCGGTGGTTAAAACACGTAGCTACACGATGATTGCACCAATTATTGATTCTTACGTGAAGGCACACTACTCGATAATGGTTACGATAATTACCGCTCGATTATTTTATTTTATTTATTTAATAATTGCTACGTTGATATTTTATATTCTTTGTTGTTTCAATAATTGTCATTACACAAGATTTTTCATTATCGAAGCAATAATTCATATTATCCTAATAATATTATTAGATAACATTATTGGCAATGTCTAGAAAGTTACATCAAGGAGAGGTTGGGTCACCTAAATGCGCGCCAAGATGGGAGAAATTCTTATTGGAAAGCCCCATCTTTCCTGAACTCGCACGGTTGTCAATATTATGATTCTCATTATTATTTGTGAATAATTAATTATTGATTCATATGATGAGGAAAATATTGATTTTATGTGGATATAGATGAAGAAATTTTTAATGTGACAATTGTTGAAAATTGAAATTTTATCTTTTTCTGATAAAATAATTCATTTAAATATATTATTATATTTTAATAATATAATAATGGTGATATTTTTAAAACGAATGTGGGATATATGAGTATACGAGGAGGAAGAGTATTTTTGTTGCAATAAATGTTTAAAACATGTTAAACATGTCGGTGGACCCCATTTACTAACTGAAATTTGATTATAGCCTGTAAAATCGTCCGTTTGTGGATTTTTGTCAATTTCTATTTGGAATTTGGGAAAACTTTCTTCTGCAAAGTTGTAGAGAATTGAATTTCCTATAAAAACTCGCGAGATTCTAATTTTCTTATAAAAGGACTATTTATTATGAATTATTGAAGTTCTGAAGCTCCGAAATAATTAATTTTTGGAAGTTTTAATTATTTATTTTATGAAATACGTTTTTTTCTTACTTATCTAGAAGGTGGCATGTGGGAAATGCTAGAGCTGGATTCTAAAGTGGGAGTATGAATTTGATATATATATATATATATATATATATATATATATATATATTATTATTAATTTATTAAATTTTTTCTTTGTGTTCTAAGCATTTTCCTATAAATAGGTGCTTAGGTTAGAATTAAAATCACACCGAAACCCAAGTTTTCTCTCTATATTATCAAGTTTATTCTTGTGAATATTTTGAGTATATTTTGAGTATTATTATGCATTTGCAAGTTCAAGTCATAGCCTTTATATCCAGGTGTTTCAACTAAATCTTGTCTTTGTGAGGTAAGGTATATTATTTTTTTCGTAATGATATTATTTCTTCAATATCGTTATCTTTGGAATATTGATCTGAAGTTTTATCAAATTTGGAACTTTTGGTGTTCTGAGTTACTATTCACGTATACTGGCCTTATTCACGATATCTGACACTATTTTACTTAATACTGGCACTATTCATCGAAAAATGAAAATTTTCCTTTTCGTCCAAAATATCTATTCTGGATACTAGCTTTGATTGTATCCATGTTTTGATCATTCTTGAATTTTATACCACTATGATTATTTTTGAGGTATTGTTGGACATGGATAAAACAAAGTACGAATCCTTAATCCTTAATCCTTGTCATTTTGTTTCACTTGATTCGTTTCTTTAAAAATATTTTTCATCATCCTCAGTCTTAAATGATGATATTATTGAATATCTTTGGCTTTTATAGTACAAAGATGAATGATTTCGATGAATATCTTTGGCCCGTAGTGCAAAAGATGAACAGTGTTTAGATGAACATGACCAATCGATGAATATCTTTGGCTTTGTAGTGTAAATATGAATATTTGATTCCGATATATATTGATTGATGTTACGGGGATAAAAGATAGATTTATTTAACTTTTAAATTCATACATAGAAGATAGTAGTTTGCATTCTCTACTTAACTCTTCTAATGAATTATTATTTCATTGCGAATATTGGTTTAAAACTTGTTGTTGCCTATGTATTCTATTAGTTTTTTTTCCTGTTGAAGACTAATGATAATTTGTTGTATATTATCTTAGTCATAATTTTCTTTACTGGGCTAGTTGAGCTCACCCTTTTCCTTGTTGTTCCATTTTTCTTCTCAGGAGGCGAGAATGTAGCGAGTACTAGTCGGGGTATGGAAGGAAGGTTCTAGAGAGAGTTGTTTAGTAGTCCTCACCATTTTGTAAAATAATGTATCAATAATTATGATGGGGATTTATTTGCGTGTGGATATTGTCTAGATGGCAATATCTGTATTTAAACTCACAGTTTATATGTTGTAATAATAAAGTTGTAGTTGTTTCTGTACCATATATTGACAACTCGGAATGGGTGATGTATACCTATTTTTGGGGCGTCACGGTTGGTATCGAGCTTAGGGATATGATCTCTGGCGGAGATCGGGAATAGAACTAGGAGGGAGAGACGAGTAAATCCTTCACTAGTGTGTCCTACCTAAGCTTATTTGTTAGTTGGTCAAGATATATAGGGATATTATGTGATATATTGATTTCCTTAATTAACCCTTGTTTTATGACAAAGATGTTGAGAATGTCGATTGAGAATATTAACAATGGAAATGAGACCGTGGAGACGCTGTATTTACCAACGAGGAAAACGTGCAACAGTGGGGCAATGTTCCTCCTGTGAACAACACCACCGAAAGCGAGATGATGAACGAGGGATGTTTAGAAGCTTTTTGCGATTCATGCAAAATCGAGACGAGAAACTTCGTGTTCAAAATACAAGAGGAAATGATAGCAATTCATGGGTTGTCATAGCCAAGCGCTTCAAAGAGTTGGGACCACGAAATTTAAGGAAAGCCGGATCCGATCATGGCGCGAAACATGGGTCAAGCAAATTACCAAGATATTCGATGTCTTGGGATGCACGGAGGAACAGAAGGTTCCATTCGCCACCTTTATGTTCCGTGGCGAAAAGCGGACTCTTGGTGGAGTCTCAGAAAGCGTACACATCCACCGCACTCAAAGCATGTCTTGGGAGACGCTTTGAAACTATTTAATGACAAATACTTTCCGAAAGTGTTCATCATATGAAGGAAGTGGAGTTCATCGATTAGAACAAAACAACATGACGGTGTCTCCAAAGACGAGGAAAAGTTTGCGAGTTATCGAGTGTTTGCACCTCATTTGGTGGAGAATGAGGAACATATAACGCGGATGTTTACGAGAGGTTTGAAACCCTGAGATACGACAATATCTCATTTCTCATAAATTTTCTCTCTATTCAGATGTTGTTAACAGGGCTCAATTGTTAAAGCGAGATAACGAGTATGTTCAACCAAGGGACCATAACCAGGATCATACCAGAGATAGCAGTCAATAGAATAACGATAACCAGCGGAGAAAGAAATAGACAGACAAAAATGGTAACCACTCTGGTGGTAATCATGGCCATGAAAATAGAAGAAGCGAGTCAGGAGGAGATTTTAAAAGAGGAGATTTAACAACGACCATGTGAAGACGCAGTCTTTGGCAAAGAATCGTTCTAAGGGAGGAGAACGACCACCGGTCATATGCTATAAATGCGGAAAAGAGGGATATCGGTCAAACCGCCCACAACAGTTCAAGGTATGCTATAATTATGGAAAGGAAGGACATATCGCTCGAGATTATACGGTAGCGAAACCTAGTTCAATGGGGGATTGTGACTCAAAAGACATCCCGAAAAAGTCAAAGTCAACGGTTCTGGAAGAGCGTTTGTTGTGGTAGTCAAAATGCGAGGAACCCAAACGAGGTGATCACGGGTAGTAAGCTATTTATAAATTCTTGCGAAGTTTATACCTTACTTGATACCTAAGTCTACCCATTCATTTATCTCTCCTACTTGTGCTCAACGCTTAAACTTGACTCGGAGAAATTAGACTTTGACCTATCTGTGGAAACTCTGTTAGGAGAAACTTTCATCACATCCACTTTGCTTATAAATCTTGTTTGATTCAAGTTGGCACCATCACCTTACCAGTTGACCTTATCTCTTTAAAGATACTTGCTTTTGATGTGATTTTAGGGATTGATTGGTTAACTACTCATCATGCCAAAATTGATTATTTTCGTAAGGTTGTTAGTTTTCATATTCCTAACCAACTGTTGTACAAATTCAAGCAACTAAACCATTAAAATCAATCACCGCTATATCTAATCATAAAGCTATTCGTTTATTGAAAAGCGGATGTCAAGCTTTCTTAGCCCATGTTATGGATTTGAATAAAGACACGTCAAATTTGAATAATATTCTTGTTGTTATTGACTTTCTGGACGTATTTCTGAAGAACTTCCGGTCTAACCCCGAGCGTGAAGTTGAATTCTTTATTGATCTTAAACACAGTACAAAGCCCATTTCTAAAACCCCATATCGAATGGCTCCTATTGAACTTCGTGAGTTAAAGGTCCAACTACGAGGAATTGTTGGACATCGGTTTCATTCGTCCTAAGTACATCTCCTTGGGGTGCTCTGTTTTATTCAGTAAAGAAGAAAGACGGGAGTATGCGACTTTATTGACTATCGAGAATTGAACCATGTCACCATCAAGAATAGGTATCCTCTACCTCGTATTGATGACTTATTTGACCAGATTGCAAGGGCACAATTCTTTTCAAAAATCGATCTTAGATTCTCGGATATCATCACCAAGATTAGAACGAGGATATTCCAAAGATCGCCTTTAGAACTCGGTACGAGCATTATGAATTCTTAGTCATGTCTTTCGGATTGACTAATGCTCCTGCGGCTTTCATGGATATGATGAACTGAGTATTTAAGGAATATTTAGATCAGTTCGTTGTTGTTTTTATTGATGACATCCTCATATATTCCAAAAGTCGTGAAGATCATAAGCACCATTTGAAGCTGGTACTCCAAAGGCTTCGTGAATACAAACTATATGCCAAATTGAAGAAATGCGAGTTCAGGCTTGAGGAAGTAGCATTCCTTGGGCACGTGGTGTCGAAACATGGAGTATCTGTTGATCCGGCGTAGATTGAAGCAAAACAAAGTTGGGAGCAACCGAAGTCGATGATCAAGAAATGATAGCTTTTGGGCTTAATCGGTTATTATCGAAGATTCGTGGAAGGTTTTCTCGAATCGCTACTCCATTAACCCAACTAACTTTCGGAAGGATACAAAATTTGTTTGGAGCGAAGAATGCGAGAAGAGTTTCCAAGAGCTTAAGAGGAGACTTATTTCGGCACTTGTTCTAACAATACCATCCGGTTCGGATGGATTTGTTATCTCTGGCCGATGCTTCGAGCAAAGGGTTAGGATGTGTTCTCATGCAACGTGGGAAAGTCATAGCCTATGCCCTCGCGACAACTTAAAGAATATGAGAGGAATTATCCTACTCATGATCTAGAGTTAGCGCAATGCGTTTTCGCTTAAAGATCTGGAGGCACTATCTATATGGGGAGAAAGTGAAGATATATTCGATTTATAAAAGCCTTAAATATTTCTTCACTCAAAAGAACTCAACATCGCGGCAAATGACGCTGGCTCGAGCTATTGAAAGACTACGACCACACTATTCAATACCATCCCGGAAAAGCGAACGTGGTAGGCGACGCGTTGAGTAGAAGATCATATGCGTGAACAAGTACGATGATGTCAAGTATACGCATAGAACCAACTTTAATAGAAAAGTTAAGGTTGCTCAAGCCACCGAATTCAGAGGTGATGTGTATGAAGAAGAAAGTACAAGAAGGAGCTATTCCTAAGCGAGAATTGATGAAGAAGGAATACTTCGAGTCCACTCTAGACTTTGTGTTCCTAACGACTCTGATTTGAAGTATATGATTATGATGGAGGCACACAATACACCATTTGCAATCCATCCTGGAAGTACTAAAATGTATCGTGATCTTTGACATACATTTTGGTGGAACAATTTGAAGAGAGAGATTGTAAAGTTTATCTCGATGTGTTTAACTTGTCAACGTGTAAAGGCGGAGCATCTAGTACCTAAGGGTCCGTTGCAACCACTTGAGATTCAAAAATGGAAGTGGGAACACATTACCATGGATTTCGTTATGGGTCTTCCTACGGTTTCTCAAGGCATCAATGCTATTTGGGTTATTGTTGATAGATTAACCAAGTATGCTCATTTCTTGCCGATACGGGAGACTTATTCCCTTGAACGTCTTACTAGTATGTACGTGAATGAGATTGTGAGGTTGCATGGCATGCCCAGTATCCATAGTTTGGGATCGTGGCCCAAGATTTACTTCAAGATTTTGGGTTAGCTTGCAAAAAGCTACGAGCACGGATTTACGATTGATTATTGCATACCATCCTCAAACCAGACGGACAATCGAGAGAGGACTATTCAAACTCTTGAAGATCTATTAAGACTCGTGTCCTAGACTTCTAGGCGGTTGGATAAGTATTTACCATTGGTGGAATTCTCCTACAACAACAGATTATCGAGCAAGTATAGGTGTGGCTCCATTTGAAGCATTATATGGGCGAAAATGTCGCTCTCCAGTATGTTGGGATGAGGTGGGTGAAGCAACATTGTTGGGACCCGAGTTGGTACGTATGACTACGAAAAAGATCCAAATGATTCGACAACGTATACAAACGGCACAAGATCGACAAAAGAGTTATGCGGATCTTTATCGAACGGACATGGAATTTAGTATAGGGGATCATGTATTGTTGCGAGTTGCTCCATGGAAGGGAGTTACAAGATTTAGGAAGAGAGGAAAGCTCAATCCACGATTTATTGGTCCATTTCAAATTCTTGACCGAGTAGGAAATGTAGCCTATAGACTTGCGTTACCTCCGAGTATGTCTCGTGTTCATAATGTGTTTCACATATCTGTACTTCGTAAATATGTGAAAGACCCGAACCACGTTATAGAGTTAGAACCGGACGAAATAGCCGAAGACTTAACGTATGACGAGGTACCTATTAAGATCTTGGATAGGAAGGAGCATGTCCTACGCGCAAAGGTCATACCACAAGTTAAAGTTTTGTGGAGGAATCATGCTATAGAGGAAATGACTTGGGAATCAGAAACGGAAATGAAAGCGAGGTATCCTCACCTTTTTGAAACACCAGGTACGTACGTTAATTTCGAGGACGAAATTTCATAAGGAGGGGAGGTTGTAAGACCCCAACTTATTATTAATGAAATTTAATTTTCTCTATTTTGAAATAGTAAGGGTTGATTTGATTAATGTGGATAGTTATGGGTAAAATACTGCAAATATTTCAAAATAAGCAAGTGGTTATAAAATATTCATTGTTGTTTGGGAATATTCGTTTGGTCGTGGAATATTCTTCTTTGTCAGGGAATATTAAATGCATTTACGCAGATCTTTATTGGGCCCCATAACTTGAAAAGCGATTGGATGAAGAAAACGACAAATATAAGTTGTTTAAAAATAACTACAGTAGTTGTTTCCGTTAATCTTTAAAAATACTCTAATTGGTTAAAAACACGATGTAGCACCAGTATTGCACCAATTATTGATTCTTACGTGAAGGCACTACTCAATAATGGTTACAGATAATTCTTTATTGAAGATTTTATTTTATTGATTTAATAATTGCTTGCGTTGATATTTTATATCTTTGTTGTTTCAATAATTGTCATTACACGATATTTTTCATTATCGAAGCAATAATTCATATTATCCTGAATAATATTATTAGATAACATTATTGGCAATGTCTAAAAGTTCATTTAAGGAGAGGTTTGGTCACCTAATTACAAGGCCAGCAATGAGGAGAAATTCTTATTGAAAGCCCCTCTTTCTGAGGACCGCTTGGTTGTCAATATTGTGATTCTCGTAATATTATTTGTGAATAATAAATTATTGATTCATATGATGAGGAAAATATTGATTTTATGTGGATATAGATGGAGAAAATTTTTAATGTGACAATTGTTGAAAATTGAAATTTTATCTTTTTCGATAAAATAATTCATTTAAATATAATATTATATTTTAATAATATAATAATGGTGATATTTTTACAATAAATGTGGGATATATGAGTATACGAGGAGGAAGAGTATTTTTGTTGCAATAAATGTTTAAAACATGTTAAACATGTCGGTGGACCCCATTTACTGACTGAAATTTGATTATAGCCTGTAAAATAGCCCGTTTATGGATTTCGGTCAATTTCTATTTGGAATTTGTGAAAACTTTCTTTTGCAAAGTTGTAGAGAATTGAATTTTCTATAAAAATTTGTGAAATTCGAATTTTCTGATAAAAAGGCTATTTATTATGAATTATTGAAGTTCTGAAGCTCTGAGATAATTGATTTTTGGAAGTTTTAATTATTTATTTTATGAAAAACGTTTTTTCTTACTTTTCTAGAAGGTGGCATGTGGGAAATGCTAGGAGCTGAATTCTAAAGTGGGCGTATGAATTTGATATATATATATATATATATATATATATATATATATATTAAATTTTAAATTTTAATTTTGGTGTTCTAAGCATTTTCCTATAAATAGGTGCTTAGGTTAGAATTGAAAATCACACCAGAAACTGAAGTTTTCTCTCTCTATATTATCAAGCGTATTCTTGTGAATATTTTGAGTATATTTTGAGTATTGCTATACGGTGTAAGTTCAAGTCATAGCCTATATCCGGTGTTTCAACTAAATCTTGTCTTTGTGAGGTAAGGGATATTATTTTTTTCAGTAATGATATTATTTCTTCAATATCGGTATCTTTGGAATATTGATCTGAAGTTTTTATCAAATTTGGAACTTTTGGTGTCTTGAGTTACTATTCACGATATCGACCTTTATTCACGATATCGACACTATTCACGATATCGACACTATTTACGAATACGGCACTATTCATCAAAAAATGAAAATTTTCCTTTTCGTCCAAAATATCTATTCTGGATACTAGCTTTGATTGTATCCATGTTTTGATCATTCTTGAATTTTACACCACTATGATTATTTTTGAGGTATTGTTGGACATGGATAAAACAAAGTACGAATCCTTAATCCTAAATCCTTGTCATTTTGTTTCACTGGATTCGTTTCTTTAAAAATATTTTTCATCATCCTCAGTCTTAAATGATGATATTATTGAATATCTTTGGCCTGTAGTGCAAAGATGAATGATTTCTGATGAATATCTTTGGCCCGTAGTGCAAAGATGAACAAGTGTTTAGATGAACATGACCAACTTATGAATATCTTTGATCTGTAGTGCAAATATGAATATTTGATTCCAGTTGTATATTGATTGATGTTACAGGGATAAAAGATAGACGACGAACTTTTAAATTCATACATAGAAGATAGTAGTTTGCATTCTCTACTTAACTCTTCTAATGAATTATTATTTTCGCTGCGAATATTGGTTTAAAACTTGTTGTCTATTGTATTCTATTAGTTTTTTTTCCTGTTGAAGACTAATGATAATTTGTTGTATATTATCTTAGTCATAATATTCTTCTTCGGGCTAGTTGAGCTCACCCTTTTCCTTGTTGTTCCATTTTTCTCTCGGGAGGCGAGAATGTAGCGAGTACTAGTCGGGGTATGGAAGGAAGGTTCTAGAGAGAGTTGTTTAGTAGTCCTCACCATTTTGTAAAATAATGTATCAATAATTATGATGGGGATTTATTTGCGTGTGGATATATTGTCTAGATGGCAATATCTCATATTTAAACTCACAGTTTATATGTTGTAATAATAAAGTTGTAGTTATTTTTGTACCATGTATTGACAACTCAGAATGGGTGATGTATACCTATTTTGGGGGCGTCACAATATGGTTGGGGCAGTCCCCTCCACTTTTCATCATCAATTGAAATACATCATTAATGACAGCCTAGTCACAATCAACGCTGAACCAGAATGTCCTAAACAGAGTGACATACCCCTCATCAGCTTCAATTCAGAAGTTGAGCCAGTCAGTTTTCATGCCCTAGAGGTGAGCAACACTCACTACCACCCTATTGGGGTGCCACCTCTCAGACCCAAGATTTCTGCCGAAGTATTGTCGGCTACTCAAGAAATGATATCTTAAGAGTCATCAGGGTATTAAGCAACCTATTCAAGTGGTTAGTCAAATTGGGACAGCTAGACTGGGCTATTCTGCCAGTTCCAGTCACAGGAATCCACATAAACATCATCAGATTCCTTCATCTTCAGTTACACGATGTTTGTCTTTACCTACAACTTCTGAGTCCGCACAACCTCTTGTAAAGGTGTCAGCCAGCATCATGGCTATGTTATTTCCCAAGCCGATACCGGTAAAGGAGAAAGAAATCTTTGTTCCAGACCCCAGAGTGGAGGAAGAGAAATGAAGAATTAAGCAAGACATCGTCAGGATGATGTCAAGCATACGCATCATTGTCCATGATGAACATACAAACAAATACACCCCAGACGATGATTGTCCAGACGTAATGGTCATCATTCGGGAGAAGGAGGACGATGACAACCCCTCCATCACTACAGTCCACCAGGACTTTGCCCTCAACAATTGGAGCAGCACTCCTTGCATTGGTCGACGAGGGACCCTGAATTTCGATGTGCCTGTACTTGCTGATAGGATGCCTTTTCTCCACAAGGATTGTAACTTTGATGTAGAGTTGGATTCATCCTTGATGGAAATACATGAGGACATTGAGGTGCCTCCGGAGATTAAAGAATGGGTCGAAGACAAACCTAAACCCAACCTTGATCAAACCACTTCCTTTAATCTCGGAACCTTATAAAGCCCTAAGTTAATCCAGATTGGTTCAGACCTTACCCCAAACTAAAGGAATGACATGGTTATGCTACTAACCCAATTCTAGGATGTGTTTGCATGGTCTCACAAAGACATGGTGGGTTTGTCCACTGACATTGTTCTTCATCACCTTCCCATTAAAGAGGGATTCAAACTAGTCAAGTAGAAGCTCAGGCCATTGGAACTTGAGTGGAGTTTAAAAGTGAAAGAAGAAATTGTGATATAATTTTAAGCTGGTATTATCATGGTGTCTACATATCATGAATGGATTTCCAACATCGTTCCCATGCCTAAACCTGGAGGAAAGGTGCGAGTTTGCATGGATTACCGGGATCTGAACAAAGCTTGCCTTAAAGATAGCTTTCTCATGCTATTTATCCACATTTTCATTGACAATACTGCTCAATACAACATGTACTTCTTTGTGGATTATTTCGCTGGATACCACCAGATTATGGTTGCTGAGGAAGATCGTGAGAAAACTGCTTTCATCACCAATGCCGGAGCCACCTATCAACGAGCTATGATGGCTATTTTCCACGACTTAATGCACAAAGAGATAGAGATCTACGTGGATGACATCATTGTCAAGTCTCGAATGGAAGAAGACCACTTAGACCATCTCATAAAGCTCTTGAACAGGTTGCGTAAGTACAACTTGAAGTTGAATCCAGCCAAGTGCGCCTTTGGCGTTAAATCAGGCAAGTTGCTAGGATTCCTAGTCAGCCACAAAGGGATTGAGCTGGACCCCACCAAAATCCATGACATCACGGAAATGCTCATTCCTCCGACAGAGAAGGAAATACGGGGATTTTTGGGAAGAATCAACTTTATTAGCAGGTTCATTTCTCAACTCACAGCAACCTATGAGCCCATATTCAAGTTGTTAAGGAAGAACTCCTCCATGAAATGGAACGATGAGTGTCAGAAGGCCTTCCTCACAATTAAAGAACATCTAGTCAAAGCTCCTGTTTTGGTACCACCCAGGGATGATGTTCCCCTGTTCATGTACCTGTCCATAAGTGACACTGCCATGGGCTACATGTTGGGATAGAAAGATGATAGAGGCCAAGAACGAGCTATCTATTACCTCAGCAAAAGATTCAGCAGCAGTGAACACAAGTACACTCTGATTAAGAAGACTTGTTGTGCTTTAGCATGGGCTCCCACGAGGTTACAACATTACCTCCATGGTCACACAACCCATCTTATATCCCGTGTGGATCCTCTCAAGTACGTGTTCAATAAACCCATGTTAAACTGTCGGTTGTCCAGATGGCAGTTGATCCTACAACAATTTGATATCGTCTATGTGACGCAAAAGTCTATCAAAGGTTAAGGAATTGCGGATCAACTTGCCGCCGCACCTTCTGGGGATTTCAAATCCTTGGAAACTTACTTCCCCGATGAAGGGGTAATGGCACCAACAACACAGCTGAGTATGAAGTCTATCTCATGGGGCAAAAACTTGCATGTTCAATGGGCATCAGGCGGTTAACTGTCTTTGGGGATTCAGAATTGGTAATCAGACAATCCACAGGAATCTATCAAACCAAAGAGCTACATTTGCTGCCTTACCATCGACAAGTTTTATAGATGGCTTTGGAGTTCAAATAAATCTCCTTTCTACACATTCCTCGTAATAGGAATGACTTTGCAGACGCATTAGAAATTTTGGTCTGCTTGATTAACATGCAAGACAAGGAACACATGCCAAGCGTCACATTTGCCCTGCACAAGGCACCAGCCTATGAGAACTATGTTGGAGAGGTATCGGATGAGCTACCTCCCATCCAGCACCCTTGGTATCAACATATCAAGGAGTACCTACAAGATGGATCCACACCTGCTGAGGCGAGCTTGACTGAGAAAAGGCGGATCCATCGAGTTGCTATGAAATTCTATGTGACGCCCCCAAAATAGGTATACATCACCCATCTTGAGTCGCCAAATACATGGTACAAAATTAAAATACAACTTAATAACACAATTGTCGTGTGAAATACGAAAAAACATAAACTAAAAGTTTTAATATGAATATTATCTTCTAGACAATATTCAACTCAAATGGAGTCCTTAATACATTTATTATCACACTATTTCATAGAATAGTGAGGACTATTAATGCTATCATCTGGACCGTCACTCCATTCCCCGACTAGTCTTGGCTACATTCTCATTTCCTGAAGAGATCAATGAAAGCAAAAGGGTAAGCTCAACTAGCCCAGTAAGAAATATTATGACTAAGATAATGCAGAATAATTTATTGTTAGCCTTCAACCGTGTTAAACTGTTAAAATATAACAAACATCAAGTTTAACTACAGTGGAACAAGCAATCCATTAGAAGAGTCAAGTAGAGCATAAAATCTACTATCTTCCATGATTTAAAAAGGTTTTTCAGCACTTTTATCGCTGAGACTCAGCTTAATAAATAATCCACATCATCGAATCACCCCTGCACTACGGCCAATGATATTTTTTAGTATCACGACAACAAATTATCCATGCACTACAGGCAAAGGATATTCGTGTATTCATCAATGGTCATGATCATGCCAACAAATGTCCATCAATGCACTACGGTCCAATGATGACTTTTACGACATCATTTGTAACATTACGGTCATGATTATACTGAATAATCCCTGGCCATAATCATACCAAGTCCATCTATGCACTACAGGCCACAAATGATTTTTAACATAATATAAACATGAGGATGATGACAATGATATAAGAATTCCATAAAACAAGTTCAAGGATAAATTTTTTAATATTTATAATTTAATTTATCCAGAAATCAATAACGTCTAAATTGTCAACATGATACTGCTTTGTGGAGTAAAATTCAAGAATATTATTATATCAAAAATGATTTCGACCGAAAAGAAATCAATTTTTATCATGAATAGTACCATGAGTGAATAGTTACCAAGTGAATAGTACTCGTGAATAGTAACTTCAGGAATAGTAACCCAGTGAATAGTACCCCGACATGAAAAAGTTAAAACTTATCAAGAATGCTCAAAATAATATTTCCATAAAAAGATACTAGATTAAGCGCAAATATCAAGGATATTCTACTAATTTTATGGAGTATAGAAGCCAAAACTTTAACAAAACGAGTATAGAATTTGAAATCTGAAACGAAATAATATTACTTACATACTACAAAGTATGGAAGAAAATATTATTTCAAGCGAATATTGAACAAAAATAACATCCCTTACAATTGTTGAACAAAAATAATATTCCAACGAATATTTAACGAAGATAATATTCCTACGAATATTGAACGAAGATAATACTCTTTATGAATATTGAACGAAAATAATATTCATACGAATACGAAAAATAATATCTCTTCAGAATGTGAAAAAAATAATACCCTTACCTCGAAAGAATAGTACTTCAGGCTGAATATTGGATATAACGCTGAAAGGAACTTGCACCGTATAGCACCACTCAAAGTATCAAAATACTCACAAGGATACCCTCGATAATATAGACAGAGAAGATTTCAGTTTCTGGTGTGATTTTCAATTCTAACCTAAGCACCCTATTTATAGGATAATGCATAGAACACCAAAGTAGAAAATTTAATAAAATAATAATATTTATTAAAACAATTCACGTCCACCTTAGACAACTAATTTCATCATGTTTACAACACCTGTGAGGCCCACCTAATTGCAAAAAAGGTTTTTATTAAAAAAATAATTAAAACTTCAAAAATCAATTATTCCGGAACTTCAATAATTCATAATAAATAGCCCTTTTATCAGAAAAATTCGAATCTTATGTCCTTCCATAGGAAATTCAATTCTCTACAACTTTGTAAGTTTAAGTTTTTCCAAATTCCAAATGAAATTGGCCAAAAATCCATATACTGAGACGATTTTACAAAGCTATAATCAAATTTCGATCGAGAAATGGGGTCCACCAACACACAAAATATGTGTTAAACATTTTTTGTAATAAAAATACTCTTCCTCCTCATTTATTCATATATCCCACATTCATTGTAAAATTATCACCATTATTATAATATAATAATATATTTAAATGAATTATTTTATTAGAAAAGATAAAATATCAATTTTCAACAATTGCCACATTATAAATTTTCTCCATCTATATCCACATAAAATGAATATTTTCCTTATCATATAAATCAATAATTAATTACTCACACATAATATTACAGAATCACAATATTGACAACCAGGCTGTTCCCAGGAAAGAGGGGGCTTTCCAATAAGGATTTCTCCTTAGTGGCACACAATTAGGTGACCAAACATCTTCTTGACAGAACTTTCTAGACGTTGCCAATAATGCTATCTAATAATATTATTCAAATAATTTAAATTATTGATCGAATAATGGGAAAAACTGTGTAGTGACAATTATTGAAACAACAATAATATAAAATATCAACCCAACAATTATTGAATCAATAAAATAAAATATTGAACAGTAATTACTGTAACAATTATTGAGTAGTGCATTCTTACGTAAGAATCAATAATTGGTGCAATCTGGTAATACTTCTTGTGCAACAAGCGTGCATTAATGTGTTTGACCACCGAGTATTCCAACAGTGTTAACGGTAACAATTACACAGTTATTTATAAAAACTCAAACTTGTCATTTTCTTCATCCGACCATTTTCCGTTATGGGGCCCACAAATGGTTGTACCTTCGTACGAATATTCCCCGACAGAAAGAATATTCCCTGACAACATGAATATTTTATAACCACTTGCTTAATTTGCAAAATTTACAAATATTACCCCAACTATAACATTATATCAAATTTACTCCTTAATATCAAAAAAATATTTTGAGCAAATTAAATTTTTATTCATAAAATTCGGGGTCTCACAATCTCCCCTCCTTATGAAATTTCGCCCTCAAAATATATGTACGTACCTGGTATGCCGAAGAGGTGAGGATACCTCTTCAGATTTTAACTCTTGTGGTATAACCTTTGAGCGTAGAATGTGTTTCTTCTTATCCAAGATTTTAACAGGTATCTTTTCATACATTAAATCTTCCGCTATCTCGTCTGGTTTTAAATCAATATTATGGTTCGGGTCGTCCACATATTTACGTAACATCGATACATGAAAAATGTTATGAACACTCGACATACTTGGCGTTAAAACGAGTCTATAGGCCACAGTTCCTACTCGATAGAGGATTTCAAATAGAATAATTAAATCAAGGGTTAATATTTCCTCTCTTCGTCAATTCTTGCTTCTAGAATAACACCCTCTTGAACCTTCTTCTTCACATTCATCAGGTCTGAGTCTGTAGCCTAAGCGTCTTTAACTTTATCAATTTAAGATGGTTCTAATCGTATATTTAACATCATCACGTGGGTCTCTAGAGTAAGTCGTACGAAATGGGTCTTTGTGTTAACAACGTCGCACTCGTAACTGCATACGATCTTCTACTCAACGCGTCAGCTACCACGTTCGCTCTTCTACGATGATATTGAATAGTATGGTCGTAATCTTCAACATCTTAAGCCAACGTCTTTCGTGTATGTTACGTTCGTTTTGGGTCAAGAAATATTTGAGGGTTTTAGAAATGGGTTTTGTATTGGGGTCAAATTTAAACGTTGAACACAAGTAGGAGAAATAAAAGAATGGGTAGAACCGATATCGAATAAGGTATAAACTTCGCAAGAGTTTATGGTTAACTAACCCGTGTTAACTTCGTTCGGGTTACTCGCTTTTTTGAGAAGTCACAAAAACGCTCTTCTTGAAACCGCCGACTTTGTTTTGATCGTATCCGTATTTGGTGCCGCCGTCCCAGCTGGACTTGATTTCACTATAGGACAATCTCGAGCTATATGACCATATTTTCCACAACTAAAACATACCTTGGAAGGTTGTGAACAGTTTGGACTTATGTGTCCATCCCCTCCGCATCTGTAGTATCTAACTGGCGGTCGTTCTCCTCCCCTAGAATTTGTTGCTGGTGCTGGTGTTGCTGTCTTTCTATCATTATTGAACCTTCTCTTCTTGAAATTTCCACTTCTATTATCTTGGCCATGATTACCACCGAAGTGGTTACCATTCTTGGCATGATAATTTCCCCCACGATGGTTATCATTGTTCCGGTGACCGTTTCCACCTGTATGATTATTATCGTGTTGTTGGTCGTTGCCTTTTGGTTGTGCTGACTCATTATCGCGCTCCACTAATTGAGCTTTATTCACAACATCTGAATATAAACAAGTTTATGAGAAATGAGGTATTGATGTATATCGGGTTTCAAACCTCACAGAAACATTCGCGTCATTCGCTCCTCATTATCGACCAAATGGGATGCAAACCGGGATAACTACGCAAACTTAGCCTCGTACTGCTACACGGTCATATTGTTTTGCTCCAGCTTGATAAATTCCATCTCCTTCATGTGACGAATACTTTCGGGAAAGTACTTGTCGTTGAACAATTCTTGAAACTTCTCCCAAGACATCTTCAGTGCGTCAGGCTGGGTACGTTTTACAGATTTCCACCAATGATCTACTTCTTCACGCAACATAAAAGTGACGAATGAAACCTTTTGCTCCTCTGAGCATTCCAAGACATCAAATATCTTGGTGATCTATTTTAACCACGTCTCTGCCTTAAGTGGTTCTAGTTTTCCCAAAAACTCCGGTGGTCCCAGCACCTTGAACTGCTTAGCGGTGACCAACCGTGGGTTTTCATTGTTTTCACCTACATTATGAACAGGAGTCTCTCTCGTTTGGTGTTGCATGAATTCTAAAAAGCTCCTAAATGTACCGTCGTTCGTCATTTGATCAGTGTTGTTGTTTACACGAGGATTATTGCCCTCCTGATGCACATTATCTTGGATATTGATCGTTGGTGATTAAACGGTCTCATGTGCTTCATTGCTATTCTCAACATTCTCGGATGTCATTTTTAAACACTGTCACAAAATAAGAGTTAATTGACATGCCACATATTATCTCTATATTCTGACCGACCAATTAAATACCAAATAACTTAGGTAGGTCGTACTAGTGAAGGAATTCCCCGTCTCTCCCCTCCTAGTTCTTATCTCACATCTCAGACAGGGATCATATCCCTAAGCTTTGATATCAACTGTGACGCCCCCAAAATAGGTATACATCACCCATCTTGATTCACCAAATACATTGTACAAAATTCAAATACAACTATCGTGTGAAATACGACAAAACATAAACTGAGAGTTTTAATACGAATATTGTCTTCTAGACAGTATTCAACTCAAATGGAGTCCTCAATACATTTATTATCACACTATTTCATACAATAGTGAGGACTACTAATGCTATCATCCGGACCGAGTCACTCGCTTCCCCAACTAGTCCATTTACGTTCTCATTTTCTAAGAGAACAATGAAAGAAAAAGGTGAGCTCAACTAGCCCGATAAGAAATATTATGACTAAGATAATGCGAAATAATTTATCGTTAGCCTTGAACGATGTTAAACGATAAAATATAACAAACATCAAGTTTAACTACGGTGGAACAAGAAATCCGTTAGAAGAGTCAAGTAGAGCATAAAATCTACTATCTTCTATGATTTAAAAAGGTTTTTCATCACTTTTATCGCTGAGACTTAGCTTAATAAATAATCCACATCATCGAATCATCTCTGCACTACGGCTAATGATATTCTTTAGTATCACAACAACAAATTATCCATGCATTACGGGCCAAGGATATTCATGTATTCATCAATGGTCATGATCATGCCAACAACTATCCATCAATGCACTACAGGCCAATGATGACATTTACCACATCATTTATAACATTACGGTCATGATTATACCGAATAATCCCTGGTCATAATCATACCAAGTCCATCTATGCACTACAGGCCACATATGACTTTCAACATAATATAAACATGAGGATGATGACAATGATATAAGAATTCAATAAAATAAGTTCAAGGATAAATTTTTAAAGATTTATAATTTAATTTATCCAGAAATTAATAACGTCCAAATTGTCAATAGGATACTGCAGTGTGGAGTAAAATTGAAGAATACTATAATATCAAAAATGATTTGGACCGAAAAGAAATCAATTTTTTGTCATTAATAGTACTCTAGGTGAATAGTAATTGAGTGAATAGTACCTGTGAATAGTAACTTTGGGAATAGTAACCCCGTGAATAGTACCCCAGAATAAAAAAGTTAAAACTTATCAAGAATGCTCAGAATAATATTTTCATGAAAAGATACTGGATGAAGCGCAAATATCAAGGATATTCTACTAATTTCATGGAGTATAGAAGCCAAAACTTTAACAAAACGAGTATAGAATTCGAAATGTGAAACAAAATAATATTACTTACATACTACGATTGTATGGAAGAAAATATTATTTCAAGCGCGAATATTGAACAAAAATAACATCCCTTACAATTTGTTGAGCGAAAAATAATATTCCAATGAATATTTAACGAAGATAATATTCCTACGAATATTGAACGAAGATAATACACTTTATGAATATTGAACGAAAATAATATTCATACAAATACAAAAAATAATATCTCTTCAGAATGTGAAATAAATAACACCCCTTACCTCGAAAGAATAGTACTTCAGGCTGAATATTGGATATAACGCTGAAATGAACTTGTACTGTATAGAAACACTCAAAGTATCAAAATACTCACAAGGATACGCTCGATAATATAGAGAGAGAAGATTTCAGTTTTTGGTGTGATTTTCAATTCTAACCTAAGCACCCTATTTATAGGATAATGCTTAGAACACCAAAGTATAAAATTCAATAAAATAATATTATTTATTAAAACATTTCACGCCCATCTTAGACAACTGATTTCAGCATGTTTACAACACCTGTGGGGCCCACTTAATTGCGAAAAAGGTTTTATTAAAAAAAATAATTAAAACTTCTAAAATTAATTATTCCGGAACTTCAATAATTCATAATAAATAGCCCTTTTACCAGAAAAATTCAAATCTTATGTCTTTCCATAGGAAATTCATTTCTCTACAACTTTGTAAGTTTAAGTTTTTCCAAATTCCAAACAGAAATTGACCGAAATCCACATACTGACGATTTTACAAGCTATAATAATATTTCAGTCAAGAAATGGGGTCCACCAACACACAAAATATGTGTTAAACATTTTTTGTAATAAAAATACTCTTCCTCCTCATTTATTCATATATCCCACATTCATTGTAAAAATATCACCATTATTATAATATAATAATATATTTAAATAAATTATTTTATTAGAAAAGATAAAATATCAATTTTCAACAATTGTCACATTAAAAATTTTCTCCATCCATATCCATATAAAATGAATATTTTCCTTATCATATAAATCAATAATTAATTATTCACAAATAATATTACGAAATCACAATATTGACAACCAGTACATTCCTTAGAAAGAGGGGCTTCCAATAAGGATTTCTCCTTAGTGGCGCGCAATTAGGTGACCAAACCTCTCCTTGACAGAACTTTTTAGACGTTACCAATAATGTTATCTATTAATATTATTCAAATAATATGAATTATTAATCTGATAATGGGAAATACTGTGTAGTGACAATTATTGAAACAACAATAATATAAAATATCAACGCAACAATTATTGAATCAATAAAATAAAATATTAAACAGTAATTACTATAACAATTATTGAGTAGTGCATTCTTACGTAAGAATCAATAATTGGTGCAATACCGTGTGCTACTGTGCAACATCGCGTACTATTGTGTTTAACCACCGGGTATTCTAACAGTTTTAACGGTAACAATTACGTCGTTATTTATAAAAACTCAAATTTGTTGTTTTCTTCATCCGACCGTTTTTCATTATGGGGCCCATAAATGGCTCCACCGTCGTACAAATGAGATGAAATACGAGTCTAGACTTAGTCAATATATCATGTGTTCTTGAATGGAATCTTGATGAATGTTAGGGTAGAGATATGCTTAACATCGCATGTAATCAGATAGAGAACTTGGACTTAAATCTTCTTTGATTGTAATTCACATAGAGATATAATGAGTTAGTTAATTAAGGTGTTTAACTTAATTCTATCTAATTTGTGGATTTGAGTTAATACGGTATTAGTACGTCGAGAGGTGGCAAGTTCTACTTGCGTGTTCTTGATTAATAAACTGGGATAATGAAGTAAACTAGAATGAGGTGTAATAATCAAAGTGATGCTTATAGTGCAGTTGTAAGCCTATTTCTCCAATATTTGTTTGAAAATTCAATTTTTAGGGTTATTGATTGTTTAGTAATTTTAGTATTTTTAATACTTTTAGTTATAATCTTGAAATTGGTTAGTTTAATAAAATTTGGATTAATAGAAAACTGATAATTATGAGGGTTAATTTCTTGCTAGTCTCTGTGCGAACGATACTTGACTTATTGTAAAGCCCCCAAACTCGGGTACTTGAAACCAGAACTCGGTGCTTTACGATACCAGTTCTATGAGCGGAATAATACTAATAATAATAACAATAATATAAAAATCAAACTTTATTTATATTTATCAAAGTCTAATCCCAATTATGCAACCTTTACTATAATTCTTTACATGATATATAATACATATCATTGTCTATATATTGTCTATCTATTACAAAAGATACCATTAAACATGTTCTGTTTGCTTTTCTTTTCACTTGTTCTTGTCTGAACCTTCGGATTGATCATGCCTAGTTGAAAACATTTAAATTTAAAGCAAGAATGAGCATTTGGGTGCGCAGCAAGTAATAACAATTAGAAATATAATTAGTTGAAAGAAATAAATGTTTTCTTTGTACATCACTTCTACAACAAATTTATAGTTATGAAGTAAACTGAACCGATAATAATAACATAACAATTCTATCTCAAATTTTTGAAAGTACGTATTGACTATATATATAGGGTAGTTGACATACTATGAACATTGTGTTTAGTTTTTGCTAAGGTTTAGCAGAACTTCATCTGCAAACCATCATAACTTACGGGCGTTAGGTTGAACTTCCTATGGGCCCTATATTGATCAATGCTGCATTACAAGAACGATAGGATCGTTCACTCTGTCCGCCTTGGGTGCATAAAAGTTTTCCCGTGATCGGGATGTTCATACTTAGTCTGGAATCCGAACCAAAACAATTTGATTGGATACAAAAAGGTTTTATCATATTCAACGATATTTTGAAATTTGTGTCTAGTCAAATCAAATAGCTTAGAAATTTATATATATATATATATATATATATATATATATATATATATATATATATATATATCAACATGTGATTAAATACAATGATTATCCAAGTGGGGACACTTGTATAACCATATATAGAAATTAACGAATAGAATATATATCCGAATTACCATATACTAACATGTTGATAAACAATGATCGGATATAGCACAATAGGGTTAATAATATAGCATAATAATAATATAATTCTGAAACTTCTTACTCATGTCCATTGCATAAAGGAAATGCAAAGGTAAGATACTTGCCTAATGCGCTGCTTACAATTCGCAACCTAGTTTTATCTTTTATATCGAAACCTATCATTAATAAGATCATTTGATCGATTAGAATAACATACTATAACACACAGCACTGCTTATTGCAGTCAGTACATAACCTAATCACATTGTCACATATGTTCCACAACCATTGAATCACAAATAAACACATATCTAATTAAATTATCTAAGTCCAGATCAATATCTGAAACATGTCGGTGTACCGACGACTTTATCGAGTAATTATTGAGTCTAAGACTCTATCCGGTAGTTCAATATCTGTAAGTATCAGTCATATTATTTTTAAATGAATTATAATAATTTTTTAAACATTTATTATAATTAATCATGAATTTTCAAACACCAAAATTATTATTAAATGGTTTAAATATTAAACAATTCTATTATCATTAATATTAAACTATTAATGAAACCATTGCCAAAATGTTAAAGTTATTTATAATAACTCAAAATAATTTTAAAGTATTAATATTACACTTAAATGATTTTTAAAAGAATTAAAATCATTTTTAAATAGTTATCATTAATATTAAAGTATTAATGTATTATTTATCAAAATATTAAAAGTCATTAATTATAACTTAAAGTATTTTTAATTCATTTATATCCTTTTTAAACATTTTTAAATAAATAAAACCATTTTAAAACTATTTATTTAATATAATTATTAAATAAATCTAATATCATTTAATACTAAATTATTAATGAAATTTTCCTTTAAATATCAAAAGTTATAATTTATAACTTAAAATATCTTTAAACACTTTATTTTCATTTTAAATGATTTTTATAATATTAAAATTATTTTTAAACTAATTTATTTAATATAATTATTAAATAATTCTAATATCATTAATAATTAATGAAATTTACCTTTAAATATTGAAAGTTATATTTTATAACTTCAAATATTTTAAAATTATTTATTTTCATTTAAAATGATATTTCTAATATTAAAATCAATTTTAAACTATATTATTTAATATAATTATTAAATAAATCTAATATCATTAATATTAAAATATTAATATTTTTCATGACAAAATATCAAAAGTTATATTTATAACTTAAAATACTTTTATAACCTTTAAATCATTTTTCTATAATTTTAAATCATTAATTCTATTTTTCATAATTTATTTAATATATTCAATAAATAACTTAATTATCGTTAATATTAATTAATTAATGAAATTCATCACAAAATATTAAAAGTTATCAAAATAACTTAAATTGTTTTCTTATACCATAATATAATTTTAAATGATTTTTCATGTATTAAAATCATTTTTAAATAATTTATTTAATATTATAATTAAATAAATTAAATACTTTTAATATTCCAAAATATTAAATATTTATGAAATATATTCAAAATAATTAAAACTAATTTTCGGACTTTAAAATAATTTTTAATAATTTATTTTGTATTTTTAATAATTAAAAACTATTTATTACTAATTATTTAATTAATATATTAATTTTAGAATTTATCTGTCGCTAAAAGTGGCTTTAGTGACAAAACTGTTGCTAATTGTGTTCTTCAGCTAACCCAGATGTTCATCGACAGTGTGTAGGGTGTCTAGTTTGACCAAGCTTTATTTTAACATATAATGTTTCTGGACACCCTATTTGTCTGATCATATAGTTCTATTGTAATACTACATTATTCAATCAACAAACATGACCATACTTCATCAAAATAAGGAGATATAAAATTTCGCAGAAAAAACATGTCGAAGTAAGTCATCATCATTTACGGGTTTTCCGTAAATGAAGAACAAACGATTGCGAAATATCACTTTTGATGCTCTGTAACTTTGCTTCAATAATACTACTCGATTAGTGATATAAGAGTACTATTTTGTAGTAGAGATTACAGGCTACAATTATCATTCACTATATCAAGAAAACAACATCACCAGAGGCCGATTTGAGCCGGTAAAATGTTGTCAGAAATGCTGTTCATCCCATTTCTAAAATTTCCAGAAAATGGGTTTCGTGATCATTCTAGTTACTTTGACCATCCATAAAATCCATTCTATTTAATGTTTTAACAATATAAAAGCATGAATCTAAAGGTAATCTACCAGAATACAAATTAGTTACATCAAACATAACAAAACATCTAAACATGATCAGATCTGGAGCTATCAAAACTTGTCAGACATGATCTGGGGAAATCTGGGTTACCTAGAAATCTCCCGGTCAATGCCGGTCAACGGTCTTTGACCATTAATAACATGATATATGTGCATCATATGATCGTGATTTCACTTGCAGAGAAAAAAACACATATCAAGCTATGGATCTAACACATAAAACAACAAAAATCATGAACAAAGAAGAAACTATGGGGTCTGACATTCGTTGTCAGAGAACATAAATAAAAATTCCCATATTCTTGAAATCTTCAAATCTGAGCTTATAGATGTTATGGATCTAACATCTATCAACCCAGATCATCTATACACACTACATATAACATGTTTTAACACAAAACACTACATCTAACAGAGGATCAAGGTTGGATTTTTCAACTAGGGTTTATACCTTTATGCTTTGATTTCTGTAATTTGGGCTTCTAATTTGTTTTGGGTGATGGTGGGGCTCGGTTTTGGGACTGGTACACTTCAATATTTCGTAGGTTTTGATAGAGAGAGAATTGGTTGAGAGCTTGGAAATGAAATGAGCTTAATGGCACACTTTCTCTCTCCAAATAACTTATATAATAATTTGGTGCAATGAATGATCTGATATTGCTGGCAATAATGGACTGACTTGGTGAGATATACATCAATTGTCAAAATGATTTGGTCACCAACCCACATTTTGGCAAGATTGACAAGTTATCTAAATAAATAAATGAAAAGGGCATTTTGGTCTTTTGTAATATAATTTTAATGGAACTTTGGTCATTTGGCAAACCCTTAGAGTTTGACCCTAAAGTTTAGCACAATGAATTTCTAGGATTTCAATTTAGGGTTTAGAAAAATAAAAATAAAAATTAGTTTCTTAAAAATGAAATTTAGAGCTTCCTAATCACAATTAATTTTCTAAGTACATAAAACATGAATATTAGGTTTATATTTTACTAAATACAATTAAGATTGCTAATTTAGCAATTAGGGCTCCAATTTGATAATTAGGGTTCCTAATTTAGAAATTATAATTTCTAATAATTAAGGTTCTCCCTAATTAGGGTTATACTTAATAATACCCAACATTAACCGCATTAACACGCTTACATAACTTTTTGAACTCTCATTTGAGTTCCAATTAGGGTTTTTAATTAACCCTTAGGGTTTATAGTTTTGTAATTAGAATTTCTATTTAGTAATTAGGGTTTTAATATAAATATTAGGATTTCTAAAAATTTAATATTTCTAAATACTAATTAGGGTTTACCTAATTAATCATAGAATTATATAATACTTCACCATAATCGTAATCACATAGTTAAATAGCAGTTTCAAACTCAAATTGAGTTTTAAATTGGGGTTTTTAATTAAGGTTTCTAACTTTTAGAAATTAGGGTTTTAAATTATTAATTAGGGTTTTCCATAATTAACATTATCACTTAGAATACAAATCATATACCACATAACACGTGACATTCATAACATAACGTAATTACTTGAAATCTTAAAGTCTTATTTGACTATCGAATTAGGGTTTATTAAAATACTACTAGAGTTTTCTACTATTCCACCAAAACTATTTCACAAATTAATATTACACACAAATAATAAATATTTATAGCACTTGAAAAATTAAAATATAATTTTATTATATTATTATTCTCATTACTTGATAAAAATCCAAAACTTAGGGTTTGGATTCCATATCTAATTTATCTAGCATATATACCATTAATAATTAAGTTAAAATAATTAAATTAATAATCTATACAAAATTCATATAATAAAATAATTATTATAATTATTCTAAAAATCATTTCATATATTATTTAAATAATATATAATTATATTTTCATGGAAAATAATTAATAAAAACATTTTTAGTGTAAATTAATTATTATAAGAATATAATTTATAATGATCAATAATTCTAAAATAAACTTAACTGTAAAAATTCATGTAATAAATATATTTTTATTTACCACATAAATACATATACATATTATCTTGTATAAATTCTCATCTTTAAAAAAAAAAATTATACGCAAAATTTTTAATTTATTTATATAAAAAATATCGGGTTGTTACATTCACCCTCCCTTATAAAGATTTCGTCCCCGGAATCACCGTTTTAAAACCTATACATACCAGGGTACATAGCATACACAATCATTGAGAGGGGATCTCGATCAAAATTGATCGAACTAATCTCTTAACTATTCAGCATAAAGCTTATCTATCTGCTTATACGGAAAATTGATTTCTAATAGAACTCAATTTTCTCCTTCAAAATAATTTATAAAATAATTTTACTATATATATAAGAAAATAAAATTGATTAGAATAATATCTGGAGTTGAATCCCCTGTTGCCACGATATCTTGAACGGCCATGATGAAGACGCTTACGGTTGGTTTCTGTTGGTTTATTTGTTGAAGTCGGTCCCGTTATCGCCAATGTCCTGCTGCCTTTCTCCATATTCGCATTCCTTGCCTCCCTTCTCCTTCTTGAACGGTCTTCCACCTTATACTCCATTGATTCACACTTAAATCACACAGACTTTCCCTTTATCTCCTTTCCTTTTATCGTATAGGTGACAAAACTATCTTTTGCCCCTTCGTTACCCTAGCTATCACACACATGTCAACTGGATCAGTTGATCTTCTAGATCCTGGCAGTACGACGACCTTGAAACCTTTGAAATTCGTCAATTGATTGTCTGGCTGATTTCCCGGGGCTGGTATTCCATTCTGCATAGCTTGAGCGATCATATTTGTAAAATTCTGTATCGACTCAGGGTTGTCTTCCAGCTTTGTTGACAGGTTCTTCTATCCGTGTATTTCGTTTTCGTCATGGCGGCATTATCGTAAATTATTCTTATTAACTTACATTCTAAACCTTATCGTATACGCACAATTTTTTATTCAAATAGCCATGTACTCAAAATATTAGACTTTGAAAACTTTGGTTTACCGTATTAACTAGTGTTCAGATAAATAATTACTATCTTTATACCAACTTATTTCATTAATTCAACATAGACTCATATTCATAGCACTTGACATACCATAGCACATACTGCTTTAATCATCCGCTATCCCTTTATTACTCAAAAGTCGGGAATCGCTACCACAACTTATACAAAATTTGAAAAATATTACCTTATACAAACATACCCATCATATACTTAACATAGAATCATACATATTCAAGTAATACTAGTACTACTTATTTCTTACGCCTCCACTAAGGATCAATTGCTTAGAAATCTGTCTATTCCAATTATCCTCAATAATCCATTCACACCTAACTAAACCTAGTTCGTCCAACTTACCATATATTATGAGTTTAAGAACTCACCACAAACATATGAGTTTAAGAACTCGACATTGACCACCTATTCTTTAACTATACTTTACCTATCAGTCATACTATCGTTTTAGGGTCCGATACTATACTTTTCAAAACAACCACCTCATTGAGGTAGCTTTCAATGGGAGCCTCTATTTCAGCTATTGGCTTTGATATTGGCTTGTTTATGGAGGTTGACTCCTTCTTTATGACCTGAGGGTATTCTAATTCTTTTCTATCTGACATCTACACACATAGTTTATCCAGACTAGCATATACTATGTTCATACAACAATTAATAGTTTTATACAAGTTATCTTTTATTTGATTTGACGATGAACTAATTCAATTCATCTCCTTTTTAAACTCTATATGAGTTAAGTGAATTTTCAACATTTCCCTCTGTTCCAAGGTTATAGCCTAAGGTCTAGCCCACCTAAGATTTTTAACCCTAAAGCTCTGATACCAACTTGTAATGTAAGACCCCAACATTTTAATGAATAAAATCGAATTTCCTCTATTAATTATTATGAATAATAAGATGTTAATTTGATATAATGCTTTGGTTATGGGTAAAATGTGCAAAATTTTCAAAATAAGCAAGTGGTTATAAAATATTCATTGTGGTCAGGGAATATTCATTTGGTCGTGGAATATTCTTTACGTAAGGGAATATTCGTATGTACCTGCAGCCAAGACCATTTGTGGGCCCCATAATGTAATAACTCGTTTGATGAAGAAAACGACAAATTTGAATTTTTATAAATAACACGTATAATCGTTACCATTAACATTTGTTGGAATACCCGTGGGTAAAGTAAAAATGTCTGGCGTGGTTGCACAAGATGCTTTACGATATTGCACAAAGATTTTTGAATTATTGATTCTTACATAAGAAGACACTACTCAATAATTGTTACAGTAATTACTATTCAATATTTTATTTTATTAGTTCAATAATTGCTGCGTTGATATTTTATATTATTGTTGTTTCAATAATTGTCAACGCATGATTTCCCATTATCGGATCAATAATTCATATTATTTGAATAATATTATTAGATAGCATTATTGGCAATGTCTAGAAAGTTCTGTCAAGGAGAGGTTTGGTCACCTAATTGCGCGCCAGTAAGGAGAAATCCTTATCGGAAAGTCCCCTCTTTCTTGGGAACTGCCTGGTTGTCATAAATGTGATTCTGTAATATTATTTGTGAATAGTTAATTATTGATTTATATGATAAGGAAATATTTATTTGATGCGGATTTAAATGATGGATTTATTTATGTGGTTATAAATGAAAGAATCAATGTTAAGGTGTTTTATCAGTATTTTGTCGGAATGGAGGTATAAAAAATCAAACCAGTGTTCTTGAGATATATTGCGTGAGTTATAAGTTTTAATCCGACCGTGTGATCATTGTGATTTTTGGATATGTTATACATGTATAAGTTGAGTATATGTCCACAAATTATGAACCGTTAAAAATGAACGTATGATTTGTTATGAATTTTAAGAGGTGACTGGTTCAGAAATTGTTGAAGTTTCAGAATTTATCATTTTGGTGGAAAATTCTAGAATTGGTGGGCCCCACTTTTGGTTGGTGAGAAATGTGCTCAAATTGAATTTCAAATATGGTGGGTGGCAATAGTAGCAGGTAAAGCCATCAGGTAGCAGGTCAAATCTGCTTCGGCGTACTAACATTTTCCTATAAATATAGGGCTAAGTTAGAGTTGAAAATCACACCAGAAATACTCTCTAAGTATTTAGATACTTTGAGAGTTGTTATTCAGTGCAAGGTTCCTATGGTTTTTCATCCGATATTTCAGTCAAAAATACTGCTCTTTTGAGGTAAGGGATTGTAATGGTTATTATATTTTTCAGTTTCGTAATTTTTCTGACCCTAAAAAAACTTGGAAAAATTTGAAATGATAATTTGATGCGTTTTCTAGATTGTTTCCAAAAATGGCGATTTTTTTGATGTATAGATTAAGAGTTATGAATTTTATGGGAAAAGACTATTTTAAAAGTAAACCCTTATAACTCCTTGTGGTTAACTCCAAAATTGGTGAAATTTTTATTGGAAGTACATGTATATAATAGAAGTATATTCTATAAATTTTGAAATTTTTTGGTAAAAAGTACAGTTTACGATAAATGTCTAAATATTTGTCAGTTTTGGTCATATGAAAAATAGTAAATGAATTTTAAAAATTCTGAGAAAATTATAAGTTCAATATGGGACTATATTATGCTAAATCCCAGAAAAGAAAATTTATTTGTACTAATTTGGTATTTTTCATGAAAATGGACTAGTTATGAATAAATGAATTAAATATGTTATGTGAAGTAAGAAAACTGGAAAATAGGATTTTATGGCTTGAGAATCCTATATAAGGTATATGTAAATTTTTATGAGAGATTTTGTTACTGGTGATGAAATCTTATGAGTTTGACATTTTAGGATGATTGAATACATTAATTAGTAAAACATAAACAATTAAAATAAATTGTTTATAAGTTTAAGAAATGATTAAAATATTGTTATAATATTAATGATATTAGATTATGAGATTATTAAGTGATTTATAACATTTGGATTAAGGTGTTGTAAATATTGATATGGATATTATTGTGAAACTTTATCTTTTCGTGTCGGGATTACTATTCATGAGTTACTATTCACCAGTTACTATTCATGAGTTATTATTCACAAGTTACTATTCACGACAAAATTGGTTTCTTTTTCTGACCAGATTATCGTTGATTTATGAATATTACTCTTGAGATTAATTCTATATGTTGATTATATTGTTTTTATTATCATATATAACATTTTTATAACCCTAATGATGATATTTCTCTTTGACTTGAGTGTAAAGATGGATAGATTATTGGTATGATCGTGACTATGGGTTCCCTTTGGCCAGTAGTGCAAAGATGAATTGTTGATTGGTATGATCATGACCATTGAATTTACAATTGAATATCTTTAGCGTAAGTGCAAAGGTGAATTGATTAACATTGTTATAATTATTGTTTATATAAATTCTGAAATGATTATATATTTTTTTAAGATATTAATATCTTTGGCCTGTAGTGCAAAGATGATCTGTTGTTGAATATCTTTGGCCCGTAGTGCAAAGATGATCTGTTGTTGAATATCTTTGGCCCGTAGTGAAAATATGAACTATTATTGAATATCTTTGGCATGTAGTGCAAAGATGAACTATTGTTGAATATCTTTGGCCTGTAGTGCAAAGATGAACTATTGATGAATATCTTTGGCTCGTAGTGCAAAGATGAATTTATTAGTATGATTATGAACAGGAACTGTGATTTGGTATAACCATTATCTTTAATATTTCAGGTAAAGACAGGTGATGAAAATTATCTTCGTCCTGAATGAGAAGAGGAATTTAGAACCACAATTATGATTATGAGTTATTCACATGATTGTGAATCGGAACTGTTGATTAATGTTACAGGGATTAAACATTGTTGGTGGTCTTTTAACATAGAGAAGATAATAGACTTTATGGTCTATTTGACTCTTCTAATGAATTGCTCGTTCCGCTGCAACTATGGTTGAAATTTTTTATCATCTACCATATGTTCTAAATCTCTGATTTATTATTGTTGAAGGCTATATTGATAATTTATTTATCCTTAGTCATGATATTCTTTATTGGGCTAGTTAAGCTCACCCTTTTGCTTCACAATTCCTTTCAGTTAATAAGAGTGTAGCTGGGTCGAGCGAGGGTAACAAGGGAATAGAACATTGGTCTCTAGCTGTGGAGTTCTCCCTAAACAATATAGAAAAGTGTGTTGTATTATATACATCATTTAGTAGTTATATTTGGTGAATCAAATAGGGTGAGACGAACCCAAGGTTGGAAGGGTATTTTGCCACTATCATACAAGATGTCTAATGACATACAACCTCATGTCATCATAAGACAGGGTTGTGCACATCCACTTGTTGAGTATATCTACGAGCACTACCTATATAATCTTGGTGTTTGGTTGAAGAATAACTCTCAATTAGAGACAGTGGAGATAATGATATGTCAAGAGAAGACTCACCATTGGAAAGAATATGATAGTAATCTTCTCATTTTTCTTTGGGGTCTATTGGGTCAACCAAGGATAATTCCGTGGACATATGATATCTATCATAACCTAGACACATGGGCTCCCATGTACGAAGGTTTCCTTGAGCACTTCCCAAAGATTCTAATTTCTAAAACAGTTTTTGACTATACCTTTATGTAAGGTGCCATTGTGACGTGCTATCCAAGGTTGGGATGAGAGTCACAGTTGGTATATATTTTTGTATCAAAACTCACAGCATATGTGTTGTTGTATTTTGCACGACAATTATTGTAATAAAGTTTTAGTTGTTTTCTGTACCATGTATTTGGCGACTCAGAATAGATTGGGTGGAATGGACCTATTTTGGGGTCGTCACAGTTGGTATCAGAGCTTAGGGATATGGTCTCTGGCAGAGATCGGAGAATAGAAGTAGGAGGGGAGAGATGAGTAAATCCTTCGCTAGTGTGTCCTACCTAAGCTTATTTGTTGGTCGGTCATAATATACAGATATTATGTGATACGTTAGTTTGTTTAATTAACCCTTGTTTTATGGCAGTATTTGAGAATGGCAGCTGATAATGTTAACAATGGAGTGGATGAGACTGTGGGGATACCTATAATCACCAACCATGATAATGTAATGTCAGGCGAAGACGGAATTAGAGATATTCTTGTGGTGAGGGAAGAATTAATAGTTGCACCTGAGCTAGTCGCAGAGGTAGCAGCTAAGAGTGAGGAAGAAGAAGAACCTGAGGAGAATTTATTAGAAGAAATTTATGATCGAAATGTAGAATTACAAAATCGTATTCATGAGTTAGAAGAGCAGGTTGAAGAACGGCAGGCGGTCGTGGAGCAAAAGGATGCAATAATTCAAGCTTTTGTTACTCGATATGTGATGCTTGAATAGAAGCAATCTTTGGTAGAGTATAAGATGATAAAGCTGGAATCTGAGCTGAAAGAAGAAACAACTGAATGAGTGAGAGTGAGTGATACATAGGTAAAAGCCGCACGACGCATTGATATTATGGAAAGAGATGTCCGATCTAAGAAGGCTAAAATAGATGATATGTATTTCTCTTTTTGGACAGAAATTGGGAGAACCCAACATCGAGTTTTGAATTTCCCTGTATAGAGCGGTCAACCTAAATTCGATATGGATCGATAATTGATGATTCAGATCATGAATCAGGAGTACGACGAAGCAGTTGAGGGTGGAATATGCCCTATAGAAAAGTATATTCCAACGGAAGTGATGACACCAAATGTTGCCCCAAACAAGTCAAAGTCGGGTAGTTCAAGGGAGAGCGGTTGTCATGACTTCCCAACAAGTGAGGAACCCAACTGAAGTTATCACGGAAGATGAGAAATGGAGAAATCATGATAACCGGGGAGATAGAATCTGAAATGATAGCAAGGTATTTTCAACTCTTCGAAATACCAGGTACGAAAATTTCGGGGACGAAATTTCATAAGGAGGAGAGGTTGTAAGACCCCAACTTTTTAATGAATAAAATAGAATTTCCTCTATTTATTATTGTGAATAATAATGTGTTAATTTGATATAATGCTTTGGTTATGGGTGAAATGTGCAAAATTTTCAAAATAAGCAAGTGGTTATAAAATATTCATTGTTGTCGGGGAATATTCGTTTCGTCGTGGAATATTCTTTCTGTCCGAGAATATTCGTACGACGGCGCATTCATTTGTGGGCCCAATAACAGAATAACTGTCGGATGAAGAAAACGACAAATTTGAATTTTTATAAATAACGGCGTAATCGTTACCGTTAACACTGTTGGAATACCCGGTGGGTAAAGTAAAGTAATACGCGTTGTTGCACAGTAGCACACGGTATTGCACAATATTTTTGAATTATTGATTCTTATGTAAGAAGACACTACTCAATAATTGTCACAATAATTACTGTTAATTATTTATTTTTATTGGTTCAATAATTGTTGCATTGATATTTTATATTATTGTTGTTTCAATAATTGTCACTGCACAATATTTCTCATTATCGGATCAATAATTCATAATATTTGAATAATATTATTAGATAGAATTATTGGCAATGCCTAGAAAGTTTTGTAAAGGAGAGGTTTGGTCACCTAATTGCGCTCCAATAAGGAGAAATCCTTATCGAAAAGCCCCCTCTTTCCTAGGAACTGCCTGGTTGTCAAAAATGTGATTCTGTAATATTATTTGTGAATAATAATTATTGATTTATATGATAAGGAAATATTTATTTGATGCGGATTTAAATGATGGATTTATTTATGTGGTTATAAATGAAGGAATTAATGATGAGGTATTTTATCAGTATTTTTGTCGGAATGGAGGTATAAAAAATCAAACCAGTGTTCTTGAGTTATATTGTGTGAGTTTTAATTTTTAATCCGACCGTTGGATCATTGTGATTTTTGAATATGTTATACATATATAAGTTGAGTACATGTCCACAAATTTTGAACCGTTAAAAATGAACGTATGATTTGTTATGAATTTTAAGAGGTGACTGTTTCAGAAATAGTTGAAGTTTCGGAATTTATCATTTTGGTGGAAAATTCTAGAATTGGTGGGCCCCACTTTTGGTTGGTGAGAAATGTGCTCAAATTGATTTTCAAATGTGGTGGGTGGCAATAGTAGCATGTAAAAGCCATCGGTGCTTGTGTCAAGTCTGCTTTGTAAGGCTAATATTTTCCCTATAAATAGAGGCTAAGTTAGAATTGAAAATCACACGAAAACAAGTTTTCTTTCTCTCTATATTATCGAAGTGTAGTTTATGAGTATTTAGATACTTTGAGAGTTGTTATTCAGTACAAGGTTCCTTTGGCTTTTCATCCGATATTTCAAAAATCTTTTATTCTTTTGAGGTAAAGGGATTGTAGGGTTATTATGTTTTTCGGTTTAAGTAATTTTTCTCGACCATCAAAAAAATTAAAATATTTGAAATGATAATTTGATGAGTTTTCTAGATTGTGACCAAAAATGTCGATTTTTGTATGTATAGATTAGGAGTTATGATTTTTATAGGAAAAGACTATTTTAAAAGTAAACCCTTATAACTCCTTGTGGTTAACTCCAAAATTGGTGAAATTTTTATTGGGAGTACATATATATAACAGAAGTATACTCTGTCAATTTCGGAATTTTTGGACAAAAGTACAGTTTATGATAAATGTCTAAATATTCGGCAGTTTTGGTCATATGCAAAATAGTAAATGAATTTTAAAAATTCTGAGAAAAATATATGTTCAATATGGGACTATATTCTGATAAATCCCAGAAAAGAAAATTTGTTTGTACTGATTTGGTATTTTTCATGCAAATGAATTAAATATGTTATGTGAAGTAAGAAAACTGGAAAATTGGATTTTATGGCTTGAGAATCATATATAAGGTATACGCAGATTTTTGATGAGAGATTTTGTTATTGGTGATGAAATTTTATGAGTTTGACATTTTAGGATGATTAAATACATTAATTAGTAAAGTGTAAACAATTAAAACAAATTTTTTATAAGTTTAAGAAATGATTAAAATATTGCTATAATATTAATGATATTAGATTATGAGATTATTAAATGATTTATAACATTTGGATTAAGGTGTTGTAAATATTGATATGGATATTATTGTAAAACTTTATCTTTTCGTGTCGGGGTTACTATTCATGAGTTACTATTCACGAGTTACTATTCATGAGTTACTATTCACGAGTTACTAATCACGACAAAATTGGTTTCTTTTTCTGACTAAATTATCGTTGATTTATGAATATTGCTCTTGAGATTAAATCTATATGTTGATTATATTATTTTTATTATCATTATAACATTTTTATAACCCTAATGATGATATTTCTCTTTGACTTGAGTGTTAAGATGGGTAGATTATTGGTATGATCGTTACTATGGGTTCTCTTTGGCCAGTAGTGCAAAGATAAATTGTTGATTGGTATGATCATGACCATTGAATTTACAATTGAATATCTTTAGCTTAAGTGCAAAGGTGAATTGATCAACATGGTTATAATTATTGTTTATATAAATTCTGAAATGAATATGTATTTCTTTGAGATATTAATATCTTTGGCTTGTAGTGCAAAGATGATCTATTGTTGAATATCTTTGGCCCGTAGTGCAAAGATGATCTGTTGTTGAATATCTTTGGCCCGTAGTGAAAAGATGAATTGTTATTGAATATCTTTGGCCTGTAGTGCAAAGATGAACTATTGTTGAATATCTTTGGCCTGTAGTGCAAAGATGAACTGTTGATGAATATCTTTGGCCCGTAGTGCAAAGATGAATTTATTAGTATGATTATGAACAGGAACTGTGATTTGGTATAACCATGATCTTTGATGTTTCAGGTAAAGATATGTGATGAAAATTATCTTTGTCTTGGATGAGAAGAGGAATTTAGAACCACAATTATGATTATGAGTTATTCACATGATTGTGAATTGGAACTGTTGATTGATGTTACAGGGATAAAACATTGTTGGTGGTCTTTTAACATGGAGAAAATAATTGACTTTATGGTCTATTTGACTCTTCTAATGGATTGCTCGTTCCACTTCAACTATGGTTGAAATTTTTTATCATCTACTATATGTTCTAAATCTCTGATTTATTACTGTTGAAGGCTATATTGATAATTTATTTATCTTTAGTCATGATATTCTTTACTGGGCTAGTTGAGCTCGCCCTTTTGCTTCACAATTCCTTTCAGGTAATAAGAGTTTAGCTGGGTCGAGCGGGGGTAACAAGGGAATAGAACGGTGGTCTCTAACTGTGGAGTTCTTCCTAAACAATATAGAAAAGTGTGTTGTATTTTATACATCATTTAATAGTTATATTTGGTGAATCAAATAGGGTGAGGTGAACCCAACATTGGAAGGGTGTTTTGCCACTATCATATAAGATGTCTAATGATATACAACCTCATGTCATCATAAGATAGGGTTGTGTACATCCACTTGCTGCGTATATCTACGAGCACTACCTATATAATCTTGATGTTTGGTTGAAGTATAACTCTCAATTAGAGACAGTGGAGATAATGATATGTTAAGAGAAGACTCACCATTGGAAAGAATATGATAGTAATCTTCTCGTTTTTCTTTGGGGTCTATTGGGTCAACCAAGGATAATTCTGTGGACATATGATATCTATCGTAACCTAGACGCATGGGTCCTATGTACGAAGGTTTTCTTGAGCACTTCCCAAAGATTCTAATTTCTAAAACAGTTTTTGACTATACCTTTATATAAGGTGCCATTGTGACGTGTTATCCAAGGTTGGGATGAGGGTCACAGTTGGTATATATATTTGTATCAAAACTCACAGCATATGTGTTGTTGTATTTTGCACGATAATTGTTGTAATAAAATTGTAGTTATTTTCTGTACCATGTATTTGGCGACTCAAAATAGGTTGGGTGAAATGAACCTATTTTGGGGTCGTCACATGTAAAGCCCCCAAACTCGGGTACTTGAAACCCGAACTCGGTGCTTTACTATACCATTTCTATGAACAGAATAATACTAATAATAATAACAATAATACAAAAATCAAACTTAGTTTATATTTATCAGAGTCTAATCCCAATTATGCAACCTTTACTATAATTCTTTACATGATATATAATACATATCATTATCTATATATTGTCTAACTATTACAAAAGATACCATTAAACATGTTCTGTTGCTTTCCTTTTCACTTGTTCTTGTTTGAACCTTCGAGTTGATCGTGCCTTGCTGAAAACATTTAAATTTAAAGAAAGAATGAGGATTTGGGTGCCCAGCAAGTAATAACAATTAGAAATATAATTAGCTGAAAGAAATAAATGTTTTCTTTGTACATCACTTCTACAACGAATTTATAGTTGTGAAGTAAACTGAACCGATAATAATAACATAACAATTCTATCTCAAATTTTTGAAACTACGTATTGACTGTATATATAGGGTAGTTGACATACTATGAACATTGTGTTTAGTTTTCGCTAAGGTTTAGTAGAATTTCATCTGCAAACCGTCATAACTTACGGGCGTTAGGTTGTACTTCCCATGGGCCTGTGACGATCAATCTTCAGACATTCTGAAGAACGATAGGATCGTTTCACTTTGTCACTTGGTATGCATTAAAGTTTTCCCATGATCGGGATGTTCATACTTAGTCTGGAATCCGAATCAAAACAATTTGATTGGATACAAAAAGGTTTTATCATATTCAACGATATTTCAAAATTTGTGTCTAGCTGGGTCAAATAGCTTAGACGGCTTATATATATATATATCAACATGTGATTAAATACAATGATTATCCAAGTAGAGACACTTGTATAACCATATATAGAAATTAACGAACAGAATATATATATCTGAATTACCATATACTAACATGTTGATAAACAATAATCGGATATAGCACAATAGGGTTAATAATATAGCATAATAATAATATAATTCTAAAACTTCTTACTCATGTCCATTGCATAAAGGAAATGCAAAGGTAAGATACTTGCCTGATGCGCTGCTTACAATTCGCAACTTAGTTTTATCTTTTATATCGAAACCTATCATTAATAAGATCATTTGATCGATTAAAATAACATACTATAATACATAGCACTGCTTATTGCAGTCAGCACATAACCTAATCACATTGTCACATATGTTCCACAACCATTGAATCACAAATAAACACATATCTAATCAAATTATCTAAGTCCAGATCAATTTCTGAAAATGTCGGTGTACCGACGGCTTTATTGGATAATTATCGAGTCTAAGACTCTATCTGGTAGTTCAATATCTATAAGTATCAGTCATATTATTTTTAAATGACTTATAATAATTTTTTTAAACATTTATTATAATTAATCATGAATTTTCAAACACCGAAATTATTATTAAATGATTTAAATATTAAACAATTATATTATCATCAATATTTAATTAATATTAAACTATTAATGAAACCATTGCCAAAATATTAAAGTTATTTATAATAACTCAAAATTCTTTTAAAGTATTAATATTACACTTAAATGATTTTTAAAGAATAAAAATCATTTTAAATAGTTATCATTAATATTAAAGTATTAATGTATTATTTATCAAAATATTAATAAGTCATTAATTATAACTTAAAATATTTTTAATTCATTTATATCCTTTTAAATGTTTTTAAATAAATAAAACCATTTTTAAACTATTTATTTAATATAATTATTAAATAAATCTAATATCATTTAATATTAAATTATTAATGAAATTTTCCTTTAAATATCAAAAGTTATAATTTATAACTTAAAATATCTTTAAACACTTTATTTTCATTTTAAATAATTTTTATAATATTAAAATCATTTTAAACTAACTTATTTAATATAAATATTAAATAATTCTAATATAATTAATAATTAATGAAATTTACCTTTAAATATTGAAAGTTATATTTTATAACTCTAATTATTTTAAACTATTTATTTTCATTTAAAATGATTTTTTAATATTAAAATCATTTTTAAACTATATTATTTAATATAATTGTTAAATAAATCTAATATCATTAATATTAAAATATTAATATTTTTCATGACAAAATATCAAAAGTTATATTTATAACTTCAAATACTTTTATAACCTTTAAATCATTTTTCTATAATTTTAAAATCGTTAATTTTATTTTTCATAATTTATTTAATATATTCAATAAATAACTTAATTATCATTAATTTTAATTAATTAATGAAATTCATCACAAAATATTAAAAGTTATCAAAAATAACTTCAATTATTTTCTTATACCATAATATAATTTTAAATGATTTTTCATGTATTAAAATCATTTTAAATAATTTATTTAATATTATAATTAAATAAATTAAATACTTTTAATATTCTAAAAATATTAAATATTTATGAAATATATTCAAAATAATTAAAAACTAATTATTACTAATTAAATATTTTTTTTTGTATTTTTAAGAATTAAAAACTATTTATTACTAATTATTTAATTAATATTTTAATTTTAGAATTTATTTGTCGCTAAAAGTGACTTTAGTGACAAAACTGTCGCTAATTGTGTTCTTCAGCTAACCTAGATCTTCATTGACAGTGTGTAGGGTGTCTAGTTTGACCAAGCTTTATTTGTAACATATAATGTTTCTGGACACCCTATTTGTCAGATCTTATAGTTCTATTGTAATACTACATTATTCAATCAACAAACATGACCATACTTCATCAAAATAAGGAGATATAAGCTGCAGAAAAACATGTTAGAGCTGTTCTTCATTTCTGGGTTTTTCAGATATGAAGAACAGTTGCAGGGTATCACTTTTGATGCTCTGTAACTTTGCTTCTGTGTCTACTCAGTGTGATATAAGAGTACTATTTTGTAGTAGAGATTACAGGCTACAATTATCATTCACTATATCAAGAAAACAACATCACCAGAGGCCGATTTGAGCCGGTCAAATGTTGTCAGAAAAGCTGTTCATCCTATTTCTGGAATTTCCAGAAAATGGGTTTTGTGATCATTCTAGTCACTTTAACCATCCATAAAATCCATTCTATTTAATTTTTTAACAATATAAAATCATGATTCTAAAGGTAATCTACCAGAATACAAATTAGTTACATCAAACATAACAAAACATCTAAACATGATCAGATCTGGAGCTATCAAAACTTGTCAGACATGATCTGGGGAAATCTGGGTTACCCAAAAATCTCCTGGTCAATGTTGGTCATTGGCTTTAACCATTAATAACATGATATATGTGCATCATATGATCGTGACTTCACTTGCAGAGAAAAGAACACATATCAAGCTATGGATCTAACACATAAAACAACAAAAATCATGAACAAAGAAGAATCTATGGGGTCTGACATTCGTTGTCAAACAACATAAATAAAAATTCTTAGATTTTTGAAATCTTCAAATCTGAGCTTATAGATGTTATGGATCTAACATCTATCAACCTAGATCATCTATGCACACTACATACAACACGGTTTAACACAAAAACACAACATCTAACAAAGGATCAAGGTCAAATTTTTCGATACTGGTATAAAAAGGTTTGCACGTCAATAACACTTATGTGGACTGATTAGTTCAAATTGATACATAAGGAATTTATAAAGGATAATGCTAGTTTAAATAAAAGAATGGCAATGATAGGCAGTGAAGACGGCGAATTAGGCAGGAACCTAAGTTTGGGGGAAAAAGTGGGGTATATAAGCTTCAAAGAAAGAAAAAAACGCACTAATTGAGTCTTGTGGTGGGTTGAGAAGAAGCGTGAAATGCACTCCCCATAAACACAGGCGTGAGATGGAGTGTAAAACGTACTCACTATCCATCTATCTAAAAAAAATAGAGAATAAAACGGGAAATAAGAGCAAAGTGCCTCCGTGAATGAAAAAGAAAGCATGAGTATCCTATTTGGACCCCTAAGTTTGGTGAATGTTGATTTTAGTTGAATCTTGTCTAATTTTGAAGTTCTTGAGTTTACACTATATGATACCTTCTAAAAGACTTGTTGTGTATTAAATTCAAAATTGCATCAGTTAATATGAATGTTGAGCACACACACTATACTAGTAATAACGGTTTAATATTCGAGGATTGATGAGGAATTATTGATTGATTTTGATATGAAGTATTATTGAGTTTGTTTAATTTCTCTGAGGCCGGATGAATAAATTTGATTCTATGACGACTGTTGGATTCGTAGGCATATAGAGTAGATGCATTACATATAATTGCATTGCATTGTATAGCATGTTAGTTTTGTTTTGTGCTCGAGGACTAGCACAATTTAAATTTGGGGGAATTTGATAAGTGGGTTTTATACCTACGAATCAACGTCTAATTCGAGCTTAAACGGTGTTAATTCTTTGTGTTTATATTTCTTTTTTACTTATTCAGTGTAATTTCGTGTTTAGGTGTGGTGGCGTGGCTATTGGACTAAAAGAGCAAAGTCATGGCGAAAATGGGCAAGATTTGGAGCTAAAGTTAGCATTTAGTAGAAAGGACCCCCATTGGCGACTTCTATCTTGATATAACCGCCATGAAGACGCAGGGGTGGCAATATGAGTTAATAGTTTGCATGCCCACCGGGGCGGGCCCATTTCAAGGCAAAATCCCCACCGGGGCGGGGATACGGGAAAGAGGAGTCCTTATTGCTTTTGAAATGCTGAATCAAATGGGAGACTACTGATTGCTTTGGCTTGGGACTCAACTATCTATGGAATTAGAGTCTGAATTCGTGGCTTGGAATATAAAACATACAACAAACACAAGATCAAGATATCATACATGCAAATACATCATTGAGGACAGTTTTTCTGAGCAAGAGCATTGAAGGATTACTTTGAAGGCAATTTCACCATAATTGCACATTTAAGCTAGAGGGAAGGGTGTTTCTGGATTTATTCTTCTTCTTTAGTTTTATATTTGTAATTGGGATGATGTTTACTTTAATTAATTCAGTTTTTAATTCATGGACGATGAACTAAATTCTTTATTATGCTTATAACGGATCTTTGTGTGGAACGATGATTATGTAACTTTGATTTTCAGTTTTATAAACTATTATTCAGTTTATCTATATTGATTTATGCTTGAATTTATGAATTGTTTGATCACCAATTTTATGTGGACTTGTATGAATTCGAGAGATGAAATATGAGTCTAGACTTAGTCAATATAACATGTGTTCTTGATTCTGTGAATGAATGGAATCTTGATGAATATTAGGGTAGAAATATACTTAACATCGCATGTAATCGGATAGAGAACTTGGACATAAACCTTCTTTGATTGTAATTCACATAGAGATATAATGAGTTAGTTAATTAAGGTGTTTAAATTAATTTTATCTAATTTGTGGATTTGAGTTAATACGATATTAGTACATCGAGAGGTGGCTAGTTCTACTTGCGTGTTTTTGATTAATAAACTGGGATAGTGAATTAAACTGGAATGAGGTGTAATAATCAGAGTGATGCTTAGAGTGAATTTGTAAGCCTAATTCTCCAATATTTGTTGGAAAATTCAGTTTTTAGGGTTGTTGATTGTTTGGTAATTTTAGTATTTTTAATATTTTTAGTTATAATCTTGAAATTGGTTAGTTTAATAAAATTTTGATTAATAGAAAATTTGTAATTGTGAGGGTTAATTTCTTGCTAGTCTTTGTGGGAACGATACTTGACTTATCATTATATTACTTGTTGATCGCGTATACTTGCGTGTTGTGCGTATATAGATTTTACCCAACAGGGAGCACCCTCATTCATAAGTCAGTGAACTACCTGTTTGATTTGGAAAAATTGACCAATAATCTAATTACCAGCCATTAAACGATTACTTCCTTTGAAAAGGTAAGTGGGCCATGGAAAATTATGCGTCCAAACACCAATTTAAAAGGATAATTGAACAAACATATTCCACTCATCAATTATTATTCTTATCTTTAATCAACACAAATTTATTCATCATTAATATTATAACTCACAATATTAATAACTAGATCATTCCCAGGAAAGATAGGGCTTTCCGATAAGGATTTCTCCTTATTGGCGCGCAATTAGGTGACCAAACCCTTTTCCTCGACAGAACTTTGTAGACATCGTCAATAATGCAAATAATAATATGAATAACTTTGTCATCTCAATTATTGATTTAATAATATAAAATATTGTGACAATAATTGAATTAATAACGTGAGATACTATGCAACAATTACTGTGGCAATAATTGAATAAAACTGAGTGACTTTTCACGTAAGCATTAATAATCAAAGATACTGTACAATACCGTGTGCTACTATGCAACCACACGTATTACTGTACTTTTATCACCGGGTATTTCAATAGTTAACGGTAAAACTTTTGCCGTTCTTTTAATAAAAAGTTATTTATGTCGTTTTCTAACTCTGACAGTAATTCCATTGTGGGGTCCACCAATGATTGTGTCGTCGTACGAATATTCCCTAATAAAATGAATATTCCCCAACCAATCGAATATTTTATGACAACTTGCTTACTTTGCAAAACTTGTAAATATTATCCACAACTATAATATTATATCAAATCCACACCATAATATTCAAAATGATATTTAGAGAAAAATTAATCTTTATTCATAAAAGTTGGGGTCTTACATTTAGCGAATAATTAATTGTATAAATTTTGTGAAATTTATTAATTAACTAAAACTAACTAATTACCACAAGATTTAATCAAGAATTGGAGATTTAAGTCTATAACTTCACTTAATGCTTCACTCAGATCAACACATTTTCTTTTAATTCAAATGAACTATTCCAGATTGTTAATCAAGAACACAATGTTAGATATTGTGACAACCCGAGAATTTGGTTATTTATACAATATTAAAATATTGAATTAAGGTTAAATAATAAACCTAGACAGAAAATAAGTGAATGGATTTGAGATTTCTGAGAAGGAATTATATGGTTTTTTTCTGTGAATTATTCAGGATTAAGTATATAAGTGAATTTTTCCTGTGTATATGGTTGTATATGTGTACAGTATGTGGTTAAGGGTCAAGGGTTGACCAAATAATCTATATCATTGGTAAACCCTAATATTATATTTAGAACGTCACTATTCAGTTAGAAAATTCTTACGATTTATAAGAAACCCTAAAACCGGTTCTGGAAACCCTAATTTCAGTTCCAGGAATTCAAAACCCTAATTTGGAAGTTGAAAACCCTAGTTTGGGAATTTAAATGCTAGTATAAGGTTTAAATGTTATTAATAATAACCTAATTAGGGATAACCCTAATTGGTTTAGAAAACCCTAATTTCTGGATTAAAAACCCTAATTTATAATTAGAGAAAACCTAATTATTAATTTAATAATTTTAATGTTAATTAAGAAACATTAATCCTAATTTTCAAATTATAAGCAATTAGAAACCCCTAATCTAATTAGAAACCTAATTTCTAAATTAGAAAGATTATTTTTCTATTTAAAACCCTAATTCTTGGGTTATAAACCCTAATGTACCATTATGACCCTAATTGCTAAATTAGCAATTTTAATTAGGAAAAAATCCTAATTAGCAAGATTGAATTTATTATTAGAAAATCTTAATATAATTATAGACTCGTAATTATAATTTAGAAATACTAATTTTCTATTTAGAAAACCTAAATTAGAAATTCTAGAAATTTAATTTATAAACCCTAAGGGTTAAACCCTGAACCCTAAGGTTTATGACAAATGACATGTATGCCATTAAATTTGAAATTAAAATGACTAAAATACCCTTAATGCATTATTATGACATAACTTGTAAATCTTGCTATATCTTTGGTTGCTCAACAACTCTAGCTACCCCATGTGACTGAAATTAGACAATATCAGCCCTTCATGCCAGCTGTCGACGTCGGGATTTTTAGATGTCCCTTTCCGTTACTTGTTCTTTGGTGTTCTCATTTTAGGTGAGATTTGTTTGAAAAAATAAGTCAAAAAGGTCCGACATGTATAATGTCGACGATGGACTGTTAAGAGTCGCCAATTGGTTTTTTAAATGGTTGTACCAACACAACCGAGAAAAGAATTGCACATTGACCCGAATGATGTGACATCATAAACGAATTCCTGAAAACCGAGATTCATTAGGGTCCGGAACTTGGTTATGCAGAGGGAAGGTGTTAGGCACCCCCCCGACATCCGTGTTACCACGGTGACCGCCTCTTTTCAAGAAACTGTTATATGAATATGTGTGTGTGGGTCAATGTGTTGTTATTTGGAAGTAGTGCGAGGCCTCATTTGCACCTATATACACAAGGTTTGAATTTATGTAAAAATTCAATTTTAAGTAAGACATGGCAGTGATGTTTTATAAAAAAGGTTTTTCAAGCCCTGATGCTCAATAGTAATTGAGACCTTTTACACTCCCATTTTATTAAGTACTCGGCTTGATTGATTTTATTTTACAGATGCGAGGCATCCATATGAAAATAATGTACAAAATAATGACGACTTCCTCGTGGGTATGTGAACCATCTGAGGAAGTTCAGACATCATAGAATAATTTACAAGCTGCTTACAGCTGAAAATGTCCATCACGGGAACCGAATCTAGATCCAATAGGTTGAATTTGTGATCACATGATTCCTAGGCGCATACGATAACGCAATTTGTATGAAAGCGATGGCGGTATATATATAAAAGTTGTAAATATATATATACATACATGATCACCAACCACGAAACACCTCCATGGGGGATCAGAAATGTAAATAAAGCTATCAAAGTTATCAACCGCCGCGGAGAAAGCTCCAGGTAGGACAAAATGTAAATAAAGCTGTAAATATGGTCAACCACCATGAAGGAAACTCCAGGCGGGACAAAATGTAAAGAAAGCTGTACAAAGCGATCAACTGCCAAGAAGTAAACTCCAGGTCGGACGAAACCTAAAGAAAGCTGTAAAAGCGATCAACAACCACGAAGTGAACTCCGTGTATATATATATATATATATATATATATATATATATATATATATATATATATATATATATATATATATATATATATATAAAAGCAATAAACGGATGTAAAAAATCCAAATTTCATTGAATGAGCTCGACAACAGCTCATATATATATAAGTATATATATATATAAAAGCAAGTAAACGACCGGATATAAAATCCGAGGCTCATCGAGCAGTCCCACACACGCTTTATATATATATATATATATATATATATATATATATATATATATATATATATATATATATATATATATATATATATATATATATTAAAGCAGTAATGCATGCACTGCATCAAGCCTGTGCTCATCGAACAAAAAATTGACACACAGTTCATATATATATATATATATATATATATATATATATATATATATATATATATACGAGATGGAAATGAAACCATAGATCAAGTCCTGCAAAAGCAAACAACAACACGACTCTCAACGTGAAGAATGGTGTGTGCGAGAGATGAAGAGAAAGACTCTAAAGTGTGTGAGAAGGCTTATAGTTGACTGCCAAAGAAGACTTCTATATCTTTAAAGTGGGTAAACACTAGCTTTTGTAGGTACAAAAGAAGCAATATATGAGCTCACAGGTGTTTAAAATGAGAAAGTACACTGCATGGGGTGAGTGTAGAGCAAATTGGGCAGGGCTTCCTCGCCATTTTCTCTTGCAAAATGGGCAGCCCAAGCCCTCTATTTATAGACCAAGTAGCCACAGGTGTACTACTACTGTGAGCCAGCGTGTGTACAGAGGCAACCCGGGTGGGCCGGGTTTCTCGGTAAGAGGTCGTCTCTACAAGACGTGCACTCGAGCAATCGTGAATGTCCACTCAAACTTTTAGAAGTGCAATCTGGGCATCCGTTTGAGGTATACATGACCTATTTCGGACCGCCGTTGTCAAGAGTTGTACGATGGCATGAGATTAGAGTTTGTACGAACTCATTGAAGATGGAACGATGCCCTCCGGTCTTCAAGCTTCAAATTCTATCCGTTACCCCACATAATAGTCACTCGAGATTGGTTAGTCTTGTGGGACATTGTTGTGTAGAGATGTTAAGACTACGTGGCATGGCATCGCGTTGGCAAGATGACGATGTTGCCCCTCACCGGTGTTATCGCCGGATTGGGCTGATAAAGCAGACGTTGCTCAGGCTTCACTGAGATTGGACTGCTGCAATTGTTGAAGGTCCTCATTGTCATCTTTGAGGTGTGCCTGTCCTCCCAGTATTATCTCCGGGCTGGTACAGTGTATCTCGTTGTGAGCGCCGAGATTGAAGCTGGTCGCATTTGAAACAAGCATTTCTGGGGTTATCGCCAAAACTGCATTCCTTGGGGTTATCACCAAGGTTGGTGCCTATTCCCATATTGGGACTGAGACTGGATACCTCGGGGTTATCTCCGAGGTTAATCGGTCTTCTCCGGTGTGTGTTCTGGTATTGGATCTGCACGCCTCGGGGTTATCTCCGAGGTTGGAATAGTTACTCCCAGTGTGTGTTCTGGGATTGATGTTGAACTTCCGGTAGTATCCGATATGGATGTGGATTTTCTTTCAGGGTTCCCTCTTAAAAGACGAATCTGTCCTCCTACAATGTTAGTGACAGTAGTATAAAAAATTTCGAGTGTCTATAGATGCCCCTCTTTATCATACTCATGCATGGCGATGCATGGGTAGGATAAAGAATCCTAGACAGTTGAAACGCAACAAGACAAACATGGTACTATATGTAGCAACATGAGGCAAATGTATGATGCATGTGTACGGGGTTGTATCCCAACATGCTGGGGATGATTGCTGGATCCCTGTTGCTTCAACTGGGGATTGGAAATGTTGACCAGATTTGATGTGTAATCCGAATCTGTTAGGATGTGGATGTTGGAGTTATCACCAAATTCCTATGTTCTTGATATTGACTTGATCCTGAAGAGGTACCTCTTATGTGCAAGAGATCTGTGGGGATAAGGCTTGGTCTGTTTGAGGATGTGTATAACATATTCCATCATCTATCCTGTTTGATAACGTTGACCTTTCCTGTAAGACCCCAAATTATTAATAAATGAAATTTAATTTCCTCTATTTATCATTTTGAAATAGTAAGGGTTGATTTGATTAATGTGGTTAGTTGTGGGTAAAATGCGCAAATATTTCAAATAAGCAAGTGGTTATAAAATACTCATTGTTGTCGGAGAATATTCGTTTGGTCGTGGAATATTCTTGCTATTGGGGAATATTCATACGACGGCGCAGCCTTGTGTGGGCCCCATACCAAAAAGCGATTGGATGAAGAAAACGACAAGTATAAGTTGTTTATAAATAACGGCGTAGTTATTCTGCAGATTATCTTTATTGGAATGCCCGGTGGTTAAAACACGATGTCTACGCGTTGTTGCACAAGATAGCACTGCGATATTGCACTAATTATTGATTCTTACGTAAGAAGGCACTACTCAATAATTGTTACAGTAATTACTGTTCAGTAGTTTATTGATTCAATAATTTCTGCGTTGATATTTTATATTACTGTTGTTTCAATAATTGTCACTACACAGTATTTTCCATTATCGGAGCAATAATTCATATTATCTAAATAATATTATTAGATAACATTATTGGCAATGTCTAGAAAGTTACATACAAGGAGAGGTTTGGTCACTTAATTGTGCGCCATGAAGGAGAAATTCTTATTGAAAGCCCCTCTTTCTTGGGAGGCTATGCAGTTGTCAATATTATGATTCTGTTAATATTATTTGTGAAAAATTAATTATTGATTTATATAATGAGGAAAATATTGATTTTATGTGGATATAGATGGAGAAATTTTTTAAATGTGACAATTGTTGAAAATTAATAATTTATCTTTTTCTGATAAAATAATTCATTTGAATATATTATTTTAATAATATATTAATGGTGATATTTTTACAATGAATGTGGGATATATGAGTATATGAGGAGGAAGAGTATTTTTGTTCCATTAAATGGTTAACACATATTTTGTGTGTCAGTGGATCCCATTTCTTGACTGAAATTTGATTATAGCTTGTAAAATCGTCCGTATGTGAATTTCGGTCAATTTCTGTTTAGAATTTGGAAAAACTTTCTTCTGCAAAGTTGTAGAGAATTAAATTTCCTATAAAAAGATGCGAGATTTGAATTTTCTGATAAAAGGGCTATTTATTATGAATTATTGAAGTTTCGGATTAATTGATTATTAATTTTTTTGGAGTTTTAAATAACTTTTATATAAAAAACATTTTTGGCAAGTTTTGCACATGTGTGGCTGATATGTTTGGATCAATGAGGGTGTGCGTAAGAATTTATAATATATATATATTATTATTATATTAAATTTTCTGCTTTGGTGTTCTAAGCATTTTCCTATAAATAGGGTGCTTAGGTTAGAATTGAAAATCACACCAGAAACACAAGTTTTCTCTCTCTATATATCGAGCGTATTTTTGTGAGTATTTTAGTACATTGAGTATTTCTATATGGTGCAAGTTCTTTCAACACTATATCCAGTATTCCAGTTAGAAGTACTATTCTTTCTAAGGTAAGGGATGTTATTTTATTCGAAAATGATATTATTTTTTCAATATCATTATGCCGAAATATTGGTTGGAATTTTTTTATCAAATTTAGAACATTTCATGTCGGGGTTACTATTCACGAGTTACTATTCATGAGTACTATTCACGAAGCACGATGATTTTTTTTTGTGAAATTTCTATCTTTTAGTGTCGGAGTTACTATTCACGTATACGGCACTATTCACGAATACGACATTATTCATAGAAAAATTAAATTTTCGTTTTTCGTCCAAAATATCTATTTTGGATACTAGCTTTGATTGTTCTATTTTGTGATCATTCTTGAATTTTACTCCACTTTGATTATTTATGAAGTATTTTTGAACTTGGATTGTTTAAAGTACGAATCCTTAATATTTGTTGTTTTGTTTCACTGGATTCGTTTTCTTTAAAATATTTTTCATCATCCTCAGTCCTAAATGATGAAATAACTGAATATCTTTGGCCTGTAGTGCAAAGATCAATGATTTTATGATGAATATCTTTGGCCCGTAGTGAAAAGATGAACAGGTGTTTAGATGAACATGACCCAATCGGGTGAATATCTTTGGCTGCGATGCAAAGATGAATATTTGATTTATGATGTATCTTGATTGATGTTACGAGGATAAAATATCGATGATGGACTTTTAAATTCATAGATGACGATGAGATTTCATTCTCTACATAACTCTTCTAATGAATTGTTGTTTTCACCGCAGTTGTTGATCTAAAACTTGTTGTCTATTGTATTCTATCGATTTTTCCTCAACAAGACTAAGGATAATTTGGTGTACATTATCTTAGTCATAATATTCTTTATTGGGATAGTTGAGCTCACCCTTTTCCTTTTTGTTCCATTTTTCTTCTCGTGAGGCGAGAATATAAATGAGAACTAGTCGGGGTGTGGAGTGATGGTTCAAGATGCTTGTTTTAGTAGTCCTCACTATTTTGTAAAATAGTGTATCAATAATTGTAATGAGGACTTATTTGAGTGTGGATATTGTCTAGAAGACAATATTTTTATTTAAACTCAGAGTTTATGTGTTGTCGTATTTTTGCATGACAATTGTATTAATGAAGTTGTAGTTATTTCTGTACCATGTATTTAGCGACTCAGAATAGGTTGGTTGGATTGGACCTATTTTGGGGGCGTCACATTTTCTGGTTAGTAACGCCAAAATATGTCACGATTCTATTGTATTTACTGCCACCAGCAAATGTTGTCAGGGATGCCTGACCTTCATTGACGTGTACTTCACAGATATTTAAATCAACGGCTGAAAAATTCTGGGGGATATATTGTCAAGGTTGCTTGACCTTCGCTGACGTATGAATCAACAGAAAACTTCGTGGGTAGATTGTCAAGGCTGCTTGACCTCCGCTGACGTGTGAATCAACGGAACACTGCGTTGTGACCCCCGTCGGGGATCCGCTGGGGAATATTAGTAATCAAGCATGAAATCCTCGAATAGCTCTAGAGCTCTGATAGGTTTAGTCGCTATAGGCTGAGATAACATCAAGGCTGTTTGACCTTCATTGATATGTGTGTCAACGGCTTGATTTCGCGATGTAATCCCTTCTGGGGCTTCACGTTGTAACCCCCGTCGGGGATTTATTTAGGGTAACGACCCAGAGTTGGCGGCATCGGACCTGTATAAGGTATTGCCGGATGTGATTTGTGACAAATTAGATCATTGGCAGGGTATACCCCGTGTTCGGGTGACTACCAATGGGCGATGTACATACTCAAAGTTTCATCTGAGAAGACCAGGATTGCATGCTATTTTGCTCAATCACGTGGCATTTTTATTCTTGATTTAACCTTTCTAGTCCATACAAACTCCTTTGTAACTCGAACTGGACCGAGCCGGAGGAGTGGGACCCACATAGGGGTGCCGCAGGTGCACCTGCTTCAGCCGCAGATGAGCCTGTTAGCAACACAAGTCATTTTCAACTTGTCACGCGAAGAGAAATCCGTGAGCCTCCTTCAGATCTGCTGAGTTCGGGCTATTTTCTACAAATTCTGTCACCGTACACGTGTTCTACACTATCCTGGTAACATATGCATGTAATTTTTTCCAGTTTTTATCCGTTGGATTTTGAGTGATAACATGAAATGTATCTAAACACATAGTAGTGATTATGTATGCACAAATGACTTGATAAAAAATATTCAATATAGTAAATGTTAGTATTAAACTGTGCTGAACATAATGATGTGAAAAAATTTGACTTTTGAGACCGTCAAATTGGTGCCTTTTTTTGCTATTTTTTGTCCTATTTTAGGTCCAATGAGCAAAAGGTAGAAAGGTAAAGTACTCCTAATATTGAGGTTAACCTTATGCATGGATGATTTTGATTTTTAATGCATATATTGTGTATATGACTTTGGGGCAGGTGTGCTACTAAATGGCCACCTAGACATGCCTATGTGCATGTGGATAGTCCTATTTTCAAAGGGGACTATGGCAAAATTTCCAAAATGTAGGCATTGGGTAGTCATGCATTTTAACTCTATTATTTGTTAAAGTAAATGCATGGATGCATATAGTCATAAGATGCATTTTAAAAAGCTCCAGGTAAGGAAATACCACACCTTTTCTGAGGTGATTTGGAGACTTGTTGTCCAGATATCATTGATCCGGATCAGCCGAGCAGTTCCCATAGGACCACATCTAGTATTCGGAGGAGGGCTTCTGAAGTTGCTCGACCCCGTTCTGTCAGACAGCCTTGTCGATTGGTGGAGGCCGTGATTCATCCAGTCCAGGCAGACGTGCCAGACGTCCATTCCGATTGAGGATCTCGCTCCTGCTGCACATGTCCTTCGTAGGGAGTTACCTTGTATTCAGGTGGTAAACCCAGAGCTGCTGGGTGATTTGAGCAGACATCCATCGATGTATTTGCATGCTAACGAGGTATGGCGTTAGACTTTGATCTTCCTTCTTTCCTATTGATAAAGAGCAAAGGGTTTTGATGTTGATCTGAATTTCATGCAAGTCCCTGGTTTTACACAGCCTCGAGGGAACTATTTCAGCATTCACTCCATGTACCAGGCGTTTCATCGTGACTATAAAGTAGTAGTGCATGAGTGTGGATTCCGGGTGACGCATATGCAATGACCTTGTCATGCTGCATAAGCACGTAACCTAGTCCTCTATGCAAAGCATCGCTATAAACTACAAAATTCCCCGTATCATCTGGTAAAGATAATACAGGTGCCTCACTCAACCTCCTTTTTAGTTCTTGAAAACTATGCTCACAATTTTCTGTCCACTCATACTTTACCGACTTCCTTGTCAGATTTGTCAGCGGAGTAGATAATTTAGAAAAGTCCTGAATGAACCTTCTATAGTATCCTGCTAACCCCAGAAAACTCCTAACCTCGGTTGGCATTTTCGGTTACTCCCACTCATTCACCGCTTCTACCTTTGCTGGATATACGGATATGTCATATTTGTCCATAACATTTCCTAGAAACTGCACTTTTTCAAGCCAAAATTCACACTTAGTGAAATTTTCATACAACTTCTCCCTCCGTAGGGTTTCCAACACTATTCTTAGATGTTCAACATGATCTTCTGGCGTCTTAGAATAGACTAGAATATCATCAATGAACACTACGACGAACTGGTCCAAATACTGTTTGAACACTCTGTTCATCATATCCATGAATGCGGCTGGCGCATTTGTCAACCCAAACGACATAACCAAAAACTCGTAATGCCCATAATGAGTTCTGAACGCCATCTTAGGTATATCTTCCTTCCTCACCTTCAAATGATGATACCCCGTGCGCAAATCTATCTTAGAAAAATACTTTGCCACTTTCAACTGATCAAATAGATCATTGATCCTGGGCAACGGGTATTTATTCTTAATCGTTAACTTGTTCAACTCCCGATAGTCGATACAAAGTCGTAATGATCCGTCCTTTTTCTTTACAAACAACACAGGTGCTCCCCACGGTGACACACTTGGTTGAATGTACTTTCTATCGAATAGTTCCTGTAACTGAACCATTAACTCCTTCATCTCAACTGTCGCCATCCTATATGGTGCCTTTGAAACTGGTGTCGTTCCCAGCAATAAATCAATTACAAATTTTACATCCCTATCTAGAGGAATACCAGGTAACTCCTCCGGAAATACATCCTCAAATTCTTGAACCACCGCTATCTGTTCCAATGATGTTCCCATTCTCTAGGTATCCACCACATGACATTGATAACCCTTACACCCCTTCTTCAGCATCTTTCTAGCTTGTGTCACGGTTAGACAACAAAGACGTCTCGGTGATTTATTTCCATAAAACACCACCTCAGGTTTCTTAGAAAGCCTTAGGTTTACACTCTTTCTATGACAATCTATTATTGCTTTATGGTTAATTAACCAATCCATACCGAGAATCACATCGAATTCCCTTAACCTTATCGGTAAAAGATCTACCGATAATCTATTACCCTTGATATCTACAAAACAATTCCTATAAATATGTTCAATGGGAACTATCTCCTCATTTGTTACCTTAACGTCTAAAGGTATTTCTAACTTTTTAGGACTTAATCCCAATCGTTGAGCAAATCCATATGCTATAAAAGAACAAGTAGCACCAGAGTCAAATAACACGTAAACATTTATTTCGTTGACTAGAATGATACCTGCTACTACATCCGTTAATGCAACCGCATCTTGGACAGTCATATTAAACGTTCGGGCTGAGGGTCTACCCACTGATGGTGTTGGTCCAGTAATGGCCAAAGTACCACTACCAGAACCCTTATTACCCTCTGCCCCTTTCTTCGGGCAATTTCTTGCCATGTGGTCTACCGACCCACAAACAAAACATCCCCAGCATTTCTTAGGATTAAGACAGTTGGGAGATATATGACCCTCCTACCCATAGTTATAATAACCAGTCTTCCCTTTCAGGCAGACTCCCAGATGAGTCTTACCGCATGTCTTACATGCCTCCATTCTCCATTTAGGATCCCCTTGTTTTGCCCCAGTATTCCCAGGGTTAAAATTCTTCCTCTTAGGCATATTGCCACTTCCACTGGCAACCTCTGCCTTATTTCCTCCCTCTCCCTTACTCTTATTCTTCCTATCCTTGTGGTACTGGGTCAACGACTCGCTACCACCTTCCGCTATTATCGTTTTTTCCAGAATGGTCCCGTATGAAGCACTCAGAAAAACTGATATCCTACTATAGAGCCAGGGTTTTAGGCCCTGCTCAAACCTACGAGCCTTCCTCTCCTCCGTGTCCACTTGGCATGGAGCGAACCTCGCTAATTCATTGAATTTGGCCGCGTATTGGGGAACAGTCATGTCCCCCTTCTTAAGTTATAAGAACTTAATCTCCATTTTTCCTTGCATGCTAGTAGGGAAATAGTTCTTGAAGAATACCTTCTTAAACTGTTCGCATGTAATAGCTTCCGCTCCAGCCCCACCCTGGTGAGCCTCCCAGCAGTAGTTGGCTTCCCCCTTCATCATATAGGTCGCAAAAGAGGTCTTTTGTGCCTCAGCTACGTTTGTAATAACAAATGCCTTCTCTATTTCCTTAACCCATGTCTGGGCCTCCATTGGGTCCGTTGTTCCCTTAAATTCGGGTGGACCTACACTTTTAAATTCCTTAAAAGTAGTCGTTAAGACTACTATTTAGGTCTTATGGTGCTCTACCCCGGCTTGGTTAAATGCAACCATTAATAAATTAACGAACTCCTGCATTGGGTTATTAGGGCCCCCTCATTATCATTATGCGATTCCGCCTCTTGGTTACGTTGTCTTCTTCTTGGTGGCATTTCTGATTAAATAAATAAAGTTTCGTTATTACTTATTTGATTACTTTGTTATTAGTCGACAAATAATCGAATAATAACTCATACTCAACAAAGCAATTAAAAATAAAAACTTCCTTATATTAAAATGCTTCTTCATAGTTCAAAACTATTTACAAGTTGCTTTACATAGCCCAAAAGTTATTACATATACATCCCGCGATTGATTTCTACAAAAATTAGGATTTACAAAAAGACTACCCTTTAATTATACAAAAGAGGGTTTTACGTCACTACACAAAAGTATTCGCCATACTACTCCTAGTATTGCTTAATAGCATTCTCATGCTTCTGGTTTGCCAGAGTCGACACAATATCCCTACTTATAGTATGTCGAGTCTGTCCGGACTCAATAGAATAACAAGCTATCTTAAGCTTGAAATCCTCGTGCGCACTGTCATTTATATATGACATTCGTGCTATCTTCTGGTCTTTTTCAACCAGTTTTTTGCGAAGTTCTATGACCTCGTTCTTATAGTACTGGGCCTTGTCAGTCATGAGCACTTTCTCATCATGCTCTATCTTAGAGTCTGACTCTGCAGACTCTTTCGCCCCATAGAGATCACTGATCTCTTCCTTCTAGTGCTGCACCATATTGTGCAGTTGCACGTTACGGTTAAGCACTGAGAGGTGCATTGCCCTCATAGTCTCGGTAGGTGAAGACTCTAGGGCAAGCATCACCGTATTAATCGATGTTACTTCCATGTCATCCTCCACATCAATCATCATATTCAAATATGATGTTATCCCCATGGTCTCCTCCGAATAATCCTCCTCCGAGTAATATTCCTCGGGCTCTGACTCCTCTAGAATCGCATAAGTATATACTGCTATATAGCATTGTCTTCTCCTCAACTCGGTTCACTTGGACTCCTCGCTGATCACATGTATATCCCTATACATCAAGCTATCAACCGACATCTACAATAACACATAACAAATTGATTAATACATAATACACAATAATATAAGCACAAATCACATTTAATCCATTTAGGGTTACTTTCCATCTTTTAAATCTTTTGGTACTGAGTTTCCTCAATACCTTATTAACTCATTTGACTCGAGTTAGCTTTCTGCAGACTCTTCCTTTCCTACGAGGTTATTAGCCTAAGGTTCTTCCCCCGTTAAGTTTTATAACCTAAGGCTTTGATACCAACCTGTGACGCCCCCAAATCCGGGTATCTTCCAACCCGACAGATGGTGCTCCACGATACTACATTTCATATAATCATTCCATTGAAATAACAACAAAATGAGTGTAATTACTATCTTTGTATTACATCTGTAATAATTCCTTTCCCACGATCATAACCGAATACGTTCATTGTTCTTCAGAAGTATATTATATACAAATATACTAGTCTATTACAGGACGATTAATTGTCCATCTTAGCCTTGCCTTTATCTCTCATAGAACTCTCAGTTCGTTCGGCTTTAGCTGCAAACATATGGTTCAAGTAAGAATGAGCATAACTAGCTCAGCAAGTCTTAACAACGAAACATATGAATATCACATCAATAAGTACATACTTTATATCAATATCAGAATAATTATCTACGAAGCAGTCTAAATCATTTGACTAATACTTCAACTACAACAATTCCAGAGCATATATAATAGCTTAGGAATGATGAACCGGTCAATAGACCATGAACATATTCTTTTAGTTTTCATACTTAAAAAGGATATTCGACACTAAGGCCATCCACCCGTCTTTACTTACGAGCACTTCTAGGTGATCAGCCTATTGTACTCTATGTTGATCAACACTCTTACGTTAAACGTATTTACGTTTAACATTTGGCAACCTCTCGTGCCCATCGAATAATCGATGAAAATACTTTTGTTTGTTCGTAGACAAACTTACCTTCTCATCCGTACCAAATACTTGGCATAGGATATCGTTAACAGTTCTATATCAACAGACTTGTAAACAATTCAATCTATCCTTCAATAGTTGTCTAGCCCAGATAAAACATGCATCGACTCTTTTCTATTTACCATTCTTGCATTGTATATCATGCATGACGTAAAAACTTGGCTAACACGAAGGTCAGAAAAGATTTAAGAAAGACTTGCCATTAAGCGTCTTTGAACTTACAATTCAACTATTCTCAGTCTTTACAGGATCTACATGATACATTCACATAGCACACTGTAATTAGTTATCACATAAACTATCTTTACGGTTCTAACCAACTTCTTTCTCTTCTATATCTTACTTGTTTTAACTTCGTTATTAAAGTCGATTCGACTTTCTATACTTCGTTATGTTTCATCAACATTCTTACGTCCTTAGCCGACATTCGATCATAAATGGTTAATTACCAACGTTGAATGTCATTTACGGTTCACTCATTACGTATTTGTGTTCTTCGTTTAATTACTATGAAACCTTACTAGATCTTTCTTACATTAACACCTTACAAGTGAGTTAAGGTAACTCTTATAATGTACCTTAAGTACCTTAAATGTCTTACTTTAGGTCTATATCGAAAATGGAACAAAATCTAACTTGGTCAACTTTTTCCCCATCACGGTCTTTGCATGTGCGACATCCTTTTTTATTTTAGTGGCGCCATGGCATGTTAGTTAGCATGGTACTTTCGTACGAAGTCTCAAGCTATCAGAAGCGCCACCACTTTGTACTAGTTTTGTATTTAATACAACGTCGAGTCTGTGCACCAGTTAGCCAAAACAGATTTGGTTTCTTAACGGAACTCCTGACTTCCTAATTTGTTCGTTTTACATCCGAATTGACCCATTCAAATTCCTACAAGTCAGGAATTACATCCTTTACGTGTTCATATAAGAATTTCATATTTTTGAATCCGTTAACTCGGAATTCACCTTTAAGTTCATTTTTAAGCGTTTGTTTAACGTTTTCGTCCGTTCAATACTCGTTTTCTTCGTTATAAGTCGGAATACGACGATTCTTTCACCAACGACTCTTAATTACCTTATCTCACGTGTTGACATTGGAAACCAACGTTTTCAAGTCACACAACAACTTTTGACCTTTAATTCGGACTTTATGCGTTTTCGACGTTTAACGTCTATTTTCGCAAAATCCGCCATAACTTTGTTACTAATGTTCTCTAAGCAAAATCACATGGAATACTCCATGGACTTCATATTTACTTCCTAACCAAGCAATAGGCACATTCCTTAGCTATATCGATTCTTAAACGTTCATTCACAACTAAGTTCTCGTTCAAGACTTTTTTATGGTTTTAACTCACGTAAACGCTTACGATTTCTATTTGGTCGTGACCTGTCAATGATTTGGTCATTAAAAGGCATTCTTATATATTCTCTATAAACATTCTCCACTCATCTACGATTCTTCTATGAGAAAGAAATCAGAAAGGATTAAGATAACGGTTTATAGGAATTTACCTTCGAAGTAGTTAACGTTCTTGATAAACGTCTTTTGGTTTGCTTGGAAGTAGAAGGATTATAGGATTCTAGCTCTTTTCTCTCTCTCAAATATGTTGGACAAACTTTGTAAAACCACAAAAGCTCAACCTAAGCCTTGTATTTATAGAAAATTTAATGAGGGGCAAAATGGTCCAATTTAGCACCTCCTCACTTATTTACAACTTTATCACCAAGCAAAATACTTTGTGACCAAGTGATTCACTTGCCTTGCACACTAAGTAGCCGGCCCACCTTGCCCATGGGTTGCCCCATGGGTTTTACCCACCGGTTCGACCCACGGTTTAATTCTTTGGATTGGGCTTGACATTAATTAACATTGGGCTTTAACCAATCTAATATTTGGCATTGACTTGGGCTTATATACTTAATTCATTTGGCTTTTTTATTAATCCAAGTCTGATTGGATTGGATAAAATCCTTAACTCATACTCTAATAATACAACTCGTATTCTATGCGTATTACTCACGTATTCTCTTTGTATAATGCTCATATAATAATCGTATTATACGTCGTACTATTCTTTATATCATACTCGTATATGTACTAGTATAATACTCGTATCTCATACGTATAATATTAAAATGACTATACACCTTGCATTTCCCTTTCGGAAATCTCTTTCAAAAACCCTTAGGTTTTAAGTCTGCAGGCGAAAACTTCGTTTACCATAACGGAAATATTATTTGATATTCCATAATATCGTCATACTCTAACATTAAGCGTTTCTCAGAATTTCAAACCCTAGCTCCGAACGACATTGGATGAATAGTATTTTTACGCAAACAATCTCAGAAAACCTTCGTTCTCGTCTTGATAATTCACAACAATTAATTCTAGCACAAGGCTAGAATACTAACCACATCCACACATTCTAGGTCATAGAACGACCTTTGAACATCTTACTCACATAATAACTCAATTAAATTCATTTAATCCACATAATCAAATAAAAATTTAATTCCTTGAAAATTCAAAATTCTCGGGCGTTACAACTTATTATTTGTTCATCGTTACAAATGGATTCAATCCATCATATTGATATCTCAAGCTACTCAATTAATTAAATTATTTCCATGATAAGTCATTACTTGTTCTTCGTGAGCTTATATCTTATCAAAGTATACATTACTTATAGTTTCATTTCTCATAACTTATAATGATTTATGTCTTCTAACCATCATTCTTACATCTCATTAACATACTAACTTCATTAATGTAAACATATGACAAGTTTATATACGTTCATAATAAGTTCATAACTTAATTAAGTTTGAATTCCTTATTCATGACTTATACGGCTTAAGTCCATTGATTATCCAATTTCTTTACTTCTTAACATACATGAACCATCGTTCATCCCTTCTCTATCAAGCTATTATGGAAGAGTTGGAAGATTATAACATAGAAGGCTTACCCTTGATGATAACTTGTATCTTTCTTGTTCTTACTTCTTGCTTCAAAGTCTAACTTATATAACTTATTATCTCTAACCAATAAGCACTTTGCAAGATAGAAATTGTTGGATGAAATTAACAAACAACTAATGAACAATCTAGCTCTCTATTTATAGGAAAACCAAAGTTAGGGTATGTTGGTCATTTAGGTAAATCCCACCTCTTTACTATTCAATACTTAGCAATCAAGTAAACATGCTCCCTACACTAAATACTTGGCCATCACATAAAGTTCTTGGTCACCAAGATCACCCATTAGGCCATGGGTTGCCCCATGGGTCACCCTAACTCATTGGATCATTATTTGGGCCTAGGTTTAATTTGCTTAGCTTATTCATTTGGGCTTGTGTTAATCCATGTTGGACTTTAACTTAACAAACACTTGGGTTCGCACATTCAATTCTATTGGACTTTATAATTTGTTAAACAGTCCTACTAATCCACTACAATTGGCTTAAAGACTTATACGTATTGTGTCCGTATTATTCTTGTATTCTAACTCGTATACTAATTCATAATATACGATATACCATCATTCATACATACTCGTATAATACTTCATATCATACTCGTATTCATTACCTCGTACAATACATATATAATATGATCATCACATTAGCTTCCAACGCTTTATTTTCCCTAACCTCCTCAAATTAATTCCGCATGTCAAAAATTACGTTTTCCATACTTGAATTATTATTACATAATCCATCTCACCTAGATATTCTATCGTTAAGTATTTCTCAGAAGTTCAAAATTAATTCCCGAGCGGAAATCGATGAATAGTGTTTTTCGGAAAATTTCTCGGAAAGCTTTTATTTTCGTCTTCGAAATTCAAACACTTTAATTCCTTTACGTAGTCAAAATACTTCGACTTTCCAACGTTTCTAGGTTATAGAATGACATTCATCTTACTAACATATAATAATAACAAATAATATAATTTTATTTATTATTTAATTAAATAAAATTATTTACAAAGGATCTGAATTTCTCGGTCGTTACATTAACCCTATAGGTTTAATTCTCATTTACATCCAACTTTTTAACACAATTCAAGTTCTAACTTTATAAATTAACAACACGTCACCAATCCGAAATCATAAGGCTATCATAGCAATGTAGACTTTAAACCACATCTCAAGACTTAAACATATAGCAAGTTAAAGTTTTTCACAATTTATTAACTTTACAATTTTAAATCACTAACTACATGTTTAAAATCTGTTTTAGAATCCCATTATATGTTTAACACATTATCATGCATCTTAGACTAGGTTAGGCCAACACATCATGGACTGAAACTTAAAAAAAAATGACTTCTACTTAGGGGGCCTAAATTGCCTTTCCCAAGCCTTGGCATCGCATAGTTGCCTTTGGTGCTTAAACCCGAATCGCTCAAGCAGTACATCTGCGTTGCTTTTTACCTTTTGGTACCGCTACGAAATCAAGGCATGATATGCGCATGTAAACCGTAGATTGCATAACTCGCTTCACGCTTCAACCTAAAACCCAATTTCTCTAACTTATCAGAACTTCATCAAGCCCATAAGCTATAAACTAATTAACAACATCACTAAGCATGCATATTACACTTCTAACACCAAAAAACACCAAATTTAAAGGATTAAAATCATGTTCATGATTATAATTCAAATTTTGACATGTTTAGCGAATCATATCACTACGACTTCATTATTCCACCAAATTAATTCATTCCAAATGTATTATTTTCGTATTTCAATATACTAACAATGACAATTATCAAATAACAGGTTCATACATGAATTGAACTTCATTTTTTTACTCAAAATAGACCATATTTTATATATTTTACTGTAAACACACTTTCATAGATTAATCCAACCAAAAATCATTTTTATATGTCAATTATCAGATTATAATCATTAATCAACATATATGAACCACAAATCCTCAAATTAGACAACCAAATTCAATTACAAAGGATTTAAAACCAATTTGCAATGAAAAACTATAAAGAACACAATTTCTTTAAACTAAATCATGTATACATGAATTGATTCTCTAAAAATCATCTTTAAACAATATATATGAGTTTATAAATTTATAATAACACATATATCATCTATTTAGCAAATCATCCCACCGAATTGCCAATTTTAAAGAAAAACTCAAGAACATACAACTGAAAATATAAATTAGATTATACCTTGAATTCCTTGTTAAAACTAGCAAAGATGATTAGCAAGTGTGTTCCCTTGATTTCCAAAGTCTCCTATTCTCTAATTTCTCAATTCCCTTTCAATTACTCTCCCTAGTTCTCTCTTTTTTCTGTTCTTCTTAGCCTCTTGGAAAAGTAATACACAAAACCAAAAAAAGACTGATGTATATTGTAATACCCGCGAATTTTAAGAAATTATAATAGTGAGGATATAGATTTGTTTGCATATTTATTTGAATATAAATATATATAGTATCGACTTATATTGTGATAAGTAGTTTAATTGATTTAGCCGGTGATAATTAAGCAAAGAAGCAAAAGTGATGAGAAGCTTAGTTTAAACTGGTGGAGTTATGCCTAGTGTGGGAAGATGATGAAATGAGAAAATGCTAATTTAACTAATGATAAAATTAATTAGTATTACTAATAAATGAATAATTACATAATGGGGTTGATTTATTTGTTATTCATTAATTTTCATGAATAATAATATGTAAAGAGAAATCATATATAATAAGGTTTTTCATTCAATAAAAGATGAGGTGTGACATTTGAATTATATAAACACTATATGACAAAAGTAAGCTTGACTTAAGTAATTAACCAAGTGGTATGAAAAAGTCTTATGTGACATCTTGATGTGTGTAAGAATAATTAAATGGGTATTTTAAACCTATGAGAGAAAGTAACTTTGATTAAATAAATAAATTAATAATAAGTAACATTGGTACACAATTAAATTATATCCTAGTCTAGGATAAATATTATTTGAAATAAATCATTGTACATGGATTAAATGATTTTATGTGTAATATATGAGTGGGTGTATATGTATGCTCAATTGTAAACAAAGTATAAAATAAACCTAAGTGTGCTAATAAAATGCTGAGTATTAGAATGTCCCAAAATCATAGTCCCATTCCAAGAAAAAGGGTTCAGCCGTGTTTTACAAAAAGCCTATGGCTCTATGCTTGTTGAAAACCAAGAGAGGAATTATGGCTATTGGAAGGAGAGAAGATGGAGTTGGTGAAGCTTTCCACCCACTTCTTGTTGCACAAAGGTTCCTTCAATCTTCCATGGAAACAAACCTTAGGGCAAATTCTCTAAATGGATAATACTCCCTCTATAAATAGAGGTTCCCCTCTCAAAGGTAAGTGTTGAATTCTCTGAGATTTTTAATAGGAGTGTGAGCATTGTGAGCTTACATTATTTGCAAATAAACAATTCAACTTCAGAAAAGGTAACCTTCCTCTAGATGTTCATACATTCAAGTTTTGAAAAGTTCATAGAAAAGTATGAAAACCATTTTATAAGTTGAAATGGTTGTAGTTGAAACTTGCTAGAATGTATCAATTGATGCTAGATATTGTTAATATGGTCAAAAATGAAATCAATGAGAGTTAAACGAAGTAAAATGGTCAAGTAACGAATTCGTAGGGAAGAGAATAGCTAAATGTGTTAAACTTTTGAAAAATGGCAAAAACCTTGAATTGATCATTGAAATTAATTATTTGTATGTGTGGGAATGTTAGAAGCATGCTAGGAGTGTTATGTAGGAAATTTATAGCAATTATACATCATTACATTGTTGCTTGGATGAGAATTGGGTTGAAAATTTCAAAATAGTCCGAACAAGGGATACCTGATCGTGTTTTAGCAGGGGACATGCCCGCCCCGGCGGGGGGTGCTGTAACAACAAAAAAAATCTTGTTTGTTTGTTTGATGCAAGAAATCTTAACTCCACTTAATTTCAAGAACATACATACTCCTTAAACATGTATCAATGTATGTTACAAGTTGTTTAGTAGATCATAACCTTTTTAAATGAAAAGTTAAAGGATGAAAACCATGTTTATAAAACATTACGCCTTTTTGAATCTAACCCATTGAGCATATGTTTATAGTTTAGTTAGTCTTGTAAATACATATGAAATGTAGACTCAACATACCTTGCATGTATATATTGTTAGACATGACATCTCAACATTTAAAAACCAATAAAGTTGAAAACTCTATGATTTATATTGTGAACTTTGGAACAATTAGGATAGGATGCATATGCCTTTAAAGATAATCGACATGTTCACATATCTAGTTAGACACTTTATAAACTATGCAAGCATGAACTAAAAGAGTTCCTAAATAAATACGCAAGTATGAACAAAAAGGGGTTGTTTGACAATGTTATGTGGTTAACGAATACTATAGTTAGTAGTTGTTATAATAAGCTCTTTTAACTTGGTAAAATGGAAATTTATGAGTAAATACAACAAAGGAACATATACATACAATGTTATGTGCTTCAACATGTATGAGTAACTTAGGTGATGTTTCACATATTAGGTAAGTATAAGAAAACTAAAAATGTTTCTAAAAGATTTTGAAGGTAAAATCACTGCGAGTTACGAATTTATGAGTTTGAATGTGTGTAGCTTACATGAATTTAGAAATGTGTGATGAAAATATGCGAATATGTATATCAAGTGTATATGACTAATGAATACATATACATACATAAATAGGACAACCTAGTTTGTTGAGGTGATTTTACGCTATAAGTTATAATCAACGCTAAAGGCAAGTCTCCTAACTCTCAAAAATTTTGGATTGTGTGCAAGTTCTCTAACTTTCATTGATTCACATATCAAATACAAGTTATCTAAATTCTTTATATAGTATATTGTATAAATTCGAATTATTAACATACTTATGTTGAGCAAATATCTATTACTATTCGAAAATCAATTACTTGGACATTATTGCGAGCATTAGACTTATTGTTCTTAACTGTATTATAAAAGTTGTCTAAACCTTTGATTCGGTTAGGCTGTTATGATACGTTAGAAAGCTATCCAAACCAATTGACTTGGTGCAGACTCTTGTAAATTTACTGAGATGAACAACCCACTTAAAAAGGGAAAATTCTATATTGTTGGGGGCACCGACGTATATTATATAAGTATGATTAAATGTTATGCATAACGTAGGGTACCATAAAGCGGATCACCACAGACTCGTTTATCTTGGATTGCGAGATAATACTTTTAATTCTAGTAAGAGTTCTTAGTCCTTAATGGCTGCTCAGTGTTATTGAACCTCAAAATGATTAAATCTTGAAATTTCATTGACATCCTTCAGTCTATGGTGACCTCTATTGAATAATCTTGATATTTCTTGGTATCCTTGAACTATCACTTACTATTATACCCTTGAAGATTCAAATGCTATAACTGTTCGTTCTTCTTGCTATATTACTTGCTGGGCAAACTTGTTGCTCATTCTTGCTTCCCTAAAAACACTACAGTTAAGGCAGAGCAAGGCGGTACCTCGGGAAAGGATAAGGCAAAGGGCAAGGCTACAGAATAGTTTAGTCCTTTAAGAGTAGTAGTACTATTATTGTTATCATGCTTATTATGATGTATCAAGGATGATTAATTATGTTTAAGTTTAATCACTAGATTGTTGTAGTAATGGTTGCAGTACCTTGGGACGCGAATATTTATATTATATCAATGTAAATTATTCTATTATTTCCGTTCTTGATAACTTTAGTGTGATGTTAGAATTAGTATGTGGAGAACCAAATTCGAGATACGAGTGTCTGAATTTGGGGGGGTCACAGGTTGGTATCAAAGCAATAGTTATAAACCATAGGAGCGAGAATCCTTAGATTTCAACTTAGGAGAACTTAGAAGATAGAGAGGGATGAAACTCATATAGAGTTTTCATAGAGAGTGACTTAGTGTGTTATAGAATATAACTTCATTATATACAATGAACTTATGTTATTTAACATTCTAATAGAGTTATTGCTTGTTTTGTCTTATATTGGTGATTGTAGGATGACTGACATGGGAGGACCTAGCCGAGTAATAGAAGAGGAGCCGCGTGATATACACGTGGTATTTGAGTCACCGTTGATAGCAGAGCCCATATCAGCAGTGGCCCCTATCGATGATGATGACGAGGAGGATGAGATGGAGCCTCTGCCCGAGGAGTCTGATCCGGAGGAGGAGCTTATGGAGGAGGAGCCTAAGGGGGATGAGCCTATGGAGGACTCCGACGGGACAACTTTCGAGGATCAGATGTTGGGAGAATATGAGGAGCATATTCTAGAGTTAGGAAGTAGAGTGGAAGAGCTAGAGACTGGGGCTAGGGAGAGGGAGTCTGAGTTCCAGAAATTAAGGGACGAGGACCATCAGAGGAAATTAGCTATACAAGAGATGGAGGTGGAAATTTCTCAACGTAAGGAGGTAGGGATCCAGTTGGGAACCTTGTTTCATAGGTCGGTAGCTAAGAATGTAGAGTTGGCAGGGAAACTAGAAGAGTTTGAGCAGAGGGAACTTAGTGAGAAGGCTGAGAAGGAAGCTATTCGTACTCAGTTAGAAATGGAGGTAATGGATAGGATTCACTTTGAGGAGAAGTGGGAGGATTCCAATGATAAGGTAGATGATCTAGAGGATGAGGTGCGGTGCAAGAGGAGAAAGATGAACAAGATTGGCTATGCTCTATGCACAACGATGGAGAGGTTGATCGATGGGGTAAATCACTACCCAGCCAAGCAAGGACAGACCCGACATACCATAAGTCGAGATATGGTGGCACACATTACACAGAAGGAGTATCAGAGCGCCGTGGAGCGTGGGATGTTAGATTGAGTCTAGAGGGAAAATCTCAATAGTATAGTAGTATATTTATGTGTTGTTGTAATCTCAGTCTTTTTTTTTTGTAAGATGTGAGATGGTAGTTATGAGACCCCAGATTTTATGAATAAAGATTTAATTTTCTCGAAATAATTTTTTTTTTAATATTATGGTGTGGATTTGAGATAGTGTTATAGTTGTGGGTAGTATTTATAAATTTTGAAAAGTATGCAAGTTGTTGTATAATATTCGATTGGTCGGGGAATATTCTTTTTGTCGGGGAATATTCGTACGACGGTACAATCATTGGTGGACCCCACAACAGAATTATTGTCAAATTGAGAAAATGAAAAAAATATTTTTATGAAAATAACGGTGGAAGTTTTACCGTTAAAACTGTTGAACTACTCGGTAGTAAAAGTACAGTAATACGCGTGGTTGCATAGTAGCACACGGTATTGATTATTGATGCTTACGTGAGAAGTCTCTCAGTTTTGTTCATTTATTGCTACAGTAATTGCTGCATAGTATCTCACGTTATTTGATTCAATTATTGTGACGCCCCCAAATTCGGGTCTCTTTCAACCCGACAGATGGTGCTCCACGGTGCTACAGTTCACACAAACATTCAATTGAAAAGGCCTCAAAAGAACGAATATGTCTTATATATATATTCCAAAACAATACTACCATTCCCCAATTTCTTTATAACCGTTACATTTGTTCTTGTCATAATATCAAATATTATCATTCAAACCTATACTATTACATAGATAAGCTACAAGTTCGCTTTAGCCTTCACTTTGTCCTTGTCGAATCCTTTGGTCAAATCGTCTAAGCTGCAATCATATGTATCAAGCAAGTGTGAACATAACAAGCTCAGCAAGTACAACAATTTCATTTTTAAAAGCATGCTTGAAACATAGGAATCGTATAACTTCAATAATTGGATGATAGTTACGAAGTACTATCAATAATTCAAAATAGCTTTCCTTTTCCTTTAAAACGTTTTGCAATAACTATATTCCGTAAATCATCAATTCTAGTTCAAGATGTGAACGTCTTATAGTTTCTTTGAAAATGACAACCCAACACGATGTCCGTAAGTCCGGCATATCTTACGAGCACTTCTAGGTGATCTGCCTATAGTACTCTATGTTGATCAACACTACATCCATTAAACGTGTGTACGTTTAAGTTGTGGCAACCTCATGTGCCCATCGAATACTCGATGAAAATACATTTATTTAATCATATTCAGACTTACCTTTAATCTGTACCAAATAGTTGGCATAGGATAACGTTAGCAATTCTATATTGAAAGACTAATAAACAGTTCAATCAATCTATCACGATTAGTCTAGCCGAGCTAAAACTGGCATCGACACTTTCTTTAAAACCATACATGCATCTCATAACTTGAATCATTTTGAAAACCTGACTAACACGAATGTTAGACAAGCGTTTAAGAAAAACTTGCCTTCACCATCTACTACCGAATAATTACGTTTCCTTTGAGTCTTTATAGTCACTACAATACAGAATAACTTAACATACCACATTAGGTCATGAATGATCATACATAGTTCCTAAAGAATCTTACCCTACTTCTCAATTTAATCCCGTATTAGATTTGTTATTATGGGTTCCGGTTTTTCGTCATTCTTTTACATCATTCTTACCAACTTCATTCTCTTCTATGACTTAATTGAAATTATTTCATTAATACAACTCAGTTCAAGTTAATTATCCTTCCTCACAGCTTACTAACATCCTTACGTTATTTAATCGAAACTCGATTGTTATTAATTAAGTACGCTTATTGCATACCATTTGCGTTCATCTTCAATTGACTTACCTTAACTCTAAGTGATCATACTAGAGTTTTAATTATGACTTAATAATGTTTTATTAAGTCCCTTAGTTTATTGTTAGACAATTTCCATTCAAGCTCTACTTGTAAACCATTCTTTCTTGCTAGCTTTTAAGGTTGGTATTTGCCATACCGGTGTTTCTTTTTTGTTATGCTTGGTCGTCATTGCTGTGACCTATTTTGCTTTTTGGATCGGCGCTGCAGGCGCCAATGCTTTCAACACCGAAATTTTTACGAGACTTTTCTTTTGGTGAGATTCCTGGCTTCATAACTTATTCGTTATAAGTCCGAATTTGCTCGTTCAAGAGCCTACGGTTCACAAATTACGTACTCTACGTGGTCATGTAAGAATTTTATCTGTTCGACTTCATTTCCTAAAATTTCACCTATTAGTCCATTTTTAACGAAAACGATAAACGTTCGTGAACGTTCAACGCTCGTTTCTTCGTTCTAAGTCAGAATCTGGCCATTTTTGAGTTTGCAACTTTATAATGCCAAATAAGACTTGTCTCTATTGAAAACCAATGTTTCCAAGCTCAAACACAAAATTCGACTTCTATTCCGAGAATTTCACGAATTCGACGATCGTCGTCTAATCGTGTGAATTCCGGCGAAACTTCGTTACTTGAGATTTTTAAACCATTTCACTTGGATTGAATCCATTATACTATCATATTGACATACATGCTTCGCTAACTTATATTCATGATAAGTTATTGCCTATTCTTGATGATTTTGCAAGTTATTAAAGTAAAAAATACTTATATTTCCATTTAATGAATTATGTCTTATTTTCATATGACTTATTAATGTGTTAAGTCCTTTAATAATTATTCTTACATTTTATTAATCATACTAATTTTATTAATGTACACATGTTATAAATTCTAAAAAATTCTTATACTTTCATTATAAGTTCATAACTTATTTACGAATGAATTTCTTATTCATAACTTATCCGGCTTATTAAGAATTAAACCCTTTGATTCATTATTCCAACCTCTTCTTAGCATGCTTGTTCTACCAATACCCCCTTCTCTATCAATGGAAGAGAGAAAGAAACATGGTTTAAGATCACTTACTTTGGAATAACACTTGGTAAATCTTTAATCTCCTTCAAAGGTTAACTTGCTAGCTTTCAAAGGGACTCGCGCCGCAGCGCCGAGTCCGGTCTTCAATCCCTAATGAGCGACGCCACAACACGGCATAACAAAGAAACACCGGCGCCGCAATGCCAACCTTAAAAGCTAGGCAGTAAAGAATGGTTACAAGTAGAGCTTGAATGGAAATTGTATAACAATAAACTAAGGGACTTAATAAAACATTATTAAGTTATAATTAAAACTCTAGTATGATCACTTAGAGTTAAGGTAAGTCAATTGAAGATGAACGCAAACGGTGTGCAATAAACGTACTTAATTAATAACGATCGAGTTTCGATTAAATAACATAAGGACGTTAGTAAGCCGTGAGGAAGGATAATTAACTTGAACCGAGTTGTATTAATGAAATAATTTCAATTAAGTCACAGAAGAGAATGAAGTTGGTAAGAATGATGTAAAAGAATGACGGAAAGCCGGAACCCATAATAACAAATCTAATACGGGATTAGATTGACAAGTAGGGTAAGATTCTTTAGGAACTATGTATGTTCATTCATGACCTAATGTGGTATGTTATGTGATTATGTATTGTAGAGACTGTAAAGACTCAAAGGAAACATAATTATACTGTAGCAGACACTGAAGGCAAGTTTTTCTTAAACGCTTGTCTAACCTTCGTGTTAGCAATGTTTTCAAATGATTCAAGTTTTGAGATGCATGTATGGTTTTAAAGAAAGAGTCGATGCCAGTTTTAGCTTGGTTAGACTAATCGTGATAGATTAATTGAACTGTTTACAAGTCTTTCAATATAGAATTGCTAACACTATCCTACGCCAACTATTTGGTACGAATTTAAGGTAAGTCTGAATATGAATAACAAATGTATTTTCATCGAGTATTCGATGGGCACGTGAGGTTGCCACAACTTAAACGTACACACGTTTAATGGATGTAGTGTTGATCAACATAGAGTACTATAGGCTGGTTACCTAGAAGTGCTCGTAAGGTATGCTTTGACTTACTTTACATCGTGTTGGGTTGTCCTTTTCAAAGAAACTATAAGACGTTCACGTCTTGAACTAGAATTGATGATTTACGGAATATTGTTATTGCAAAACATTTTGAAGCAAAAGGAAAGCTATCATCCAGTTATTGAAGATATACGATTCCTATGTTTCAAGCATGCTTTTAAAAATGAAATTGTTGTACTTGCTGAGCTTGTTATGTTCACACTTGCTTGAACCATATGATTGCAGGTTAGACGATTTGACCAAAGGATTCGACAAGGAAAAAGTGAAGGCTAAAGCAAACTTGTAGCTTACCTATGTAATAGTATAGGTTTGAATGATAATATTTGATATTATGACAAGAACAAATGTAACGGTTATAAAGAACCTGGGCAATGGTAGTATTGTTTTGGAATATATATAAGACAGTTCACATAAACATTCAATTAAAAAAGCCTGAAAAAGAACGAATCTGTCTTATATATATATTCCAAAACAATACTACCATTCCCCAAGTTCTTTATAACCGTTACATTTGTTCTTGTCATAATATCAAATATTATCATTCAAACCTATACTATTATATAGGTAAGCTACAAGTTTTTCTTCCTTCGGACTTTTCTTTCTTAACAAGGTTATGAGCCTAAGGTCCTTTCCCCCTTAAGTTTTATAACCTACTGATTTCATACCAATTGTGATGCCCCCAAATCAAGGTCTCTTTCAACCCGACAGATGGTGCTCCATGGTGCTATAGTTCACACAAACATTCAATTGAAAAAGCCTCAAAAGAACGAATCTGTCTTATATATATATTCCAAATTAATACTACCATTCCCCAGGTTCTTTATAACCATTACATTTGTTCTTGTCATAATATCAAATATTATCATTCAAACCTATACTATTACATAGGTAAGCTACAAGTTCGCTTTAGCCTTCACTTTGTCCTTGTCGAATCCTTTGGTCAAATCGTCTAAGCTACAATCATATGTATCAAGCAAGTGTGAACATAACAAGATCAGCAATTTCATTTTTAAAAGCATGCTTGAAACATAGGAATCGTATATCTTCAATAACTGGATGATAGTTACGAAGTACTATCAATAATTCAAAATAGCTTTCCTTTTCCTTCAAAATGTTTTGCAATAACAATATTCAATAAATCATCAATTCTAGTTCAAGACGTGAACGTCTTATAGTTTCTTTGAAAAGGACAACCCGATACGATGTCCGTAAGTCCGACATATCTTACGAGCACTTCTAGGTGATCAGCCTATAATACTCTATGTTGATCAACACTACATCCATTAAACGCGTGTATGTTTAAGTTGTGGCAACCTCATGTGCCCATCGAATACTCGATGAAAATACATTTGTTTAATCATATTCAGACTTATTTTTAATCCGTACCAAATAGTTGGCATAGGATAGCGTTAGCAATTCTATATTGAAATACTTGTAAACAGTTCAATCAATCTATCACGATTAGTCTAGCCGAGCTAAAACTGGCATCGACTCTGTCTTTAAAACCATACATGTATCTCATAACTTGAATCATTTTGAAAACCTGACTAACACGAAGGTTAGACAAGCGTTTAAGAAAAACTTGCCTTCAGCGTCTGCTACCGAATAATTACGTTTCCTTTGAGTCTTTACAGTCTCTACAATACATAATCACATAACATACCACATTAGGTTATGAATGATCATACATAGTTCCTAAAGAATCTTACCCTACTTCTCAATCTAATCCCGTATTAGATTTATTATTATGGGTTCCGGCTTTCCGTTATTTTTATACATCATTCTTACCAACTTCATTCTCTTATATGACTTAATTGAAATTATTTCATTAATACAACTCGGTTCAAGTTAATTATCCTTCCTCACGGCTTACTAACGTCCTTACGTTATTTAATCGAAACTCGATCTTTATTGATTAAGTACGCTTATTGCATACCGTTTGTGTTCATCTTCAATTGACTTACCTTAACTCTAAGTGATCATACTAGAGTTTTAATTATGACTTAATAATGTTTTATTAAGTCCCTTAGTTTATTGTTAGACAATTTCCATTCAAGCTCTACTTGTAACCATTCTTTACTGCCTAGCTTTTAAGGTTGGTATTGCTGCCAAGGCCAAAGCTTCTTTTGTTATGCCAAGACCGCTGCCGTCGCTTATTTAGGGCTTGAAGATCGAACTTCATATACATGGCCATGAAGTCCTTTGATAACTGTCGTGCCGTGGCGCGACTCTCAAGTTGGTTTCACATTTGCCCGGCCAGGCCATGCTTGGCGCTGTGGCATGACCTATTTTGCCTTGACTGGCGCCGTGGCGGCAATGCTCAGCACCAGAAAAATTTTACAGACTTTTCTTTTGGTGAGATTCCCGGCTTCATAACTTCTTCGTTATAAGTCCGAATTGGCTCGTTCAAGAGCCTACGGTTCACAAATCACGTACTCTACGTGGTCATGTAGTAATTTAAACTGTTCGACTTCGTTTCCTAAAATTTCACCCATTAGTCCATTTTTAACGAAAACGATAAACGTTCGTGAACGTTCAACGCTCGTTTCTTCATTCTAAGTCAGAATCTGGCCATTTTTGAGTTCGCAACTTTATAATGACAAATAAGACTTGTCTCTATTGAAAACCAATGTTTCCAAGCTCAAACACAAAATTCGACTTCCATTTTGAGAATTTCACGAATTCGACGATCAGCGTGTAATCATGTAAATTCCGGCAAAACTTCGTTACTTGAGATTTTTAAACCATTTCACTTGGATTCAATCCATTATACTACCATCTTGACATACATGCTTCGTTAACTTATATTCATGATAAGTTATTACCTATTCTTGATGATTTTTCAACTTATTAAAGTATAAAATACTTATATTTCCATTTCATGACTTATGTCTTATTTTCATATGACTTATTAATGAGTTAAGTCCTTTAATCATTATTCTTACATCTTATTAATCATACTAATCTTATTAATGTAAACATGTTACAAATTCTAACAAATTCTTATACTTTCATTATAAGTTCATAAATTATTTACGAATGAATTTCTTATTCATGACTTATCCGGCTTATTAAGACTTAAGCCCTTTGATTCATTATTCCAACCTCTTCTTAGCATGCTTATTCTACCAATACCCCCTTCTCTATCAATGGAAGAGAGAAAGAAACATGGTTTAAGATCACTTACTTTTGAATAACACTTGGTAAATCTTTAATCTCCTTCTAGATTCTTGAACTTCAAAGGTTAACTTGCTAGCTTATTCTCACTTACTCTCTAACCAATAAGCTATAAGTTATTGGTGGAAAATATAATAATAGAAGTCTTACTTTATAAGTGCTTATTCTCTCAACCAAATAAGCTCTCAACTTATGTGTTTATTGGATGAAAAACTAACAACCAACAAATGAAAACAAAGCTTGCTATTTATAGGATTTCTAAGGTTAGGGTAGTTTGGTCATTAGGCCATCCCACCTCCTTAATCACCTCCTTATTATTCCTAACTTAAGGCTTAAGTAAACTTGGCCACTAAGTCTACTTGCTCACCACAACACTTGGTCACCACACTTACTTAACCTCTAAGTTTTCTTGTTCATCACCTTGGATCATCCATGGGTTGCTCCATGGTTCATACCCATTGAATACTTACTTGGGCTTAGGTTAATTAAATTAACTTCTACTTAATTATTTGGGCTTGCACATTATTTTACTTTGGGCTTGTAATTAAACAATCATTGGGCTTGTTTATATAAACTCACATTGGACTTAACCATCCAATACATGGGCTCACATAATACTTAACAAATTCTACCAATTCCTTTCTTTTGGCTTAAAGCCTTATAACATATATTATAAGTATTAATCTCGTATTTTAACTCGTATACTATTCATCATATACGATATACTATCATTCATACACATTCGTATAATACTTCGTATCATACTCGTATTCATTACTTCGTATAATACCTAAGTATTAGGTATTATACGATCATTGTTTTAATTCATTACTCGCCGTACATTTTCTTATTGTAAAGTCACTTTCCCTAAGCGTTAGGTTTTAAGTCCACAGACGAAATATTACGTTTTCCATAACTGAAATATTATTGGATATTCCGTCTCACATCGATATTCTATCATTACTTATTTCTCGGAAGTTCAAAAATAATTCCCAAGCAGAAATGCGTGAATAATGTTTTTCGGAAAATTTCTCAGAAAGCTTTTATTTTCGTTTTGAAAATTCAAACACTTTAATTCTACCACGTAGCCAAAATCCTATGATGTTCTGACATTTCTAGGTCATAGAACGACCTTCGATTAGCTTGCTCCATAAATAATCAATTAAATTCATTTAATAAAAATAAAAATTTAATTCTCAAAAATCAAATTTTCCCGGGCGTTACAAATATTGTCAATATTTTATATATTATTTAAATCAATAATTGAGATGACAAAGTTATTAATATTATTATTTGCAATATTAACGTTGTCTAGAAGTTCTGTCAAGGAGAGGTTTGGTCACCTAATTGCGCGCCAATAGGGAGAAATCCTTATTGGAAAGCCCCTTCTTTCATGGGAACGACCTGATCGATTAATATTTTGAATTATAATAATGATGATAAATGTTGTTAAATATATTGAGGTGTCTTTTTATAAAGTCACGGAAGTTTATATATATATATATATATATATATATATATATAAATTTTGTTTTATTAGTATTATTAATGTAATAAAATGTAAAAAGCTTTTTATATAAAATAGAATACTTTTATAAAGTTATTTGTTTTATTAGACAATAATTAGAATATATTATATTCTATTATACATAGTGTTTTCAGCATAGTAAAATCTTTTTATATAAAACATAATACTTTTATAAAGTTATTTGTTTTATTAGACTATAAATAGAATATATTATATTCTATTATGCATAGTGTTTTGCATAGTAAAATCTTTTTATATAAATCAGAATACTTTTATAAAGTTATTTTTTTTATTAGACAATAATTAGAATATATTATATTTTATTATGCATAGTGCATGCATAGTGTTTTGCATAGTAAATCAATATGGACCGTCCGTTTAAAAGTAAAACAATCTGGATCGTTCATGAATTAGTTAATATTCAGTCCATTCTCCTATAAATTGAAGCTCATTCCTTCATTATTTCTTACGAATTCACTGAAACTCTAGATAGAGAATTCTACTTCTATAATCTTGAGCATATTTCTTAAGAGTTTAAGAAAGCTTTGAGCGTAGTGCAACTTTTCTTTCAGTAGATCCCCGCCCTACCCGTCGGAGTACTCTTCTTTATAAGGTAAGGGATATTATTTGTTGTACTCGTAAGGGGTATTATTTCTTTCGTCTTCATGAAGAGAACTTCTGTTATTCCATTCTTTATCATTATGTTAGAATAACCTGTCTATGTGAAGTACCGCATACATGGTGAAATTCTTCTGTTACTCCATTCTTTATTATTCTGTTGGAACATCCTGTCTGTACGGTTTACGCATGACCTGGTTCAGCTCTTTATTATTCTGTTGGAACATCATGTCTGTGCGGTTTACGCATGACCTGGTTCCATTCTTTATTATTCTATTGGAACATCATGTCTATGCGTTTACGCATGACCTGGTTCCGTTGTTTATTATTCTGTTGGAATATCCTGTCTATGCGTCAACGCATGACCTGGTTCCATTATTTATTATTCTGTTAGAATGTCATGTCTGTGCGTTTACGCATAACCTAGCTCTGTTATTTATTATTCTGTTGGAATAACCTGTCTGTGCGGTCTATCGCATGCCTGGTGATTTCTTTTGTTATTCCATTCTTTGTTATACTCAGTTGGTTAAAATTTTGACTTTTATACTCCATGAAATTAGTGGAATATCCTTGATATTGGCGCTTCATCCAGTATCTTTTTATTGAAATATTCTTTTGAGAATCTTGAGTGTTACTCTACAAAGAAGTATCATGTTGACAATTTGGACGTTATTGGTTCCTGGATAAATTAATTCTTGAACTTGTTTTATTAAATTCTTATATCACTGTCATCATCCTCTCATGTTTATATTATGTTGAAAGTCATCTGTGGCCTGTAGTGCATAGATGAACTTGGTATGATTATGACCAGGGATTATTCGGTATAATCATGAACGTAATGTTACAAATAATGTGGTAAAAGTCCTCATTGACCCGTAGTGCATTGATGGACAGTTGATAGCATGATCGTGACCATTGATGAATACACGAATATCCTTGGCCCGTAGTGCATGGATAATTTGTGGTCGTGATACTAATGAATATCCTTGACTGTAGTGCAGGGATGATGTGGATTATTTATTAAGCTGAGTCTCAACGATAAAAGTAATGAAAAACCTTTTAAATCATAGAGGATAGTAGATTTAATTCTCTACTTAACTCTTCTAATGGATTGCTTGTTCTGTTGCAGTTAAACTTGATGCTTGTTATATTTTATCAGTTTAACACTATTGAAGGCTAATGACTCTGCTAATGTAATCATATAAAGAACTTGAACTTAAACCTTCTTTAATTGTAATTCACATAGAGATATAGTGAGTTAGTTAATTAAGGTGTTTAACACAACTCTATCTTAATTGTGGATTTGGGTTAATACGGTATTAGTACATCGAGAGGTGGTTAGTACTATTTATGTGTTCTTGATTAATAAACTCCGATAGTGAATTAAATTGGATTAAGGTATAATAATCAGAGTGATGCTTAGAGTGAAGTTGTAAGCCTAATTCTCCAATATTTTTTTAAAAAATCAGTTTTAGAGTTTGTTGGTATTTATTTGATTTTTAATACTTTTACTAAAAAATGGAAATTGATTAGTTTAATAAAATTAGAATTAATAGAAGATTGGTAATTATGAAGTTAATTTCTTGCTAAGTCTCTGAGGGAACGATACTCTACTTACTATTATATTACTTGTTGACCACGTATACTTGTGTGATGTGCGTATCAAGATTTTACCCAACATATACTGAGTTCTAAATGTCATTTTTGGTACATCCTCCTTTCTTACCTTCAACTGATTATATCAATTTCTTAAGTCTATTTTCGAAAAGTACCTACCTCCCTTTAGTTGATCAAATAAGTCATCGATTCTTGGTAACTGATACTTATTTTTAATCGTGACCTTATTCAATTCCATGTAATCAGTGCAGAGCCACATCGATCCATCTTTCTTTTTAACAAATAACATCGGCGCTCCCCGCGACGATATGCTCGACTGGATATACTTCTTATCTAATAATTCTTGCAATTGTATTTTCATCTCTACTGGGGCCATTCTATATGGGGCTTTAGATATCGGGGCCATTCCTGGCGCTAAATCAATTACGAAGTCAACCTCTCTATCCGGCGGAAGTCTAGACAAATCGTCTAGAAATACATCTGCAAAATCTCTAATGACTTGTATCTCTTCCAATTTCGCATTCTTCTTCTGAGTATCTACTATGAAGGCTAAATATCCTACACATCCTTGTCTCAGTAACTTCTTAGCTTTCATCACCATCATCCAACTTGTTTGTCGAGGTGACTTGGTGCCATAAAACACGACTTTTGACGGAGTCATAAGATTAACACATTTCTTTTGACAATCAATTACTACCCCGCAATTGAATAACCAATCCATTCCCAATATAACATCAAATTCCTCAAGTTTAATCGGTATCAAATCTACCATCATCTCGTGGCCTTTTATATCCACCCTACAGTTCTTGTATATAAACCTAACATGAATCACTTCCTTATTCACAATCTCTATGCTTAAAGGGAAATCTAGTTCTTACTGAGGAAAATCTAAATTCCTAACAAAATCATCGAATATAAATGAACAAGTAGCACTCGAATCAAATAACACATAAGCATTAATACCATTAATCAGAATGACACCTGACACCACATCCTTTGACTGCACTGAAAGTAGTATGCACACAAGCCAATCATGTTTGATGATAAAGCATATACTTTGTAACAATCTTATTCATTTATTAATAAAAAATATTAATTTATTAAAGGCTTTTAATTATCTACATGATGCTGTTTTATAATATGTGATAAACCCATAGTTTTAAGCAATGCTTTTAGAATAATGATGATGATCATTCTAATGAGATCTAAATTCTTAGAAAGCTTAAAACTAAAATAGTTCCCAATCATTGGATTACTAAGTTGGGGATTAGTGAATCCGGATAGATTGGTACATACGTTGCTTGCTCATTGGATGAGGATGATTGATCTCATGATCATTTGTGTGGAGACACTAAAGCAAGTATGTAGGTGCTTATTAGAGAATAAGTTCACTGAACGTGGCTCGCTAAGGAATACCTAATGGAGTTTTATTTGCCTGTCAATAGGAATTCTCAGTAGTGATAGTAGTACAAGTAATCCTTGGACTTGAGATCATCATAGTATCTTGTGTATGATGAGTTATACTTTGACTTATTCCTTAAGACCCTTAGGGTATATCAAAGGGTATGCTTGGGTATAATAAGTTATACATGGAGATAATGTATGATCAATAAAGAATCTACCACTTCTAATAAAAGAAGAGAAATGTCCTATGTGATTCGATAAATGACAACCCAAGAGTCCTTGGCCAAAGGCGAATGAAATTAGAAAGAAGTTTCTAATTTGCATTATTTGAGTTGTGCATTTAAGGATCGAAATACATATAATTAAATAAAATAAGACTTGTGACAGAATTCCATGTCTTATATTTAATTGGGACATTGTATGGTGGAAGGATTGAATTGTGCACGGAACTATTTACTCAAAGGCTCTTTTATGATTAATGTTGAAATCTATATTATCCGGAAAGTCGTTGATCGCTAGGAGAGCTTTATCCTATCAGAGAATAAATATTATTTATTTAAATAAATTAATTGTTTAATTTATTTATTTAAATAAGATTAAATTGTTCTAATTGATTTATTCACAACCTGTTTAATATGGAGAACCTAAAGGGTCACACCATAAAAGGAAGAATAATTATTTAAGAAGTTAATGGCATAATCGTAATAATATATGTTAAGTATATTTAATTTAATCTATGGTGATAGAATAAATTAAATAGCTTAATATTTATTATTTAATATTTTAGAAATATTAAATATAAATTAATAAGAGGAGTCTAATTAATATTATTACAATTATTATTATTTTAATTTCTAAAAGAGTTTAGGAATTAATTTAATATAAGTACTCTCATTTATTCCTAATAGGATTAGGAGGGAAAATTAGTTAAAGGAGTTTAATTAATTATCCCTAATAAGATTAGGGAGCTTAATTAATTAAAAGAATTTAATTAATTAAATAAAACCCAATTCCTTAATTGTTAAGGTGGGTGGCCCACATCTATAAATAAGATGAGTCTTATTATGGGTGTAGGGTGTTGTTGACTTTTACAAAATACGACATAATTCCAATTTGTGGGAGAGTACACCCTTTTCTATAGAGATAGAAAACTAGGGTTGAGCCAATACCCCTTCTTCTTGAATCTTTATTTTTCCTTGGTGGATCACCTCTAGAGGCCAAACATATGGGTGGCTAACGTTGATCAAAGGAAGGAACCAAACCCGATGGATTCAAGTTGAACGCGAAAGGATTTGGAGGTGAACTTGTACCTGAGGAAGCTCGATCTTCAAGGGTATGATTTTATTCTTTATCTTTTAGTTTAATTAATAATTATGCATAAAGGGTGATCCGGGTATATGGTTTGTAAAAATTTTAAACTCTGATTTTACACGTTTTCGCACTTTTTATGCAATTTGATTGCGTACATGAATATTACAAACCTAACATGCACAACATCTTGCACGGTCATATTGAATGTTCTAGCTGTGACACCCCCAAATCTGGGTTACCTGACCCCCCAGTTTGGTGCTCACGATCCACAATATAAATAACATTTAACTACCCATTTAATTATAAATAAGAATATACACTTCATTAACTGATATAGTTAATACATTACCCCGTGTTCTCTAACCTTAACATTACAAACATACCCTTTAGTTATTCAAAAAGGTTTCACAAATACAACATAATAATAATGTTCATAAAACTATGCTATCACTATGCCTTTGCCTTTGTTCTTCACAGCACCTCTTGCCACTTCGTCCCTAGCTAAAAAGTCTTATTTAGCAAGGGTGAGCAACAAATTTGCCCCGCAAGTTAAGATATACAATGAATGTATAAGTATCAGAATAATATACTATCTATTTTGATAGCATGACACCAAAGTTCAGGGAACTTTGAAATAGCTGAACAAATCTCTAATTACTAACAAGTCTTCTCACAATCTATGCAACACAATAATTTGATAACGAAAGAGTACAACACTATCAAAGTTTCTACGATATTCTATTGAATAATCAAGAATCAATTCTACGCATTAACAAAGTGGAATGTTTTCCAGATTTATACTGAGCGATCCATTGGATCTAGAACTTCTATTCTCAGGTATCTATTAAAGATTTACTTTGATATATACGCAGGTGTATCAGATAACCATAAAGATTAAATCATACCCATCTGCAAGTATAACAAGTGGTCAGCTTTATTATACCTTATATTATGCATAATACTTAAAAGTGCACAATGGACGAATATACAACTTAAAATGTTCCCTTTATATAAAAGGTTGTTTTCTCAGTCTATGAATCAGAATTTGATTTAACAACGAAATACAATGATTTCAATATCTAATCACTTCTCTTCTCTTCTCAAACCTATCAAGTTTTCTTTTTCGATCTAGCCGAAACAACTAGCATTGATCTATCAATAATAACAAATGTTCTAACAAATGTTCGTCTAGCCAAAACAATTAGCTAAGACATGTTTCAATACGATTCAACAATAGACAGCATTTAACTGTACTATTTAAAATCAATAGTAACTTCTACGAATGTGAATATCCAACAACAGTTATTTTACAAGTATATTCTCAGAATCACTAATTTAATTTGAATTAATAAACATGTACTAACTGTGAATAATCAACAATAAATTATTGGATGTTGTCTAATTAACAATAATTAACCACTATAATGTTTAAACAGATATAACTCAAGGTTGAGTAAGGAAACTTGTCTTCCGCGTTGATTACTGCTACACAATATACTTATCTGTGTTCGTAAGACCTATAATCAATAATATCAGTATCACAATTAGCACAATAATTTATAACACATAACACTGTAATTCACAATCAATCTTTCTCTTAGACACATTACCACATAGCCACATCAGTGTTTATAACCTATATAAACACTTATAAATTCTAACTCGTTCGGTCTGGTTGGACTTCAGTCTATTCTCAGTGTACTGTTCACCCTATCTGACAATTAACACACTTATTTTCAATTAAACTCGGTCTCAAAGCTTCAATATTATATTAGATAAGTCCTATATCATTCATAATATTTTTCGGAAGCGTTTAATAATTTATAAATAATTATTATAATTTATAATAATTTCTCAAACACTGGAATCATTTTTAAATAATTTAATTATCAAATAATCTTATAATCATTAATATTTAATAATATAAAAATATTAATAAAATACTTGTCAAAATATTAAAGTTATTATTAATAACTTAAAATATTTGTAAATCATCAATATTCTACTTAAATGATTTTTAAAGTAATTAAAATCATTTTAAACCATCACCATTAATATTTAAATATTAATAAATTTATCATAAAAATATTAAAAGTCATTAATTATAACTTAAAATAGTTTTAAATCATTTTTCTCATTTTAAATGATTTTAAATCAATAAAATCATTTTTAATTCATTTATTTAATATAATAATTAAATAAATCTAATATCATTAATATTAATTTATTAATGAGAATTCTCCAAAAATATTGAAAAATACATATTTATAACTCAAAATATTTTTAAACACTTTATTCTTATTTCATTTTTTTAAATCAATAAAATCATATTTACCTTATTTATTTAATACAATAATTAAATAAATCTAATATCATTAATATTAAATTATTAATGAAAATTCTCTAAAATATTAAAAGTTATATTTTATAACTCCAAATATTTTTAAATACATTATTCTTATTTAAAATGATTTTGCATAATATTAAATCATTTTTCTCTAATTTATTTAATATACTAGTTAAATAAATTAAATATCATTTTATTCAATTAATGAATATTATTAATGAAAAATATTCCAAATTCTCAAAAATTATTTTTCATGATTTAAAATAATTTTTAAAACTATTTTTAGTAATTTTTATAATTTATTTCTATTTTTAAATAATTTCCAGAAAATCAGAAAATAAATATATTAAAAACTGTCGCTATAGGCCTTTAGCGACACGAAGCGTCGTTGTTGGTGTTCTTGAGCCTCAAGAACACTGACAGCTCAGTTAGCAACATGCCAAGTTTGACCGCTTCCAATTCTCTGTTAAATTTGTTTCTGGGCTAACTTAAGGTTCAATCTCGTAGTAGACATGTAGTACTACAACTAGAAATCATCAACTTGGTCATAACACAACATATCATGAAGATCTGGGCAATTAAACTCGTTGTCAGACATCACCTGGGTTTTCCAGAAACCCAGGCAGTTCGAGTGGCTATATTGTAGCTCGATTATCTAAGTGTTCTGATCATTAGTTTGTTGATTTCTTTGTACATAGGTCTAGTACATATGTCAAGGAACAACTAAATAACTTTATCTCACTCCAACAACATCACATGTGCCAGATTTATCTCGGTCAAAGGATGTCAGAAGGTGTGTTCATTTGTTTGCATAATCGTAAACAAGATAGAGACAAGAAACTTGCTCAACATAAGAATAAGGTTTATGAACTTGTCTTGTGCGTAAGCTATACAATTATATGACACATTTGTCAAAACCCTATATATATCATTAGAATCGCAATACCGATTAGTTAAATTAACATTAACCCTATAGGTTTAATTCTCATTTACATCCAACTTGTTAACACAATTCAAGTTCTAACTTTTTAAATTAACAACACGCACCAATCTGAAATCTTAAGGCTATCATGTCAATGTAACCTTTAAACCACATCTTAAGACTTAAACACATAGCAAGGTAAAGTTTTTCACAATTTATTAACTTTACAATTTGAAATCATTAACTACATGTTTACAATCTATTTTAGAATCTCATTAAATGTCTAAGCTATTTGACTCGGATAGATATAGTTTGAAATATATTGTTAAACATGATGGTTTATGATAGAGTCATCCAACTGAATTGCTTTGGTTCGGACTCCAGACTGAGTATGAACGTCCCGAAATGGGAAACTTTTATGCGCTAAAGGCGGTTATGATTGTGACACCCCCAAATTCGAGTACTTCATTCCCACTAGATTTGGTGCTCACTATCCAATAAAATTATATCTACCCATAATCAAGGATAAAGACATACCGTAAACAAATTAAAAAATAATCCTCCCCATTAAAGGGTTACATCAACTTAGAACAAATCACAGGTAATCTAACCTTAAACTATTACATAAGTCTGCGGAATACATCATATAATTTAATAAGTCTCGTAACATAAATTTCAATAAATAAAATCAGACAAGTCTTCATCATTTGGATAACTTGCCCTTGCCCTTGCCTTGCCCTTGCTAGTAGACGGCTCGTTAACTTTCTCAACTTTAGCTGCAGTGTTAAATGTAAGGGTGAGCAAACAATTGCTCACCAATATAACGATGATAATAGCAATAACATAAGAACAAACAATGAATACTGAATAATAAAGAACTATTTCGTTGAATCAAGATTAGAAAATAAGTTCGAGATTTATATATGAGGGTCTTAAGACCATGAACTATGTCCCAAGGTTACTAAGTATTTCTACCTCAACCTTAAATAGTCGTTAGACTATACGGACCCTTTCTTTTATACTTAGGGGGATCGGCCCTTCGTACCATGTATTGTGCACAAACATCTAAATGCTAATGCGTACATAATCCCCTATATTAGGGTTGTTCATCTCAGTTTGACTTTAGGATTTATGCACTAAAGAATGTTTAGTTTAAATTAGCTTAACATTGGTTCTAGAATTTTAGAACGCTCATCAGCTATGGACTAGCCAATTTGAATAAAGGTTCACTAGCCATTCGAGGTTTGATACGATAATATAAAATTGAACAACAATATTTAAATCAAAGATTGAACGTTACCAATATAAAATTGAATAAACATTGTATATCCAAAGTATTACATCTAAAAGAGTTAGAAAATCTCATTTGAGACAATGAACTTGAACAATTTATGCTTTGAATGTCAAGAAACAAAAGTTAGGAACTTTCTCAATAATAGATTAAATATAAGAAGTTGCATAATCGTAAACAAGATAGAGACAAGAAACTTTCTCAACATAAGAATAAGGTTTAGGAACTTGCCTCGTGCGTAAGCTATACAATTATATGACACGTTCGTCAAAACCCTACATATATCATTAGAATCGCAATACCGATTAGTTAAATTAACATTAACCCTATAGGTTTAATTCTCATTTACATCCAACTTGTTAACACAATTAAAGTTCTGACTGTCGAAGTCGGGATTTTTATTTGTCCCTTTTTTGTTCTTGTCGTTTGGTGTTCTCATGTTAGGTGAGATTTGTTTGAAAAAACAAGTTGTGAAAAGGTTCGACATTTATATGTCGACGATTGGACTGTAAGAGTCGCCAATTGGTATTTTTAAATGGTTGAACCAACTCAACCGAGAAAAGGTTTGCACATTGACCTAGTGATGTGGCACTATTCAACTGGTCTGTGAAACCGAGATTCGTTAGGGTCCGGGGGCTTGATTATGCGGAGGGAAGGTGTTAGGCACCACCCAACATCCGTGTTACCACGGTGACCGCCACTTTTCAATTTTAACCATTATCTGAATTAGTGTGTGTGTGTAGATCAATGTGCAATTATCTGAAAGTAGTGTTATGCCTCGTTTGCACCTATATACAAAGGGTTTGAATTTTGTATAAAAGTTCAATTTTAACAGGATATAACAATGATGTTTTGTGAAAGAGGTTTTTCAAACCCTTGTGCTCAATAGTAATTGAGGCCTTTGATACTTCCATTTTATTATGTGCTCGGCTTAATTGCTTTTATTTTCGAGATGAGAAGCATCTTCGAGAAAATAAGATAAAAAAACAGTGTCGAATTCCTTGTGGGAATGAGAGTCGTCTAAGGAAATTCAAACACCGTGAATAATTTACAAGGCATGTACAACTGAAAATGTCCATCACGGGAACCGAATCTAGATTCAGAAAACTAAATCTGTGATCACATGATTCCTAGGCTCACATGATGTAGCAATTTGTATGAAAGTTGTGAATAGTTATATATATATATATATAAAAGCTATAAATATATATATATATATAAGCGATCAACCGCCTCGAAGTAAACTCCAGGCGGGACAAAATGTAAATATATATAAAAGCGATCAACCACCACGAAGTAAACTCCAGGCGAGACGAAATGTAAATATATATATATATATATATATATATATATATATATATATATATATATATATATATATAAGCGCCAAATATGACAAAGTGATCTCCAGTGCCCTGACAGAATGTAAATATATATATATACACACACACTTACATATAGAGCAAGGATCAAGAGCATTCTTCTTAAATAGCAATCCTCCTTAAATAGCACTCCTTTATTAAAACGACATCATTTTGGAGTGGCCGCGGGTGGCCTTTTTGAAAATAAATGAAAAACAATTAGGACCACTCTCTTTTAAGTCACTCCAAAATGACGTCATTCTAATAAAGGAGTGCTATTTAAGGAGGATTGCTATTTAAGAAGAATGATCTTGATCCTTGCTCTCTCTCTCTCTCTCTCTATATATATATATATATATATATATATATATATATATATATATATATAAAAAGTAGTAAACAATCCGGATGTAAAATCCAGGCTCAATCAAACAGAGTTTGATGACATGAGATATATATAAATAAGTATTTATATATATAAATAAAAGCAATAAACGCTCCGAATATTTTATTCAGGCTCAGTCGAGGTAACTCGATAATATATATATATATATATATATATATATATATATATATATATATATATATATATATATAAATATATAAACCACTTGACCGACGTGACGTGAATACACACACGCGACTCTCAACGTGAATAATAGTGTGTGCAAGAAGTGTGGAAAAGGATTTAAGTAATGTGAGAAGGCTTACAGTGGACTGCCAAAGAAGACTTCAATAGCTTTAAATGGATGAACACTCGGTTTACACAGGTAAAAAGTAGCCAAATATAAGTTCACAAGTGTTTGAAATGAGACATCACTCAATTTATAGTGTGTACAAAGCAAATTAGGCAGGACTTCCTCACCTTTTCCTCTTACAAAATGGCCACCCAAAGCCCTCTATTTATAGAGGGGGGAGCCACAGGTGTACAACGCGATGTTCGCTCGAACCTTCATAACTTTCATTCCGGGAGTCCGATGGAAGTGCGCCATACCATTCTAAAAATATATTTTTGAGATCTACGCAATGACATAGGATTTGACTTTTTTGAATTCGGGAAGTTGGGTCTATGATCGAAATGGCATTTCTGGGTTTCCACTAGGTAGCCCGTTGAGCCATTTTGCGTAGTTTGCGCTCAAAAGTAAGATATGGTTCTTGTGGGATTTCTTTTGAAGCAATTTGAGTTGAAATAAGTTTATTTTATTTGAATTGAAGCTAAATTGGCAAAATGTCTATTTTTCCCCTCCCGAGGTTATCTCCGGCTTTCGCACAGTTGTAGCAGTCTTTTCTCATGGTTATCTCTGAGGTTGGCTTGCTATTGACTCTGACTGTCCTCAAGGTTATCTTTGAGGTTGGCTTGAGCTCTTTGGGTTATCTCCAGACTTTTAACTTTCTCCCTCGGGGTTATCTCTGGGGTTAAAACTAACTTTCTAGGGGTTATCTCCAGGGTTGGAAACTGGATCTCCTAGGGCTATCTCCGGGGTTGAAATTGATGTTGTGGTCCTCCAGGTTTATCTCTGGAGTGTGAAAAAGACACTTGGATCCTTCATAGTTAGTAATAGGAAAACAAAATTTTGAGTGTCTACAGATGCCCTTCTTTATCATGTTTATGCAATGCAATGGAATGGACATGATAAAGATTACTAGACACGCGAAATATGACAAAGTATTTCTAATGCAAAACGCAATGTAATGAATGTTATGATGAATGTTACAATGTTTTCACAAATCGTAGTTCGCAAATCGCATATCTCATTTCACACATCGCATTTCGCACTTCGCATTTCTCATTTGGCCAATCATACTTTGCAACTCGCACATCGCATTTCATAAATCGCAATGTAATAAATGTCATGATGAATGTTAAAATGTTTTCGCAAATTGCTTTATCTTTACCGATCATTGTTGATGTCTATGTTGGTGTTGACTCCAACGGTTTGGCTTTTGGTTAGTGTTGTTGATGCTTGTTTGATGAAGATAAGTTGAGATGCTTTCTACATCTCTACTGGGGATGACGTTCTGAAATCACCAGACCTTTATGAGGTATATGTTGGTAGTTTACAACGGTGCCTACCCTGATGGTAGTTTTACATTGGTGCCTACCTTGTTGGTAGTTGACTATGCTGACATCATCAAATTATTTCGGTTTCAACTTAAATGGTGGTATCCCTAAACTGTCTTAATGCTACATTGAATTGACGTCAATAGTTTAGAATATCAGATCTTCCGATACCTTCGCTAAATTAATATTCCAAGGTTTGCTCCACCAGACTCTGCCTCACTCCTTTTTGAGGTGATTTGTAGTTTTCTTTCGCTGTTGGGTGCTTGTGCCCCACTTCCTTGAGCGTTTGATTTGCAACCAGGCTAAACTGATGACCTGAGTACCGTTGTCATCCTTGGAGGATGCGATTCATTCTTTTACTTCCCAACTTTGAACTTTGGTGTAAAGGCCTCAAATTTTGAGGACTTGACGCATTTTAATATGTTTGATGGTGTAGATTTCATTCGCTAGACCTTTCGTCGTTGGCCTCCTGCTCTTGAGTTAAGAACTTCTTTGAGAATTTTCCCCTTCTTTCATAGGGGGACGCTTATGTCGCCATGATTTTTTTCAGGAGTTCTCCCCTTTTCTTTTGATGAGAGGCTTGATCTCGCCTTAAACTTCTTCCTTTTCTTGGAACTGGAAAAATGCCCCAGTCCTTTCGTATATTGTTGCCGGGGATTCATATGAGAAACTCTCTTTGTTGCCTAAGTCGCGAGTGAGTAATATCCTCACATGTGGATTATTCATTCTGAGAACAGTATGGTTGGAAAAGACTAAATGATCATACTTAATCACCAGTGAGATGATGTGAGGGAAGCTTTGATGATGATGTACTGTGTTGATGGCGCTGACTGGTGTATTTTTCTCTTTAGGATGGTTTATAAATTCCGTAGTGTTGAGTTATCGCTATTTCCGAGATTGCCCAAATCTTGTTGTAAGGGACCCAATTTCGGTTCGTCACCAATTTTGAAATTGCCTCAACCTTGTTTATTGTCTAGGATCGTTGCTTTGATAGATAGGCTGATAAGATGGCGAGATCGCAAGAGGATTTTACCTATGTACTGGATGGTGAACAGGTAGTGGATTTGGGCTTTGATGCCCTCAATCATTGTTCTTGACTTGTTCGTGTAATCGACCTTGATGGTTTTCTTCTGATTTTATGAATACTTGTGATTGAGGGTGTTGGCTCTTTGAAGGTCCTCGTTGTTGACCATGCTTGATATATCGATGTGTTGTTATTACTACTTTGATGATTGATGTCGAGAGGCATTCAGACTCCACTACATTGGCCCCGAAGATCTCAGCTTTGTTGGTGATGGCTTCACCCAAGTTTGATTTGATCTGCAATGTTTGATTTGTTATCTAGATCTGGGGGAACATGTCGTTAAGTATGAGATAGAATTTTCCATGACGGTTGCCCATATATTGCTGGAGGTCAAAAGAGATCAAGTCTTCTTGTACTTCAGGAGCAATGCGTTGCTAACGAGTTGCATCTTATGATGATGGTCATTTCATCCCTGTTGTTGGTTGTCTTGGGATTGATGTTTGGGTTTTTTCTTTTGTTTGACCGCACCATAAATGGATGCCTATGTACTCCCATTGATGATGGGAGATCAGGTCTTTCGTAGTTCAGGCTGGATGAGCTGAAACCTGATTCACTTGATTTTGATTTTGACTTGTTTATTTTTTATTTTTTTTGTTTTTGTTTTGTTTTTATTTTTTTATTTTTTTTATTTTTTTATTTTGTTTTGTTTTGTTTTGTTTTGTTTTTTTTAATATTTACATGCATGGAAAATAAAAGCCATACTGTGAAGAAAGTGATATTGTCCCAATATCTCCTGGAACTCCCCACATTATCCTCTGGATCTACATCTTTTTGGCTAGCTGAGGCCTGATAGTCCAGTTGTCAGTGGTTATGTTGCCTTCGAGGCTCGCGATAGAGGTTACCTCTTGGTTATGAATATCTTCACTTATGGCCATGACTTGATATCTTCTTGATTCAATACATTCCTCAGGGATGCTTAAATTGGACCCCTCGCAAAAAGGTATGAACTCTTGATTCCTAGATGGATTGGTTTCCCCGACAACCTCACCATCTTTTCCTTCATCTGTTCTTTCACCTTTTTCATGGGCTTGAGAGGATTCGACCATGAAATCTCCCTCGAACTGTTGTAGCATTTCTTGCAAGGAACTTTCCGTTTTAGCTTTTTCTTCCTTGGAAAGGATTAGTATTTCCTCCTCATCATCCAAGATGATAAAATCAGGAACATGGTTGTTATCTTTGGGCCACAGGATGTTTGATGTTAGCGGAGGAATCTCCTTTGGGGATTCTCTTGTCTCCTCTGTCATTCCCTGCATTAGGATTGGTCCACCAAGTGTTCTGCCAGAATTAGTGGTCATAGCCTTCAACTCCTTTGAACTGCATGTCTCGAGTGGATAACTTAAGCTCTTTATTTCCTTTTCGTCTTTTCTGGTCATGGGGGATTCTATCTTCAGCTCTCCATTTTTAATGAGATTCTGAATTTTATGTCGCAAAGACCAACATTCCTCAGTCGCATGTCAAGGTGAGTTAGAATGGTAGAGACAAAATCTCTATGGAATCATAACTCTTTATCTTAGAATTTATAGGAGGTAGCAACTCAGTAATCCTTCCTTCTCTTATCAGAAAGTGTAGCATTTCTTCATTTGATTTACTCAGAGGGGTGAATTTTTGGACTCTCTAGGAGGTTGTTTGATCTTTCTTCTTTGAGAATTCTCATTCCCCCGAGCGATATTTCCGCTGACGAGATCTTCTAGCAATTTTATCATCCCCCTTTTCTTTTCCTTTCAGCCTTCTTTGATCTTCTTTATTTAGCTGGCTCATCCTGGAGAGATGTGGGCTTGCATTATGGTTAACCTTTTTTTTCTCTTCGCTCTTTGATAGTTGAGTGAAAAACTGCCTCGTATCCTGATGTTGGCGCACTATTAGCTTAGCTAGCAGATTTACCTGATTCTGAATCGTCTCTAATTTTTGCATTACTGTCAAACCTTCCTCCGAGTTTTCCCACTTTAGGACATTTGTTTTGTGCCTTTGGGGGTATTCCTCCATCCTCCATATGTATTTACAATTTGGATACATTTAAGCATTTTCTGACCCAATCATGTTTACTTCCTCCGTATCATGCTGCAACAGAAGGTTGGTGTTGACATGTTGTTGGTCAGGTTGTTGGACCATAATACTTCCACTTTCGATCAAATTTTGAATTTTATGCTTTAAGGACCAATAATATTGTGTATCGTATCCTGGAGACCCTGAGTGGTAAGTACATCTTAGTCTTGGATTGTATCTTTTGCTACCTGGTTCCATAGGTGGAGCTAGTTCGGTAATTTTCTTGTGATCCATTAATATCGCCAATACTTCTTCAAGGGAATCGCCTAGTGGAGTGAACACCCGATTTTCTGTTCTTTCAAATTCTCTCTTCTTGTCTTGGCATTGGTTGAATGCAGCCTGTTGTTGAAATGGCAGATTGTCTTGTTTTTTCCAAATGGGGGGACTGTAGGTTGACACCTAGCTTGCCCTTGTGAAATAAGGGATACATCTTCATTGCCTTTATTGAGTACCCTCTTGGGATTGTTCACATACTTGTCAGTCTGTATATGCTCGACGACTGCTTCCAAGGCAGTTAAGTCTTTAATCTTGCCTGCCTTCAGACCCATATCTGCTATTTTGCCGTTTTTGATCATCTCCGAGAATGGCTTTCTTATGCATGCTAGGATTCTCTCATAGTAAGGCGCCTCTTGGATATCAATAAATGTCATTACCATCTCAGTTTCTGTCATTGATGGAATGACTTGCACTGCCAGACGTCTCCACCTTTGGGCATATTCTCGGAATAACTCAGTACTTTACTTTTTGACTTTAATCACTTGGAATCGATCTGGTGCCATTTGTGACTGAAAACTGTACTGATTTAGAAAGGTGTGGGACAATTCTTCCCAGTTGTGGATTTAGGCATTGTCAAGTCGGGCATACCAGGCTTTAGCCTCTACAGTGAGACTCTTTTGAAAAAGCTGCATTCTCAGACTTTCACCTTCAACGCATAAGACCCCAGTTCGCCAATGTACACTTTTAGGTGCGTATAGGGATCGCCTGTGTGACGCCCCCAAATCCGGGTATCTTCCAACCCGACAGATGGTGCTACACGGTGCTACAGTTCACACAATCATTCAATTGAAATGCCTCAAAAGAACGAATATATCTTATATATATTCAAAATAATATTAACATTCTCCCAAGTTCTTTATAACCATTACATCTGTTCTCGTCATAATATAAAATATTATCATTACAAAACCTATACTATTACATAAGTAATCTACAGTTGTGAAGTAAGCTGAATCAATACTAACCAAACTATCATTTCGATTTCAAATTTTTGAAACTACGTATAGACTATAAATGATGATCATTTGACAGACTATGAACATTGTTTTCTATTTTCGAAAAGGTTAAACATAACTTCATCTGTAAACTGTCATTACTTACTAGCACGGGGGGTGATCAGCCCATTATGCCCTGTATTGATCAATACTACATTATAGGACGATATTTTCGTCCAGCATTTCCGTCTTAGGCGCATAAAATTTTCCCATATTTGGGATGTTCATACCAGTCTTGAATCCGAACCAAAACAATTCAGTTGGATAACAATAAAGTTCTTATCTTGTTCAACAACAATTTTAAGTTAGTGTCTAGCCAGAGCAAATAGCTTAGACGGCTTTTAATTCAACTTAAATATACTGGACACGAATATTTATGTATCAACATGTGATAAAATATAATGATTATCCAAGTGAGGACACTTGTACAACCATGTTTGGAAATTAACGAACATAATATATTTCTTGATCTACAATAACAGAATTAAAAAACTTGTACAGCAGATTATAATTTAATAATTTACTTATACAGAATCATTGCATAAGTATATACAAAGGTTGAAATATTTTAACAATTGAAAAGAATAGTTTAGATATTATCTTACGCATGTCCATTGCATAAAGTAAATGCCAAGGGTTATATATTTGCCTTGTCTGCTGCTTACACAACTTAGATTTATCTTTTATATCAAGCCCTATCATTAAATAGATGATTCGTTCGATTAGAATAACATATCATATCACATTGTACTGCTATTTGCAGTCAACACATAACCTAATCACATTATTATCCATGTTTAACAACCATTGAATCACAAATAATCACATATCTAATTAAATTTTCTAAGTCTAGATCAATTTACGAAACGCCGATTTGCAAAAAGACGACTTTATCGAGTAATTATCGAGTCTAAGACTCATCACCTTAACTTAGTATCGATCCATACTATTTTTAAATAACTTATAATAATTTTAAAACATTTAATATAATTTATCGCTAATTTGCAAAAACATCTAATCATTATTAAATGATTTAAATATTAAATAATTCTATTATCATTAATATTTAATTAATATTAAACTATTAATGAAATCATTTCAAAATGTTAAAGTTATTTATAATAACTCAAAATACTTTTAAAGTATTAATATTATCCTTAAATGATTTTTAAAACATTTAAAATCTTTTTAAATAATTATCATTAATATTTAAATATTAATGTACTATTTATTAAAATATTAAAAGTGATTAATTATAACTTAAAATGTTTTGAATGCATTTATATCCTTTTTAAATGATTTTAAAGTACTAAAACCATTTTAAAACTATTTATTTAATATAATTATTAAATAAATTTAATATCATTAATAATAAGTTAATAATCGTTAATATTAAATTATTAATGAAATTATACTTTAAATATTAAAAGTTATATTTTATGACTTTAAAATATCTTTAAACACTTTATTTTCATTTAAAATGATTATTATAATATTAAAATCATTTTAAAACTAATTTATTTAATATAATTATTAAATATCTTTAATATCATTAATATTAATTAATTAATGAAATTTGCCTTTAAATATTAAAAGTTATATTTTATAACTTAAAATATTTTTAAATACCTTATTATCATTTAAAATGATTTTAAATATAATAAAATCATTTTTAATTAATTTATTTAATTTGTTTAGTAAATAACTTAATGATCATTAATAATAATTTATTAATGAAATTTATCACAAAATATTAAAAGTCACTAAAAATTACTTAAAATATTTTCTTATATCGAATATAATTTTAAATGATTTTTCATGTATTAAAATCATTTTAAATAATTTATTTAATATTATAATTAAATATATTAAATGCCTTTAATATTCCAAAAATATTAAATATATATGAAATATATTCAAAATAAATAAAAACTAATTTTTGGAATTTAAAATAATTTTTAATAATTTATTTGGTATTTTTAATAATTAAAAACTATTTGTTTCTATTTATTTAATATAATTAATTAATTTTATAAGGAAACTGTCGCTAAAGGGCCCTAAAGTGACGAAATTGTCGCTATAGGTGTTCTTCATGAAACCCAGAACATCAAGCCAGTTACCGAGTGACCATGTTTCGCCAGGTCTAATTTCGTGTGTGTTGTGTTTCTGGACATGTTCTTTTTCAGATCGTGCAGTGCTAATGTAAGACTACAAGATCCAACAACAAACAAGATTAAAACATGCACTAATTGAAAGATCTAAACCATCAAAGTAGATGTGAGAATTGTTCTTCATTTTCTGGGTTACCCAGAAATGAAGAACAGTTCGACCTGCCTATTTTGGGCATCCACAACTTGCATTTCTGTTGATGTTTTAGTGATATTAAGCCTTCATTATGTAGACCACATGTAAGTCTACAGATTCATTACATAAAAACATTTTAATAACATCACATAAAGCAGATATGGACCGGTCAAAGTAGGGGTCAGAAACTGCTTATGAAGGTTTCTGGGTTACCCAGAAACTTCATCCGGCAGTTTCGTCCTCACCACTCTGACCACATATTTCTTTGATTCAGAGAAGGATGTAACGATTCTAGAGGCATGTTCATGTAGACTAGACATCAGACAACAATATTACAACAATAACAAGGTCTAACACGTAAACAGAAGCAAGATCTAAATGTATGAACAAGCTGTCAGACTTTCTGGGCACGTTCTGGGTTACCTAGAAACGTGTCGTCAATGCCGGTCAACGTGGTTTGACCACTAACAACTTTCTACTGGCTTACGATCTGACTTTGATTCCAGTTTCAGATCAAAGATCTTATAACATACTACCAGATCAAAACTTAAAAACACAAAAACACATAACAGGACGAGATCTTTGGGACCTGACATTTGTTTGTCAGACCATATTTCTCATTTTTCCAGATTTTACAAATCTTCAAATTCGAGCCTCTAGATGTTATGGATCAAACATCTAGCAACCCAAATCATCATTAGACACCTTGTATAACATGTTTAACAAAAAAAATCTAACATCTAACAACAGAATTTTGGACAGATTTTATGGCTAGAGTTTATACCTTCTTATGACCAATCTTGGATTCTAGGCTTCTGATTTGGTTGTAATGTTCATGGGGCTTGGTTGTGGGACTGATATGTCTTAGAATTTCAGAGGTGAGAGCTTGAGAGATTTAGTTTGAGTGTTGTGAAAAATGTTAGTGAGCAAATGAATTATTTCTCTCACCAATCTATATATACTTCACATATACAATGTATTTTGTTGGACAAATGGCTGATTTCTGGCATTATTGAGCATGTGGAGTTGTTGGTTTGTTCACCCACTTCACCTAGAGTCAAAACATAAGTTTGTAGCTTAATAATACAAAGGGGCAAAATGGTCATTTGTCTTTCTAATTTAATGGCAAAAATGGAACTTTGCAAACCCTTAGGGTTTAACCCTTAGGATTTAACCCTAAGGTTTAGTACATAGCATTTGTAGGATTTAGCAATTAGGGTTTGCACAAAATAAATAAAATAAAATAAAAATTTTAGTTTCTAAAATTTATAATTAGGGTTTTCTTAATTAAATTAGTTTTCTAATTACATTATACAGGAACATTAGGGTTTAATTATATTAATTATAATTAAGATCGCTGATTAATTAATTAGAGCACCCATTTGATAATTAGGGTTAACTATTTACTAATTAGGATTAACAATTTAATAATTAGGGTTAAAAATTTGTAATTAGGGTTTCTAATTACATTAATCATGATCATTAGGGTTTAAAGTTTGCTAATGAGTATTAAACATCCTAAATTAGCAATTAGGGTTTCTCGATTTGATAGTTAGGGTTCCTAAATATCGATTAGGATTTTAATTTCACAACTAGGGTTTCGAGTCAATAATTAGGGTTTACCTAATTAGTATTTATATTTATAATATCCGACATTGATCCCATTATTACGATTTCCTAAAAATATTTTGAACTCTAATTTGTATTTTAAATTAGGGTTTCACATAATAATACTAGGATTTGTCATATAACGCCATAATTGATCGAATTATTATCACCCATGATACAATGACGTATTTATAAAGAATCGAAAAATCAAATATATAATTAATATTATATTATTATCATTCCTTATTCCAAAACCATAATTAGGGTTTGGATTCCATATCTGATTTACTCTTGATAATCAAATTTATTAATTAAGTTAAAATATTGAACTTAATAATCCAAGCTAAAATTTATATAAATAAATAATAATTATAATAACTACAATAACCATTCCTTATATTATTTAAATAATATAATATCATATTTCCTTTGAAAATAAATAATAAAATATTTCTACAATAAAATTAATTATTGTAAAAATATAATTTATAATGATCATTAATTCTAAAATAAAATTATTTGTAAATATTCATCTAATAATTATATTTTTATTTACCACATAAATACATATACACATTATCTTATACAAATCCTCATCCTTAAAATAAAAATAAAAAAAATTTACGCAAAATTTCTGTTTTATTTATATAGAAAATATCGGGTTATTACATTCACCCTCCCTTATAAAGATTCCGTCCCCGGAATCACCGTTTTAAAACTTACTCATATAAAAGTACATAACATACATAGTCATTTCAAGTAGATCTCGATCATAAATTGATCGAACTGATCTTTAACTTTTTACATAAAGTTTGTCTTTCTAATTAAACGAAAATTTGATTTTTAAATAACTCAAATTCCTTCCTCAAAATTTCTTTATGAAATAATTTATTATATAAAGGAAAATCATATAGAAGAAAATAAAAAGTTATACGAATAATACCTAGAGTTCTATTGCCAGCTGCCGCCGTATCCCGAACTGTCATGTTGAAGACCCTTGCAGTCGATTTCGTCGGCTTGCTAGATGATGTTGGTCCTGCGATCGCCAAGGTTCCGCCGCTTTTCCCCATGTTCAAACTTTCTGCCTCCGTCCTCCTTTTCGGACAGTCCTTCACCTTATGATCCTTTGATCCGCACAAAAATCACCCATTAACAGTTCTAGGATTGGGGCAGTTGGTAGAGATATGGCCCTCCTGCCCACACTTAAAACATACAAATTTACCTTTCAGACATTCCCCCAAATGGTTCTTTCCACAGTTCTGACATTGTACCAACTGCTTCTTCTTTGTACCCTCCTGCTTCACCTGCATAACCCCAAAGTTGTTTCCCTTCCTCTTTTCACTCCTATTTCCCCTGTTTGTTTCCTCCTTCCCAGCTCCCTCAACCTTACCCTTGTTCCTTCTTTCTTTGTTGTAGAGGCTCATGGCCTCACTCCCTCCTCAAAGAATAATAGCTTTCTCCATTAGTGCTGCAAATGTAGGGATTTGCAACACTGCCACCTTGTTGTAGAGCCAGGGTTTTAATCCCAGCTCAAACCTTCTAGCTTTCCTAGCCTCCGTATCAACTTGATGCGCAACAAACCTAGCCAACTCATTAAACTTAGCGGCGTATTCTGACACCATCATATTTTCCTGCTTCAATTCCAGAAATTTTACCTCCATCCTAGCCTGCATACTAGATGAAAAATAATTTTTGAAAAATAGAGTTTTAAACCCTTCCCAAGCAACTACACCTGCTCCTGCCCTTGCCTGATTCGCTTCCCACCAAAAATTTGCCTCACTCTTCATCATGTAGGTGGCAAAAGCGGTCTTTTGCCCCTCAGCTACCCTAGATATAACGAACGCCTTTTCGATTTCTTTAACCAATGTTTGGACTTCTATAGGGTCAATTGTACATCTAAATTCGGGCGGTCCTGCAGCCTTAAAGTCCTTGAAGTTTGCCAAGCGGTTATCTGGCTAGTTCCCTACGACTGGTATTCCTTGTTGCATAGCCTGAGCTACCATGTTTGCAAAGTGCTGTATTGGATCTGGTTGTTGACCCCCAGCGTTGTTAACAGATTCTTCTGCCCTTCGATTTCTAGTTTGACGTCTTGGCGACATTATCTGATTAAATAAAACATAATTTAACTTATATTCTAAACCTTATCATATAAGTTTAATATATTAAACTTGTTTCATCATTTAAACATAAGTTCATTTTCATTAAGTCGTAGTAATTTACATAACATAGCACATACTGCTATCCCTTTGTGACTACAAAAGTTGGGATTTACAAACTTGATCATTACAAAAGTTGAGAACATAACCTTACACAAACATACTAAGCACATATTACATTAAACATACCTACACAATAGAACCTATACTACCTATTTATTACACCTTTTCCTCGGACAATTTTTCGCCTGATGACCTCCTATTCCACAATTAAAACAGACACATTGCGTTGGATTGATACAATGAGGAGAGAAATGTCCCTTCTGTCTGCAATTGTAGCAAACATATTCCCCTTTTCTGCATACACCTTCATGTTTCTTGTCACAATTTGCACACCTTTCTATTCGATTAATTTTTCCTTGGTTGTTATCTGGATTTCTTATATCACGGTTTTTCATTTTTTTTTTTACCTTCTTGTTCGGAGTTGCACTCAACTTGTTGCTTTTAGCTCCCATTTGGTTAATTTGGATTTTAAGCTTATCCTGTTCTTCCATTATTTCAATTAATGCTTTTCGCAATTGACTATTTAGCAGCCTTTCTATTTCCCATAACTGTTCCAAAGAGGAAACCTGGTCCCACAGATTCTGTACTTCGGTTTGTTCATCATTCCAAATGGATTCATTTCACTAACTAGACATATCAACCTAAATATTACAACAACTTCTCTTTAAATTAGGTTATGTCTTATTCTTTATAAGATCATAACTTAACCAATTATACAATACAAGCTTTCATTTCCTTATGACTTATTGTTGATTTAAGTACTTTAAATAATATTCTTGCATCTTAACAATCATACTAACTTATTAAAGTAAACATATGACAAGTTCATTATTGTTCTTCATAAGTTCATAAATTATCCAAGTTTGAATTATTTAATCATTACTTATACGACTTGAGTCAATTGCTTATCTGATCCTTATATGTTCTTAGCATACATGATCATTAAGTTACACTTCTCTTATCACCCTACAATGGTAGAGATAGAGGAGATAAGATCATTTACCTTTGATGACTAACTTCTTCTTCTTGAAAATCTAACAAATGATGTTTGGACTTATAAGTGCTTATTCTCTCTAACCAATAAGTTTCTTTGTAAAGGAAGTTGTTGGATGAAGTTTGAACAAACAAATAAAGAATCCAAGCTTGGTATTTATAGGAGGGCTAAGGTTGGGGCATTATGGTCTTTAGGACATCCCACCTCCTTAAGTAACCTCCTTACTATTCATAACTTAAGCCCTAAGTAATCTTGCTAACCACTCAACTATCTTGCCCACCACACAAAGTTATTGGTCAACAATTTCACCAATGGGTTGCCCCATGGATCCTAATTAGCTAATGGATGATTAAATAGGCTTAGGTCTTAATTTAATTTGGGCTTGTCTTTAATTACTGTGGGCTTAATATAAACCAATTCTTGGGCTAAACATTCCTACCACTTGGGCTCTCCCCTTAAAGATATTGGACTTGCACATCCTACAAGATTATTCAAGTTCATTTCATTAGACTTTAATTTTTAACGTTCTTACTTTTAAGTCAGCATGTGAAATATTGCGTTTTCCATACTTAGATTATTATTACATAATCTATCTCACCTTGATATTATAACGCTACATATTTCTCGGAAGTTCAAAAAAAATTCCCGAGCAGAAAACGATGAATAGTGTTTTTCAGAAACATTCTCGGAAAGCTTTTATTTTTGTCTTAGAAATTCAAACACTTTAATTCCTTCACGTAGTTAAAATACTACGACGTTCCGAAGTTTCTAGGTTAGAAAATGACATAAATCTTATTAACACGTAATAATAACAATTAATATTATTTTATTCATTATTTAATTCTTTCAAGTATTTTACAAAGGATCCGAATTTCTCAATCGTTACATTCTTCCCCCCTTATAAAGATTTTGTCCCCAGAATCTCGCCCTACATTACGCAAACAATTGAGGGTAATCCTTCTTTATCTTTTCTTCCAATTCCCACTTTGCTTCTTCGACATCGTGGTTCTTCCATAACACCTTTACCGACGATATGACCTTGTTTCGCAAAACTTGCTCTTTTCTATCGATGATTTGAATCGACATCTCTTCGTATATTAAGTCTTTCTCGATTTGAATAGGCTCAAATTCTATTACATGTTTATAGTCCGATTTATAAGGACGTAACACCGATACGTGAAATACGTTATGTATTCGTTCTAAGTTTAGAGGTAATGCTATCGTATAAGCTACCTCACCTACCCGTTTTAACACTTCAAAAGGTCCTATAAACATTGGACTTAATTTCCCCTTCTTTCCAAAGCGTATCTTTCCTTTCTAGGGAGATACCTTTAGAAATACGTACGAGCTTACCTCAAACTCCCTATTTTCTCAATGTAAGTCTGCATACTTCTTCTACCTGTCTTGAGCTGCTACGAGACACATCCTTATTAACTTCACTATATCCGATGTTTGATGCACCAACTCTGGTCCTAGCATTCGTCGTTCTCCCACTTCATCTCAACACAATGGTGTTCGACACTTCCTTCCATATAAAGCTTCATAAGGCGGCATACCTATGCTTGCATGATAACTGTTGTTATACGCAAACTCTACTAATGGTGGATGATCATCCCAAATACCCTTGAAATCCATGACACAAGATCTCAACATATATTCTAATGTATGAATTGTCCTCTCGCTCTTTCCATCAGTTTATGGATGATATGTCGTACTCAACTTCAACTGCGTCCCCAACTGCTCTTATAGACTTCTCCAAAAGTTCGACGTGAATCGTGGGTCACGATCTGACACAAATCACATCATACCCCTTCTGAGTAGTCAGAAGTCCTACCAAAAAATCCATCTTGATATGCTCCCACTTCAACTCTAGAATTTCTAATTACTGTAACAAGCCAATTGGTCGTTGATCCTCGGCCTTAACTTTTTGACAAGTCAAGCACCTACTCACATACTCGGCTATTTCTCTCTTCATGTTCGACGAACAGAAACTCTGTCGAAAGTCTTGATACATCTTAGTGCTACCAGGATGAATCAAGTACCTTGAACTGTGAGCCTCTTGTAAAACTTGCTCCTTTAATTCCGTCTCATTTGGAACCCAAATTCTTCCTTCAAATCTTAATAATCCCTCATTATCAAGACTAAATTGTATGTCTTTTTCATTGGTTAATCGCTTCTTCATCTAGTCACACTCATCAGTTTTGAGCTGCTTCTTTATGACTCTCTCTACGATGGTAGATTGAATCTCCATCGCAAATAATCTCTGTCCCACTTCAATTGGAAATTTCACCTCTAACTCCATCCTAGCCATCTCTGTTATTAACTTAGTTTGAGCCGTTAACATAGGCAACTACATTGGCTTTTCCAGGGTGATACAGGATTTCACAGTCGTAATCCTTTATCAACTCCAGCCATCTCCTCTGCCTCATATTCAACTCCTTCTGTGTGATGATATATTTTAGACTTTTATGGACGTGTATATCTCACATTTTTCGCATAAAGATAATGTCACCATATCTTTAAGGCAAACACTACCGCGGCCAGTTACAGATCATGAGTAGGGTAAACTTTCTCATAATCCTTCAACTGTTGTGATGCATATGCAATGACATTTCCATGCTGCACGAGCACACAACCAAGTCCTTTATGCGAAGCATCGCTATATACTACGAAATTTCCTATATCATCGGGTAATGACAAAACATGCGCTTCACTTAACCTCTTCTTTAGTTCTTGAAAACTATCCTCGCATTTGTCAAGTTAGTCAACGGAGTAGCTATCTTAGAAAAATCCAAAATTAATCTACGATAGTAACCCGCTAACCCTAGGAAACTCTGCACCTCAGTCGGCATTTTAAGTTGTTCCCAATTCATCACAGCTTCCACCTTCGCTGGATCTACTAAAATCCCCTCATGGTCAATGACATGACCTAAAAACTTTACCCGCTCTAACCAAAATTCACACTTCGTGAACTTCGCATATAACTTCTCCTTCCTTAGTGTCTCCAACACTATTCTGACGTGTTCAACATGATCTTCTGGCATCTTAGAATAGACTAGAATATCATCGATGAACACTACGACAAACTTGTCCAAATATTATTTAAATACTCTATTCATCATATCAATAAATGCAGCTGGTGCATTAGTTAACCCAAATGACATCACTAGAAACTCGTAATGACCATAACGAGTCCTGAATGTTATCTTTGGTACGTCTTTATTCCTAACCTTCAGTTGATGATACCCCGTCCTTAAATCTATTTTAGAAAAATACTTGGCCCATTTTAACTGATCAAAAAGATTGTTGATCCTGGGCAATGAGAACTTATTTTTTATCGTTAACTTATTTAACTCTCGGTAGTCAATTCAAAGTCTTAACGATCCATCCTTCTTCTTGACAAACAGTACCGGTGCTCCCCACGGTGAAACACTCGGTTGAATGTACTTCCTGTCCAACAGTTCCTGCACTTGCACCATCAACTCATGCATCTCCACTAGCGCCATACGATACGGTGCCCTGGAAACTGGTGCCGCTCCTTGCACAATGTCTATTACAAATTTGGTCTCTCTATCCGGCGGAAGACCCGACAATTCACTTCAAAATACATCCATGAATTCACTTACTATAGGTATTTGTTCCATGGTCGCTCCTACTCTATGGGTATCAATAACATGGCATAAATAACCTACACACCCCTTCCTTAATAGTTTCCTAGTTTGTGTTATGGTAAGACAACACGAACGTCCCGGTGATTTATTACCCTAAAGTACTATCTGAGTTTGTCTTAACGTTCTTATATTTACGCATTTCTTTTGACAATCTATAATTGCCCCATGGTTAACCAACCAATCCATTCCGAGAATTATGTCAAATTCTCTTAACTTTATCGGTATTAAATCTACCGATAATTTACAACCCCGAATGTCTACGCAACAACTCCTATGAATATCTTCAACAGGAATTATCTCTTCATTTGCTACCTTAATATTTAAAGGTATAGGCAACTTTTCGGGAAGTAATCCTAATCGTCTAGCAAAATCACATGCGATAAACGAACAGGTAGAACCCGAGTCAAACAGCACGTATGCATTTAGGTCGTCGATCGGAATAATACATGCGACTACGTCCCCTGAGGCCATCGCATCTTGGATGGTCATGTTAAAGGTACGGGTCATCGGCCTACCCGGCTGCGCTGGACCCCCAATAGCTAACTTACCGCTATTGGCACCCATGTTCCCGTCCGTCCCCTTCTTCGGGCAGTTCTTTGCCATGTGATCAGTTGACCCACACACAAAGCATCCGTGATTCTTCTTCGGACTTGAATAGTTAGGCGCAATATGCCCCTCCTATCCATAATTGTAGCATACATCCTTACCCTTGAGACAGACTCCTAAATGAGTCTTCCCGCAGGTCTTGCATGCCTCCATCCTCCTCTTCGGATCTCCTTGTTTCACTCCGGTATTCCTAGAGATAAATACCTTCCGCTGCTATCCCTCGTCACTCCCGCTGGCACCTTCAATCTTCACTCCCCCATCCACTTCCCCTTATTCTTCTTGTCTTTGTGGTACTGGCTCAATGCTTCACTACCTCCTTCGGCGATTATCTCCTTCTCTAAAATGGTTCCAAAGGAAGTACTTTGGAATACCGATATGCGGTTATAGAGCCAGGGTTTCAAGCCCTGCTCGATCCGTCATGCCTTCCTAACCTCGATGTCCATTTGGTGTGGAGCGAACCTCGCCAGTTCATTAAACTTGGCGTCATATTGGGTAACCGTCATGTCCCCTTGTTTTAAATCCAAAAACCTCATCTCTATCATTCCCTACTTGCTCGTGGGAAAGTAGTTCTCGAAGAATATCTCCTTGAACCTCTCCCACGTTAGAACCTCTATTCTGGCCCTAGCTTGATTGGTGTCCCACCAAAAGTTGGCCTCTACCTTCACCATGTAGGTTGCAAAGGCAACCTTTTGGGCCTCGTCGATATTTGCTATCACAAATGCCTTCTCGATTTCCTTCACCCACGTTTGGTCTTCGATAGGGTCCGTAGTTCCTTTGAACTCCGGCCGACTCACACTTTTAAAATTCTTAAACGTATTAGCTCGTGCTACACCAGGATTTACGGGGATGTTAGCCCATATTCTATTAAACGCTGCTGTTAAAAGATTTACAAACTCCAGCATTGGGTTAACCGGACCTCCGTCCGGTTGATTTACGTTCACGCCTTGATTATGGGGTACTCTTCTTGGCAGCATTTTGTTGTTACAACAAACAACACATTTCATTATTATTCATTTCCTGTTAGTTAGTTATTATAAAATTTTTAAACAATAACTTAAACATTCATTACTCAACATGTTTTGTAAAAGGCTTATATTAATTCATTGTAATATAATACTACATCGGTTCCATTACACAGACTAAGCTGATTACATTACTTTCCCGCAATTGCTTTCCAAAAATTGGGATTTCCAAAAACTACCCTTTTTTATACAAAAGAGGGTTTTACGTCACTACTAGATACACAATATTTACATATCTAAACTACTCTAACTACCACCAGATCACATCTGCATCAAGGCATTCTCAAAATCTGCCTTGGCAAGACCGGTGATAATATCATGGTTGATAGTATGTCGCGTCTGCCCTATTTCTATGGGATAACCAGCTACCTGCTACTAGAAGTCCGTATGAGAACTCCTATGAATATATAACATTCTCCTTATCTTCTGCTTTTTTGGTCTTTAGCTCCCCCTGAGCTCAAAGACCTCCTGTTTCAGCTCATGGACCTTGTCCTTAGCCAAAACCCTCTCATCGTGCTCATGTTCCCACATAGACTTCACGTCTGTCTTATCTTCTATTACAGCCTAGAGCTCTGCTTTCAGCTCCTTAACCTCCTGACGGTAATGGATGTTTCTATCTAACACTGACATAAAAAGTGACATCATCGACTTCCCCAGAGTTATCTCTGCTGCTATAGCTACTGGGTTGAAGGACACCACCTTCACCTCTTCTTCTAGCATGCCGTCGAACACAGACAGGAGGTCTAGGCTCTCTGAGTCTCCAGACTCAACCACTACAACTTTGGGCTCTGCCGCTATGGGGTTTGGTATAATCTCTATCTGATTAACCGACCCTTCGCTGACTACATGTACGTCTCTATTTTCTCCTGACATCTACAACAACACAAATAAGTTTGATTAGTACGCGTCAGTAGAATAATAACATGCATAACATATATATTGCATTTTTATAAGGTTAACTTTTCATAAGGTTATGACTTATGATTTAAATCCCCCCTTAAGTTTTATAACCTAATGCTTTGATACCAACATGTGATGCCCCCAAATTCGGGTATCTTCCAACCTGACAGATGGTGCTACACGGTGCTACAGTTCACACAATCATTCAATTGAAATGCCTCAAAAGAACGATTATGTCTTATATATATTCAAAATAATATTAACATTTTCCTAGGTTCTTTATAACCATTAAATCTGTTCTCGTCATAATCTAAAATATTATCATTACAAAAAATATACTATTAAATAGGTAATCTACGGGTTCGCCTTAGCCTTCCCTTTATCCTTGTTGGATCCGTCGGACCGTTTGATCTTAGCTGCATTCATATGGTTCAAGCAAGAGTGAGCCTAACTACCTCAGCAAGTACAACAATTCAAATAAACTTGCATGCTTGAAACATAGGAATCGTATATCTTCAATAACTTAACAATAGTTACGAAGTACTATCGATAATTCAAATTAGCACTTCTTTTCATTGAAAACGTTTTACAACAACAATATTCAGTAAAATATCAATTCTGGTCCAAGACCATGAGCATTTCATAAGTACTTTGAAAAGGACATCCTGACACTAAGTTGGGAAGTCCGACATAGCTTATGAGCACGTCTAGGTGATCAGCCTATAGTACTTTATGTTGATCAACACTACATTCGTTAAACGTTGCGTTTAAGTTGTGGCAACCTCATATGCCTGTCGTTTGATGACAAAACAATTTAGCATACTCAGTCTCCTTTTGAAAACCACAGTAATATTAGTTTGGTAAATCCTTGTCAATTCTTGATAGGTTATAAGAAATTCAACATATCATAAGTCTAGCCAAAAGAATTGGCTTTGACTTCATCAGACATTAACTCATGTGTAAGAATACATGAATCACAAAGCTTATCCAGATTGAACTAAAAAAAGGGTTAGAATACTTGCCTTCAGCGTCTGCTACAATTATAACACGGGCACTTTAAGTCTTTAAGGTCTCTACAGTAGATGATAACATCACATATCACATTAGGACATGAATAAACATACATGATTCCTAAAGAATCTTACCCTTCTTCTCAATCTAATTACGTATTAGATTTGTTATTATTGGTTCGGTTTTCCGTTATATCATTCTTACGTTCACATGCAATTTAGTTACTTCAACCCTAAGTGATCATACTTAAGGCTTAAATATGTCTTAATAATGTTACATAAGATCCTTAGTTAATTGTTCATCAATTATTATTCACGTTCCACATATAAGCTTTCTTTATTGTCTCGTTCCTAAGGTTGGCGATGCGGTGCCAGTGTTCCTTCTCTGTGCCGCGCTGCGGTGCCACATGCTAGGACTAAAAGACCGGACTCGGCGCTGCGACGCGAGTCCCTTCGTTATGGGTCGTGCTGCGGCGTGACTCTCCAGTAGGTTATAGCTTTGCTCGGCCAAGCTCGGCGCTACGAAGCGGGCTTATTGGCCTTGGACTAGCGCCGCGGCGCCAGCTCTGTGCACCAGAAAATTTTGACAGTTTTGAAATTTTGTGAAACTCCCGGGCTCGTAATTTCTTTGTTATAAGTCTTAATTGGCTTGTTCAAGAGCCTACAGTTAACAAATTACATACTCTATGTGTTTATGCATGAATTTTATCTATTTGACTTCGTTAACTAAAAATTCACCTATTAGTCCATTTTTTAACCAAAATGATAAACGTTCGCGAACGTTCAATGCTCGTTTCTTCGTTCTAAGTTGGAATTCGACCATTTTCGAGTTTGAGACTCTATAATTCCAAATAAGACTTGTCTCCATCAACAACTAGCGTTTCTGAGTTCAAACACAAAATCTGACTTCCATTCCGAGAATTTCACGAATTCGACGATTATCGTCCAATAGTGTGAATTCCGGAAAAACTTCATTACTAATGATTTGTTCATCATTCCAAATGGATTCATTTCACTAACTAGACATCTCAACCTAAATATTACAACAACTTCTCTTTAAATTAGGTTATGTCTTATTCTTCATAAGTTCATAACTTAACCAATTATACAATAAAAGCTTTCATTTCCTTATGACTTATTGTTGATTTAAGTTTTTTAAATAACATTCTTGCATCTTAACAATCATACTAACTTCTTAAAGTAAAAATATGACAAGTTCATTATTGTTCTTCATAAGTTCATAAATTATCCAAGTTTGAAATACTTAATCATTACTTATACGGCTTGAGTCCATTGCTTATCCGATCATTATATGTTCTTAGCATACATGATCATTAAGTTACACTTCCCTTATCACCCTACAATTGTAGAGATAGAGGAGATAAGATCATTTACTTTTGATGACTAACTTCTTCTTCTTGAAAATCTAACAAAGGATGTTTGGACTTATAAGTGCTTATTCTTTCTAACCAATAAGTTTCTTTGTAAAGGAAGTTGTTGGATGAAATTTGAACAAACAAATAAAGAATCCAAGCTTGGTATTTATAGGAGGGCTAAGGTTAGGGCATTATGGTCATTAGGACATCCCATCTCCTTAAGTAACCTCCTTACTATTCATGACTTAAACTCTAAGTAATCTTGTTAACCACTCAACTTTTTTTCCCACCACACAAAGTTCTTGGTCAACAAGTTCACCCATGGGTTGCCCCATGGATCCTAATTAGCTAATGGATCATTAAATGGGCTTAGGTATTAATTTAATTTGGGCTTACCTTTAATTACTTTGGGCTTAATATAAACCAATTCTTGGGCTAAACATTCCTACCACTTGGGCTTGCCCCTTAAAGATATTGGACTTGCACATCCTACAAGATTACCCAAGTTCATTTCATTAGACTTTAATTTTTAACGTTCTTACTTTTAAGTTCGCATGCGAAATATTGCGTTTTCCATACTTAGATTATTATTACATAATCTATCTCACCTTAATATTATAACATTACGTATTTCTCGGAAGTTCAAAAAAATTTCCCGAGCGAAAAACGATGAATAGTGTTTTTCAGAAACTTTCTCGGAAAGCTTTTATTTTTGTCTTAGAAATTCAAACACTTTAATTCCTTCACGTAGTTAAAATACTACGACGTTCCGACATTTCTAGGTTATAAAACAACATAAATCTTATTAACACGTAATAATAACAATTAATATTATTTAATTCTTTCAAATATTTTACAAAGGATCCGTATTTTTTGGTCATTACAGCATGCCCCATTGTACTTTTCAAACTTTGGGATTTTGAATTTGTCAGGATATCGAGCCCCCGAGAATATGCAGAGATCTTAATAGGTGACACTTCCATAGTTTCCAGTCCCTTTGGTTGATCGGAATGGTTTCCTCCATTTGTTGGACTTTTTTTCTTATATCCCCAGTTTCTCGATCATCCCTGAGTTTTATGATTTTAGGGGATTTATTGGTTCCTTTATTGGAATGAGGTTAAGGTATCTGGGTTTCCATATTTCTGTTAAAATCTTGACTGCCCCCTTGAGTGAATGACTCTAATTGAGTGGGCATTGTCTGGGCCCGAGTGTTTTTACTTTGTTCTTTTAGAAAGACAACCAATTCTGCTATTTAATTCCCTAATCCTTCGAACTCATCGCGGGAAATAGGAGTAGGATCAGGCTGGGCACTTGTAGCCATGTTTGACGGTGGGCTTAGTGCCTTTTTGGATTTTGAACGGGCAAAGAGATCAATTGCTTCCCTACAAAAAGACATATGTATTTTAGTCTTAGGGAATGTAGAAATGTTACATGCTATGTAATGTATCCGTTTAGGAGTATTATCCTGCAAAACAGATGTCAGTTGTTTTATAGCATGACAGGTTTTGATATGAAAGGGAATTCATGTACACATAGTCCTTTATATTTTCCATTACATTGAGATTGACATGGAAATGAAATCACAAGTAATTGAATTTACGAGTAAATGAAATGGGAAAGTATGAATAGACTTTCCTCCACGTTTGGTTTATCAGAGGCTGACCTATCTTAGGCTACTCTCGCGGCTTTTTGGCATGAAGTTTCCCAAATCATCACAATTTACTTGACGGGAAGTTAATTCGGTCTTTCAACTGGAGCGAATTTGGGTGGTGATGTTTCCACTTTTTTAGTTCTAACAAAAGAGCTCTACCTCATGAAAGCATACATGTGTCAATAAGTAATACAGAGAAAGTAAAGTATCAATCCCACAGAGAAAGGTGTTTAATTTAAATCACTATGCATCAATTAAATCACTATATTTATATGCACAAACTAATGAATATGATTGGTGAATTACACTAATTTCAATTAAAGACTAAAACAAGAATAAAGATGTGATAAATCAAATCTGAAAGTAATGGGATCCTAACTTCATTTAATACCTCATTTAATTACCACTATCATGCAAGAATTGTTCACATATCACAGGAAAGTAGCCAAGAGCACTAATAGAGTCATAGCCATTTTTCAATGTGCTATGACCTACTTACACAACATCCACAAGCGATAGACTCTATGTAATCATCAATATAACCAAAATCACTATATGTCTATGTGAAATTTCAACCATATTGAATTTAAGCACAAGCCCATATCCTAACTCATACGGTGAAACAGTATATGTCTATCTAGTCCACGAAATACATAAGCTATACAAAATAGCCCCATATACGTATGCTATAATGATTACAATCCATACTTGCATGTTCATTGTAAATTCCATACAAGTACTGAAAACGAATGGTGATCAACCATTCATACATGTAAAACAACCATGGTAGAAATCCCATATGATATGTACTACAGTCCAGTATTCAAGCATGCAACTAAACTACATATTAAAATCCGTTAGAATCCCATAATGGAGTTTAGTTCATGACTGAAGCAAAAGCCATTATGGGATCAAAGCTAAACATGGCTAATAAGCAAACAATTGAAAGATGAAGGATAGAAACGATCAAACCAATTGCTGATTATAATCCACTAGTAACGTTTAAATCCTCATATATATCCAGCAAAATACTAATAAAAATCCACAATGATAGAAAATCCCAAGAAGAATTAGAAAAGTTGGAGTTTAGGCTTTGTTCTACGTTGAAATCTCTCTCAGAGTGTAAACCCTAGTTACCAAAATGAAAATATGTAAAAACTAAAAAATGATACGTCTGACACTAGTCAGAAAATCATTTTAAAATAATTATAACCCTTAATATCAGAAATTAAAATAAATAGCTCAGCAGTATCAGGCATACAATATATTTCCTGAAATAAAAACCAAAAAAAATGGAAATGAGATAAGATTATATTTGTCTAAGTCATACAATATAGTTTAAAACTAATGATAATAATAATAATTTAAACGCCTCTCCCCGACAACGGCGCCAAAAACTTGTTGCCTATTTTTCAGTTCTAACAAAAGAGCTCTAACTCATGCAAGCATACATGTGTCAACAAGTAATACAAAGTAAGTAAAGTATCGATATCACAGAGAAAGGTGTCTAATTTAAATCACTATGCATCAATTAAATCACTATATTTATAAGCTCAAACTAATGAATATGATTGATGAATTACTCTAATTTCAATTAAAGACTAAAACAAGAATAAAGATGTGATAAATCAAATCTGAAAGTAATGGGATCCTAACTTCATTTAATACTTCATTTAATTACCACTATCATGCAAGAATTGTTCACATATCACAGGAAAGTACCCAAGAGCACTTATAGAGTCATAGCCATTTTTCAATGTACTATAACCTACTTACACAACATCCACAAGCGATAGACTCTATGTAATCATCAATATAACCAAAATCACTATATGTCTATTTGAAATTGCAACCATATTGAATTTAAGCACAAGTCCTTATTCTAACTTATACGGTGAAATAGTATATGTCTATCTGGTTCACGAAATACATAAGCCATACAAAACAGCCTCATATACGTATGCTATCATGATTACAATCCATACTTGCATGTTCATTGTCAATTCCATACAAGTACTGAAAATGAATGGTGATCAAGCATTCATATATGTAAAACAACCATGATAGAAATCCCATATGATATGTACTACAGTCCAGCATTCAAGCATGCAACTAAACTACATATTAAAATCCATTAGAATCCCATATTGGAGTTTAGTTCATGACTGAACCAAAAGCCATTATGGGATCAAAGCTAAACATGGCTAATAAGCAAACAATTGAAAGATGAAGGATAGAAATGATCAAACCAATTGTTGAATATAATCCACTAGTAACGTTCAAATCCTCATATAAATCCAGCAAAATACTAATAAAAATCCACAATGATAGAAAATCCCAAGAAGAATTAGAAAAGTTGGATTTAGGCTTTGTTTTACGTTGGAATCTCTCAGAGTGTAAACCCTAGTTACCAAAATGAAAATACATAAAAACTGAATAATGATACGTCTAACACCAGTCAGAAAATCGTTTTAAAATAATTACAACCCTTAAAATCAGAAATTAAAATAAACATTTCAAGCGATGATCGCATCGCTCCATCAGAATCTTAATCATGGCCAAGAATTCAGAGTGTGCAAAGTCTGTCTAGCCGGTGCTCATGCAAGCGTCGTCCTCAAGCTTATTCATGCAGCACGCATGCGTCTTCTCTAAACTCGGGTCTACTACAATGATCTATTTTTCTGTTCATTCTTTTGTTCTGTTGTTCATTCTCTTGTCCATCCATGCTTAGTCTCCTACTCCAATTGATCCTCACACCATGCGTCCATAGCCTCATGCCATTTACACCACCTAATCGTGCCATATCCTGCACTTTTACACCAAAGGATTTTTAAGTAAATGCAATGCAAAATATTATGAAATGCAACTAAAAACACGTTAAAATGTACTTGAGAAGGGCACAGTTTGCGTGAATTGCTATCCAATAAGTAGGTATAAAACCCACTTATCAGGTGCCTTTCCTGAGCCTCGTTGGAATTAGTCTTCCTACGAGTTCAGTAATCAAACACCGACATGATAGCCTCCTGGTGGAGGAACCACACAACATACATTCACATACAACGTGTCTCACCGTATGAAAATGATGACATGTGTGAAGCACTAATATCACAAACAGATATGGTGCGAAGTACTAAGTGCAATAACTAAATGCATTTGTACACATTCATTCAAATGTAAATGCAACATCCACACACAAGCAGATAATGGTTTTGAAAAGTTTGAAATAGCGGCTTAATCCCTCTTACTGGAAGTCCCTAGTAGAGTCGCCACCTGTCAACGTCGGGATATTTATTTGTCCCTTTTCTGTTCTTGTCTTTTGGTGTTCTCATATTAGGTGAGAATTATTTGAAAAAATAAGTTATGAAAAGGTCTGACATGTATATGTCGACGATTGGACTGTAAGAGTCGCCAGTTGGTATTTTTAAATGGTTGCACCAACTCAACCGAGAAAAGGTTTGCACATTGACTTAGTGATGTGACACTATTTAACTGGGCTGTTAAACCAAGATTCGTTAGGGTTTGGGGCTTTGATTATGTGAAGGGAAGGTGTTAGGCACCCCCCGACATCCGTGTTACCACGGTGACTGCCACTTTTCAATTTAAACCATTATCTGAATATGTGTGTGTGTGTAGATCAATGTGCAATTTTTTGGAAGTAGTGCTATGCCTCGTTTGCACCTATATACAAAGGGTTTGAATTTTGTATAAAAGTTCAGTTTTAACAAGATATAGCAATGATGTTTTGTGAAAGAGGTTTTTCAAACCCTTGTGCTCAATAGTAATTGAGGCTTTTGATACTTCCATTTTATTATGTGCTCGACTTGATTGCTTTTATTTTCGAGATGCGAAGCATCTTCGAGAAAATAAGATAAAAAAGCAGTGCCGAATTCCTTGTGGGCATGAGAGTTGTCTAAGGAATTTCAATCACCGTGAATAATTTACAAGCCATGTACAGCTGAAAATGTCCATCACGGGAACCGAATCTAGATTCAGAAGACTGAATCTGTGATTACATGATTCCTAGGCTCATATGATGTAGCAATTTGTAGGAAAGATGTAAATAGTTATATATATATATATATAAAAATATATAAGTTGTAAATATATATATATATATATATATATATATATATATATATAAGCGATCAATCGTCTCGAAGTAAACTCCTGGCGGGACGAAATGTAAATATATATAAAAGCAATCAACCACCACGAAGTAAACTCCGGGCAGGACAAAAATGTAAATATATATATATATATATATATATAAGTGGTAAACGCACCGGATATAAATCCAGGATCAATCAAACAGAGTTTGATGATAACAATATATATATATATATATATATATAAGTATTTATATATATATAAAAGCAGTAAACGCTCCGGATGTAAAATTCAGGCTCAATCAAACAGAGTATATATATATATATAAGTATTTATATATATATAAATAAAAGCAATAAACACTCTGAATATTATATTCAAGCTCAATCAAAGTAACTCGATACTAATAATATATATGTATAAGTATTATATATATATATAAGCAATAAACCACGGACTGACGGCCCGGGAAGACACACACACGCGACTCTCAACGTAAATAATAGTGTGTGCAAGAAGTGTGGAAAAGGCTTTAAGTATTGTAAGAGGGCTTAGTGTGGACTGCCAAAGAAGACTTAAATAGCTTTAAATGGATGAACACTTAGTTCCCACCAGTAAAAAGTAGCCAAATATAAGCTCACATGTAACGACCCCAAAATTCATACAATTTAATTATTAACTTCGGTCGTTAATAACACATCTACCTTCTGATTTTACATCATTATTCGATGCTAAACATTATAAAATACGGAATAATTTAAAATTTTATGTCTTCTTACTTTAATTCCCCAAATCAAAACATTTATCATCTACATGTCTTTGAATCAATCTTATTTTATGATTCACTTTATCACTGTTATTATATAAAATTTTACATTTCAATCCAATAACCTTTACATATTAGATAACTCTAACTTTAGCTTTACAACTCAACATAAAATTATACATCATAAAACATTTAGTACATCTCATGAATCTTAATCATGATATAAAGAAATAACAACTTTAGTTAAAATATTAATCTCCGTGTATTATTTCGGATCCACGTAATTCAAGTAGCACATAGTGTTACCTTCAATCCTTGACCTGCAAAAATGGTTATTTGCAAGGTTGAGCTCGACAGCCCAACAAAATCTAACAGTTTTCATGCATCATGTAGCACATAATAACATGCTCAACATATAAGAATAATCATAAAACAAACATAGCATACATGTTGTAGTTCATATAACAACTATAAAGCTTGAGTTCCGTACTCAATCATCATTCATAGCTCAATCATCATAGTCATAGATTGACTTTCACATTTCATACTTCTGACATATACAATACATCATACACTAAAATTTTAAAGCAGTTCATCATCAAGTTCATATAGCAAAAAGGAACTGAAAGACTTGCCTTTACCGGTGTTTTACCAACACGCTAATACTTTGCGTCCTTGCACAATCTACACTGTATGCGAGATTGATAATAAATAAAATCAATACTCAATCTCATGGTCAAATTTATTCTAAGACCTTACTTTATCTTATTATCATTTATAGACTCTTTATAGACATCTAACTGTGTTTTATATGCAACTCGGTTATATTTTCATTTTCATCAACACACATGCTAGACTATCTCACTTGTAGTTTAATGTGCGTATATCACAACATTTTATTTTACCAATTTGGTTTCAAAAATGCATATTCAATGCACTGTTTACATGTTTAATTTTCTTTCATAAATCAAAAATTACCCTTTTCGATTTCTTTCCATTATTATTCTTGTATTATCATCTTTTCATACTTAGATATCCAATATTAGCCATTAGTTAGACACTTTGTATACCAAAGTTTAGAAACATTATTACTTTTAGGCATTTTATCGAGCACATTATGTGCACGCATTAACTTATCTCAACTCTTGATCTTAAATGGTTAATTATGCATAGAATATGATAACACATATCTATATTCATTACATATGTCAAAACATATTTTTAATCATCAAAATATACCATCACCCAAAATCTAATTCAAACATAATTATAAAACTCATCTTCACAATTTCTTTAACAAAACGTTGTTTTCGTTTTTAACGTATCTCCTTCGTTACATGTCCGTTTTTGTTCCTTCTTATATAGAATTAACCCTTACTCAGTGTACTACAACCTCATTTAGGCCTTAAAGTCAGACCCTTATCCATCTAAACCAGATTCTGTAATTCATCAACTAGTGTAGAAAATTTCATTTTCTGGACATCCTTACTAAACAATTTATTTTGGACATGATCCGGTCAATAAAATGGCTCAATCTCAAGAGTCTAGCTAGTAAACTTTATATCTACAACTTTGTAGTTTTAAGTTTCTTCAGATTCAAAACACACGAATTTATATGAATTTTTCAAAGTCAGAAACCGTAACAGTTTTGATTTTCTAGACAGATTATTTTCCCTTCAGACCAGCCTTAATAAAACAGACATTGCAAGAAATCTACAAAGAGTTTTCTATACTGTTCACATAGCAAAAAGGAACTGAAAGACTTGCCTTTACCGTCGTTTTACCAACACGCTAATACTTCGCGTCCTTGCACAACCTACACTGTATGCGAGATTGATAATAAATAAAATCAATACTCAATCTCATGGTCAAATTTATTCTAAGACCTTACTTTATCTTATTATCCTTTATAATGTCTTTATAGACATCTAACTGTGTTTTATATGCAACTCGGTTTTATTTTCATTTTCATCACCACATATGCTAGACTATCTCACTTGTAGTTTAATGTGCGTATATCACACCATTTTATTTTACCAATTTGGTTTCAAAAATGCATATTCAACACATTGTTTACATGTTTAATTTTCTTTCATAAATCAAAAATTACCCTTTTCGATTTCTTTCCATTATTATTCTTGTATTATCGTCTTTTCATACTTAGATATCCAATATTAGCCATTAGTTAGACACTTTGTATACCAAAGTTTAGAAACACTATTACTTTTAGGCATTTTATTGAGCACATTATGTGCACACATTAACTTATCTCAACTCTTGATCTTAAATGGTTAATTATGCATAGAATATGATATCAGATATCTATATTCATTACATATGTCAAAACATATTTTTAATCATCAAAATATACCATCACCCAAAATCTAATTCAAACATAATTATTAAACTCATCTTCACAATTTCTTTAACAAAATGTTGTTTTCATTTTTAACGTATATCCTTCGTTACATGTCCCTTTTTGTTCCTTCTTATATAGAATTAACCCTTACTCAGTGTACTACAACCTCATCTAGGTCTTAAAGTCATACCCTTATCCATCTAAACCAGATTCTGCAATTCATCAACTAGTGTAGAAAATTTCATTTCCTGGACATCCTTACTAAACAATTTATTTCGGACATGATCCGGTCCATAAAATGGCTCAATCACACGAGTATAGCTAGTAAACTTCCATATCTACAACTTTGCAGTTTTACGTTTCTTCATATTCAAAACACACGAATTTTTTATGAATTTTTCAAAGTCAGAAACCGTAACAGTTTTGATTTTCTGGACAGATTATTTTCCCTTCGAACCAGCCTTACTAAAACAGATATTGCAAGAAATCTACAAAGAGTTTTCATGTGATTCCACTTTCAGAATATAGCTTACTTCAATATCTTCGATTTGATATAAATCTCACTTTCTAACTCATTATACCCAAAGAGATATGAATTTTACAAGATATGTCCACAATTACTCAAAACCTACGAATTTTGTTCTTCAAATTTTCTTTCCATTTCATTTTCTTTCTTGAATTCTCTTATTTGATTCTTGATAATCCAAGATTAAACCAATACAAACAAGATTAAGCATGATCTATTACCCTAGAACATAAATTTACCCAAAAATTAAAGATTAAATAAGAGTTTAGAAGTTACCTTCTTCTAGCTTTTTCTTCTTCTTCTTCTAGCTCATCTCAATTCCTCTATTTATCTCTATCTCTCTCAATTTCTCAATACAACTTCTATATAACCATTATCCTACATTATGAAGAACATAAAAATATAATTAAAACAAGGAATTTATATTATAGCCTTATTAGTATGAATTTAAGAGAGAGATGAAGATGGGGCTTGGTTTGTCTTCTCAAAGCTTTCCCTTCTACTTCTTTTTCTTCCTACTCTTCTTTTCCTACAACTCTCTCTAACTCTCTTCTTCTTTCTTTTGTTTGTTTTCTAAAACTAACTTACTAACTTATAGTATATACATATAATATACAATACTAGTAATATATAATATATGTAACTCTTAGTAATTATTAGATATACTAATAACTAGTTAATACATAGGTTACACCAACTTGATTTTGAAATGCCTAAGACCGTGTTTGTCAAATACTCATTATTTTAATTAATCAATAGCTTAACATCAATCAATCTCATCAAATTGTCACATAATTATATTTACTTGTTAACTATAATTTCGTAACAATCATCACATAACTCATCTAATTTAATTATCTCAATTAAATTAGAACTATAATATAAAATTATTATATTAATTAAATTAAATACTAAATATTCATTAAATTAATCTGCTACACTTAATTACCTTACTCTATAATCAAAACAAAATTTATTTATTTAACTCAATAAATAATTCAATTAAATATTTATATATATTAAAATTAATATATAACATTCTCTTCACATCAATTCACATATTCTAAAATATATGACATACACATACTCACACCAAACATATCTCATAAATAATACTTTTATTAATAAAATTCTCATTTATAAATTCTAAAAATCTAGGATGTCACATCACAAGTGTTTGAAATGAGAAAGCACTCAATTTATAGTGTGTACAGAGAAAATTGGACAGGGCTTCCTCGCCTTTTTCTCTTACAAAATGGCCACCCCAAGCCGTTTATTTATAGAGGAGGGAGCCAAAGGTGTACCTGCAGCTGCCCGGAGTGCCCCGGGCCATGTGGGTCCCATCATCTCGAAGTACGTGCACTCAAACAACGCGTCGTTTGCTCGAACCTTTATAACTTTCATTCCTGGAGTCTGATGGAAGCTTCCATACCATTCCGAAAAGCTTTTTCTGAGAGCTACGCAATGAAATAGGATTTACCCTTTTTTTAATCCGGGAAGATGGGTCTATGACCGAAATGGCATTTCCGAGTTTCTGTTAGGTAGCCCATTGAGCCGTTTTGCGTAGTTTGCGCTCGAAAGTTAAGATATGGTTCTTGTGGGATTTCTTTTGAAGCAATTTGAGTTGAAATAAGTGTATTTGATTTGAGTTGAAGTTGAGTTGGCAAAATTACCATTTTGCCCCTCCCAGGGTTATCTCTGGTTTTCGCACAGTTGTAGCAGTCTTTTCTCATGGTTATCTCTGAGGTTGGCTTGCTGTTGACTCTGACTGTCCTCAGAGTTATCTCTGAGGTTGGCTTGACCTCCTAGGGTTATCTTCAGGCTTTGAACTTGATCCCTCGGGGTTATCTCCGGGGTTGAAACTGACTTTCCCGGGGTATTCTTCGGGGTTGAAAATTGGATCTCCCGGGGTTGGAAACTGGATCTTCCGAGGCTATCTTCGGGGTTGGAATTGATGTTGTAGTCCTCCAAGGTTATCTCTAGAGTGTGAAAAAGACGTTTTTGTCCTCCTGCATAGTTAGTAACAGGAAAACCAAATTTCGAGTGTGTACACTGACTTTTTAAATTAACAACACTTTACCAATTTGAAATTATAAGGCTATCATAACAATGTAACCTTTATACCACATCTCAAGACTTCAACATATAGCAAGTTAAAGTTTTTCATAATTTTTTAACTTTATAATTTGAAATCATTAACTACTTGTTTACAATCTATTTTAGAATCTCATTATATGTTTAACACATTATCATGCATTATAGACTAGGTTAGGCCAACACATGATAGACTAAAACTAAAAAAAACTCCTTCTGCTAAAGGGAGGGTGCAAATTGTCTTTCTTGAAGCCTTAACACCGAAACTGCATAAATTATTACCGTGCTCAAACCAGAATGCTCAAAGAAGCACAACTGCACCATTTTTGCCTTTGTGCTCAAGCGTAGGCTACTGATACGTCTGTGATAAAAGCTGCAGACTACATACCCTACTTCACAGTTTAACCCAAATAACCCAATTTCTCCAACTTATCAGAACTTCATCAAACCCAAAAGCTATAAACTTATCAACAACATCACTAAGAATGCATATTACACTTCTAACAACAAAAACAACAAAATTTAAAGGATTAAAACCATGTTCATGATTATAACTCAAATTTTGACATGTTTAGTGAATCATATCACTACGACTTCGTTAATCCACCAAATTAATTCATTCCAAATATATTATTTTCGTATTTCAATATACTAACAATGAAATTTATCAAATAATAGGTTCATACATGAATTGAATTTCGACTCAAAATAGAGCATATTGTAGATTTTTTTTACCGTAAACTCACTTTCATAGATTAATACAACCAAAAATCATTTTTAGATGTCAATTATCAGATTAGAATCATTAATCAACATATATGAACCAGAACTCATCAAATTAGATAACCAAATCCAATTACAAAGTATTTAAAACTAATTTGCAATGAAAAACTATAAAGAACACAATTTCTTTAAACTAAATCATGTATACATGAATTGATTCTCTAAAAATCATCTATAAACAATATATATATATATATATATATATATATCAGTTCATAAACTTATACAAGCAAATCATCCCACCGAATTGCCAATTTTAAAGAAAAACTCAAGAACATACAACTAAAAATATAAATTAGATTATACCTTGAATTCCTTGTTAGGACTAGCAAAGATGATTAGAAAGCTTGTTCCCTTGATTTCCAAAGTCTCCTCTTCTCTAATTTCTCAACTCCCTCTCAATTTCTCTTCCTAGTTCTCTCTTTTCTCTGTTCTTCTTAGCCTCATGGAAAAATAATACGCAAAACAAAAAAAAAAGACTGATGTATATAATCCCACATTCATCAGTTATACAAATGAAAAGTTCCATCAGCTGAAATAAACCACAAGCCATAGAGTCATGTTTTGCTAGCTCTTCTTAAACCCCTTTTTGGTTTATTTTTATATCCTCCTTATAATATTGTTCTTATGTGACAACTCGAATTAGCATAAGTTATTAAAATAAGAATTCTTATTATGAGGTGCATATATTTTGAATTCTGTGAATTGGTGTGAAGAGAATTATATATTCATATGTTGGAGAAAGTGAGATTTAATAGTTAATTAAAATATTAAAGAAATTAAATAATATTAGTTAATTTAATTAAGTTGAAATTATGTTATGAGATAATATAATTTTATTTGTTATGCCTTGTGGGCAATGGAAATTATTATAAGTTAAGAATCATAAATAGTGTGAATAATTCACTTAATTAAAATAGTGAATTAATACAAGTATAATTGATTTAGTAAAGTGAGAAGGGAATATATTGCATGAAAATGAAAATGTTAGTATAATGCGAGTAAAATATTTATTATCTACATTAAATATTTTAATTGGAAACTTTAGGGAATAAAATGAATATTTATGGTATTAAATAAATATTTGATGAAAATTGGTATGGGATAGTTTATTTAAGTGTGAAAAAATAGATGAGATTTATACGTATTTTATTACGCGAGTATAATGGTGATATTCTAATTTATTAAATAATTAAATTAGAGGAGTGAGAATTTGTTAAATAATGTTATGATTATTGTGACGCCCCCAAAATAGGTATACATCACCCATTCTGAGTGGCCAAATACATGGTACAAAATTCTAAATACAACTTAATTATACAACTGTCGTGTAAAATACGAAAAAATATAAGCTGATAGTTTTAGTAAGAAATATTGTCTTCTAAACAGTATTCAAACTCAAATGGGGTCCTCAATATATTTATTATCACACTATTTTACTTAATAGTGAGGACTACTAATGCAAACATCTGGACCGTCACTCCGTTTCCCGACTAGTCCCAGCTATATTCTCATTTCCGGAAGAGAACAATGAAAACAAAGGGTGAGCTCAACTAGCCCAGTAAGAAATATTATGACTAAGATAATGCAGAATAAATTATCTTTAGCCTTCAATAGTGTTAAACTGATAAAATATAATAAACATCGACTTTAACTGCAACGGAACAAGCAATCCATTAGAAGAGTCAAGTAGAGCATGATATCTACTATCTTTTATGATTTAAAAAGTTTATCATCAATTTTATCGCTGAGACTCAGCTTAATAAATAAACCACATCATCGAATCATCCTTGCATGACGGGGCAATGATATTCATGTAATCATCAATGGTCATGATTATACCGAATAATCCCTGGTCATAATCATACCAACAACTGTCCATCAATGCACTATAGGCCAATTAGGATTTTTACCACATCATTTATAACATTACGGTCATGATTATACCAAATAATCCCTGGTCATAATCATACCAATCAATAGTACATCTATGAACGTAAGCCACAGATGACTTTTATCACTATACAAGCACGAGGATGATGACAATGATATAAGAAATCAATTAAAATAAAGCAAAAGATAAATTGTAAAAGATTTAAAACTTAATTTATCCAGATTTCAATAATGTCCAAATTTTCAACATGATACTGCTTTGTGGAGTAAAATTCAAGAATAATATTGTATCAAAAATGATTTGGACAGCAAAGAAATAAATTTTTGTCATGAAACATTCCCCGGTGAATAGTACCCGAGTGAATAGTACCTCGTGAATAGTACTTCATGAATAGTACCCCATGAATAGTACTTTGGGAATAGTACTCATGAATAGTACCCTGTGAATAGTACTTAGTGTATTGTACCGTAAAAATGAATATTACTCATGGACAGTACTCCGGTGTAAAAAACTTAAAATTTATCAAGAATGTGCAGAAAATATCCTTATAAAATGAAACTAGATGAAGCGCAAATTTCAAGGATATTCTACTAATTTCACGGAGTATAGAAGCAATACTTTAACAAAATGAGGGTATAATCAGGAATACGAGACGAAATAATATTACTCACATACTACAAATTATGGAAGAAAATATTATTCCTATGAATACTGAACAAAATAATATCCCTTACCTTATAAGAAGACTGGATACTGGAATAGAGAAGTAGCAGACTTCACTTCTACTTTCTCTCTAAAGCTTTTCTCTCTATTGCTTCTCTTTCTATAAAGGCTCTTGTGAGTCTTAGTGAATTGGTGAGGATGAAAGAAGAATGATCTTCTATTTATGGGAAAACATAGTTTTGATAATTGCAAGTTTTGATATTACAGTATAATACCTTCATCTTTTCCTTCATTTTTAATTTAGTCCTGCAAGTATTATCAAACTTGCACCACCTCCCCTAATAGTACATCTTATGAATCAATAGTACAATCATGTGAAAAAAATAATTACAGTATAGTACCTTCATCTATACCTCCATTTTTAATTTAGTCATGCAGGTATTATCAATCTTGCTCCACCTCCCCTAATAGTATATGCATGTGAATTAATAGTACACACATGTGAATAAATAATTATAAGCATGTGAATTAATAATAATTAATTGCTCATTTATCCAATTAATTACCCGATTAGTCAATATAACCTCCAGACATCAATTATTATCGAAATAGATGTCGATTTCCACTAACACTAATAATCTACACACAATGGAAATATCAATTTCATCTTTAATTAACACGAACTTATTCATCATTAATATTATAACTCACAATATTTATCAACCAGATCATTTCCCAAGAAAGAGGAGGCTTTCGGATAAGGATTTCTCTCTATTAGCGCGTAATTAGGTGACCAAACCTATTATTGACAGAACTTTCTAGACATTGTCAATATTACAAATAATAATATGAATAACTTTGTCATCTTAATTATTGATTTAATAATAATAAATATTATGCAGATGATACTGTGACAATAATTGAATCAATAATATGAAAGATATTATGCAGCAATTACTGTAGCAATAATTGAGTATAATTGAGTGACTTCTCACGTAAGCATTAATAATCAATATCGTGTGCTACTATGCAACCACACATATTACTCTTCTTTTACCACCGGGTAGTTCAACAGTTTAACGGTAAAACTTTCGCTGTTATTTTTATAAAAAGATAATTATGTCGTTTTCTAAATACGACAATACTTACATTGTGGGGTCCACCAATGATTGTGCCGTCGTACGAATATTCCCCAACCATTCGAATATTATATAACCACTTGCTTACTTTGTAAAATTTGTAAATAATACCCACAACTATAACATTATATCAAATCCACACCATAATATTAAAAATATAGTTTGAGAAAAATTAATCTTTATTCATAAAAGTTGGGGTCTTACAACCTCCCTTTCTTATGAAATTTCGTCCTCAAAATTAGGGTGCGTACCTGGTATGTCGAAGAGGTGAGGATACCTTGACTTCATTTCAGATTCTAACTCCCAGGTCATTTCCTCAACATCGTGGTTTCTCCACAAAACTTTGACTTGAGGTTTAACCTTGGAGCGTAGAATATGATCCTTCTTATCCAAGATTTTAACATGTACCTCTTCAGACGTTAAATATTCTACTATCTCGTCCGGTTCTAATTCAATAATGTGGTTCGGGTCTTTCACATATTTACGTAACATAGATATATGAAAAATGTTATGAACACGAGACATACTTGGTGGTAAGGACAGTCTATAGGCCACAGTTTCTACTCGATCTAGGATTATAAATGGGCCAATGAATCGAGGATTGAGCTTTCCTCTCTTTTCAAATCTTGTAACTCCTTTCCATGGAGCAACACGTAACAACACATGATCTCCAATATTGAATTCCACGTCCTTTCGATGAAGATCATCATAACTCTTTTGTCGATCTTGTGAGGATTTTATACGTTGTCGAATCGTTTGAATCTTTTTCTGTAGTCATACGTACCAACTCCGGTCCCAACAACGTTGCTTCACCCACCTCATCCCAGCATACTGGAGAACAAAACTTTCTTCCATACAACGCCTCAAATGGAGCCATGCCAATACTTGCTTGATAACTGTTGTTATAAAAAAACTCCACCAATGGTAAGAACTTGTCCCAACATCCTTTGAAGTCAAGGACACGGAGTCTTAATAAATCCTTTGAATTGGGATGTCCCCAAATCCTGGTCCCAAGAACCTCGGACTTGGTATGTTACGGTACTTCATCATCTTACATATTCTATCATCTAATGCGGAACAAATAAATATATTATTTATTTTAGATAATTCTATAACATTTTCCTAGGTTTATTAACCTTAACCGAATACATATCTTCAAAATTACAAAGTTTTACAATAAGATAACTAAATAGTTATCCTTATAACAATCTATTACTGTATTTTGCTTTTGTCTCTATCCTTCTTCAAGCCTTCGCCTTTATCTGAAATTTATTATCATGATATAGCAAGGGTGAGCAACTACTTTGCCCAGCAAGTTTAAATTCAATAAAGATATATCATGATTGAAAGAATAATAAGCTTTCAAGTTTTTAACAATTTAATAATTGTGAAGGAACATGAATCAAGATGTTAATAATTTAATAACTAAATCAATAATGTTTGAAGGTCAACAATGACCATGAACAATTTAACTAAACCTTATGGTAATGAAGGTGATCAGCCTTTCATACCTGATGAACATATACAACATGCACTAAGTGCGAATCAATAATCAGTTTAGACGTGAATAATCATTCACTAACATGCTTTGAAATATAACTCGAGTTTGAGCTAAGGAAACTTGCATGCATTGTCGATTACCGCTACGCAATTTAATTTATTTTCTTTATTGAAAAGACCTATCAGGTATAAAATTGATCTTTCAATTTGTATATCATACCTTATTTCATAATACTATCTAACACTTAATCACACAGTCAAATATTAGATAATCTTACCACCATATTCATTTAGTTACTTATAATCTCATCATCTTATATTAACTTGTCTAACTTTCACTCACAAAGTTAAGTATTAGACATTACACCTTAGTCTTAGTATTATCATTATACTTTGATAATTTTTTTTATCACTTATAGCTTATACTTATAAGTTTTCCCTTTATATGTTATCTTAGTAATCTAGATAACCTTTCAGTAAATTGAAATATCATTTCAGTAAATCGGATTACATTTCAGCATCCTGACATTACTATTTTAGCAGACCACAAAATATTTCGGTAGACTGAAACTATTTCAGCAATCCAAAATCCAATTTAGCACCCTGAATTCTCATTTTAGTCTATTACAAGCATAACATAGTTCATTGAATACCAAATTCAACAATTATATTAAAAAATAACATAAATCTCTTATTTTAATCTCCCGTCGAATATTATTAATTATGTAATAATATTTTACGCTAAGGTTATTAACCTTTTAATAACATTCCAGTCAAATACTACAAATAATATCTAAATCCAATATTATTAGCCATATAACAATAATTAAGTCATTAATCACATTAATAAACAATTTAGTTTAATTGTTTTCCTTTCCTTAATAAACTCATTAAACATTCTAAAATGCCATAAACATCACAACACTTCACACCCGACCCAAAACTTCATCAAAAACCCGCATAAGCCATGATCAAGGGTCTCAAGTCATAAATCTTATTTTTCATATTTTTGGACATCATATATTTAATTAAATCCATTTATCCATTTATCATCATTTAGATGAAAAATACCAAATCAGTTCCAAAAATATTTGTTTTATGGGATTTGACAGAATATAGTTCCATATTGAACATATATTTTTCCCGGAATTTTTAAAATAGATTTTCTATATTTAAATAATCCATAATAGCCAAATATTCTCAAATTTTTCATAAATCGATATTAACTCCGAAAATTCTAAATTTTTATAGTATGTTCCTATTATACACATGTACTTCCAGTAACAATTTTGTAATTTGTGGACTTATACACAGAGAGTTATTCAGGTGGCTTCATACAAATAGCCCTTCACCGTAAATTCCATAACTCTCAAACCGTATGGCAATAAATTCTCAAACTTTTACACAACCTTCATAACTTCTGATATTAACACTCCAAATTTTTCCATAATTTTTAAATCACAAAACGTGGACGAAAATACCCCCGTTGCAGACTGGTCCAAAACAGTACCTAGAAAATGGGACTATTTTCACAAAAATCCACACCACGACTTTTAGAAACGTGATTTTTGAGTTTGACCACTTGGGTTTACTAGTTAACACATATATCTAGCACCTCTCTTCAACGGATCAAGAGAAGATTGCATAGATAAAAAACGGTGGATTTTCAAAGCACCTAAAAGTTAGGGTTTTCAAAACAAGAAAAATTATTTTTTCTTTTTATTCAAACCAAATCAACACCCATCATGGGTAGATCCATACTTGAATCCATGAAAAACACATAGATTATAGGGGTTTGAACTTCCAAATCAAAAACCCTCTTTTCATCAAATTACAAAAATAAAGAAAGAAAGTAAAAGCTTAGGAAGAAAAAATAGTTTTATACCTTTCTTCTTCTTCCTTCTTCCTTCTTCCTTCTTCCATAGATGGTCTTCCCTCTCCTCCCCATCTCCTTCAAGGTCTTCCGCCCTCTTCCCCTTCTCTCCCTCTCGATTTGTTTTTCTCGTTCCTCATTCTCCCTCACGGTAAAAAAGATATAAGATATGTAAAAAAAATATCTACATATCTCCTTCTTTTCCTCCACTCATACAACCGGTCATGTGGCCTCTTATCTCCTACATTTTATTTTTTTTACTTTATTGAATGTCCAAAATGCCCATCATTAATTGGTTTTAAAATTGGGTCATTTATTTAATCTTTTGGGCTTGTACTTTTATTATTATTCTCCCATAAGTGGGCTTAGTTTGGGCCCTTATTTATTATTATTATTCTTCTACTCAACGCATATGATCTTCGAATTTATAGGTATCGTAATACCTTATTCTTGATATTCCTTCAAGTACATATTAATTCATTTCTAGGGTTTTTGGAATTTTGTAACCCATATTTTCTCTATTCTCATTCGAATAGCAAACCATATATTTAAAATCTTAAGGATAGGACCAACAATGAAGAAGATGAATCAGAGGAAAATCTTGCTGAAGAATATTCTGGAAATGAAATGCAGCAAGAAGGATTCACTGATGCAAGTGATCAAGATGGTTCAGGCTCCGAGAAAGAAGAAATGGAGAATGATTCCAATTTTGAAAATCAGGAATCAGAGGAGCCGAACTCTATCCCGTCTCTCTCTCACCTAAGATTTAATGAAAAGAATAGTGGTGGAAATCTCAAATGAAATACCAGAAGCTCCACCAGAAAGATGGGTGAACTATGGAAATGAGCAGCTCAAGGTAGTAAGAATGACTATATTTGACATAGCTAAAAACTGGAATAACATGGAGCTAGACTGCTCGACCATTCTCTACGATCCTGACGACTTGCTGATGAGTTGGTTCTTCTAGTGGATGTCATGGCTAAAGGCCCATACTAAAAGAGATGGAAGCTATCTCAGTTGGTGCTTCTCTCACTTTCCAAGCATGGAGCTGGTGGCTCAGAACTTCCCAAGGGTGAAGAAGTTTGCAACCAAAACGATCAAAGACCAGCCTCACTTCAAAGTTTATCGATAGTCTGGCAATCACTATATCCCCTAAGATCATAGAGTGGACTCTGAAGGAAAAAGGAACATGATCAAAGAGATAATCGTAGAGTCCAGTCACTCTACTGCTAAGACTGTTCAAATTCAAAATCAAAAGCTTCCAACAGCCCAAACACCGCTATCTAACATTCCCTCATCCTCAACCAGCAATTGGTACTCAACGATTGTTCAGATTCTCCAAGATTTCGAAAATATGTCCAGGAATGAAAATCGTAGAGTCCAATCTGATGCTCAACCCGAAGCTTCCCTACAAGAGGATCAAAATATTTTGGAGTAGGAACTACTGAAGAGTTCTGATGAATTAAGTGAGAAAATATATGTACTCACTGAAGAGTCACAGAAGCTGACAACAAAAGGAGATAATTCACTTCAGAACAGACTTCATGCTACTATGGCTGATGTATCTCTCAAACTCCAAGAGAGAGATAACATCTATCAGAAAGCCATACACGATCAAAAGGCAGAAGCTCTAAGAGTTTAGAAGGCCAATGAAGAGCAGATCCAAGCCCTCTCTGACAAGATTGACGACCTGAAGCAGTCTTTTTCAGTGCAACTTGAGCTAGGGCAACAGGAACTCAAGTTTGAGGTTGCCAACTCCTCCTACCTAATGGAGCAGCTTATGTCCAACATGGAGTAGCTCTCACAAATTATTAATGAAAAAAAGGGGGAGAAAAGAGGCATAGAAAGAGGAAGAGAAAGAGCAGCAAGAGGCACTCAAAGAAGAGCAGAGGGATAGAAGAGAAGAAGTCAAAGAAGCTAACAGCAGAAGAAGAGGCAAAGTCATCATTTGAGGGGGAGCCAAAAGATGATGATCACATGATCGCAGAGTCTGAGGGGGAGCATGTCCAGAAAGATGCTAAAGGGGAGCTAAACAAAGACAGAAGGTCATCCTCCCAGGAGGAGCAAGAGCGAGAAGAACAAACATATGAATAACTGATCAACAGACATCCTAGAAACATACATGGAGCCAAAGAGGTACATCTCTAACTAGTAATTAGGTATGTTCTGGATCCATGATGTAAAGTATCTTAATGTATAATTTGCCATGTCTTTATAAATGACATTCATGATTATCTGTTTTAGAAATACAGCTGCTCACTGTATATATGATTCATTCATAACATGATTATGCAATTATTATTTTTGTCATAATCAAATAGGGGGAGATTGTCAGGAATAAACATATGAATGATATTCATATTTACATTTGATTTGATTATGATATATATATGAATGAATATTCAAGTATTCTTGCATTAAGAAAAGCTGTAAAGTCCTTTTATAGATAATAGAAACATGTGTACAAGGACTTAGAATGAATTGATCAAGTATGTTAGGTTGATCCTACATAAGCAAAACAACTTTGTAAAGTCCTTATAAAGAAATGATGTACAAGGACTATAAATATAGAAAGATCAAGAATGTTAGGTTGATCTTTTGATGTAATAGACAGGCTTATCGATCGTCGAAGCGAAGGCACCGAAAATCATAGTCGCCAGAGAGAGTCGAGGAGAATTCGAGGAGTCATCGAGAGGCAGAATCGTAGTCTGCAAGATAGTAGATCTCAAAGTTCGTAGAGTGCCAGGAGAGACGAGGAAGGATCATAGTGTGTCAAGTAGAACTTCCTCAGAGCCGAAGTCTACTGAGGAAGTCATGTTCGAATCGTGAGGCGACCACCTGGTAGTAGAACCTCTCTACCGGCCAAGTCAGAAACGTAGACTACACTCGGAGTCGTAGAGTCTACTGACGCCGAAGCCAAGTCAAGGATCGTAGACTACACTTTGAGTTCGTATATTCTATTGATTACATGCAGAGATCGTAGTCGAGCTATATCAGATAAAGACATCGAGCACAAAGATAAAAATCGTAGAGTGTCAAGATCTGATCCCGAAGTCGTAGTGTCTGCACAGCCGAAGCTGAATCGTAGAGTGCAGAACTATGACCTCAACAGAATGTGCTCACAAGGCCAAGGCAGAATCGTAGAGCAAATACGATTCTCAACTACTGAGCACTCCCAGAATATCCAAAGGAATAAAGCCTATGGCTGGCACTACAAAGATACATCCCACCTAAAGGGAACCAGAGAGCACTCAACGAATGGCATGCAAGCTAACAGAATATCTAAGCACCAACCAAATCGGCATCAAGGTTGAGTTGTAAAGCCATTCGAGATGAAGTCTTCCACAAGAAGACTTCAGTAACTGACTAAGGAAAGTCAGCAAGAGCAGTAGCTGTCAAGAGAATAGAAGACAACGATCTTGGAAGCAACCGAGATCGTAGTGTTTGCCAAACAAAGAAAGAACTGATGGAAAATGAACCGAGATACTGGTTAGTCTCTGAAGAACAAGGCTAAAGTGATTAAGCGTAGGGTCAGCCCATTGATGATAAGTGAATGGGAGATCACAAGGAGAAAGTGAGCTGGACGCGCCACAAATCTGAAGTGTCTTTCTATTCAGAGGGGACCAGAGCAAGTAGTTATGTGATGACCCTAAAATAGGTCCATTCCATCCAACCCATTCTGAGTCGCCAATTAAATGGTACAAAAACAAATACAACTTCAGTAATACAATCGTCGTGCAAAATACGATAACACATATACTGTGAGTTTGAATACAACTATTGTCTAATAGATAGTATAAAAACTAAAAAGGGGTCCTCATTATAATTATTGATACGCTATTTCACAGAATAGTGAGGACTACTAATGCAACCATCTGGACCGTCAATCTATTCCCCGACTAGTCCCAGCTATATTCTCATTTCCTGAAGAGAACAGTGAAAGAAAGGGTGAGCTCAACTAGCCCAGTAAGAAAATATTATGACTAAGATAATATACACAAATTATCATTAGTCTTCAACAGGGAAAAATCTGATAAAATATAATAGACAACAAGTTTTAGATCAACAACTGCAGCGGAATAAGTAATCCATTAGAAGAGTCAAGTAATGATAGAATTCTACTATCTTCTAAGATTTAAAAGTTCATCATCAATATTTTATCCCTGTAACAACAATCAATATACATCTTTAATCAAATATTCATCTTTGCACTACAGGCCAAAGATATTCATTTGTATCACCAGTTGGTCATGTTCATCTCAACACCTGTTCATCTTTGAACTACGGGCCAAAGATATTCATTAGGAAATCATTCATCTTTGCACTACAGGCCAAAAATATTCATCAGTTAATCATTCATCTTTGCACTACAGGCCAAATATATTCATCAGTTAATCATTCATCTTTGCACTACAGGCCAGAGATATTCAGAACTGAGGATGATGAAAAATATCTTAAGGAAAACGAATCCAGTGAGATAAATGATCAAATAGTAAGGATTCGTATAACAGTTTATCCAAGATCAATAATACTCCATAATAACCAATTTTGAAGCAGAATTCAAAATAAAGATTAAAACATGGATACAATCAAAGATAGTAACCATAATAGACACCTTGGATAAAAAAAAGAAAATTTCATTTTTTGGTGAATAGTATCGTATTCGTGAATAGTGCCGTATACGTGAATAGTAACTCCGACACCAAAAGATAGAAATTCCATAAGAAAAATCATCATGCTTCGTGAATAGTACTCGTGAATAGTATCTCGTGAATAGTAACCCCAACATGAAAAGTTCCAAATTTGATAAAAAGTTCTAACCAATATTTTGGCATAATGATATTGAAGAAATAATATCACTTACGAAGAAAATAACATCCCTTACAAATATTAAACGAAAATAATATTCCTTTTGTGATGCCCCCAAAATTAGGTATACGTCACCCATCTTGGGTCGCCACTTACATGGTACATAAATTCAAATACAACTTACTAACATAACTGTCGTGTACAATACGACATAAACTGTGAGTTTGAATACAAATATTGTCTACTAGATATTATACAAACTCAAAAGGAGTCCTCATTACAACTATTATCACACTATTTCACAGAATAGTGAGGACTACTAATGCTATCCTCTGGACCATTACTCCGTTCCCCGACTCGTCCCAACTATGTTCTCATTTCACAAGAAAATAAAAGAAAGAAAGGATGAGCTCAACTAGCCCAATAAGAAATATTATGACTAAGATAATGCGTATAAATTATCATTAGCCTTCAATGTTGTTAAACGATATAAAATACAATAGACAACCAGCTTTAATCTGCAATGAATATGCAATCCATTAAAAGAGTCAAGTAGAAAATAAAGTCTACTATCTTTTAGATTTTAAAAGGTTTTCATAAATTTTATCACTAAGACTCGGTTTAATGAATAAACCAAAATATCTAATCATCCATGTACCACTGGCCAAGGATTTTCATCAAATTATCAATGGTCATGACTATATACCGAATCACCCCGGTCATAATCATACCAAAACTATCCATCACTGCATTACAGGCCACTGAGGACTTTTATCACATCATTTATAACAAGCCATGATTATACCGAATGATCCCTGGTCATAATCATACTAAGTTCATCTATACACGTAAGCCATAATATAACATGAAGATGATGATAATGACATAATAATTCAATAAAACAAGTTCAAGAATTATTTTATCCGAGAATTAAGTAACGTCCAAATTGTCAACAAAATCTTTGTTTTGTAGAGTAAAATTCAAGAATGATCGTAAGAATATTTCCATGAAAAGATACTCGGATGAAACGCAAAATATCAAGAATATTCTACTAATTTCATGGAGTATAGAAGTCAAAGTTTTAACTAACCGGGTATAATAAAGAATGGAATAACAAAGGAAATCACCATGCATGCGGTACTTCGCATAGACAGGTTATTCCAACAGAATAATAATAACGGAACCAGGTCAGGTGAAATTCACACCGACAGGATGATCTAACAGAATAATAAATACTGAATAATAATAAACAATGGAACCCGTGTCCGGTGTAAAACACACGCATGACGGATATTCCAACAAAATAATAAATGCGGAATAATAAACAATGGAACTGTGTCCCGTAAAAACACACGAATGTGATATTCCAAATGAATAATAAAGAATGGAATAACGTAAGAAGATCACCAAGTATAGGGATTCAGCGTATACAAAGTTATTCCAATGAATAAATAAGAATGGAATAATATAAGGATTTCACCAAGTATAGGGTATCTTGCCATTATACGGGTTATGTATAGGGTATGCCACTTTTACAAAAGTTATTCCATAGAATAATAATGAATGGAATAATGTAAGTTCTCTTCATGAATAAGAAAGAATAACACCCCTTACTTGTACAACAAATAATATTCCCTACCTTAGAAGAACTGAATATTGGCAAAGTGAAGTAGCGAATACTTTTCTTCTTTCTCTCTATAGTTTCTCTCTCTAGTTTTTCAAGGAATTAAATGTAAGAAAATATTGAAGGAATGAGCTTCTATTTATAGGAAAATAGAATGCATAGTAATTAATTCATGAACGGTCCCGTATTGATTTACTTTAATCGGACGGTCCATATTTAAAGCAAAATCTTTTAAATAAAATATAATATATTCTATTTATATAAAAACATTTTACTATGCAAACACTATGCAACACTATGCAAAAACACTATGCAACACTATGCATAATAAAATATAATATATTTTATTTATAGAATAACTTTAATAAAGTATTACATTTTATATAAAAAAGATTTTTCTGCTTTTATTACGTTAATAATACTGAATAAAACAAAACGTCATTATCGTTATAATAATTCATATTATTAATCGACAATAATGGAATCAAACCGAGTGACTTCTCACATAAGCATCAATAATCAATACCGGTAGCTACTATGCAACCACACGTATTCTCATATTTTTTACTATCGAGTAGTTTAACGAAGATCAACGGTAAAACTTTCGCCGTTATTTCAATAAAATATTTTTGTGCTTTTCTCAATCCAACAATAATTACATTATAGGGGTCCACCAATGATTGAGCCGTTGTACGAATATTCCCTGCTAAACCGAATATTCCCCGACCAATCGAATATAATATAACCACTTGCATACTTTGAAAAATTTATAAATACTACCCACAACTATAATATTATCTTAAATTCACACCATAATATTAAAAAATTATTTCGACAAAATTTAAATCTTTATTGATAAAATCTGGGGTCTCACACCTTTTGAATATTGAACGAATATAATATTCCTTACGAATATTAAATGAAAATAATATTTCTTGCGAATATTGAACGAAATAATATTCATACGAATATGAAAAATAATATCTCTTCAGAATATGAAATAAATAATACCCCTTACCCCTTAAAGTATCAAAATACTCACAAGAATGTGCTCGATAATATAGAGAGAGAAAGAGAGAAAGCTTATATTTCTGGTGTGATTTTCAATTCTAACTTAGCCCTCCATTTATAGGATAATGGTAGCACGCCAAAGCAGACTTGACCTGCTAGCTGATGGCTTTACCTGCTACTATTGTCACCCACCACATTTGAAATTCAATTTGAGCACATTTCTCACTAACCAAAAGTGGGGCTCACCAATTCTAGAATTTTTCACCAAAATGATAAATTCAGATACTTGACAATTTTTCGAACCACCACCTCTTAAAATTCATAACAAATCATATGTTCATTTTTAACGGTTCAAAATTTGTGGACATATACTCAACTTATATATGTATAACATATCCAAAAATCAAAACAATCCAACGGTCGGATTAAAAATTATAACTCACACAATAAAGCTGTAATAACACTGATTTGATCTTTTAATACCTCAAATCTGACAAAATATTGATAAAACACCTCAACATTAACTCCTTCATTTATAACCACATAAATAAACCCATCATTTATATCCAAATGAAATAAATATTTCCTTATCATATAAATCAATAATTAATTATTCACAATTAATATTACAGAATTACAATTATGACAACCAGGCCGTTCCCAAGAAAGAGGGCTTTCGATAAGGATTTCTCCTTCTTGGTAGCCAAGAATTAGGTGACCAAACCTCTCCTTGACAAAACTTTCTAGACATTTGCCAATAATGCTATCTAATAATATTATTCCAAATAATATGAATTATTGATCGATAATGGAAAATCTCATGCGGTGACAATTATTGAACAACAATAATATAAAGTATCAACGTAGCAATTATTGAATCAATAAAATAAAATATTGAATAATAATTACTTTGTAACAATTATTGAGTAGTGCCTTCTTACGTAAGGATCAATAATTCAACAATCTTGTCTTAATACCGTAGTGCTATCTTTGTGCAACCACGCGTATTCATCGTATTTTAACCACCGGGTATTCCAAATGATCTTAACTTGTAAATAACTACGCCATTATTTATAACAACCCAAACTTTGTCGTTTTCTTCATCAGACAGTTATCCTTTATGGGGCCCACAAATGGCTGCGTCGTCGTACGAATATTCCTCAACAGAAAGAATATTCCACGACCAAACTAATATTCCCCGACACAATGAATATTTTATAACCACTTACTTATTTTGCAAAATTTGCACATTTCACCCATAACCAAAGTATTATATCAAATTAACACCTTATTATTCATAATAATAAATAGAGGAAATTCGATTTTTATTTATAATAAGTTGGGGTCTTACAACCTCCTCTCCTTATGAAATTTCGTCCTCGAAATTGACGTACGTACCTGGTGTTTCGAAAAGGTGAAGGTACCTCGCTTTCATTTCTGATTCCAACTTCCAAGTCATTTCTTCAATAGCATGGTTCTTCCACAAAACATTAACTTGTGGTATAACCTTTGTTCGTAGGACATGCTCTTTCCTATCCAATATCTTGACAGGTACCTCCTCGTACGTTAAATCTTCGGCTATCTCATCTGGTTCTAACGCAATAATGTGGTTTGGGTCGTCCACATATTTACGTAACATCGATACGTGAAAAACATTATAAACACGCGGCATACTTAGCGTTAAGGCGAGTCTATAGGCCACAATTTCTACTTAATCGAGGATTTCAAATAAATCAAAGGCTTGAGCTTTCTTCTTTTCATCGACTCTTACTTATAGAATAACGCATTCTTACACCTTCTTCTTTATATTCATCAGCTCCAGTGTGTAGCTCGAGCGATTTTAACTTTATCGATTAAAGTTGATTCTACTCGTATATTCGTTATTTTCACGTGGGTCCCTAGAGTCTTTAACTTTATCTTCATCATTTATAAGTTATACGAAATGGGTTTTTGTGTTAACAACGTCGCACTCGTAAACGCATATGATCTTCTACTCAACACGTTAGCTACCACGTTCGTTTTCCCACGATGGTATTGAATGGTAAGATCATAATCTTCAACAGCTCGAGCTAAAGTCTTTGACGCATTATATGTTCGTTTTGGTTAAAGAAATATTTAAGGGTTATAGAAATGGGTTTTGTACTGGGGTCAATACAAAATTCGATTTCACACTCTAGGGGTAGGCTAAGAAGTCCTTCGAGAATACGTCAGGAGATTTATTAATAATAGAAATATCATTTAAAAACTGTGACTCTCATCCAAGACTTGGATAGCACATGAAATGAAGGTTTCTACTAACAAAGTTTCAATCGATAAGTCAAAGTCTAACTTCTCTAGAGTTAAATTTAAACATTGAGCGCAAGGAAGAGAGATAAAATAATGGGTAGAACCAGTATCTAATAAGGTATAGACTTCACAAGAATTTATAATTAACTAACTCGTGCTAACTTCGTTCGGGTTACTCGCTCTTTGAGAAGTCACGAAAAATGCTCTTCCTGAAACCACCGACTTGGTTTTGTCCGTATCCACCTTTGGTGTCACCGTCCCAACTGGACTTGATTTCGCTACAGGACAAAATCGAGCTATGTGACCGTCTTTTCCACATCTAAAACATATCTTGGAAAGCTGTGAACAGTTTGGACTTATATGTCCCTCCTCTCTGCATCTGTAACATCTAACTGATGGTCGTTCTCCTCCCCTAGAATTTGTTGCTGGTGCTGGTGCTGTTGCTGACGTCTTCCTATCATCGTTAAATCTTCTCTTCTTGAAATTTCCACTTGAATCATTTCTTCTATTATCTTGGCCATGATTACCACCGAAGTGTTTACCATTTCTAGCATGATAATTTCTTCCACGATGGTTATCATTGTTCCGATGACCGTTATCACCGGTACGATTATTATCGTGTTGTTGCTCGTTATCCTTCAGGTGGGCTGGCTCATTATCGCGCTCCAATAACTGAGCCCTATTCACTACATCTGAATATAAACAAAGTTTGTGAGAAATGAGGTATTGATGTATTTCGGGTTTCAAACCTCGCAGAAACATTCACGTCATTATCTCCTCATTATCAACCAAATGGGATGAAAATTGGGACAACTCGGCAAACTTAGCTTCGTACTGCGACACGTTCATATTGTTTTGCTCCAGCTTGATGAACTCAACCTCCTTCAAGTGACGAATACTTTCAGGAAAGTACTTGTCGTTGAACAATTCTTGGAACTTCTCCCAAGACATCTTTAGTGCGGCAGGTTGAGTACGCTTTATCAATTCCCACCAGTAATTTGCCTCTCCTCGCAACATAAAGGTGGCAAAGGGAACCTTTTGCTCCTCGGAACATGCCAAGACATCAAATATCTTGGTGATCTGCTTTATCCACGTCTCTGCCGTAAGTGGTTCTGGCTTTCCCAAAAACTCCGGTGGTCCCAGCTCCTTGAACTGCTTAGCGGTAACAAGCCGCGCGTTGGTATCATTTCCACCCATATTTTGTGCACAAGTCTCCCTCGTCTGATGTTTCATGAATTGCATAAAGCCTTTAAATATCCCATCGCTTATCATTTGACCGGTGTTGATGTTTACCTGAGGATTATTGTCACCCTGATGCACATTATCTTGGGTATTGATCGTTGGTGACTCAACGGTCTCATATGCTTCATTTCTTATCACAAAATTTTCAGATGCCATTTTTAAACACTGTCACAAAACAAGGGTTAATTGACATATCACATATTATCCCTATACTTTGACCGACCAATTAAATACCAAATAAACTTAGGTAGGTCATACTAGAGAAGGAATTCCCCGTCTCTCCCCTCCTAGTTCTTGTCTCACACCTCAGCCAGGGATCATATCCCTAAGCTTCGATACCAACTGTGACGACCCCAAAATAGGTCCATTCCATTAAACCCATTCTGAGTCGCCAAATACATTGTACAAAAACAAATACAACTTCAATAATACAATCGTCGTGCAAAATATGACAACACATATACTGTGAGTTTGAATACAACTATTGTCTAATAGACGATATAAAAACTCAAAAGGGGTCCTCATTACAATTATTGATATGCTATTTCACAGAATAGTGGGGACTACTAATGCAACCATCTGGACCGTCAATCCATTCCCCGACTAGTCCCTCGCTATATTCTCATTTCACAAGAACAACAGTGAAAGAAAGGGTGAGCTCAACTAGCCCAGTAAGAAAATATTATGACTAAGATAATATACACAAATTATCATTAGTCTTCAACAGGGAAAAATCTGATAAAATATAATAGACAACAAGTTTTAGATCAATAACTGCAGCGGAATAAGCAATCCATTACAGAGTCAAGTAGAGAAAGAATTCTACTATATTCTAAGATTTAAAAGTTCATCATCAATATTTTATCCTTGTAACAACAATCAATATACATCTTAAATCAAACATTCATCTTTGCACTACATGCCAAAGATATTCATTTGTATCACCAGTTGGTCATGTTCATCTCAACACCTGTTCATCTTTGCACTATGGGCCAAAGATATTCATTAGGTAATCATTCATCTTTGCACTATAGGCCAAAGATATTCATCAGTTAATCATTCATCTTTGCACTACAGGCCAAAGATATTCAGTAATATCATCATTTAGAACTGAGGATGATGAAAAATATCTTAAAGAAAACAAATCCAGTGAGAGAAAAGATCAAATAGTAAGGATTCGTATAACAGTTTATCTAAGATCAATAATACTCCATAATAACCAATTTTGAAGCAGAATTAAATATAAAGATCAAAACATGGATACAATCAAAGATAGTAACCATAATAGATACCTTGGATAAAATGAAGAAAATTTCATTTTTCGGTGAATAGTGCCGTATTCGTGAATAGTGTCGTATATGTGAATAGTAACTCCGACACCAAAAGATAGAAATTCCACAAAAAAAAATCATCATGCTTCGTGAATAGTAACTCATGAATAGTAACTCGTGAATAGTAACCCCGACATGAAAAGTTCCAAATTTGATAAAAATTTCCAACCAATATTTCGGCATAATGATATTGAAGAAATAATATCATTTACGAAGAAAATAACATCCCTTACGAATATTAAACAAAAATAATATTCCTTTCGAATATTGAACGAATATAATATTCCTTACGAATATTAAATGAAAATAATATGTCTTGCGAATATTGAACGAAATAATATTCATACGAATCTGAAAAAATAATATCTCTTGAATATGAAATAAATAATACCCTTACCTCAAAAGAGCATTAGATTACATTTGGAATCTTTGGATATAGTCTTTGAAGGAACTTGCACCGTATAGCAACACTTAAAGTATCAAAATACTCACAAGAATTTGCTCGATAATATAGAGAGAGAAAGAGATAAAGCTTATATTTCTGGTGTGATTTTTAATTCTAACTTAGCCCTCTATTTTATAGGAAAATGGTAGCACGCCGAAGTAGACTTGACCTGCTACCTGATGGCTTTACCTGCTACTATTGCCACCCACCACATTTGAAATTCAATTTGAGCACATTTCTCACCAACCAAAAGTGGGGCTCACCAATTCTAGAATTTTCCAACAAAATGATAAATTCGGATACTTCAACAATTTCTGAACTGGTCACCTCTTAAAATTCATAACAAGTCATACGTTCATTTTTAACGGTTCAAAATTTGTGGACATATACTCAACTTATATATGTATAACATATCCAAAAATCACAACGATCCAACGGTCGGATTAAAAATTTTAACTCACACAATAAAACTGTAATAAACACCGATTTGATCTTTTAATACCTCAAATCTGACAAAATACTGATAAAACACCTCAACATTAACTCCTTCATTTATAACCACATAAATAAACCCATCATTTATATCCGCATCAAATAAATATTTCCTTATCATATAAATCAATAATTAATTATTCACAAATAATATTACAGAATCACAATTATGACAACCAGGCCGTTCCCAGGAAAAAGGGGCTTTCCGATAAAGATTTCTCCTTACTGGCGCGCAATTAGGTGACCAAACCTCTCCTTGACAGAACTTTCTAGACATTGCTAATAATGCTATCTAATAATATTATTCCAAATAATATGAATTATTGATCTGATAATGGAAAATACTTTGCAGTGACAATTATTAAACAACAATAATATAAAGTATCAATGTAGCAATTATTGAATCAATAAAATAAAATATTGAACAGTAATTACTGTAATAATTATTGAGTAGTTCCTTCTTACGTAAGGATCAATAATTCAACAATACTATGCAATATCGTGTGCTACTGTGCAACCATGCGTATTACTGTATTTTAACCACCGAGTATTCCAACAGTCTTAACGGTAACAACTACGCCGTTATTTATAACAACCCAAACTTTGTCATTTTCTTCATCCGACAGTTATCAGTTATGGGGCCCACAAATGGCTGCGTCGTCGTACGAATATTCCACGACCAAACGAATATTCATCGACACAATGAATATTTTATAACCACTTGCTTATTTTACAAAATTTGCACATTTCACCCATAACCAAAGTATTATATCAAATTAACACCTTATTATTCACAATAATAAATAAAGGAAATTCGATTTTTATTTATAATAAGTTGGGGTCTTACAAGTTAGGCCATCAGTCTCTGAGAACAGTCGAAGCAAACAGAAGAGTTTAAGCACTGCGCAAAAGAAGGGAGAGGTGTACTACGTTGGAGATCCAATCAACACTCTTCAAGATCGTAGTGTTAATTCTACCAGTCAATGAACAACAGTTAACAAGACACAACGATTAGGTCCAAGAAGAGAAGCATCAGAATCGTAGAGTTCGAACACCCGAAGATTGAAGCATTGGCAACGGTTCAAACTGAAGGATGGTATTCGGACAAAAGCTTATTGAGAGCATCGATGCAAAAGAACAAACCTCTGATCGAGAAATCAGAAGGAGGAAATAAAGTCTTCAACCTGCCCAAGACATTAAAGTGACAACTCTAATGGGGTAGGTGAAACAGTAGACTGCAATGTCAGATAAATTATGACATGTCACATCAGTAGTCCACCTCTGTCAACTCGAGATCTGTGAAGATATTTGAATAGCCTTCAACGGCTACTTTCCAACGGAAGGATTGGGAAGGAGTATAATTCAGGAAGAGCTTCAAAGATTGAAGGTTGCTGGAGTTGCCGAGTTTAGAGAAAAGGTGGACTATTCTAAACAATGTGAAATAGTGAGTCCGAAGGCTCACTCTACGATCCACCAAGAACACTCAGATACATGTAAAGGAAGAAGTAGAAGTGAGAGTTCTACTATGTAGAAGTGATAGTTCAACTACAAGAAGAGTGTTCTGAACTGCCGAGAGAAAGAAGTGCATCACGTCATCTTGGTGTCCATCATGGGAGGACTCTAAGTACAATAGAAAAGAGCTCACAGCCATCTTAGCAAGTCCATCATAAGAAGACATCAAGTATCAAGAAGGGAGATCGTAAATGTCATCATGGTGGCAATCATGAGAAAGTTTCTAAGTACCAAGCAGAAGAACTTATAGTCATCTTGGAAACCTATCATGTGCATCCATCATGTATCAAGAGGAAAGATCTTCAAGGCAGCCATCAAGGGATCATCAAAAGTAGTTGAGTAACTGAAGAAGCTGAGCATCATGCAACACTCAACTGCACCTCAAGGATGATCACGCCAAGCTGCTAAGTATAGAAGATGTTCAAAGCATGAAGACATCTTAGCAGCTCAGTACCAACTCCAACAAACCAACAAACAAACAACAAAAGCCAGGGCCTGAGGGGTCCTTGTCCGAAGGGACTAAATGAAGCCAGGGCAAGAGGGGTCCTTGTCTGGAGGGACTAAAAGAAGTTCCAAGCTGACTAGCTTGAAGAGTTCCTTGGGAACTAGAGGAGTTCCAAGGCTACTGGCCTTGAAGAGTTCTTAGTGAACTGAAGTCCCAAAGCTGCTGACCTTGAAGGAATCTTAGTGATTCAGGGTGCTGCCCTTCCTTAGTGGAAATCCTGCTAGTTGAAAGCAGAAGAGTGGATTAGGAGCTTGAGTCTCTGAACCACTTAAAACCCCTTGTGTCTTTTACATTATGTAATATAACTGCTATGTATGTTTTAACTGCTTACAACCAAATTAACTCTACAAACAATGTATGTTTGATTATGAATATATCAATGAAGGGGATCTTTTACTTATTCTGATGTGCTTGAAAAGATTGTTATGTTTGTCATTTACTAATGTAATAGCAATACAAAATAAAAGAGAAAAGTATTTGAAACAAAAAGGATCTATTCAACCCCCCCCCCTTCTAGATCTATTGTGCCTACTGAGAACTAATAACCTTTATTCTAATCATTCAAGATTTTATAAATTTTTGGGTTGTCACATGAATAGTAATCTCTGACTGCCCGTGCATTTGAGGATGATATGCCGAACTAAAAAGATACCTCCGTGTTTTTCTTCCCTCCGTGTTTTTTTTACCCAACTGCACATACCTCCGTGTTTTTCTTCCCTCCGTGTTTTTTTACATAGATAACGCTTTTTCCAAATTAAAAATTGCCCTTATAAATAGATAACATTTTTTCATATGTATCTACAACGTTTTATTAACAACCGTTGTGAAAAAAAATACCACAACGTTTTTTTATAAAAATGTTATTGTTTAAGTGTTGTCTATTTACCGTTTTGTACTATTGTCAGTTTTAATCTTCAACTAATGATATCCAGAACGAAGATCGATCTTTGAAAAGAATTTGGCGCCTTGCAACTGGTCAAATAAGTCATCAATGCAAGGCAACGTGTACCTATTTTTGATGGTGACATGATTCAACTCCCGATAATCAATACAAAGTCGCATACTTCCATTTTCTTTATTCACGAATAGAACATGAGCACCCCAAGGAGACGTACTAGGTCGAATGAAACTGATATCTAATAATTCCTGTAGTTGGGTTTTTAACTCTTGAAGTTCAATAAGAGCCATTCGATATGGGGCTCTGGAGATGGGTTTTGTACCGGGTTCAAGATCGATACAAAATTCAATTTCACACTCTGGGGGTAGGCCATGAAGTTATTCAGGGAATACATCAGGAAATTCACTAACAATAGAAATATCATTCAAATCTGACATATTTTTTTTTAAATCCGTGACATGGGCTAAGAAAGCTTGACATTCATTTTTCAATAAACGAATAGCTTTATGGCTTGATATGACAATGATTGACTTTAGTGGTTTGGTTTCTTGAATTCGCATAATAGGTTGGTTAGGAATATGAAAGCTAACAACCTTACGAAAACAATCCATTTTAGCATGATGAGTAGTAAACCAATCAATACTAAAAATCACATCAAACACAAGTATTTTTAAGGAAATAAGATCGACAGGTAATGTGCGAGTACCGATTTGAACCAAACAGGGCTTATAAACAGTGGATGTAATGAAGGTTTCTCCCAATGGAGTTTCAATAGATAAATCAAAGTCTAATTTATTCGGAGTTAAATTTAAACATTGAGCATAAGTAGGAGAAATAAAAGAATGGGTAGAACCGATATCAAATAAGGTATATACTTCGCTAGAGTTGATGATTAGCATACTCGTGATCACCTCGTTCAGATTCCTCACTTTTTGGGAGGTTATGGCAAACGTTCTCCCTTGAAATACCAGTTTTGTCTTGTCTGGGATGACCTTTGATGTCTCCATCCCAACTGGACTTGACTTTGGTGCACGACAAAATCGGGCTAGGTGACCTTCTCTTCCATAATTGTAACATGTCTTGGACTGTTGCGGACAGTTTGGACTGATGTGTGCCTCCCCTCCGCATTTGTAACATACGATTGGTTGTTGTTCCCCTTCCTTAACAACAGGTGCTAGTGATGATGTCTTTCCATCATTGTTGAATCTTCTCTTCTTAAAATTTCCACTTCTATTATCTTGGCATTGATTTTCACCAAAGTGGTTACCATTTCTGGCATGTTAACTTCCACCACATTTGTTGTCCCCGCTTCGATGACTGCTACCACTGGTATTATCATTTTGTCGGTTGCTCTCTCTTGGTTGGGTTGACTCGTTATCGCGCTCCAATAACTGAGCCTTATTTATAACATCTGAATACAAACATAGTTTGTGAGAAATTAGATATTGACGTATCTTTGGTTTCAAACCTCTTAGAAACATCCGTATCATTCTTTCCTCATTATCAACCAAGTGGGACGTAAACCGGGACAACTCGGCAAACTTAGCTTCGTACTGCGACACGGTCAGATTGTTTTGCTCCAGCTTGATAAACTCTACCTCCTTCATGTGATGAATACTTTCGGGAAAGTACTTGTCGTTGAACAATTCTTGAAACTTCTCCCAAGACATCTTCAGTGCGGCAGGTTGAGTACGCTTTACCGATTCCCACCAGTAATCTGCCTCTCCTCGCAACATAAAGGTGGCAAAGGGAACCTTTTTCTACTTTGAGCATCCCAAGACATCAAATATCTTGGTGATCTGCTTTATCCACATCTCCGCCTTAAGTGGTTTTGGCTCTCCAATAAATTCCGATGGTCCCAGCTCCTTGAACTGTTTAGTGGTGATCGTCCGAGAGTTTCCAGTGTTTCCACCTGTATTTTGAACATGAGTCGTTCTCGCCTGATGTTGCATGAATTTTATAAAGCCTCTAAACATCCCATCGTTCATCATTTGGTCAGCGTTGTTGTTTTCCTGAGGATTATTGCCATCCTGATGCACATTTTCCTAGGTATTGATCGTTGGTGACTAAATGGTCTCATGTGCTTCATTGCTTATCTCAACATTTTCGGATGCCATTTTCAAATACTGCCATAAAACAAGGGATAATTGACATGTCACATATTATCCCTATATTATGACCGACCAAATAAATACCAAATAAACTTAGGTAGGTCATACTAGTGAAGGAATTTCCCGTCTCTCCCCTCCTAGTTCTAGTCTCACATCTCAGCCAGGGATCATATCCCTAAGCTTTGATACCAACTGTGACGCCCCCAAAATAGGTATATATCACCCATTCTGATATAATATTATATCAAAAATGATTTGGACAACAAAGAAATCAATTTTTGTCATACATAATTCCCCGGGTGAATAGTACTCGAGTGAATAGTATCCCGTGGATAGTACTTCAGGAATAGTACCCCGCAAATAGTACGTTGTGAATAGTACACGTGAATAATACTTTATGAATAGTACCCGTGAATAGTACTTTGTGAATAGTACCGTAAAAATGAATACTACTCATGGACAGTACTCTGACATGAAAAACTTAAAATTTAATAAGAATGTGCAGAAAATATCCTTGGGAAACGATACTAGATGAAGCGCAAATTTCAAAGATATTCTACTAATTTCACGGAGTATAGAAGCAATATTTTAACAAAATGAGGGTATAATCAGGAATACGAGACGAAATAATATTATTCACATACTACAGAGTATATAAGAAAATATTATTTCTATGAATACTGAGCAAAATAATATCCCTTACCTCAAAAGAAGACTAGATATTGGAATAGTGAAGTAGCAAACTTCTCTTCTACTTTCTCTCTATAGCTTCTCTTTCTATAAATGCTCTTGTAAGTCTTAGTGAATTGGTGAGAATGAAAGATGAATGAGCTTCTATTTATAAGAAAACATAGTTTCGATAATTGCACGTTTTGGGGCTCAAAATATTACAGTATAATACCTTCATCTTTTCTTTCATTTTTAATTTAGTCCTGCAAGTATTATTAAACTTGCACCACCTCCCCTAATAGTACATCTTGTGAATCAATAGTACAATCATGTGAATCAATAGTACAATCATGTGAAAAAAATAATTACAGTATAGTATATTCATCTATACCTCCATTTTTAATTTAATCATGCAAGTATTATAAATCTTGCACCACCTCCCCTAATAGTACATGCATGTGAAAAAATAGTACACACATGTGAACAAATAATTATAAGCATTTGAATTAATGGCAATTAATTGCTCATTTATCCGATTAATTTCCTGATTGGTCAATATAACCTCCAGACATCAATTATTATCAGAATAGATGTCGATTTCCACTAACACTAATAATCCACACACAATGGAAATATCAATTTCATCTTTAATCAACACGAACTTATTCATCATTAATATTATAACTCACAATATTTAACAACTAGATCATTCCAAGGAAAATGGGGCTTTCCGATATGGATTTCTCCCTATTGACGTGCAATTAGGTGACCAAACCTCTCCTTGACAGAACTTTCTAGACATTGTCAATATTGCAAATAATAATATAAATAACTTTGTCATCTCAATTATTGATTTAATAATATAAAATATTATGCAGATGATAATGTGACAATAATTGAATCAATAATATGAAAGATATTATGCAGCAATTACTGTAGCAATAATTAAGTATAACTGAGTGACTTCTCACGTAAGCATCAATAATCAATACTGGTAGTGTGCTTTAATGCAACCACAGCGTATTCTTTCGTTCTTTACCACCAGGTAGTTCAACAGTTTAATAGTAAAGCTTTCGTCGTTATTTTTATAAAAAGTTAATTCTGTCATTTTCTAAATACGACAATATTTCCGTTGTGGGGTCCACAAATGATTGTTCCGTCGTACAAATATTCCTTGTTAAATCGAATATTTCCCGACCAATCGAATATTATATAACCACTTGCTTACTTTGCAAAATTTGTAAATAATGCCCACAACTATAACTTTATAACAAATCCACACCATAATATTAAAAATATATTTCGAGAAAAATTAATCTTTATTCATAAAAGTTGGGGTCTTACAATTATAATGGTTGAATAAAAATTATAATTTTACTGATAAGGTTAATTTTATTTCTTAAGGAATTAAATGTACATAATCTAGTTTATATTTCGAGTTTATGTGTTCTTGAGTTTCTTTTAAAATTAGGATTTTGGTTAATGAATTTGTGGGTTATGATGTTATATATGTTGTTAGATTTTATAATTTCATAATGGTCATCTAAAAACGATTTTTTAGAAATCAAATTCATGTATTTATTCTAAAGAAGAGGAATTTGGGTTTTGATGGTAATCTGTGTTTTGGTGTACTTTGAGACTAAAATTGATGATGAATTCATGATTGAAACTTTAAATTGATGGATGATTGTTGTTCTCCTCTTTAAAACAAAAACAACGCAACTTGAATGGATCGAATTGGTTAAGAAGTGAATTCGTGATGAATGAATACACTTAGCATGTTAAAAATATAAAAAATTAGTATAAACCAATTAGAATTAGTATAAACCAAGTCCCACATCGACTAAATTGAGAACTTTACCCCTTTTCTAAACCTATAAATAGAAGGGATTGGCCCTTTATTTCATTCACAAAAAATAAGGCCTCCAATTTTTATAAAAGCTTTGTTGTCGGAGGACTTTTTATAAAGATCTCCTTAGTTAAATATTGGTCGACTAATATTCAGTTTGTGGAACTCGTATTTTCAGATATGTATCTTATTTAATTTTTGGTAATGTTTTTTTTAAATATTATATTTAGTTTGTTAGTTAAAGTTTGAATTTTGGAATTTAGTTAGTTTTGTTAGTAAACTAGTTAGTTTACTATGTTTTTTTTTTTGCTTGGAATTAATTATGTAAATGAGTTCTAATGATTGTAATTAGAGATATGGAGCCGAGACCTTAGACGAGTCTGATTATGTTAAATAAGACTCATTTGTAAATAAAGTTGGGTTGGAATGAGTCGAGGCGAGTTTTGGATGTCAAAAAAAGAAGTTCAAAAACTAGTGGACTACTGGTCTAAAATCGATATTTCGGGGTTAGCTAGATTGTTTAGAAAATTTTGGTCTTTTAGTATGTTATAATACACTGAATAAGATTTCCATAGACTTCGGAACGGACTAATTCCGACTTCAGAGCAAAGAGTTATGATCATTCAAAGTAGTCGCGTCAAAACTGTCTAACCAACTCAGGGCAATCACCTTGAACTAATTTTCTGGAATTATTTGTTAAGAATTTAGAAACGGTTAAAGAATAAAAGTTGTAGTCCCAGAAGTTAGCTTCGCGTGGGTTCAAGAATCGCTCAAAAATGTTTTGAAACGGAAAAGTTATGATTGTTTTAACGAGAGAAGGTAAAGCTGGGAAAGAATTAAAATAGTTTTGAACACCACTTTTTGAACACTAATTTGGACTGTCTATCTTATCCGAAATGGGTGTCCAATAACTTTTAAAAACAGGTTAATATGATGTTTACAACATATCCAAAGTTGGATGTCATCAGACTTATGAGATATGGAGTAAAGTTTACATTACTACTACTATGCGTTGCTATGTGACTAATAGTTGATGTGTATGATTATATAATTGTGTAGGGCACGTGAAGTGCATATAACTATAAGTTGTTACACTGTTATTGGTAAACAACGATTAAGGCAAGTTTTTCAGTTCCTATTTGCTATATGAGTTTGGTGATGAACTGTTTGAAATCTTTATTGCAAATAACATGGTGTATTATATTAATGTTGAAAGTATGAAATGTTAAAGTCAATTTATGACTACGTTGATTGAGTAATGAATGTTGATTGAGTAAGGAACTCAATCTTTATACTTTTTATATGAACTACAACATGTATGTTATGTTAGTCCAATGATTATGAGATGTATATCGAGCATGCTATTATGTGATATGTGATACATGAAAACTGTTAGATTTTGCTGGACTGTCGAGCTCAACCTTGCAAATAACCACTTTTGCAAGTTAAAGATTTAAGATAAAGTTATGTGCTACTTGAAAGATATGAATCAGATGTGATACTTGAATATTTATATACTTTGGCTGAGTTATTAATATTTAAATCATGTTTAAAGTTCCGAATAGTGTATTAATGTTGAATTATAATATCGTTTTGCGATATAAACTCTTGTAGTATTAAAATGATTCTGAGACAGTTAGATGTAAATGTTGAAAGTTTTGGGAACGAGAATAGTTTGTAATAGAAAATTTTAATTATTCCACAAATTTTAATGGTTGTATTATCGTTTAATGATGTAAAATTAGAGGTTGAATATATTGTTAACGACCAAAGTCTTGAATTAAATTGTATGAATTTTGGGGTCGTTACATCTTATGTCACACCCATATACAAATTAATTTAATTAATTTCATAAATTAACATTTGTCATATAATTATAATTTCCATTATAGATTAAAATTTTATTTAGCATCTCTAATTTAATTATTAAATTAAATTAGAATGACATTATAATTATTAATAATTCATTTAATTTATTTATCTCATTAAACTAAATCTTCAAATATAAAATTATTGTACATTAATTTAATTATTATATCACATTTTAACTAAATTATTGAATTAATTTCATCAAATATTTATTTATCTCAATAAATACATCAACTCAAATATTTATTTAATCCAATAAATATTTAAAATTAATAAAATAAATTATAAAATTCTCGTTCGTTACATCCTTCCCTCCTTAAAAGGATTTTGTCCCTAGAATCACAACTCAATAAATTCATTTGTCACAATGATGAACGCATACGTCGTTCTAAAATGTAGTGTTGATCAAAACAAGGCATAACGGGCTGATCACCCTCCATGCCCGTAAGTCGTGACGGTTTGCAGATGAATTTATGTACAAACCTTTTAAAAAAATTAATAATGAAAGTTCATGGTCTATTGACCGCTCAACATTCGTAGTCAGTACATAGTTTCAAAATTGTAAATGATTTGACATGTTGACCAATATTGTTTCAGTTTACTTCATAACTATTGATTCGTTGTAGAAGTATAGTTCAGAAAAAACATTTATATCTTTCAGCTAATGATTATTACTTGATAATACTTGTTGGGCAATCAAATGCTCATTCTTGCTTTAAATTTAAATGTTTTCAGCTAACCTTAACCGACCAGAAGGTTCTGGCAAGGACAAAGGAAAGAGAAAGTTGAAAGAATAAGTTATCAAGTGTTATTTGTAATAACTGTAACTAGGTATTATGATAGTTTACTATTTATCATGTAATGAAGTACTTAAAGGTTATCGTAATGGGAAGTAGACAACTTTGATATAATATTTTAACTTAAATAATATATTAAGTAGTTTGAATGAATGTTATCGTGGAGCACCAAGTACGGGTTTCAAGAACCCAAATTTGGAGGCGTCACAATATCCTGAGCGTTCTTCGCTTATATATATATATATATATATATATATATATATAATGATCCATCGAAGCTTCTTTGCTTGCTTTTTCCTCCCGTTGGCATTTTCCTCAAATTAGCTCCTTATAAGTCTCTTGTTTATTATAAGGACATTCTCCTTGGCCCGAGTCAAGAAATATAAAACTAATTTATGCAAACAATGATAAATCAAAAGTTCTTTATCATTCTTTGTATATTAAACAATTCCTTGATTTACGATTGGGGTAAACATCCTTCCGATCTAATGGAACTTTCTAATCATAGTTATCCTTTCGCCTCATCCAAAGGATGAAGATCACGATGAACCGTAATCATCTGGTACTAAAGATATCTCGGATTTATTTATTCAAGGTCTTTCACTCAAAGAATTAAAGACATCACCATTCGAAAATGGTATGTTTCTATTAACCTAGTTGTGGATAAAACTTTTCAATACAACTTATCGCCTTGGTAGATATCTGCAGCGATTTAAATTGTATCCGTGGAAGGTCTAATCCCAACTAAGTATTATAAAAAAACCAAAGAAAAATTGAATTCATTTAATGGTAGTCAAATGGAAATAAAATATAAATTACCTAAAGTACATATTTGTCAGATAATATGTGTTTCAAAACATCCTTTGTTTTGATTCGCAATCTTCTGAGATAAAATTATTTTGGGTTTACCATTTATATACTTATTGTACCCATTTACAACTAGTAATGAAGGATTAACTCAGAAACATTTAGGAAAGAAAATAACATTTAAATTTCTTATTAAACTAAAAGAAAGAGATTTAAAATACATTCAAGAAGAATCCATTTCTAAATCATTGAATTTAATAAATCAGAATTCTACACATTTGAATTTCTTAAAGGAAGAAATCAAATATAAAAGAATTGAAGAACAACTTCAAAATAAAGAGGTTCAGTTAAAATTGAAGAATTAAAACCTACATGAAGCATAACCTTTGTTCGATTCTCCCAATGCCTTTTGGCATAGGAAAAAACATATGGTTAGGCTCCTTTATGCTAAGGAATTCAAAGAACATTTAATTCCCACTAAGGCCAAAGCCTATTCAAATGAGTCATGAACAAATGGAGTTATGTAAAAATGAAATCAATGATCTCCTCAATAAAGGATTAATTAAACACAAGAATCCCTTGGTCTTGCTTCTTGCCTTTTATGTCAATAATGAAGCGTAAAAGGAAAGAGGTGTACCCTGCTTAGTTATTAATTACAAACCATTGAACAAGGTCTTAGAATGGATTAGGTACCCCTTCCCAATAAAGACGACCTTATCAATAGGTTAAGTAATGCCACCATTTTCGATAAATTTGACCTTTAAATCCGGTTTACGGCAAATTGCCATTCATCCCGATGATCGGTACAAAAACAAAGATTCACCACTCCGTTTGGACATTATGAATGGAATGTTCAAGCATTTGGCCTAAAAATGCTCCAAGTGAATTTCAAAATATACTCAATGACATATTAAACCCTTTCAGCCATTTTATCGTTGTTTATATCGACGACATTCTTGTTTACTCAAAGACTATTGAAGAACACGAAAAACATTTAAAGTCGTTTCTTCACTACTATTAAAGTAAATGGTCTTGTTCTTTCTCCTTCCAAATGCAGCCTGTTTCAGGTCCGAATAAGGTTTCTTGGTCTTAATATCTTCAATGGACAAGTTCAGCCTATTGAACGAGCTATTCAATTCGCCGACAAGTTCCCAGATAAGATAACCAATAAAACCCAACTGCAGAGATTTCTTGGCTCGCTGAATTATATAGGCAAGTTCTACAAGAATCTCAGGAAGATTTGCAAACCTCTTTTTCAGTTTTGCAAAATAATCTTCCACCTTGACCCGACATTCATATACTTCGCGATCCAACAAGTTAAAAATATGTCAAGACATTGCCACCTTGGCATTTCCAATGATTCAAATTGTTCAAAATAGTTGAGACCGCGCCTCGAGATATTGGATTCGAGGCATTCTTAAACAAAATTAACATCCGATTCCTAACAAATTGTTCGATTTCATTCCTAGTAGCATGGAATATTACACAATCAAAATATAGTACTATTAAAAAAAAGAAATTCTTTCATTAGTATTATGTATTAATAAATTTCAAAATGACTTATTAAATCGAAATTCTGGTTTCGCATTGATTGCAAGTCGACCAAGTACATTTTAGTAAAAGATGTTGAAAATTTAGCCTCTAAGCATTCTTTACGCTAGATGGCAAGCCTTATTAAGCATTTTGATTTTGATATTGAATACATTAAAGGTAAAAAACAGAGAGAGCGCATACATACCAAGTTTTGACTATTCAAATATAGATCTGATGAGTTTCAGAGGATCATCCTCCTCTCGTGGTCCGGTTATTTCCTAGTGGCCCAAGTAATCATCCCAGGTACCTTAGTCCCTCACCCAAAGAATAACACCGGTCTATCGATCAAACAAATTTTACATTAGGGACAATCCCCAACCCATCAGATTCAGCCTTAGTAAATAAACTTTGAACCTATTGACCCATTCGAGAATCCAAAGAAAGATAGAAGGGTTCTTGAGGACTTGAAATCTCTTCTAGGTAGATTCATAGAAGGAGCTGAAGAACTAGAATAGTCTTCTATGATAACTGGTCTTCTAGAACGTTCAAAGCTAACTTTGACAGTTCCATCAGAAAATTGCCTTATGTTTTCAATGTTCACTACGTTGTTTACTACAGGCTGCACTGTGGTATTTCACTTGGTAAAATCCATTGACTTGGTAATGTAATATCTTTCCATAGAATTGTTCTAGGGATCTGGATATTAGCATCACTGGTTGAACTTTGAATTAATACTGTGTGATCTTTAGGGCTTTTATTAAGAGCATGGACATTCAAATTAGTCTTCATGGTCTTATAATAAATTCTATAGATTAAAGCAATTGGTTGAGAACCTTCAATCATTTGTGTAATTTCTCCTGCTGTTTTAATATTTAATGTTAAAGCCTTTAATAGGTGTTGATCACTTAGACTATCTGATCATGAGTTTGGAGGATCATCCTCCTCTCAGGTCAAGAATGCCCTAGTGGCCCAAATAATCATCAGTGAGTACCTTAGTCCCTCACCCGATAACCGTTCTGTCAATCGAACAAATTTTTCATTAGGGACAATCCCAAGCCATATTGGTTAGTCCTTTGGTGGTATAGGCATGGTTCTACCTATGACCTCCTTCCCACCCCCTTAAGGTCCAAGTTACCCATTTTGCTAAAAGTTTTTATTTACTAAGGCTGAATCAGATTGTATGGCTTGGGATTGTCCCTGCAATGTAAAATTTGTTTGACTGATAGACCGGTTACTAAAGGGACTAAGGTACTGAGATGATTACTAGCCACTAAACACTTAATTTCTCGAGAGGAGGATGATCCTTCAAACTCATATTTAGATAAGACTATGAATAAATTCTCATACACAATAAATCTGATGAGTATTACAAAGTAATCGAATTGTATTAAATTTTCATGCTATGTATAAACTATGAACCTGAAAATAAAACAAGAACTTACAAATTTAAAACATTTAATTAGAGAAGTGGAGAAGAGGTTAAGTAAAATTTGAATGGTGATGTCAAATACATTAGTATTACAAAATAATTGAATTGTATTAAATTTTCATGCTATGTACAAACTATGAATGAAAAAATAAAACAAGAACTTACAAATTTAAAACATTTAATTAGAGAAGTGGAGAAGAGGGTTAAGTAGGGTCGTCGTAGGTAGAAACCAAAGATTTGTGCGAGAGAGAGAGCTCGAGTCTTTGAGGTTTCAAAAACTTGATCTGCCAAAATGAGCTCGCCTTCCTTTTATAGAACAAGGAAAGGGAACTGTTACATTTACTTGGGTAAAGTAAGAAACATTTCACTTAAGTAAAAGTGAATTACTAAAGTAAAAGCGAAAGTAAAAGCAAGTTACTAAGGTAAAAGCAAAAGTAAAAAACGAGAACAAGCAAATGTAGATGAGCAGTGCTAACTTTTGACTATTACAGATGCTTTTGGTAAACAACTTTGACTCGACTCGCTTTCGGTGGAAAGAGCCTCTTTCTTTGTTGAGCTACTTTAATTTGGTATTGAGCGATAAATGGGCTGCCGGAGCAGTCTTAGGAATAGTGACTATCTGAATGAAGAAATGGTCACGGAGGGCAGTCTTAGGAATAGTGACTATCTGAGCGATGGCATCGCTCACGGAAAGCAGTCTTAGGAATAGTGACTATCTGAGCGATGGCGGGTCAATAGTAGAATGTCAGGCAAATGGGTCCTGAGCATCCTGAAGGTTGATGGTGCCATAGGGGTCGTACAGACCATCATCCTCTGCAAATTGGCTAACTGAGTCATTTTGGGAAGAAGCTGAGGAGTGCCTAGAGGCTTCTTCGTGTAACTCATCAATTCTTTTATTGAGGGCTTGGGCAATAAGTTTTAACTCACTACCGGAGCAATCTTTGAAATCGGATATGCTACGAACAGGGAGGATCTGTGGATTGGGTTTTGACTTGATTCTTTTGAAATCTTTTTCTGATTGGAGGAAGAGGGATCTAAAGAAATGGCTTTAGACTCCTTAGCCTGAGTGACTGGGGAAATGACTGGAATAGGAGCAACAGGAAATTCTTGTTGAACCTGACCAATAATTCTGTTAACATCGAACTTATCCCACCACTTGATATAGAAAAAGCGGGAAAGTCGAGGGAGTGGATCGGAGATGACTTCTTGAAGTTATTAGCAGAGAGGGGAGAAATACCAGTATTGCCATTTAAGGATCCAGGAACCTTATATTTCTTGATGAAGAGAAGAGTGAGAGGAATGTTCTCATTCTTTGGATCAGTTTACTATTATTAGCAAAATGGGTAACTTGGACCTTAAGGGGGGTTTCGGAAGGAGGTCATAGGTAGAACCATGCCTATACCACCAAAGGACGAACCAATAAGGGATTGGACTTTTGAATTTATGATCAAACCCCGAATAAACCAGAATGACTATGGGTCTCGTTACGATGAAGGAGAACCTTATACCAGGCTTCAATATAATCATAAAAGCAGAAAGGATAACTATGATTAGAAAGTTCCATTAGATCGGAAGGATGTTTACCCCAATCAGAAATCAAGGAATTGTTTAATATACAAAGAATGATAAAGAACTTTTGATTTATCATTGTTTGCATAAATTAGTTTTATATTCTTGACTTCGGTTTCCAAGGAGAATGTCCTTATAATAAACAAGAGACTTATAAGGAGTACCGGAGGAAAATGCCAACCAGAGGGAAAAAGCTGGGCGGTGAAGCTTACCGATCATTTTTGGTTTCATGTAGGGTTCAATGTGAAACAAATAACTTTCCCATTTGAGCACATGCTCAGAAGAGGAGTGACTAGGAGGCTGCAGATTTAGGTCTTTCTTTGGATTCTTGAATGGGTCAATAGGTTCGGGTTTATTTACTAAAAATTTGAATCAGTATGGCTGGGGATTGTCCCAGAGCACGTAAAATTTGTTTGGTGATAGAAATGGGTTATTCTTTGGGTGAGGGACTAAGGTACCTCTGGGATGATTACTTGGGCCACTAGGCTGACCCGGACCACGAGAGGAGGATGATCCTCTGAAACTCATGATCATATAGTACTGTATGAATAAATTCTCTGGTAAGAAAATCGGGAATAGAATTATTTTTACCTTTAATGTATTCAATATCAAAATCAAAATGCTTAATAAGGCTTGCCATCTAGCGAAAAGAATGCTTAGAGGCTAAATTTTCAACATCTTTTACTAAAATGTACTTGGTGACTTGCGATCCAATGCGAACCGAGAATTTCGATTTAATAAGTCATTTTGAAATTTATTAATACATAATACTAATGAAAGAATTTCTTTTTAATAGTACTATATTTTGATTGTGTAATATTCCATGCCACGGGAATGAAATCGAACAATTTGTTCAGTGAATCGGATGTTAATTTTGTTTAAGAATGCCTCCGAATCCAATATCTCGAGGCGTCGGTCTCAACTATTTTGAACAATTTGAATCATTGGAAATGCCAAGCGAGGCAATGTCTTGACATATTTTTAACTTGTTGGACTGCGAAGTATGAATGTCGGTCCAAGGTGGAGGATTATTTTGCAAAATTTGAAAAGAGGTTTACAAATCTTCCCGAATTCTTGTAGAACTTGCCTATATAATTCAATGAGCGAAGAAATCTGCTGCGATTGGGTTTTATTGGTTATCTTATCCGGGAACTTGTCGAATTGAATAGCTCGTTCGATAAGTGTGAACTTGTCCATTGAAGATATTAAGACCAAGAAACCTTATTAGGACTGAAAGCAGTTTTTGCATTTGGAAGGAGAAAGAACAAGACCATTTACTTTAATAGTAGTGAAGAACGACTTTAAATGTTTTTCGTGTTCTTCAATAGTCTTTGAGTAAACAAGAATGTCGTCGATATAAACAACGATAAAATGGTGAAAGGGTTTAATATGTCATTGAGTATATTTTGAAATTCACTTGGAGCATTTTTAGCCAAATGCTTGAACATTCCATTCATAATGTCCAAACGAATTGGTGAATCTTTATTTTATCTGATCATCGGGATGAATGGCAATTTGCGTAAACCGGATTTAAGGTCAAATTCTTCAAAAATGGTGGCATTACTTAACCTATTGATAAGGTCGTCTTTATTGGGAAGGGGGTACCTAATCCATTCTAAGACCTTGTTCAATGGTTTGTAATTAATAACTAAACAGGGGTACACTCTTTCCTTTTTACGCTTCATTATTGACATAAAAGCGCAGCAAAGACCAAGGATTTCTTGTGTTTAATTAATCCTTTATTGAGGAGATCATTGATTTCATTTTTACATAACTCCATTTGTTCATTTCATTTGAATAGGCACGGCCTTAGTAGAATTAAATGTTCTTTGAATTCCTTAGCATAAGGGAGCCTAACCATATGTTTTTTTCTATGCCAAAAGGCATTGGGAGAATCAGAACAAAGGTTATGCTTCATGTAGGTTTTTAATTCTTCAATTTTTAATCGAACCTCTTTATTTTGAAGTTGTTCTTCAATTCTTTTATATTTGATTTCTTCCTTTAAGAAATTCAAATGTGTGATTCTGATTTATTAAATTCAATGATTTAGAAATGGATTCTTCTTGAATGTATTTTAAATCTCTTTCTTTTGGTTTAATAAGAAATTTAAATGTTATTTTCTTTCCTAAATGTTTACAGGTTAATCCTTCATTACTAGTTGTAAATGGGTACAATAAGTATATAAATGGTAAACCCAAAATAATTTTATCTGTAAGATTGCGAATCAAAACAAAGGATGTTTTGAAACACATATTATCCTGACAAATATGTACTTTAGGTAATTTATATTTTATTTCCATTTGACTACCATTAGCTGAATTCAATTTTTCACTGGTTTTTTTATAATACTTAGTTGGGATTAGACCTTCCTGGATACAATTTAAATCTGCACCTGTATCTACCAAGGCAGTAAGTTGTATTGAAAAGTTTTTATCCACAACTAGGTTAATAGAAACATACCATTTCTGAATGGTGATGTCTTTAATTCTTTTGAGTGAAAGACCTTGAATAAATAAGTCTGAGATATCTTTAGTACCAGATGATTCTGGTTCATCGTGATCTTCATCACTGGATGAGGAATCATTAATCTGAAGATCAGGCTTTTTATCAAAATCTTTTCTTAAAATAGAGACTTCTATTTTTAAATTAGCAATTTCCTTCTTTAATTTATTAACTTCTTGATTTAATTCTGGAAGAGTGACTTCTTTAACTGGAGATTTAAATCTTTCCAAAGTTTTATTAAGACTAAAAATTGGTTTCTCTTTAGCTCTAATAAACTTATCGTTTTCTCTATTGTCTTTAGTTAATAAATCCTTCAACTGCTTTTTGTATGTGGGCTTTTAACTTAGGATCGGTGATTTTACTAATCAAGTCGATTAACAAAGAACTCTCTTCATCATCTTTGTTAATTACATTAATCTTTTAGTCTGACAATTTTCATTGCAATTATTAGCACAAATGGTGACTTAAATGCGAGCTCTTGCTTGAATTATTTTCATTGTTAGCATCGGGAGGAATATGAACTATTAGAGTCTTCATTATTCTTGACTTCATTTCTATTCTCATTAACTCTAATATATACTCGAGAATCTTCTTGATAATATTTAAGCGAGACAACTTCATTTTATTTTGCATTCACTTTTATAATGACCCTTTTGCCCACAATTGTGGGCACACAATTTTACTTTTATCAAATTTTTTAGTTCTTTTATTATGTTTTTTGTTAATAGGTTTGGGCTTATTATAATAATTATCTTGATTTTATCTTTATGATGGTTGCGTCTTTTCTTATAGCGTCTATGACTTTTTGTGAGAGTCAATATGTTTATGCATGCTTTCGTCTAGAAGGAGCCACGGGAGGTAAACCATATTGCTCATGAGAATATACCTAGCTCATATTTAGCTTTTTTCTTGTCTTTACTAGCTTGTTTGGCTAACTTAAAATCAATGCACATTTTAATCCTATCTTTTGAATATAACCTGATTATGTACCATAAGTGAGATTATCATAATCAATATATCCTAAATCTTTACTAAGTTCTTCACGAACTTTGTGAGCAAATAATGATGGTAATCCATTAACAAATTTTTCCTTCCGAGAAAGGTTTATTCTTCATCATTTCTCATCATAACTCTAGAAGTAAAAACATCTTTGTACCATCTAAAATCACTTAGAGTGGGACAAGTGAGATTACTTAGGCGATCGTGGATTCTCTCGGTGATATTCTTTGGGGTTCCTCTGAAGTGTTTTATTATAGTGTAAATCAAAGTATTTACTCCATCCTAGGTGGCCCTATTCCAATAGTTTCATCAAAAATCGGGTTTCCTTGACATCTAAGCCCGCTGCATGGATAATAGATAATCTAGAATCTTGGTGAGGTGTTTTCCCACCAAGACACGAGAATACACAGCGAATCCACTAGCGATAATTCAACAATATCTCGGTTGAGTAAGAGTGTTGAATTTTGTTAGATAGTTGTTTGCTACCATGGACATATGATTTAACTTATTGAGGATTTCTTGTTCACTAAACCCATCATATTCCATTCATAAATTTTATTAGGCGAAGCGAAGAAAATTGTTTATCTAGGTTTCTCTCTTCAAATTGTAAATCTGGAGGAGTTGGTCTAGAATACCAATTTACGGTCATACTAAATGTTATGGACGGTTAACTTATTTAAGCTGTTCTTGAATATCTTGTATTGATGAGGTAGGCGATTGACTATCGAATGACTACTACTTTCATTATCGAGTTAATCGATCGATGATAGCAATAATATCATTGCTTGTTTAGGTTCGGTCTTTGTTTTAATTTTTAAATAAGCGATCAATAGCTCTTTGTAAGATCAACGTCTTTATTAGGTAAACCTAATTTTTCTCTATTTTCCGGTAGCTTTAATAGTGGTTGAACTATTTTTGACTCGGTTTTTAATTATATTTTCTTCAAATTTTTCTTGATCTGTCTAGCTTTGTTTTTCTCTGATTTGCTAGGTATTAGTTACTAAAATTTAATTGCTCGATGATTTTTTTTATCATC